>CM042218.1:23927664-24527664 GCA_023566465.1 Cottus gobio
GACTTTAGCCGGATCCATCTGAACCTTTCCAGGGGCTATGATGAAACCCAGGAAAGAGATGGTGTCGGCATGGAACTCGCTTTTCTCAGCCTTAACATAGAGATCGTTCTCCAACAATCGTTGGAGAACCCGGGATACATGGTCCTTGTGCGAGGCTAGGTCTGGGGAATAAATGAGAATATCATCAAGATAGACATATACAAACTGGTCCAAAAAGTCCCTAAGCACATCATTGATCAAGGCCTGAAACGTTGCGGGAGCGTTGGTAAGCCCGAACGGCATGACCAAATACTCGTAATGCCCACAGGGAGTGTTAAACCCCGTCTTCCACTCATCCCCCTCTCTAATCCTGACCAAATGGTAGGCGTTGCGCAGATCTAGCTTCGAAAACACCCTCGCCTGCTGTAGTTGTTCAAAGACAGAGGACATGAGTGGAAGAGGATACCGGTTCTTAATGGTAATGGCATTTAGTGGGCTATAGTCAATACAAGGCCTGAGTGAGCCGTCCTTTTTCCCTACAAAAAAGAACCCGGCCCCTGCTGCCGACGAGGAAGGACGGATAAGCCCCGCCCTTAGTGACGTGTCAATATAGTCCCTCATGGCCACCTTTTCTGGCCCGGAGATGGAATATAGCCGCCCCTTGGGAATGGCGGCGCCCGGAACCAAGTCTATGGCGCAGTCATAGGGTCTGTGCGGAGGGAGTGACATGGCCTTGGTTTTGCTAAAGGCCTCCCGGAGGTGGTGGTAACAGGAGGACACCCCGCTCAGGTCGGAGGTCTCAGGCTCTGTGGTTGGAACAGAGGTACGCAGTGTACCCGCAGTGTTTCACACAATCCCCCCCCCCCCCCCCCATCCGATGATTTTCCCAGTGTTCCAATCCATGTGGGGATTATGTTGGCGCAACCAAGGGCTACCCAGAACCAATGCCTGAGCGGTTGAGTCAAACAGATAAAATCTCAAGTTCTTTATGGTCTAGAACCTGCAGCGTCACGGGTTCTGTGGCGTGAGTAATCCTAAACAGTCTCTTCCCGTCGAGGGTCCTGGCCCCGAGGGATCTGTCCAGTGGCTCTGCGCTTACCCCCAGGGACTTTGCCAGGTCCCAGTCCATCAAACTGGCGTCGACCCCGGAGTCTATGAGCACGTCAATGTCTGTGGTTATGTCATGGTGCGTTACCTTAACCTTAGTCAGGCTCCGCGAGGCGAGGTCAGCGACGGGGGGTTGGATCCCCCTCCGGGGCTTCCTGGCTGGACACCCGGCGACGAGGTGGTCAGACTGGCCGCAGTAAAAACAGCAGCCCTCCAGCTGACGTCGTCGTCGCTCCTCCGGGGATACCCGAGTCCCGCCGAGCTGCATGGGTTCCTCCACGCTGGCAGTGCGAGGAAGATGACGGTGCTCCGGCGACGATTCCCGGGACTCCCACCCGCCCAAGGCTGGAGGATGCGGCACCCACGCCGCCGTAGTCCCGCTGCTCCGTGGTACCCGGAGTTCCCGGACCCGGTTGTCCGTCCGGATGGCGAGCGCGATGAGCGCATCCAGGTCTCCAGGCAGCTCCAGGGGCAGCAACAGCTCCTGAACGTAGTTCGCCAAGCCCTTCAAAAAGATGTCATGCAGGGCGGTGTCATTCCACCCGCTCTCTGCCGCCAAGGTGCGAAAACGGATGGCGTAATCGCATACTGATTCCTTGCCCGGCGACAGACCGCTCAGCTCCCTTGCCTTCTCTCGGTCTGCGGATACCGGGTCGAACGTTCTCTGTAGCGCCGTTTTAAACTCTGTAAAAGAAAGGCACAACGGAGAATCGCGAGCCCACTCGGCTGTGGCCCAGGCTCTGGCCCTTCCGGTCAGGTGGGAAATCATGAACGCCACCTTTGATCTGTCCGTAACGAATATATGTGGCAACAGTTCAAAATGCATGGCACAGTCCACAAAAAATGCCCGGCATTGTCCTGGTTCCCCCGAGAAACGCTCCGGGGGCGCCAACTTGATGCACAATCCGCTCATGGATGCGCCCTGGGCTCGGGTCGCTGTACCGACTGCGGGCTCCGGCGCCGCGGGTTGCGTGGCTGCCTGCCTCAGGTAGTCCGTCAGCTCCTTTACCTGGGACGCGAGCTGCTCCAGCTGTGACCCCATCGCCGTCTGGAACTTTTCTTGACGGGTGAGGCGGGCTTCCTGGACTTGAATCCGGGCCGTCCACTGGCCAGCCGCTGCTGAGTCCATACTGGCCAAAGTGTACTGTCAGGCCGGGACTCACAACAGGACTCAGATGCAGCGGGGTCAGGGAAACGGTCTTTATTAAGACAAAGTATGAACTCAAAACACTCCAACGGAGGACACAAAGTATTAACTTAAACTCACTCCTAACAGAGGAAACAAAAACACTCCAATGGCGGGCACAAAGTACTAACTCAAAAGCGCTCCTAACGGAGGAAACAAAAACACTCCAACGGAGGACACAAAGTACTAAATTAAACTCACTCTTAACAGAGGAAACAAAGACTCCAACGGAGGACACAAAGCAATAAATCACAAGGCAAAAACGGAACTGAAAATCACTCTTAACGAGGATGGCGAATACTTGCACACTGTGGCGACGATCAAAGCTGTGGGCTTGGCTGTAGTAGTCCTGACCATTGACGGGAACACTTTGGCACAAGACAAGGGGAAGACACAGACTATAAACACATGAGGATAACAGGGAACAGGTGGAAACAATTGGGATCAGGTGACAATCAGACAAGTGCCATACAAGGAAGGGGGCGGGTCCGCCGCCACGGTGTGACAATTATTATGAATTGCAGCGTGTGGACTTGTTAGCGAGGCCACTGACCTGTGTGGCCTTTTGGCTAAACTGAAGCTCTGATGCTGAAATCAACAAATGCATAATTAATACATCTCCGGCTTGCAGCAGAACAGACCTTTCTCAGTGGACCACATGCGGCCGTTTGATGTGATGCCCCCTGAGCGATTGTCACAATTTTCCCTCTGAGGGGAATACTATCTCTCTTGTGGCCTTAACCATCCAATGGCACAAATTAGGAACTCTCATTCAAAAGCTGTTTTCAATATCGTGCATTTTGGTGAGATTGCCATAGTAACCATCGCCATTGATGTAATTTTATTCCAGTTTTCTCTGTGTAATTTGATGAGTAACGGACCTCACAAAGCCCATACTATGTCTCACACAAGCTCTATTCTCATGCTTGCCGGTCCAATCCCCGAGCTATGGGACAGTGTAGATAATGGTGGGACTCGCCTCCCCTCAAAACCCCTGAACCTTTTAACAATTATTAAAAGTAGGCATTGTCGATTAAACATATAAAATAAAGCAGGTTCATGCAGCTGCATGGCTCTCTTTCTATTATTAAATTCAGCCACACTGTCGGCCATAGTGCCGGGGAAAATGGGGTTTTCAAATATCATAATGATAGACCAGTGATGGTCAGTCAGGTGTCGGAAGAATTCATGTTGTATAGCAGGGGTATTCAACTAAAATTCCGCGAGGTCCAGTTCGAGAGAATTTCCTCATGCAAAGATCCGGAACATCCCAATAATGTCAAATTTGTGCTATGATTTTGTGCCATATGTATTGAAGTAGCCAACAGTTGTATTAACGTCTAGATGTAGTCAACAACTGACTGTAAAATAAATAAAGTTCAATTAATTAACATCTAAACAATATTTAATATTACAGATTTCCTTGAATAATTATAAATAATACATACTCTAATAATACATAAATTATCATATCTTATTTCAAGGCAAATAAAGGCTGGATTTAAAACAGAAAGCTTTTGAAAAACATGACTATATAAATTAAATTAAATAAATCATGTTAGAAAGATTAATTTAACTGAATTGTCTTGCAGCTTCAAATTCAGTTTATTCGGGCATCTAGTGATGTCAATCCAAAGAGCCAATATATTATATCCTTGTTTTCAAAAAAGATAAATGTGTTTGCATGGACTTCATCTGTGGTTATTAACCCACTTGTTTCAGCTCATTTCTCCTCTCTGTTAACATTATTGTTGGTCAGTTAATTCATGTGTTAGGATTCTGATCATATTAATTCATGTGTTAGGGTTCTGATTATATTGGCCTCTTAGGTTTATTTTTCTGGGCCTTAATCTCTGATGTGAGTCGGTCCGTTTGCTCTAAAGATCTGGTTGTGGGAATAATACACATTTAAGTCTGTCCATTCCTGGTTCAAGGCTCTGGTTAAGATGTCCACATTTCTCTTTTGGAGCGCCAAGTGAAATAACTTCTCTGACTCACGTACTTTTCAAACTATCAGGTCTCTCCCGTCGCTCCCGTGTGTGCGAATGTCTTACTCGAGTCGAGGGCGGGGCTTAACGCAATACACACATGTGATTGGTCGAGTAGGATCAAGTGACAGGATTTTCAAGGCGTGTGATTGGTCGGAGTGTTTCCTGGACCACTGAACGAGAGCCGTAAAGGCAGGAAAAGCTGCACCGGTGAAATAGAAGCGATCCACCAACAGTTAATAATTTGGTAATAATAATTGGTTTTCGGTCCAGGGTCCAGAGACAACGGCGTTTGGGTCCGGACCCGGACCGCGGTCCGCCAGTTAGTGACCCATGTTGTATAGGAAGAGCCTCAGCAAGACAACCGCTTCAATCTACGATGTCTTTTAAACATTCGACAGCGGCGGTTGTTAAATGACGTAATCCCAATCATTCGGAGGGGGAGGGGGAGGCTGGGGTGAATTCTGATACTTGGATTTTTCCCTTTCATTTGGCCTACTGATAATATTATTAAAAGTGTGTGTGTGGGGGAGGGGGGGGGGGGCATGGGTCTTATGAGTCCAAGTCCCACTTCTCTTCTCATTAAAGCCATCGGCATCAAATTGCCCAGATTTGTCAAATCTTTTTTTTTTTAATTTACTTTTTTTTATTATTAAATGTATTGATTAATTGCATTTCAAAAATGTATATAAGGGTGGAGGAAATCGTAGGTAGAGGGACCAAAGGTGGGGGGGAGTGGGCCGACTGGTGGGAAGCAGAGAATCGGGTCTCGGCTAAATGAGCTGTTGCAAGAATTATTGGTCAAATCAATCCAGCGAGGCTGGAGCTGTCTACCTGCAGGCCAGGAGTAGGAGTTTTATGATAGCACTCTCTAGAATGAGAGAGAGACACACACACACACACACACACAGAGTGGGACAGAGAATTAAACTATGTTACCTTGTAAGGCCTCTGGTCATTTTCAGGAGTGTGTCACTATTGATGTTCAAACCTTGAATGGCGGTGTACGCTCTCTTTACGTTCAGTGTGATTTGTTGGCTAAAAAGTGCATTGCATTGCCATTTTATACTCAATTTAAATGTGTAGTCGTGGCATCTGCACTTTGGCTAGCTTTAGCAAATACCACACACGCCATATACAAAAACACTGAGCGACACACACAAACTGAACGCTGTAAAAAGTATGCCAATTCAGCTCTATGGTAATTTATTTTAAGCTTGTATTGGATTCTTTCACATTATTAGGGGCCGTTTTATTCAATGAAAAGCAGATAAAACCTGTAAATGAAATTGTAGAAACAGCCTTCAGTATAATGCGGTCTTATACAAAACTACTACAAAGTACAGACTTTGAAAATTACCATAGGACCGAGTCAGCACACACACTGTAAGGTAGTCTCAATAAAAACTGCATAATTTACGGTGGTATGAGGTGGAGTGCTACTGTGTTGATTCCAGTCTCCTGTTTATTGGTCCACATTGCCCACGCTTAATTGAAAAGCTAAATGTTTTAAATACAATATGTATAATTAATTGATAATGTATAAAGCATGTGAACACAATGCATTGAGCATTTTCAGCAAAAAAAATAAAGCATTTTGTAGAATAATTGGTTCTGTCTATCTGGAAAGAAATGCTTTTTTTTTTGTCGGGTGACATTACTGGTGCATCAGATAACTAGAAGGAAAAGTAAACTGGATATTAATTTTCTATAATTTAGTGAAAACTTGTAAAACAAAATGTGCCACTGTGGCGTAATGTTGTGTTCCAATCCAATTTTCACTTTTGAGTGCTGATACCAAATCTTTTCATTCTCGGTTGATTTGCAGATTTATTTTTTGATATTTATTAGTTAATCAGTCGTTGTTGGTTTATGGTCGAGAAAGAAAAGTGTTGGAAAGGTTTGTCCAAAAAACAGCCCAAAATAGATTATGTGACGATTGACTCGGCCATTCAGCTCTCAACAATATTATGACATATAGTCTCCTATCTTACATCATTAGTGAACATTTAGTTTTTCATTGTATGGAACAAATTGTTTACCAACGGATTGAAACTCACACAATAGCAAACTGTCCGTCTTAGATAAGATGATCCTTTGAAACTGACCTGCAGTATACAGTTCTGTGTTCCTGCCAATAGTTAAAAGGATTCATTTGTCATTCAGACAAACTGTTGAGGGGGCTTATCCTGGCCACGACCTGATCTCCATTGATTAGGACCCAATGAGTGAAATGTGCTGAGACGAGAGCATTGGTCCACATTTCAATAACCCTTCTAACGGTTCTCACTGTTTTCTCGCCCGTCAGCTGTTTGCGGGAGGCAGCGGGATTCTGGGAATCGTGCTGATGCTGGAGAGCCACAATGAATCGGGCTAATTTGATTGGTAGTCTCCAGAAAGAAACCATCATGAATTAAAAAAAATTATCGCATAAATTGCCTTTTCACTGCAGTGTATGTGTGCTTAATTTGTTTATTTGCTTGAGCGAGGGAAAGAGTCAGAAAGCGAGGGATCCATCCAAGATAACTCGGCCTCCATTACTTATATCAGCGGCGCAGATAATGCCAGTGTGCTTCTTTATTACCATCATCAGTTTTATTGGTGCTGTTAATACTACGGTTTTGTTCCTCTGGCACTCTAATGCAGAAGAGATGAGTGGATCAATCACTGCTAGATTGGCTCCTGGAGGAGGAAGGGAGAGAGGGAGAGAGAGAACAAAATAATTGAACAAACAAACTGGCAGAGATGAGTTATTAGTTGAGACAGAGGAACCGAGTGAGAGGGATGAAAGAAAATGGGTTTCTTTGGATTGTATGTGCTCTGTTGGCATAAGTGTTTTATAGTTTGGGGGGAAACTTGCAAAAGTACTCAGGAGGAAAGAAGTCTTTTTGTCTTAAAAGTGAGGGTTGGAGTGAGGAGAACCAAGATGAGAATAATATAAGACTGTGGCAGCGAATAAAGGGGCGACTGTGGCTCAGTGGTTAGCAAGTCGGTCTTTCAATCAGAAGGTCGGTGGTTCGATCCCCGGCTCCGGCAGTCTGTGTCCTTGTGTCCTTGAGCAAGACACTTAACCCTAATTGCTCACCGTTGCTGTGTCTACGGTCTACTGTATATCATGTAAGTCGCTTTGGATAAAAGCATCAGCTAAATGTAATGTAATGTAAAGTGAGTGCTTTATTTCTCTTACTGCTTCTGTCAAAAGTACTCTGTGATACTAAAACATAGGGGACCCAGGCAGGGGACAGGATGTGTTGGACTATGTTTTGTTTTAGGTTTTTGACTGCAGCTCTTCAAAACTGAACCTAGGGTCACATTATGCACTGCATCCATACTTCTCATCACGCTCCCGGATTAGGATACGAGCGCCATCCTAATCCAAGTAAGGAAACGCGGCAAGGTCCGTCTTTGGCTCGGCGCCCAGGTCTGTCTCTGGGACATAAGGGAGAAGGAGAACAGAGCGAAGGCACCTTATTGGTTCAGCACAACTTTGCGTTTAAAAGAACGGACGCAGTTTGGATGCAAACTAGGGGTGCACTAAGTCACGGTTTTGATCGTATCGTGGTTTTGAGTCACAGATCGGTTCAGCAGGATACAAAAAAAAGAGAAACAAAACAAATATAGGTATCACGTTTATTTATTTCGCCATTACCAATCGCCGCAGAGCTATATTGGCTGATACAATCGTTTTTGTTGTCCATCCATCCATTTTCCTCCGCTTATCCGGGGTCGGGTCTCGGTGGCAGCAGGTCCAGCAGGCTGACCCAGACTTCTCTCTCACCCGCAACATCTACCAGCTCATTCTGGGGGATCCCGAGGCGTTCCCAGGCCAGCTGGGAGATATAATCCCTCCAGCGTGTCCTGGGTCTTCCCCGGGGCCTCCTACACGTTTTTGTTGTCATTTTGTTTATTTTTATTTTATTTTATAATCCCTTATTAGTTTAATTAGGCAGCTTGGAAAGGCTCAAGATTATAAATGTTTTTACCACCATCCTGAATTTAATTAAAACAAATTATACTTTTTAATGATGTGCTATTAGCTGCTTATAGCTAGTGTTAGGAAGGTAAACAAGTCATAACTCCTTCTCTAATATCTATTTTATTTTGCTGTCAAAGAATTGATGGCATATTAACTTCATAATTTATGTGTGTGTGTGTGTGTGTGTGTGTGTGTGTGTGTGTGTGTGTGTGTGTGTGTGTGTGTGTGTGTGTGTGTGTGTGTGTGTGGAAAGGCGAAAAAGTTTAAGCAGCCAACCCTATTCCCTAAACTCAATATTGTACACAAACTCAAACAGTTATCAGTCACTCAGTTCGTCATTTCAGTAGTGGGAGGAATAGTTTTGGGTGTGAGAGGTTTATTGCATTGTAATTGCATTATATCAGCAGAACGGCCCTCAGTACTTTGCATAATATCTCTTAAAGTTTCCCCACATATGAATTGGTAAAGCGTCGTTCTTCTCCCCGAGTGTCTAGTTTGGAAATGGAGATTTAAACAGCGTCGGCATTCCAGGTGAATTATCGCGGCGACAGGTTTTTTAAGTTTCATACCGATGCGGGCAGGAAAGTAAGAAACGCTCCGGTAGACAGCAATCTGTACCAGCTGATAAACTACAATCGCAAAATCACTCACTGTGTTTTCACTGATCCAATCCATCACAACTGCCAGGTTTCCCGCACTCGGCTTTCACATGCACTTTATGTTCCTGTCCAGCTCCACGCAAACTGGAGATGTTGTTGATTTAAAAGGCAGCAAGGGAGGCAGTAAGGCAGGCAGTAAGGGACCAGAGGGCAGTTGGTTTGGGCGGCAGGCTTGCAAGCCTCACAGAGACCCTGTGTTAATTAAGATGCCTAGGGCTGCTGGTGCTAACAGATTAAACAGTGGATTCAAGTGTTGTCTTTTTTTTAATGAATATATCCATTAGGGAGTTTTGCATGCATCCATGTTTTGTGCGTCTCCAGTGTCGGTCCGCTTTTGTTTTTGACACTTCTGATCAGCTCTGCGACAGGAGCCCGTAAGGCTGCCGATGGGGACGTGGAATTTTGACGACGGGGAAATGCGCCACCACCTCCTCCTGTTTGACAACTTTTCAACAGGTGTTTGATTCGTAAAAGCCACGGTATTGGTTTCATCGCTCAGAGAGCTGTCGCCTGGGGCGGGAGACCCTTTTAGCATTCTCAACGTCAGCAGACAGAATACAACGCGACGTAATGAATAAAACGGGTCACGATGTTGAGGTGTGTTTACTTAAAAATGGGGCAAAGCGTCGGCTTTTGCAGGACATTTAGTGAGTTATCCATCCAGGAATCGCCCAGTCAGTTTGCTCATCTCAATGACTGATACTAAAAGCTCGACTGGAGCTTCATTTTTTTTTTTACTAGTCATTGAAAAACAAAGAGCAAACTGGAGATGATGGGGAAGAGGAGGCCATTGTTATTACCAGACAGTAGATGATGGGTCACATCATGTTCGGAAGGGTGGAAAAGAGGGAAAAAAGTTTGTAACAAAAGGGAAGACGGCAGATTGTGAGCAAAGGAGAAGACAGGTGGTGATGGGAAGTCAAAAGCAAACGATGGGAGGAAGAAAAAAAAAAGATCCTTCTGCTGTTTGACACACTGGTTAAAAATTCAAGGGAGAGGCGAGAAGTGGTGCAGAGACTTGGGGAGCCGAAGAGGCTAGATTTTAGGAGCAGCGTGAGAGAGACGGATGGCAGTAAGACAGAAGAAACCGAGGCTGTGTTTTGTAGTGTAATTAGAGGCGCTCTTACCCCGGGCCGCCATCAGGGATGTTTCTGTTCTCCACTTGAGCTCCTTGGGTTGTTTATCTGCACAGCTGGTTGAGAGACAGCAGGAGGCGAGTGGGGGGTAGACTTTCAGTGTGCAAGTCGGAGACAGAGCAGCGACGGCTTCGGGGGGGTGTTGTGTTTTTCAAGAAAATATGCACACACCTGTGGAGTTGGCTTGCTTTTCTGTGTGCCGTCATTACTTGTCAGTTTTTGCGTTATTCAATCTATCGCACGTGCGCAACCCCCGTTGAAGCTAAAGTATGTGTCGCCGCATTCTGAGCTCTTCGTCACATTGGCCTCGCCGATATTGCTCCCTCTTTCAGATCATCTGACCCAAGTTTACCGACGGGTTTTCATGCACAGCCATGTTGCGCATTAGCTTGAGTTGCATAAGCAGGATTACATAAGTGTCAGCGTATCCTTGTACTGCACTGCCTATTAAACAAAATGCATGTGTTATGATCCCATTCACCCAGATGGAACAAATGTCTGTGGTGCCGGGCAGCAACTGTTCAATTATCACTCTTATAAAGGTGTAGTATTCCAATTATGATATCAATCATGCTATTGCTTGTATGTACACACGGAAGTGCCGGGTCGACTTGGTCGTTACGAGGGACTCGCCTCTGAATTTGCCCAAAAAAAAAAGTCCATCATGGCTGCCCGATCTGCAGCTCACATAATCAGCAAGTGAACAAAAAGATGTTCGTGGTGAGCTGGAAACACATCACATCTCTTCTTCATGCGTTTCTCCTCGTCATCACCTTTCCCCTGTCTTTCTATTGCAACTGTTGAACAGAAAATTAACGACATTTAATACAGAGTTACTTCAATACATAAGTAACGGGAGGGACTGCAGTTCACAAAAGAAAGCCATCCCAAACTATTAAAAAAAATACAGAACAAACCAAGTTAGGCCTGGAGACACAGAGTATTACACTCTTTTTTTATTTTTATTCTGGATCTTTGCATCAGTACATAGCCGGGGGGGGGCACACATACAGCAAGAGAAGATTCAATAAAAAGAGAAAGGAAAAAAAATCATCTTTCTTCAAGTGAACAGCCATGTTGCTGTACTGCTATTTCTACCGTGGACAAAATGTGGACGCTCTGCTGCTCACACCCACCATTACACTCCTCGTGTGTTTGTGTGTGTGTGTGTGTGTGTGTGTGTGTGTGCGCATACATAACAATGCATGTTTGGGCATCTTTAAATGTAAAAGAATGTAAACTTCCTAGTCAAACACACAAGCCCCCCATCAATAAGAGCTTGAATCAACTCGAGACTATGCTTTGTTTACACTGCAAGGTCTGTTTTTAGAAATAAAAAAATGTATATGCGTTTATATGCGAGGCTCCTGGCTCCATCTCAGAGCCCCATAATGCGATACACAGTCCTCTGACGGGTATTACTCGAGGCATTCAAATCCAGCATTATGACCGCGATGAAAAATCTCCGTAAGATGGCTATTGATTGCCTGTGTGGTAACAAAGCCCCTCCTGAACGGCTTGCTTTGGCCTTACATCAGCTGTGCGTATACCTGACACGATAACAAATATGGCTAGTGAGCTGAGAAGAAAGAAAGAGAAAAACACAAAAACAGCTTTTTGGTGGAATCCCCCGAGAAATTAAATGAAGCTGAGCTTCCTAAGCCACTCCCACACACATGAAGGTATAGTATAGTATACAAAATGTTGAAACGGTTGACGTAACCATGATTACAAGGAGTGACGCAATGCTGGGTCATATAAGGCCAAACGGCAGTCTTTGCCGGAGGTTAAAGAAGCCTTGCAATACGCACTTTGATATGTGTTTTCAAAGCAACATGAAACGACTAACAAAGCTCCGCCGGGGCAAGAACAAGAGAAGCTCATGCAGTATATATGCGCTTGACACATTCTGTAAATTGATTTAAACACAAAAATAATCGCTGTGGAATATTTTGCATCAGTACCATTTATACTGGAAGCGATGTTGCATCATATCAAGTCCAAAAGTGATGCTAACTCTAAATGTATTTTTTACAATCTCACGTACATCCAGGGGTGCACGTACCCCCCTTTGAGAATCACCGCTGTAGACGACACGAGGAGCCACTAAAGAGGAGAGTCCACCATGTTGCCCAGAACATGACAGGAAGCAGGAAACGCAGCAGAAATGCAAAGTAGCGTTCCATAACAGCCGCCGTATGTGCACGGTTTGTTGTGAACATTATCCGTTATTGATGAAGAAAACTATTTGGCTTGGAATGTGACTATAACTTTAAAATCGCCATACTACGTTTCGGTGTCGGCGCCTGAGCTGTGATACGATCACAACATACCACGGCCTGTGGCGAGCTGCTTTGAACGCCACAAATAGACTTTACGGTTGGCACACATGCCCCTCATTAAATACACTACAATGATACAATTGTGCATTTTGGAAGGTCGTCAGTGGCCCCGACATTTCTTCTGGCGTGGACGGCGGCAAACTTCTGACTTCTGTATCTGGATACAACGCTGTCACTAGATGGCGGTTTAACAACCACTTCCCTCGTCGATAATTCCAACCCTTTTGATTAATTGATCTTTTTTGTGTGATGCAGGGTCACGGCTCGTTTTCATTGGAGCCCAATAATCCATATATTGCAATGTATTACCAGCAGGAGTCGGGTTGCCATATAGCAACAGCCAGTATAGATTGATTGTATGTGTCCCTGCTTCAGTGGGAAGTGTCTGAACCTATGGTCCTACTTTAAAACAGTTGGGCTTTTTTGTTATTTTTTTATATCGGCAAAGGAATATTTGTTGGGTGCGTGTGCTGGCCTGTTTTCGTAACACTCAAATAAATTGCACATTGTTTTGAGATTTAGCCTAGGAGGAATTATTTTGGGGTATTTTTCATTTCACAGATGAGAGATAGAGCTGGGCAGAAAAAAAAGAAAGGTAAACAGGGAGACCACTGTATTCCTTCAGAGAGAGGGGGGGGGGGGGGATATTTAGTCATCGAGCCCACCTAATGATCCTCACATGTGTCCCTTCTCTCACACTGACAGAGCCACAGAGCCCTCAGCCTTGATTGTATTAGATTTAAAGTTATGATCATGAGACTCAATAAATCCCCTTCTTTCTCTTTTCCTTCGCAGGCTTGTAAACCATGTGGCAGAATCCCACATCCACATCACCCTTTTATTGGCAATACGCTGACGAAAGGAGCCTTAGATATGATATCAGTGGCATTATCTATGACCGGTATACTGTTTATGAAGAGGCCTTCAGTCTCAGCTGTTGGTATCAGGCCAAAATTAGTTCCCAATATTAAGTAACAGAAGATCATTTTAAAAAATCACACACACATGGTCAGGAAGGTCAATCCAGGCAACATGGAAGTAAGTATTAGAAAAACTTTATTATAGCTGAAACCCTAAAAGAGCCACCATGTTTTATTTTACCAGTGTAGGTCTTGTCAGGCTATTTATGTGCAACACGTTGGCTCTTTTCATGATTTAGCCGCTATAATAAAGGCTTGTTAATACTTCCGACCTCGTTGCTCTTAGATTGTGGAGTGCCATGGTGTTTATCGGCACTTTGTCCTCGTTTTCCAGGAGCCCCCGCCACATTTGAGCTAAAGTTGAGCGCACAGAAGAGCCAGTTATCTCTCGCTCACCTCAGGCGTCGATTACATCGATACGTGTTGTAACAGGCTGCTTAAAAAGAAAAAAGCCAAACAGCTGATGAGCCTGTGGACGAGTGAGGGCAGGGGGATGTACACAACCAAGCAATGAAATGTGATTAAGAGAAAATAATTGATTGAAGTAGACGTCAGGCTTTTGAGGTTGCTTTTCTGTTTGAGTGAAAACAATTGTATCATAATTAAAACTATGCTAATATCAACCTTTTGTCTCCATTTTCCGTTGTCCGTTCCTCCGACGGCAATCAAAACCGGAAGGCAGTGCTAAAGTCCCGCCTCTCACTTGATTCGATTGGCTGAAGTGTGACATTGACGAGCAGTGCGACGGAAAAGTTGAGTTCTGTTTTTTTGACAATTACAAGGTCCACACTTTTAAACAAAGCCTAAGATATTGTTCAGCAAAGTTGCCCGGTCACCATGAAAATGTTTGCTTTATACATTTTTCCTGTAATACATTTTCCCAGTTAAAGGGGCGCTCCACCGAAAATAACCCTGCTGAGGTCACTGACGTTGCATTATGGGAACGAGTTGTCCCGTCAGCAGCTTTACAGACGCAGTCTTTTATAATGGTCTCCCGAGTAGCCAGTCAGCAAGCCTGAGGGATGGTGCCGTATCCAGCGCTCTTCAAGCATCCACGTGTCTGACTCACACAAGTAACTAAAAGTCAGGCTATCGCGGCCTCTGCTGCTTCGAGTTTTCCCACATAAATATACCACTTATATAATTTATTATATATGACTTATTATACCATTATAGCATTTCTCCCCCCACCAACCCCTCCCCCTGACATTAAGAAACTATGAGCTTTATATGGCTATGGTATAATAAGTCTACGTAACTGAAAGACTGACTGACGTGTGCAGCAGGTGATCTAACAGACTGCTTTATGGATCCGTTGGGCCGATACGCTGCGTGAGGACACCAAAGCGGTGATGTGCCTCCCAATGATGTGAACCCCCCCATCATCCGTCTCCTCACTCGCTGCACCGCCCTTCGGCTCGTATATCTTTCTACTGTGTCCAGTGACCTTAGGCTTCATCTGCGTTGCTTGTTTTGCCGCGATCCTGCAGCCTTCCAACGCCTCATCATTTCACTCACGGCTCGAACCGCTTCACCTTGCTCTTTTTAAAAGTTGGTCATATTTCGCCAAGATAAATCCAGCCCGTGTACGGTGTGACTAAAACCTTGAGCATGTCCGTTTTCTTTTGCGGCTGTCTGTTTCTGGTCTGATTTAAAGTTCACCATCGCCATAACTCCTGTGACCGTGAATAAAAGCAGGAATAATTATACACCACTCCGTCTCCCATTATTCATCTGTTGGTCAGACGAATACGATTCATTCAATTTGACATCATAGTTTTATCATTCTGTGTGTGTGTGTGTGTGTGTGTGTGTGTGTGTGTGTGTGTGTGTGTGTGTGTGTGTGTGTGTGTGTGTGTGTGTGTGTGTGTGTGTTCGCTGCCTCTATGCGTACAGAGATCATGAGTGCAGCAGAGATGTGCTGGCAGCTGAATACGTTTTTCTTATTTTTTCCCTTTATTGAATTATAGACATCATTAGTAGACTAAGTGTCCAACTCGGCTGAATCCAGACAGTGGCGAACAGTAAAAGAGCATCACAGGCTAACTGTTGCTGGGTACAGTTCATTATGTGATGATATATGATGATCTGTGGGTGCTGCGTTCACACTCACTTTGACTGTCATGAAAACAGAAGCAGACATTTTGCAGAAACGTGGCGGAACAATTTATTTATGTTGCACAGCAGTGGAGCGTTTCCAATAAAGTCGGCACAATTAGCACGGATAGTGCAGAAATATGATTCATGCTGAGAGTCATCTGCCGGTCGGCCACGCCCCCTCGCCACGCCCCCTCTGCAGCTCTGTCAGTGTCTCTGCAGAACAGTGCTTTGCAATCCAGCAAGTGCTGCTGAATTAGAACAGCAACACGTGAACAAAAGGAGTCTTAACTTCACTCAATCAAAGCCAAACTTCGCACAGACACTCCTTACATATAGAGCTATGTCATACAATAAAGAAAAGCCTTTGGGAATATCGTTAAGATAATAAAAATGAACGTTGACATTTTTCGAACTTCTGTTTTTCCCTTCTTCTGTGTATTATCAGAAACTAATACACCACTAACGCATATGTGAACGTATTATCTATGTTCACAAGGTTTTCTGTATAATATAGCTGTTGAAAATATTCAAATAGACCTTGTACTTGTGGAGATAATCACTATTTAGTGCAACAGTCAAATGCTCCGAGAGTGCATGTTATAATGTTCTGATAACATTACTTTAAAATAAAAGCGTGCAATACACTAGTTTTTCATTCATTATTTAATTTTGCGCATAATGCGATTAATCACAGAATAATTATGCAATTAAGCGATTACGTTTTTCCATCTTTGCACAGCACTAATTATTTCTATTTCAATTTGCCCTTTATTTCTACAGGGTGAGTTTAATCCTCTTTCACTGTTCAGTAACAAGTAGACAGATAGAAACCAGATAATTGGAACAGAGTCAATAAATGAAGTGTTATTGACCAAATAATGTATTGATAAATATAATAGTAATTGGTAATATAAAAAAATGTTTTTTGCAGCCCTTCTCCCAGCCATCCTTTAAAATGTACCTTAGCTTCAAGCTTTCTTGGCCGAATACAAACACAGCCAATTATTCACAACTGTGATGAGTTTTTGAAAGAGCTCAAGCTTGTCCCTGTCTTTATTTTTTCTTTAATCCCGCCGTGCTGCTTATCCTTCTGCACAGCAACAAACTAGGCTTTCAGGAAAACTGTACAAAAATGTCTCCATTCTGTTAAAGATTTTTTAAAGTTATTTCAGCGCATCACGTCTGTGACTTCAAGAAGAGACAGACAGTGTTTCTGACCTAATAAGATTCAATGAGTTCTCTCTGTTAAGTTATTTTCAGCCGCTGAGCAATCTCACTCGCTGTACAGTATGGAGCCTCTTGATCGACGCGCGTTCAATCGGATCAGTGTATTCTGCGCCTCCTTGGCAGCACAGGTGGTGTATAAGCCAGCCCTGGGTCAAGGATGAAGTAAACGTTTGTTTGTTTCCTACATGGGTGATATGGGCTGGTTGGTGTTGATCAAACAGGCTTGCATTGTTTTCTCATAGGTGCATCCTTTGGGAAGTCTGATGTGTGATTTTTGCACCGATACCCAGAGATTCATTAACATTTGTTTATGACATCAGGTTTCATCATGTTTTTTTGTTAAAGGCTTTTTCTTCACATTCCTCAGCACATGCTTGAACGTGTTTCATGTGTCCACGGCTTCCATACTTGTTTTAGGAGAAGCGCCTCTCGCTTTTCCCTGTTGAAACCCGGCAGCTCGGCTCGTATCGCACGGCACTTCATAAAACATCACGGCTGACAGGGAGGGATGAAAACCTGTTTCAGGGCAGGAGAGAGGAAGTAACATGGAGGTGAGAAGGGTGAGAGATGATGGGTGTCTGACGTGTAATTAGCACCCTCTTTGTAATACCATGCGAGGTAGAAACCTTTATTTGTACCTCAAAGTATCGGTGTAATTACCATCAGATCCTGTTAGTCGAAAACACTCTGTTCTCTCTGTTTCCCAGAGCCTGTCGGTTTCCCCTCGGTCATAATCGTGGACCATTTTTGCGCACGCTTTAATGTTTCATGAAAGAAACATCAAAGGTCACAGCAATTTTCTCTCACACAAACATTTGATCTTTTTATCGTTCTGTCTGGGCCTCGTCTTTTGTGACTAGATGAGCGGGGTCACCCAGAGGGGACAACAATATCATATCCATCCACCATCTGCTTTATTTTGACAACGAACCAAAAACTGAAGAAGCTCAATGGATCAGTAGGGCGCGAGCACGAAGGCGTCACGACAACCAGGTTCTACAGCGCGGGCATTTTGACTCCCATGCGAGAGTGAATATTAAATATTGTTTGGTCAGGCCGCTCGCTCTGTTCAGACCCCCGGGTCGGTCTCTCCCTTCTCTAATGCTCAAGCCCATCTAATTACCACTCTCCATCCATCCACCCATCAGATGGCCTCGGACCTTTCTCTATTTCATTGAACAGTTCCCATAACAAGCTTTATGCTGCTAATATATATTATGTAACATGCTTCAGTTATATAGCATGTCCTGTTCTTATTCCTTTCAGGACCATTTTACATGGTGGCAATAATAATAATCATTATCATCTCAATCATATTTGTAATCAAAATCTGATATGGTGAAAACGTGATATTTTGTGAGGTGGTTATCATACCACGAGCATCTTGTGGCGTTGCAAACCTAAAACAGTTGCTGTCAGCCTGCAGTGTGTGTGCATTTTGGTCACATCCACACACCAGCCTGACAATCGACAATGGAAAGATAAAGATAGAATCTAATCTCACAGATGGAAGTGAGCCACCACATTCCCGGCATCATAAAGGGACCAACGCGGCTCCTTTCATAACCGCTCTGTGACGACGCTTCAATGCACTGTACGTGTGAGACGTCCACTTTAAGATATTTCTCAAATCAGTTCAGACTTCAAGTTTCTCGCAAACCATTGTTTGATTACGTGAGGGCTGGCATGGATTACCATTACGCGTCTCCAGCGGACTATTAGGCTGTCACACATGTTGAGTCTGCAGTGGACGCCATCAGACGCAGCAACGGGCTCACTTAGCTCTTCCAGCAGCGTTTTCTCCCCTTAGCAAAGTGCTCCTGGTTTTCAACCACTAGAGGATCATTAATCAGTTATTGCTAATCAATATTATTTTGTGAGTAACTTGATGCCAGATCCAAAATAAAACTTGACTGGTGTGAGCTCCCTGCAAGCCTGTGCCTGTGTCTGTACTCGTTTTATGAGATTAAAGAAGCGTCGCTTAGTAACACCACTGGAGCCACTCAACCATGAGTTCACTGTTTTTTTGTTTTTCTAAACTCCAACTCCGTAATAGGTCTTCACAACAATTTCAGGAGTCTCATTCTCCCAGTTAACGGTTCGACCTCATGGTTTTGAATCAGGACCTTCAGTATTTGGATCAAGACGCTTGTGAAAAATAAGATGTGCCAAATGTAGAATGCTGATTGGACTCGGTGTTGGCAGACATCCAAGAATAAAAGGCTCATATTGGGATCTGGGCTGAGGGGGAAAAAAAACTTGATTGAGAAATAATATAGAGGACAAATCAGGCATACTAAGTGAAAACGCCTTCAATCAAAGTAATTACTGGATTAGGATCAAAATGACAGCTGAGATAAACCTGCTGTATCATTGTGAAAAAGGTCGATTTTTTCCCCCGCATTTAGTAACAAATACAAATGCCGTCACACAAGAAAACTGATCTTTGCGTAAACAAACAACGTGAAGTGACGCGTAAAGGTGACAAAACTCTGTGGCACACTGTCATCGCTAAATATACTGAACAGCTTACTTTTGGGGCAGCGAAACGAATGCCTTTGTCAGACAAAATGTAGCTATTGAATCATTTCACCGTGAACGTTGGCGCTGTGCAGGAGCTGATTTTCATTCATAAAACAAAGGATTATGTGGTTCTCTAATTTTAGACAGATTCCTGTGTTAGTACTGTAAGTAAACCATGTCATGTGCTGGAATCATAGATGTAAATAATAAAACATGAATAACTAGTACATCGTCAAATTAGCCATCGCTCCGTCAGAGTGTGAAAACCCTTTTTGGTTTTGTTCTTGGCCGTCAGAGTGTTGCATGAGGATTTCCTGCACCGAGGCCATTAAAGCACAAAGCAGTGTGAAGCTAAAGAGCGGGAAGGTAAAGAATTCCTTTTGTTCTGGGAAATCAATGATGCTCTGCGGCTCCGTGACGCACACGGCTTCTGATTCACGGATTGATTTTCCAGGTGTGTGAGACAGTTGAGGCATCCGGGTGCGTAGACGTGCGTGTGTTCACCATATCAACATTCGTTTTGAATCGCCTGGGTTACCTGCAGACGGGAAATAAAAGCCCTTCACGTCGATGTCCCTGTGGCGTTATCTATCTGGCTTATCTAACACAACCCTCGCTCCCCATTGGCTTGTTTAAGAAGACTCGTAAGCATGTCAAGGACGTGTTCTAAAACCTTCACAGCTCTTTGATTTTTAATACATTGCACTCTTTATTGTAAGTTTTTTTCATATTTTTATTGTAGTTTTCTTTTATTTTGTGATATTTGCTATGCTGGATTTTATGTTTAATTTCAAAAAAGCAAATTCATCAAATGCGAAAAAACTTACTTGTGAATAAACCGGAGTCCGGTTCCATCAGCGCTTTCTCAAAGTACGTGATGAATCACAGGGCTTATCCTTTCCTTGCCAAAGCGATTCCCAGATTTAACGTTTCTTTTTTTCAGCAGCGAGTGAACCAAGTAAAATATTCCTTGGGACGGATAGTTAAAGCTCCTGGACTAAAATGATTAACTCCTCCTCCATTTATTTACTCATGACTGTTATTCACGGACAAAATAAAAGATATCTGCCAGCTCTGATTTAAAACCACCGATCCCAAACCCCCCAACTAGCAACTCTATGCGCTCAAGTAGCACAGTTGTCAGGACTGAGACACTGAACGCTCTTCAGTGTCTCAGTCCTGACAACTGTGCTCTTTATTGTTGAAAAGCAGCAAAACAAGTAACCCTTCTTCAAAGTCTTTACTTCTTGACAATAGCTTGCATTACAGGTTTTTTTTTTTCAGGTGGAAATGCTGGGTTTTCAAAAAAAGTACACATACAGAATACTGCTCTTTCTTGGGTGTTGCCTTTCATCTTTGATCAACAGGTTTTTAGGTTAATTAGCTTGTTGCAGCTCACAAAGGTTGCGTGCAGCTAACATTTCCCCTGTTGACCCTCAAAAATACAGACCTTGGTTTGCTGTATGTGATGTATAAAACAACACACCATTTGGATTCTTGTCAAGTAAGCAATGGCAGTGCTGTTCTCCAGTTGTTGTTTTTTGAGACAGAGAGAGGTGTATATACTGCGTATATATAGAAAAATATTATTTATTTTTCTATATATATTGACAAATATACCCGTAATGTATTTAAAGCCCCCTCTAATCACTGAGCAGTTTTGGGAGTAGACCACCGCCATCGCTTCGACTGCTGCTCTAATATGAATTGTAATCTGACCTGGCAGCTCGTAATGGCTTCTGATTTTTAATCTTTTCTCATCATGGACCCACTAAGTACTTCGGCTATCACATTCGCAAACTACAGCATATTAATTAAAGACTATAAGTGATCAATTAACGCGGGCGGAGGATGAAATAAGCTAGCATAAACTGTGGGATGTAAAGTGTGGCTCCGACTTGTGATGCCTGTCGTCTTTCTACGCGTCAGTGTGTGAATTACGCTGTTGTACGCTGTTGACAGGTAACTGTGAGGAAAATGAGACTCTTTGTTCTTCGTAGTCTTGGGATACTGCTGGCGTTTCTCGTATTCCCTCTGGAGTTTCTTATATAACCCTTTTAGAGCCTTTCCCGAATTTCCGGCTGTTTTAATTTACAGTTTAACAACCTACCTGTTTTGCTGCCTCATCTCTTCCGTCACCCTCTGCACCTACGAGGCATCACGGCAGCCCTGGGACCCTCTCGGCATCGCCTTTGTTCTCACTAGAGACGATAATGAATGTGGGAACTTGAGCCAGTTGAAATGGAGCCTCTCCCAACGGGGAACGGCATACGTTTTAATTAACAAAGTTAATGGGGCAGAGTAGGATTAACAGAGCAGATGACACAGATGCAAAAGAAAAGTCTTCCCTGTCACTATAAAGCAAGAGATCTCTGCGTGCACGTATGTCTGTTTTCCTTTGCCTAGCTCGAGAACCATCCCTCCGATCTTCCTCTACTGACCAGTACAACCAAACCTTTTCCCCTTAAGAAAATGACTGCCCCAAGGGGTAATAAAACACCACACCATCTTCTGTTCCTACTTTAACCCTCTAAGGTCCGCGTCCACTTCGAAGTGGAATATGATGTTTACGCGATGTTTCTATTAATAGCTCTGCAAAAAACTGCACAGAAATATGAATCAGCTGTTGCCAATAGAGGGCCACGGGGCCGAGCCCAACCTTAAGCCATCAGAAGAAAAAAAGAATTATAAAAATAAAATAATAATAATAAATTATACAAATGGTCAATATTTATAATAGTATCTAGCCACTATAACGACATGACAATTGCGAGGTCGAGTGCGAGCACTGGTCTTCCAAGAAAACCAAACCCTAACTCGGTAAAAGCTCTCCGCCAAGACTCGTTTGAGAGAAGAACTTTGGCGGAGAAACTACCGGTGAAACAACTGGTCCCAGATCAGCCTGAGCTCAGCATAAGACAACAGACTGGCGTGAAAAGGAAGCAGCTTCTGTAGAGACGGCTACACCAGGACGGTTTGGCTAAGCTAGCTGCTGGATGCAGTCCTTGCTTTCCATGCTTGCTTTTTAAATCGACAGGGACAGATCCAACATGGACAGATACGGGAGTACGGGACATGAAGCACTTGAAGAAAAATGAAGACAACATGAGAACACCAGGACACGTGGATAACTCCATGTGTCCTGGTGTCGACATTTTGTGTGAAACTCACCAATGGACACTCAGGAAATCCCTAAGGACCAACCCACCCACACTGCAAAAAGACACTGGCTTTCAGTCAGAGAGAGACAACCCTGCCAACCCACCTTACACTGCAAGTGAGAGAGACGTCAGCTCAGAGCAGATCAGAGCAGCTGTTCAGTTTTACTCTGCGCGACGCGACACACGACCATGCTGCTAAAGAGTACATGGTACATACTGTACATGCAGAGTGCATATGTTGTTCTTGTTCTGAAAACTGTTCTTGAAAAAACTAACTGAAAGTGCACAGTTTGTTTTTCTTTATAGTACATATTTTGACTCAAATATATAGTAAATATTTTGTTTGAAAACAAAAACTGTTAATACAAAATTTGGTATTATACATTTATTTACATGTATCTACCATTTTATTTATATATTCAACTGCTTTTCTGAACCTAAGACCTTTGGTAAACCAATTTCAAGCACCAAAACAGTTCGTCCACATGAGTAAAAGTAGGTTTTCACAAGAGATTTGAAGAATTTCAAAAATTGAGTTTTCAGCTTTAGTGCCATATTATCTCTTTACACTTGTGCCTTAGGACAATGGTGCCTCGTTATATAGAGATCTGAAAATTTGGATGTGTGCTTTAAAAAGGTGAATTTAAGAAATTATGTAAAATCGAGAAAATTACTTCAGACCCCATAGGGTTAAAGTTGATTTAAATATTTTTTCTAATATCTGCTACTTTTTTAAATCCACGTTCACCACTCTTCATAAATTAAATTAGTCATAAACCACACAGGAGTTATTTAACAGGAATATAAAACTGTAGTTATTTACGTCCATCAATATATTGGTGAAGAACACCAGAAGCAAATGCGTTTTCATTAAGTTGAGTTTTTATTAAAAAAGTTACTGTCAGAGCAGTTGTTGACGAGGAGCCATACTGTATTTGCCGTTTCCTCGCTGCCTGGTAGCAAATGCATTTCCATTAAACCCCCGTCTTGGAGCCATCAGGGAAACCAGCAATCTGTATTTGTGTTTCACTAAAAGCTCCAGAATGCTATTTTCATTAACTAATCATCATAATAATAATAATAATACTGCTTTGCTCTATGTGGTGCATACAATCTCTGTTGGTATCATCTTCACTTTAAGGGTACTGCTATTGCATTGTACTTTTGTACACGATACAGAGCCCTACCATGGGGACTGAACGGGACTCCTGAATCTGATTGGTGTAACCACGGAGAGATCTAGTAGAAGCGTTTGTGTCACAGGATGACAGCAGTTGTGCCATCACACGGTCTATGTCTAGTTTCTTTTGTAATAGAAACAAAGCCTTCCAAAAAACTAAAGGGAGGCTCTCTCGGGATGATGGCCTTTTTACTGCCATAGCTCTCTCCAGCACTTTCTCTTGATCTGTATTAAATCCACCCTAATCTCTGATGATTACTCATTTGAGCTCATGCACGGCCAACGCCATCAATTAGGTAACCTATTTAAGCTCAATCAAATCACATGGTGACCTATGATGCCAACACTCATTACTGTTGTTTCTGAGCGGGCAAGGGACACAGCATTGGTTACATAAGAGCTGCTTTTCAGCTGATGGCTAAAGACCCTATTTTTAATGGTTTATAACCTGCCAGGGAGTGTTTTCCCCGCTCCACCTGTACGCTGCCAAGCAAAGACAACCTTGAATTCCTCTCAATCGCTAATCTCTTAATTTGCATTTCTGTCGTTTTCTCTCCTCCCCATATACATAAAGGGCAGCAAAACTTTAAAAGCAAAGTTTGCCACAAGTCAAATAAGAAGGAAACAATGAGGAAACCGAGAAGCGACTTTCCCTTTAACTGAACAGGATGAAGGGAAGGGTAGAAATTGGAGAGGATTGAGGGCGGCAGTGGGGAAGAAGTGCTGGTTAGATGGGCAAAATTGTAGCTGTGGGGCACAGGGTGATGGATTGGTGAGGGCTTCCAGCTCTCTCCTGCCACAGCACCATAGGACAAAATACATTTAATGTCACACTGAGATTGTGTGCGCACAAGTGGATGTGTTTATTTTCTCAAATTGGAGAGTAGAGGCTTTTTTTCTAAAAAACAAAGCAATGCCCTCTGAAAAGTCATAAAATTGGTCTTGTATTGTGAAGTTCCTAAAAAACAAACAAAATAATCCCAGCATGCTCACATTCACATGTGCTCCCAAAGGACCCGTACTGCTTAACACAATCCCAGAATGCACTGTTTTAACGTGACACTGTTAAATATATTCGTTTCCTCCTGTCTTTTCTCTGCCAGGACGCTGAGTAGAAGTCTGCAGGGGGCTCACCATGGTGCATGAGAAGAATGATGGGAAAGACAAAGACACGATCCTTCCACTAATCCAACAAAATAGACCTGCTGTAAGAACACTGCCTGCATGACTCTCTCCCACTGACATGTCCCACTTCACCCCATGTGCACCAATCCCAAACTCTTTGTTCTTCACAATCACCAGAGAAACATGCACGGCCACATGTGCTTCACTCCATTTGATGGTTTTCCAAATTGCAGAATGTGATTTATCAGTGAATCATACTCATCCAGCAGAGTGACGAGATATATATATATATATATATATATATATATATTTTTATTTTTTTTTAAAGAAATACAACAACATTTTGGGAAATGTTCTTATTTGCCGTTAAAGGAGAAGGTCGATGCCAATATCGTGTCGGTGTTTGTATGAAATATGGAGCTGGAGCCTGCAGGTGATATAGCATAAAAACCGCTTCGCCGTTTCTGTCAGAGTTCAAAGGCTACCAGCATATTTTAGCAACTCGTAATGTAATAACTCTGAATAATGTAATAAATTAAATGTAATAGACGCTCATAATGTAACAATCAGGCAGTTACCTGATGGTTACCAGGTCGCAAAAGTGAGGCCAATGCGGAAGTGCCTTAAACCTGCATTCTCTCTACTGGACGCAGAAATATGGTGAGAACAGGGTTTAACAGAAGAAGAAAAGAAAAAGATCCTGGTTGTATAGAAGTCTATGAAAAAATGACCACTATTGATTTATTACCTCATTGTAAACATGAGTTTATGTCTCAATCTCTAGTTTCAATTCTTCTTCAATACAGCATGATGCTTATTTAGTAAATTATGGTCCTAAAAAATAGTAAAATAGACCATAAAGCAGGTTATGCTTTAGGCCGGGCCTACATTTTGATTGACAAGTTGCTACCAGAGTCCTATACAGTGTTTTTACGTCACTCATCGGCAGTCCAAATATATTTTTTCTCAAGGCAAAATGGCAGTCCACAAACCATTAGGTGATGTCCACTGATGTCCACTGTTATTAACGTTACGCCCTTAGGTTATGTGCCGATTACTACATTACAAGCGTTTATTGCATTATAACGTAGTTGTTGCTTCATGAGTTGTTAAAAAACATTGTCTGTTAGTTTAATCTGTACACAAATAGAAAAGTAAAAATGACATTCTGTGGTTTTACTCCGAGTTGGATGCTGTAACCGTCTCTTGACCAGCAACAGTGTTGCATGACGACTTCCCGGAGTCGGTCTTCCATCTAATTCTGCTCAACAATCTGAATAAATCGATTACCCAAAATGCCGAAGTAGTCCTTTCACACATGTGACATACGACACCCTCCATCCTCGGATCCTCAAGGACTTTTTATTTTCTTTGGTAATTTTAAATATTGATAGTTCCATCCAAGTGTTGTTATAGCAGTAATGTTTTGTCTTTTAAATCAACCGTTTCAGTGAGGCACTAATTCAGTCAGCTGCTCTGTTTTCTGGAATCCATCATTATCATTCAACCAGGAGAAAGTGTTATTGATTTGTGGAGATTCATTAGCTCATTTCGTCTAAACGGGGTAATCAGTCTGAATCCAAACTAACACCTCATTTCAGGCACAGTAACAGCCCACACGTGCACACGCTGCATGATAATTAATGGGTAACGTTGCATAACGCAGAAATATGTGTCCAACTGACCAGCAGTCGGCATGATACAGGAGACCTGAAGTCTGACTAGGACGCAGTCTGGCCAGCGTGTACACGAGCTGCGTTATACCTGATGTGCAGTGATTGCTTGAGGCCGGGTCTAATATGGGCCCCGTACCACGCTCCCATTGATTCAGAGTTAACCCAATCACAACAAACTCCTTATGAAATCAAGAGCAGAGAATCCAAGCATTTGAACTGTGTGGGTGTGGGTGTGGGTGGGATATTTATGTATGTGTGTGTGTGTATATATATGTCTTTCTGCAGAGCTGATAAAATCAAATACACTATGTTTGGTACGTGCAAGCACACGAGGGAGCAGGTGGGTGGGATATATCAGGGTTATACAGGTAGATGTGAATCTGTGCTCAAATGCAGCAGGTCAGTAATCAGATTTCCCCCCTGATCTTATGTCGCAAGCAACATCATTTTTTTTTGGGGGGGGGGGGGGGGGGCTGTGCAGAAGTGCAGAAAAGAGACTAAAGATGCTTAAGTGCATGCTTAAGAGTCCCCATGTATTACCATCTCCACCAAACTAGTAATAACTAATGCAGTCTGAAAAATAACTAACTTCATAAAAAAGTGAAAATGTGGAAACTTTTGTTTTGAGAGCGAGAGGTGTTGATTTAGAGATGTTTGTTATTTAGCCGAACCCTGTGGTTGCAACCTTTTTGTTTGTAGTGTTAATTTTGCCTTTGATTTTTTCCCGCTCAGTTGTCATGGGAAATGAAGATCAAGAAAAGGCTGAAGACGGTGCCTACTTGTCTGGGCAAGTTCAGGCCGACTGTTGGCCAGTGCTGCCACCAGTGCACCCCGGACAGTCTGGTGAGTGTGCTGCGTAGAGGCCGGAGAGGAGGGGAAAGGTTGACTATAGGAATACGTACCCTCCCAACAAATCTGCGCTTCAGGGAATTTAAAGACACTTTTATAGATCTCTGAAAAGGGCTGAAATGCTAACGAAGCACACGCAGCTAGCTAAAAACATCAGATCAACACCTCAAAGGATTCTTTTGGCACCAGAGATGCCATTGATAAATGATGATGGAATGATACAATTATGGAATACCCTACACATAATGACAATCAGGCATGTCAGCATGCTAATGTAAGAGCTATTTGTTAGCAAGCTACCGTAGTTAGCGAAGGCCCTTGCCAACGAAATACTGAAAAGCTGCACGACGTATCCACATTCCACTGAAACAGGTTTTATACCTTCCAAATGATTTAGCGAAGAAATATAGTGAGCCTAAGAGACAATGCTTCACATTTTATTGTCTGTATTCTTTTAAGCTTTTGATCAGCTTTTGATCGGCTTATACAAACTTAGTTCTGGGTTCTTCACCCTGTTAGAGCATCCCACCACACTGCAGCTTTTTGACATTTCAGAAAAGAGGATAGTGGCGAGCGATGAATTGTTTCCCTCTCTATGGGGGGGAGCAGGACTTAATTGCGCACTCTCTATAAAGGTCCCATTCAGCTGCATGTGCCTTTTTGCATGTATATTTTTTTTTAATGCAGTGAATTGGATCTGGGTTGACCTTGACGCCATTTGTCTGTGTGTGTGCTCTTCTGTCGCGGTGTAGCGCAAGAAGCTCGAACAAACCTCCTCCCTTGGCTTTTACAACCTGCTGAGCGTCAACGAGACACACACCAGGTATTAATGACATCGACAGCGTTCTGGCCAACGAACACCCAAAGTGCTGAGGTCCCAGAGTGCACTCAACCCCTGCACAATTTCTGTCTGTGTGTTTTGTATCGCAGGTATCGCGGCTGGCTGGTGCGGAGGGTGTGCTGCGCGCTGTTTGTGAGTGGGTGCAAGGTTCACGCCAGCCCTGTTGGCAACAGACTGGAGAGAATCTGTCAGAGCAGCAGGTAACTGAGTGGGGAGAGGAGGGGGATACCTGAAGAGAGTAAATAAATGATAGGCAGAGATACCAAAAATTAAACGGGCCGTCTAGAGAGTGGGAGAGGTGATAAGAGACACACAAAAGATACAGAAATTAACACCATCTTGGAGTCTGGGCAGAGGGACACTTTCCCCGTCTCCCGTCAATGCGCCTCTTGTTCGTATCTGTTGTTTTCTCTCCTCGGGTGTGATTGAGTTTAACCTTTAAGTAACCTGACCTCTTTACCCGGGGATGTTGTTGTTGTTGTTGTTGTCTCAAGTTGGGTGTTTGTCTGCTTGCAGCACAGAAGAGGCTTTGTGATGTGTTCACTCGGCTGTCCTGTGACCATGTGTTTCAGGGTGAAGGAGGCGCTCACAGCAGCGCCCGAGGGGGGAGGCGACCGAGGGCAGCTCAGCCACCTCTCACCACTCCTCTACCTCATTAACACCTGCATCTCCCCTGGCTTCTTGCGGTGCGTGTGTTTGTTTCTTTGCGTGTGGGCAAAGGGGCAATGTTCAAAGATTGCTGTTTATTGTTTATTTATTGATTAAAAATAAGTAAATTGTACGTATTGATTTAAAGCTGCACTAAGCAACTCTTTCACTGAGAAGTGACAAGAAATAAAATATATTCTTCTGTCATCAGTGTGATTTGAAAATAGAGTTGTGAGGTTCATTTTGCAAGCAAGGCGGCATAAAAACAAACAACCAAACGTGAAACATAAACACACTAATGCTATGTTCACGCTAGGAGTGACAAGAGCAGCAGAACGGATAAGCGTGGCCAGTTGCTGTTAAAGTGTCGCTCAAGCGTTCGCCGATGTAGTCTTTAAATAGCACAGGGATCTGGTGAAAAGCATTTTAATTATTACATTTTTTTTTTATGGAACGGAACGGTGTGAAACAAAAAACGCGCCGATTTGTGGCTCATCGCGCCCGTAACGCAGGACCAACTGTTGGCTGTCAGCGGCTGCCGTTGAAAATGACTTGTAGCCTTCAGGCTTATGAACTGATTAGTATTCGATGGTCAGAGGTCCCGGTGAACAACACGTTCTTGTCCAAAACTTCAGGATTCATATGCTATTTCACACAAATGTCTAATGGGATGAAGTGATGACATTTTGGACTGCCGGCGTTCGGTACGCCCACGTGGCGGTAATTCTAGTTTCCCTTAAATCCTGTTCCACTAAAGTAAAAGATGAAGCTGGTCATACCCGGTGTCATTTTCTCCTTGTCAACAAACCCCATGAAAAGACCTAAACCCACACTGACTCGATCTGATTGAGTATTTTCTGTGGAGACAATCAAAGCGTGGTACAGCTTAAGCCTTCTGTTTGATGTCCAAAAGAAATGGAAACACATCAATGAGCCACATTGTTGCACCGGCTGACATGTTTTTTCCGTTATAATGAACATTGGCTCATACACCACCCTGCTGCCATGACTGGGAGAGTAATGTGTGTTTAAAAAAAAAAAACTACAGCTCCCAGCTGTTTCAGGGAAGTTTATATTCCTGACAAATGGACTGAAAGCAACAGAAAGGCGAGAAGTTTGATTGTTTGGAGAGAGAGAAAGAAAGACTTTTGGCCTTTTGCAAGATTTGTTGACAATAACAGAAGTATAGAATACTGCCAGCATTATCCCCTAAAAGTACCGTACCCAAGGGTATCCGCCGTTGTTGCTGTGGAGAAGAAGACCGACAGAGCGGGGGATCAGAGCTGCAGCGAATCCAGGAACAATTACTTGTGCGATAAAACAAAATGTAACATTGTCTGGGCAGAGAGAAAAAACAGGACTTTTAGATCTGGGACCCGGGATGCCCCCAAAAATGACTCCTCTGCAACAGAACAATGAGAAAATAAAACAACAACAATAGAAAGAAAAAAAATACTTTCTAAACCTGGTGCCACCTAGAAGAGACAAATACACACACACAAGATGTGCATCGGGCGTTAAATTGATATTGCCTTAACTCTTGTCAGGTCTTAAGAGCCTGCTACCGTTGCAAAAAAAAACAGTAACCGTTTTTTCTCACTAGAGAAATGTTGTGAACAGTAGTGTCTTAAAATTAACTTTATAGGCTGTCGTTCCATTCCCAGGAATCTCTCTTCAAATCGGCCTGCGCTGTCTTTCTCCTTCCCTCCTCTCTCCCTCTTCCTCATTGACAGCCTCCGCCTCCGTCTCTATCTACAGCTGTCACACACACACCCCTCTTTATCGCTTTCCATTTTGTGTCTTCCCTATGTCATCAGTTTCTCTCTCGACCTTATCCCTCTTCTCCCCACGTTGTCACACTCCCATCTGTCTTGTTTACATGTTCTCACACTCAACTCCATCCTCGGCCAATAGCAAAAAGCCCCTTTTGGCTATATCTTATTCTCACCGTTATCCGTCTCTTATTCCCCTGTGGACATTGTCCCCCTGCTGTCATTATCTCCTGTCATTAATTACATTTTTTTCTCCCCTCTCCTCTTTCTTTACTTACCAACCCTCCCCTGGCTAGATTCCTGAGCTGGGTGATGCTGAAGATGTTTTCCTCCGTATTTGGCAGTGTTCAAGTTAACCTCAACCATCTGCCGGCTTTGCACAGAGCCTCCGAAGAGGTGCAAGTATCTACAAGCACGCACATACATATGCAGACGAAATTGCCAAACTTATTTTATTCACAGATGATTAAATGTGCTACCATGAACTGCTGCCCCCAAAGGGTGTCGACTCCTCATGCAAAACATGGAAAGCGTCCTTTTCATTTCGACATTTTACGCGAGCATGATGTTTTGGCTCCACACACACTACCACACTAAGGATGTGCTCAGCCATCTAATGAGATGGTGAACAGCTACACCCATGTGTGTGCACAACCCTTACGAATCATATTCAAGTTAAAGACAAAATATAAGGGTATTTTTCAGTGAAGAAAAGTAAAAGTCTGTAAATTAAACTAAACAGAAAATAACTAAAACTTTCTAGTTTCTCTCTTTGGTTATACTTAATTATTGTCCATTTTTTACAGAAGACTACACAACTCTAATTACATGGTTGACTAAATAAATGGCAGTAAATAAGTCTTGAGTCAGGCTGCTGTTGCCGAGGTTCAAGATGGGCATGACTGACTCCAGTGAACTATGGCTTTAGTTTAAATGCAGTCAATTACATAAATGAAGGCAAAGCCACCGAGACATTATTCTGTTGATGCTGGTTGTCAGCGCATATCCAGGGTCCTCGCGCCTTGTGGATGGTGTCCCATCTATTCAGAATTATTTTTTTTAGTTGTCCAAATGAAACCTGTAAACAATGGGACATTGAGAAACTGCTTTAAATCCAGAACTAAGCCCATTTTTACAAGTTACCCTCAAACGTATGATCCGATTGTCTATATTTATACCTTGTAATTAATTAGTATAACCATGCACTTTCATGTCTTCATCAAACTGGTTTATAGATTTTTTTTTTTTTTTTAAATCATACGAAAAATTCTTTTGAGACTTCTGGGAGTAGCTTGCCAAGTAGATAAAATAAGCTCAACAAAAATAAAAAAAATGTTTATCCTGGCTTTAAATGGAGTAATATTGAATGCATATTTCTGTTTCATTGCGTACCATATTACGTTTTTTTTATTTTTTATTGAAGGGACACACTCATAACCACTAAACTGAAACTGAAATTAGGTTTATTTATTTGCACAATTCAAGCAATACAATTTGCAGAGACTAGATGTCTAACCCTCCTTATGATTCCAATAGATTTGTTTATTTTTTTTACTAACACAGTCAAGATGTTTACTCAAATTTAAGCTTTCATCAATAATAATTCTTAACAATGTTGTTGATGACACTTGAGGCATCTCAAGAGATTCAATTTTAATTTGAGTTAAATCCTTCGAGTAAGATTTTTTGCCACTGAAAATAATAAAATTCGATTTTTTGATATTCAAAGATAGTTTATTTAATTTGAACCATGTAGAATAGGCAGTGAATTCAACATTGACTCATTAACAAGGTAAAGTAAAGCCATATATGTTGAATGATTTTTACGGAAACCATACTGGTGTTTGTAAAGAATTGAATTAGACTATATGAAACATAATCCTTTTTTGTACAATTCTTTCTAGTTGAGTTTGCGATAGTGTCCTCTCATTTTACTTTCCACATTTGTATTTGGGAGAAAGAAAATCTACTCAAAAGATAAAGGGCCACATAGTGTTCAGATTAATAGAGGTGTTGCTGACCTTGAACCAAACACTCCCAGTATGCTATCCACCGCTACAGTTCATTCAGTCCCTTAAACATACTCCCCACGTACAACCATAATCTCTGCCTGGATGCTTCTTAACTATTACAGTGCTGTTTTTCTTCCATTTTCCCGATACAATCTGAAGCCTGTGGAGCTTGATTATAATATTGATTGAATGTGAGTCCCCAGAAACACTCTCCTAAACCATGCACCACCTCCGCACAGTCCACTATTGTTAGTCTTAATTAATGCTAATGTGAAGAATCTTGTTTATCCAAAGCTGCTTCTCTTCTGTAATGCAGGGATCTCTGCTGGTGTATGTGTATGTGCGTCAGAGCGCCGTGGACTGCGCTCTCATCCCTCTCGTGCTCTTCTGTCACAACCTGAGAGTCCCATACAGTGTTTGTCCTCTCCACATCACCAGCTCCTTCATAAGGTATAGCCACACACAGAGAACATAGTATCCTCCCCCACAAATAATGCATGAGCACCTTTTACCAGACACAATGATGCTGAATTGATCACTTGTATTCACCATATTAAGCTCAGCCTTCATTTGAAATGCGTGCTGAGATGCATCATCAGTCCACACTTCTTGAATGAAACTAGTTATGTGTTTATCCTGTAGATCAGTCCTACAGAAAGTTGGCGTGATCCTCTTGCCGCCCTCTGCACCGACTGAGCAGGATGCTGAGATGGACAGTTTGTACTTACCCGTCATGACTTCTGTAAGTTTTCCATGTTTTCTCTTTTTTACCCTTTTAGGACAGAGGTAGGATGTGGCAATATTTCGCCATTTGAGGGTTTAAGTAAAAATGTACTTCTGAGTCAGCATTGAAAAACCAAGAACCAAAAGTATGCACTTGACTGGGGCCCGGACCATTTATAGTTTTAAGAGGACAGAGTCTACAGCCAGGCTAGCAGCATGAAATGTGTGTTGAAATGTCTTATATTTTGCACGTATTCATCCATCAACAAGGTTTCCGACAAATTAAAAGCTTGCAACGTCTTGTCCATGTCGCTTTCAATCTTTGTGGTAATCTATCCAATAGATGATACATTTCATCCCAAACTTCAAAGGTCATCCTCATGGGTGGCACTGGATGAAAAGGTCAATACAGTACAGTAGGATTTGTCTTCTGGGGACCATGAATATATGTACCAAATGTCACGGCAGTCCATCCTACAGTTGCTGAGATTGTTAAGTCCGGACCAAACTGATGGACCGACCGACCAGCTAACACAGACATCCATCCCTGGAGCCAACAGCAGTAGCTTAGCTAAAAAAAATATGTTATAGGTATTGCTGTCAATGGAAGACACGCTTGGAGAAGCTACATGAAGCTAATTTAGCCGTTAGCCTTGATTGGAGCTTGTGGTTAGTGACGACTACTTCTTCCGAAGAAACAACTACCCAAAAACGGACTTTCCTCTCGGCACAATCGTTTTTTTCAGCCTGACAATCGGAGAGGCTCTCATTAGTAAAGTAAACCCATAAACATTCTGTGTACAAGAAGCAAAGCCCTGGGTCACGAATCAGAAAACACGTTGCTAATGCATTTTGCTGAGAAAAAAAAAAAGAAAAGAACCCTCACAGCTGGTAATTATATAAAATTGCAGGGTAAGCAAAAGATACCTGTCCTTGTAATTTGGGTGTTTAGCGTTGGTGTATTCGGTCCAATTCATACTCACTCGCGTACACACTTTCCATTTCACTTCACGGTGAAGTGTTATCACAGTCAGCTCCTCACTCAGAATACAACCTGTCCCCCCCCAACCACCCCCAAACCTCGTCCTCTCCCTCATTCCCTCGGCCTCATCTCACTCTCTATTCATTTTGAAAATGACCAGGGGGCTTGAGGTTTGCTTTCGAGATTGTAGCTTTGGAGTTGGCCAGAGTGACAAAGCAATGGGGAGAGGGCGGAGAAGCGGGAAGAATGGTGGTTAGCTTGATTGTGTGAGCCTGGCAGGTCTGAGCGGGTTGTTTCTATTTATATAGTAAGGTAATTTGTGTTTTTTTGGCCTCGTTTGAGTGATGAATTTGGTCTGTATTAATAGCTCCCTGCTCTCACTCCTCTCTCCGTCTGCATCCATCACACTTTCCTCTTCTATCTTCTTTCTACTCTTTGCCTACTGCTGTCTTACAGGTTTTGTTGTTTTTTATCAATGAGCACCACCTGTTCATCGGCGATATCTTCCCGCCTATATCGGGCAAGGAAGCTCTTTTGTGCATTGTATCGGTTCGCCTGAAGACGCATTTCATTTGGAGACGTTCCTGACATTATTAAGATCAATATTGTGCCACACAGCTCAATAACACGGCCCACTCTGTCATCAATCTACCAGACTACATCCACGAAGGGACATAAGCACGGTTATTTAAGTAATACAGCAAGTATTTTTTATTAATTTTTTTCATTTACCATTTATGGTAGTAAACATTGGCTGTGCGTGTGATGGCAGGCAGGCTCGTTTATTGGTTGTATTTCAATTTTAATAGGCTGTCATTGTTTATTGAGTGTATGCCTGCTTAGCTGCTGCTCAATGGTAATTGAATTTTTCCTCTTTGTGAGGTGAAAACAATACTCGGGGTGAGGGGAGTATCTCTCAAGTGACCCCTGTAGTCCCTTTTTTATTTCTGTTATTTATCCTGCCTGCTTCCTGCAGTTTGACTTCTCTGCCCTCCGCTGCCCTCAACACTTCTTTCTTGCTTCCTTTGTATTCCATCCGAGGTCTGGTTCCCCATATTGCTTATGTATATTTAAGAAATGCAGGACCAGCATTTTATGTTAATTGCTCCCTTACTGCCAAGACTTTTCAGATCTGTGTCTGTCATTGCCCCCCCTCCCCCCAGCTGGTACGTGAGCTGCTACATGAGGGTCAGGCGATGAGCGTCGGTGTGTCAGCGGAGTCTGGCCGAGGTGGCCGGTGGCTGGCTCACGTCACACAACTCATCAAAGAGGGATCTGTCCCCGATGTCAGTCTGGTGCCTGTGGGCATCTCCTACGACTGTGTGCCCGAGACCAACACACAGGTGGGTGGGGTGTAAACGCACACTCGCAAGAAAACATCCGTCCCATCTCACACCGGCTGCGTGAGATGGGACGGATATGTGCCGGAGTTCTAAAAACAACAGGAAGTTGGTTATTATAGTTTGGCCCGATTATTATCACGTTGGAGCTGCAGCCGGGGCCGTGACACACAATCGTACTCCCTCTAGAGTCATAACTCGGTCAAATCTCAACCCCACAGACAAGATGCACATATTTATAGATTCAATGTCACTTAGACCTCCCGAGGATATCAAGTATTCTTTGATGTGCATCTCTAATAAACCCTTCAGAAAATTGACACGTTGCAAAGTATCAAAGTAATCCAGTCTGCCTACTTTTATTTGTGTAAATGTAAACAAATGCAGGCTAAAAAAAGCAAAACTAACAGGGCTGAAGTTGAAGCACACATTGTAACTCACTGAATCCATGGCAACATCATACCTATTGTACATCCCTCAAAGCAAAAAGATTTGTTTCACAACTTCGCTGTTTCTCACCGCCCAGCACCCACTGATTATCATTATTTTGTAATTTTTTTAAGCAGATTGATTGTTATTAGTCTTGCCCTCTGTTGTCTGCACTTTGAGAGGGTACTGTAGAGTGGGTGTTGCTCTCGATTAATTGCCATAATAAGGTGCACGCCTCATCATTTTGTTCTGTCATCCAGTACTGAACACACAGTCCTAGTACCAACACTCTCAGGCCGGCTATTCATCTTAGTGCTCATCATAGATCCTGCTCATTAGTGGTATTGCTGCTCTAATGTCCCTTCTAAAGGCAAGGCCTTATTATGCTGTTATTGTTAACTGTGTGTGTGTGTGTGTGTGTGTGTGTGTGTGTGTGTGTGTGTGTGTGTGTGTGTGTGTGTGTGTGTGTGTGTGTGTGTGTGTGTGTGTGTGTGTGTGTGTGTGTGTGTGTGTGTGTGTGTGTGTGTGTGTGTGTGTGTGTGTGTGTGTGTGTGTGTGTGTGTGTGTGTGTGTGTTCGTTCTCCTCACAGGTTGGCTTAAGCTCTGTGTTTCGGTGGTTGTGTTCTCCACTCTGGACGAGACCGGATGGAAGCGTGAGGGTCCACTTTGCTCAGCCCTTTTCTCTCAAGGTGCACACTCATTTACAAAAGTGACGCACAACCTTTTTGAATGAAGACACAGGTTATAGACAGAGCGTGGTCATGAGTTGCAATTAGTGCAAACAAAAAGGGGTGTTCATGTCCCTGATTGTGTCATTTGAAGATCTTCAGTAGTCAGAAGAAAAAAGCAACAATTTAGAAAAAGTAAAAAAAAAAAAAGCTTTTTCTTGTCCTTGAAATCATCATCTTGTGGAGGTTGGACAGCAAAATAATAAGCCTTCTCATAATTCACATTCACCTCGTAAGTGGAAAAATTTACTTGGCTTCTACAGATGACTGTGGATGTTGAAAAACATATCTATATTATAATGATAAAGGGGCATCTAAAACTGGCTAGTCAAGAACAGATTTGCTTCTGGCTGTGGAGCAGAGTTTGATCTCCCAATATAATGCAGTGTGGTTACAGAGAAATCACAAGCTCCTCTAGTCAAAAAACAACTGAGCATTATAACATTCGCCAAGGTAGCATTTATTGCAGGACTGTTGCCAACTGTGAGGAAGTGGGCTGCAGCAATGATATTTGGGATTAAATGTTTTAATGTAAACGTGGTCTAATATTCCTTGTTTATTTTCCACCAGAGCACAAATATTGGATGATTTAGTCATTCTACTTATGTTTGTTTGTGTGTGTAGGAGATGTGCGAGTCGGGGAGGTGCAGAGTAGATGAATGGCTCCCCCTACAGGACCTGTTGCTGCCTGTTATCCTCAACAACAGGTAATCATCCCCCACCCACCCCCCTGTGTACACACCTATGTGCACGAGTGAGTGTTTACACTCTATGTAGACAAACCACAATGGAACACGGATTTGGATCATGTTTTATCTAACATCTGTGAAATCGAAAAGTTACTTTCTCTCAAACTTTGAAGATAAACCTCAAATCTGGCACAGACGCAATGCGAGCTCTGATGAGCATTTTTTATCCTTTTAGACTTGGTCCAATTACATCAACATTACACAGTCTGCCAGCGGGAGGAAAAAAAGATAACGGAAAGAAAATAACATCCTCGCTCCATCTCGGCTTGGCTCCTGACGAGCAAAGTGGCTTCTCCCTTCTTGTGTTTAATTATTCTGAGAGCACGTGGGACGCAAGAAAGGGAAGCAATAGATGAGGGGCAGAGACTGATAGTCGAATTGGATTGTTATCAACACGTATGTGAGCAGTTTTAGTCATTTGCGTTCGTCCACATCGTTAACACTGTGTCTGCTGAAGCCTCTTTTATTTTGTATCTGTTCCCATGTCTCAAACAGCGAACGTTGTCCTCATCTGCAGGATTTCTGTGTTAACAGAGCCAGATATGACACGCTGTGTTTGACACACCGCTGCGTATCTCCCTCGCACACGCTGAGACTCATAAATAACACACTCGTATCACTCCAGCATACCCTCAGACAAGCAGCTCATAAAATGTCTTTTTTTACGATTGATGTAGCTGCCGTTTTCATGATGTAGCTGCCGGTGTGGTCTTCCCCCACACTGAGGTCTTCCGTTTATTTTCTCCGAAACACGGTGTCAAGTCATCAACTGAACCCTCATAATGGTCCATTAGCATTTACTGGAAACGCAGCTCAATGTTGTCCCACAAATGTTGTCATAAAAGCGAATTGAGCATTACATAAAATGTTGCATGTCATATAATTAAATGAAGCGTTTCAAATGTTTTACAGCTTGAGCGAATAATACTTGACTACGACTTGATTTCTTATGCAACTCCCCTGACAATGAATCCAATTTACTGCGACATATCCAGATGGCACCTGGCCAACTCTGTGTGTTATCTGACTGTCTGTGTTATCCTTCCTTTAAGTTCAGATTTCAGTTCTGGTAGATTTTTCAACAGATGTGTTTACTGTGGTTTAGTACAGAAACACTCGGAGAGCAGTGACTTTTGTCGGAAATACAGTAAAGTGGCAACTAGTATGTCTGTTTACAATCAGAGGATCGGTGGTTCGATCCCAGGCTCCGCTAGTCCATGTGTTCATGAGCAAGACACTCAACCTTAATTGCTCACCGTTGCTGTGACTACGGTCTACTGTATAGCATGTAAGTCACTTTGGATAAAAGCGTCAGCTAAATGAAATGTAATGTAATACAAAGTCGGCTACCTTGCTGAGGAGGTGGAGGTGTGCAGCCTCACCGGCTCACTGTGACCCCTTCTTTTCCGTCACTCCCAGCAATATCTAAAACTGACACGTTGTCAAAGAAATGACGACATTTTGCTTCGTAGACTCATTTTCTTTTCTTTTTTTTAAATCAGAGATCGTGGTTAGTGCTGACCGCAATGTCAAATTCATTTTTGTTCCCGTAGCGTCTTCACAGTATAAACACACACCCCACGTTTTGCCAGTTGAGCGCTTTCAATGTTGAGCGCCGTCAGCAGGACGTTTTGTTTTTTCATCAGCAGTTACAGCTCTGATGCGGCGTAAAGAGAGGGAAGTAAACAGTGAGGCTGATGGCAATGAGATAAAACTGCACTTGTGTCCAGCATGGGATTGGCAGACTCCACCACTAACAATGGAAACGACTATCCTTGAGGGTCGTGGCTGAGCGTACTTCATAAAAATCCTAACTTTCAAAAAAGTGATTCCTCTTTCTTGTCTCACTCTTATTCGATCAAGTGTCGACTGTGTGTTTGGGCGGAGGCGGATGACGTGGCTCCTGCCTTCTTCGCATTATGCGTCTGAACTCAACGAGCCACCTCATCATCCAGAGAGAGACCTCAGCATCGCCGTGGTCCTCCACCTCATCTTCTGTAGGTCCAGCATTATGTTCCCCCTGCTGAATTGTTAACAAATCTTCATAAGCTTTTGTTTTAATGGTATGCAAATTGCCCTGCATTGTGTGTGTGTGTGTGTGTGTGTGTGTGTGTGTGTGTGTGTGTGTGTGTGTGTGTGTGTGTGTGTGTGTGTGTGTGTGTGTGTGTGTGTGTGTGTGTGTGTGTGTGTGTGTGTGTGTGTGTGTGTGTGTGTGTGTGTGTGTGTGTGTGTGTGTGTGTGTGTGTGTGTGTGTGTGTGTGTGTGTGTGTGTTCTCTCTCTCTAGCTGCAGCCTCCTGCACAGCTGTGATGTCCACCAGTCTGGTGTCAAGTCTTCTGTTGTACAGACACTACAAGGTACACGCATCATTCATCCCCCATGTTGGTTTGCTAGCAGAGCAATGTTCCACTTGGTGCTGTAAGAGTTAAACATCTGCTCCCTGCACCACTAAGGATCCATCATTACTCCAAGAGGCTCATAAACAGAATTGGTTTTATGAGTGTTTCATACCCACCAGTCTCTTAACATAACGTCACTAGATAGTCGACGCTGGTGCCTCGCTTGTGGAACCCAAAGCTTCCTTCTTCCCCCGCAGGGTGTGAGCGCCTCGGCCCTGTGCCGTGATGTGGCCTGGCTCACGGAGGAGATGCTGTTCAGGAACAGGGACGTGGGTTTCGGGGGAAGTTTGGAGGAGGTGGTCCGCTATTCCCTCTCCCTGCTCGCCCCTCACCTCATCGTAGCCGCAGTGCCGTCTCGGTTAGTTTTTCTGTCTGTCAAAGAAAAGAAAAAACCAAGAACACTGATAAGCGTTGCATAGCAAACTTGTGTTGCTTATGCAAAATCCAATTTCCCTTTCAGTGACACCTCCGTCTCCATTACTGTCTTTGTCTCCCACCTTCCAGGAGAGACCCTTTTATTGTGCCCCGTCCTTCTCTTGCTGCCACGCTTCACCTCAACCTCCAGGCCCAGATTGTCACACACACCTTTATTTTGGAAGCGGTTGGCGGTGAGTGTCTTTACACGCATGTGTTTTGTGTGGCTGACAAAACATTCCCTATAACATTTAAGCCTAAATATCATCTTGCGACCCTGTGTTCTGCGGGCATCTTATTTTTAGTGGGAGGCCTTGGCTGTGGCTTCCGACTGGTGGCACGTCAGTCTGAAACATGACATTTTCAAAGTTTACGCACTTTATATTCTGAATGTTAAAAGCACGCAAAACTTCGAGCAGTGTCGGGGAACTGTGCTGGCAGTGGCTTGTTTTCTTCTTTTTTATCCACTGAAATGAAAAAATAAGGCAGTGCAGCTTTTTAACTGAACTGTTTCCTTTGTCACTTCTTGTATGATAATCTCCTCTGATATCCAGTTGTGTCAGAATGCCTGACGTGATCGATGAAGTGCTGCACCTGTAATGTGAGCTACTCGGGAAGCGAGGTAGCAGAATTATATGAGACCATACCTCAACTTCACGGCTTATTTTACATTACCACAATCTTTGCATTACCTTTGCTGAAAGCGAGAATTTTAAAAACACTGGCATTTCCAACCCGATCACCAAACAAGAACGCCAAAACTGGGCGATCCTTCATTTCCTCAAATTATGTTCAATGCCAGTGTTTTAAAAATTCTCGCTGTGTGTGTGTGTGTGTATATATATATATATATATATATAGTAATCAAGCGGCCGTGGAAAGCCCTAGAGTGTTATATCTGCTCATCCTTGAGCCTGTTACATATATTTTACTTCAACGTGTACTATGCTAACAGGCAGACTGAGGAGGGGGAGGGAGCATAGATACTGCAGCCCCATTTAAGCATTGTTGCTGGAGTTAAAAATAATGTGGTGTTATACAGGAAGAACAGGAAGCTACTTGGCCTGCATGATTCATTATTGCTGCATGCCTTGTTTTGGTCGCATAGGAAGTGAAGCTGGTGGGCAGTGGGCTTTGTGCTGTTGAAAGCCTCTGTGTTGTACTGTAGTTTAATACATGGATGCTGTATCAAGGTCATGATATTTTGTTGTGTACTATCCAGTAGTGGAAGATGTACTCTGATGTCTGGTTGTATTGAAGTCTATATAAATGACTCTACTTCTCTCTTGATTTATTCCCTCAGTAAACATTGTAAACATGAGTTTATGTCTCAATCTCTAGTTTCAAGTCTTCTTCAATACAGCATGATGCTTATTTAGTAAATTATGCTCATTTAGAGTCACAGCGTCTCTACTTCACTCATTCCAAATATGGCCACTTCCGTTCACTGGTAGCAAAAAGTCAAGATGGCGACGGACAAAACTCAAAGCTTCAAACGTGCAGTCTACAAACCAATAGATGATGTCACAACAACTCCCTCCACGTCGTATATAAGGGCGACTGTGGCTCAGTGGTGAGCAGGGTCGTCCATCATTCATAGGATTCAGTCGACCCCCGGCTAAACTATCTGGATGTCAAGACTTTCCCACCAGCACATGAAAGCAAAATAATAGGATAAAAAGTACAAATAAAGAGATTCCACTTGTGTAAATGGAGGCTTACTCAATTCTGTTCATCAACAAAATCTCATGAACTGACCCATCAGTCAAAGACTGTCTTCATATTTCCCCCCAAACAGAAACAGTTTGATGTATTTTCAGATCTAAACCTGTTTACTTTGGACAATATCGTAATAGTTTTCTGACTGTGTATTTTATATTAGAGCAAATAATCACGTGTTTGTGGGTGTGTGTGTTCCTAGCGTCTGCGGTGTCGGCCATGCTGTGCGAGGTGGTCAGCAGTGGCGTCAGCAGCAGGGTGAGGAGCGATGGCGTGGACGGCGAGCAGGTCAACGGCGACATGGAGTTCGATGTGGCGCTCGGCCATTCCGAGCTGACGGAGAGAGCCCTGCAGCTCTGCCATCTCCTGCCGCCGGGCTTCATGCCAGTGAGTAGGAATTCATATCTCACACACACACACACACAGTGTGCCTCATTCAATGGATGTTTAATGGAGCTGAACAGCCATTCATCCTGCTCTGCTGCCTCTATCTCAGGCAGAGAAAGGGTGTGTGTGTGTGTGTGTGTGTGTGTGTGTGTGTGTGTGTGTGTGTGTGTGTGTGTGTGTGTGTGTGTGTGTGTGTGTGTGTGTGTGTGTGTGTGTGTGTGTGTGTGTGTGTGTGTGTGTGTGTGTGTGTGTGTGTGTGTGTGTGTGTGTGTGTGTGCGTGTGCGCTCCATCAGGCTGACTTAAAGGGCTCCGAATCCAAGCCAGAAATACTATTCTTTTCTCTGTTTGCCCAGCTTTCATTTCGGCAGCTGCACTTTCTCGTCTCTTCTGCTCTGAGCTGTTTTACTCTCCCTCCATTCCTCACCGGAAAAAGGAATGGTCGTGCCAGTCTCACCTTTCTGCCAGCCATCTTTCATTCTCCTGCTTTGATCTCTGTTACGTCTCTACTACACTCCTTGTCCTCTCTTTCAGCTGCCTCCCTCTGAACTTCATAGGGACGTGACAGACTGGAGCTGCGTGTGCGTCTAACCTTTCTTCACTTTCTTCACTTCTCCACTACCGTCCAACCCACTCTGCCTCTCAAACTCAAATATGCTTTATTAGCATAACGGGTCAGATGTTAATATGACCAAAGCGGCACAGAAAATGATTAACATTGACTGATGATGATCGTAATAAATAAACAGTAATATGCAAATATGCAATGCAATATAATAAATTCTTTAAATAACGATGAATAACCTTGAAAGCAACATGTGACGGATTAACCACAGAGCTTGTTGCACACCGACTTTTAGGAGATAGAAAATTTATTTTTTTTTCTAAATTTCTTATATTTCACATAGTACAGTAGGTAGACAGTTGTAGTGCTGTTTCAATCTCGCTGTTTCTCTCTCTCACTCTCTCTCTCTCTCTCTCACTCTCTCACTCTCTCTCTCTCTCTCTCCAGCCTTGTCAGTCGTCCCAGAGTTTCGCTCTGGATGCAGTTGACAGTCTGGTACGCTGTGGCATCCTGATCATGGAAGAAGTAAGAAAATATTTTGTTTTTCTTTCTCAAAGTTTTTACTCTAAAGCGCAGTAAATATACTATACACACCACTGTGAACTACCCGTTCAGCACCGAATGGCAGACGGACACAGCCAGCGACCAGCAGGTGAACATACAGCATTTAGCAAAGTTATCTTTCATTTGGAGTTGTGAAACACGACTCCAAATGAAAGATACGTTTGCTCCTTAACTGCTGGTGGTGTACGTTAAATACACAAGTTACTTTGGCCTTGTTTAGTAGAATAAGGTATGCAAAATAAAAAGTACAGAAAACTGGCAATTTTGTAACAAGACTGTTGACACCAAATTCCACACCTCAGTTCACACTCAGTTCAAGACTTAAAGTATTTGAAGGCAGTTGCAGATATTTCTACCCTTCATCTTACATAGATTCCCAGAGACGTTCCCATCTGTGACTTCTGGAAGAAGGAGGGCGCCCTGACCTGGACCACCTCTGACGACCCTTATCACAGCGACTCCGACTGTGACGTGGAGGAGCAGGACCTGCGTTCCTACAAGGTACAGATTTGCTGGGCTCCTCTGGTTTCTACACATGCCTTTGTGAAGCACCTGAGGTTATATGCAGGGAAAAAGGTTTCATGCTTGCCAACTTCCAAAAGATCACTGCCTATACAAAAATACTAGAAACTCCACATGAATAGGAACTTTGAAGTAACTAAATCTCCATTACAAAAGCACCTCACAGTTGCGTAACGTAACCTGAATGTCAATTAGCAGCGTGTGTCATCTTTAAAAGAAGCCCGACTGTCATGAGTGTTATATGTGTTTGTCAAAGCGACACGAGGAAGCGTCCCAGCTTCCAGAGGGACCAAACAGCCAGGGCTGAAAGTGCCGACGCGTCGGTTACCGACAGCGCATATTGACTTTGAGGTGCCTCAAGAGAGAGCAGCAATCAAAGCACATGGATAGACAAAGCACATCTTATGGACAAAGCACGTTTTTTCAAATTTTCCACATGTCAAAATGTAATAACAAAAAGAATATCACAGTGACGTGTAAAGGTACACTAATGAGCTTTTACTTTGTAAACAAACTGACGTTTGTGTAAAATACAATGACAAATGACCTGTGTGTGTGTGTGTGTGTGTGTGTGTGTGTGTGTGTGTGTGTGTGTGTGTGTGTGTGTGTGTGTGTGTGTGTGTGTGTGTGTGTGTGTGTGTGTGTGTGTGTGTGTGTGTGTGTGTGTGTGTGTGTGTGTGTGTGTGTGTGTGTGTGTGTTTCAATAAATGGTCAAAACCTTGAAAATTTGTCTACTAAATATTGCAAGCGTTGCAAAAAACGATGAGCGATCCGGTCTTTGACGTTGTCTTCTGCGTGAGCGAAAAAACTAGATTGACATCTTTACTTTTACATTTTTGGGGGATCATTCAGTGTGTGGACCACCGTATGCTGCCTTTATGTCATCCATTACAGCCATTGTTTGACTCTGCTTTGATCAGAAATGTAGGGAACACTGTACCTGTGGTACCTGAGCCGCAAGGAAGTCGATTTTCCAGCCCAGTACAACCGCTGCCATCTCCACACGATACGCGATCCTCTCTCCGCCTTCAGCTTCGTCTGATGAGGAAGAGCCTCGTCAGTGTCGTTACACTTTACTCTGAACCTTTTAGCGTTCTCTATCCGATGCACTCGCTGTTCTTGTCCTGGTGCCTCTGCAGTGCACTCCATACCTGTTATTAGCCGCCTTCATACACTTCAGGTGGTTGCAAGAAGCACGCTGGCAGTGATCCGAGCTGTTATGACTAACTCTCAGGGAAAAGCCTGGCCTTGTGTGGGCTCGAAGTTTATCGATTTATACGCCAACACCTGAACTTTTAAAAGCGTAATTGTGTTCACTCTCCTTGTCCTTGTTTTTCTAGAGGCACTACATTTTTTTTATTTTTATCTGTTTGTGTTCATTAAGTTATTCATGTTAAAACTTCCTTCTCAGCTATGCAAGCCGAGAAGGAATATATTCCCTGAGGTGGCCGGGATGTATATGGTTATGTACATACTCATGACCTACAGCAACAAAACTAATATTTGTATGACCCCCAACTATATCAAACATTTCTGTGTTTTGGTCATTTATATTCACTTATCGCATATACCCTGACACAATCAACGTGATGAGCTCATATATTATTTCTTTACATGCTATCATTTGGGGCTGTGTTGTGCATATTATTTTTATTAATTTTTTCAATCTCCTTATTTTGCTTGTCTAAGTATTGCATTTCCATGCTTTTTATTTTGTGTGTTTTTGCCAGGCAGCCCCTCTGGCCTGATGTGTTTTTACTGCTCATACAACTCTTTCTATAAACAGTTGCTCTCTCGTTCTCTCTGTTGATTTGAAAGTTTTACTGTGATTGAAGCCTCTGAGTGCTGCACATTAACACAATTTTTTGAATGCCGATTGAATTAGCTTGATCGAGTATATGGCGGCTGCTCATTGAAAAATTGGATGAGTTCCATTCAGCACGTCTCACTGAATAAATAAATATGACTTTGGTAGGAAATCTGGATATGTGCTGGATTAATCTTTTTAATCTTCTTTTTTAAACCCTATACGAGGGCTGCCGAGCAACGGCAAAGAGCGGTCTGTGTCTGCTGCAGCATCGGGATGAGCATCCATCCTTCATAAGGGTTTTGTATGGATGTGTAATGGCCAAGGCACACAAGGCAATTTCACAGGATCAATTTAATTCTACAATACAAACTTAATCCCCATATATTTCCATATTACATGTTTATAATGGCCCCATACACAATGTTTAACTATTTATAAAGGGATTTCTTGGTCTCCCTCATTACCAGATGAAACTGTTTTTCTGAGTTTGGTATGCAGGAACTTGTCTGGCCCGCACAGAGGCCTGGCCTCAACCCCATGCAACACATTGACTTTGAACCCTGAAAGCCGGGCTCAGTGTCGTTGTGGCCCAATGGGAGCAAAGTTCCCTGCAGCCAGAAGAGCGGAGGCTGTTTCATAGCAGACGATGGAAATCCTGTGAATTTGGAACAAGATGTTCAACATCACACAGTGTGCAGAGATTTGAGGAGGGTAAAGTTCTCCCGTACTAATAAACAATCACTGATTACGGGACATAAAAACAATGAATGGCTAAACAACCCCATAAAAACATAAAACTAAATTATTAATTAAATATGGCTTGAAAAAAGAGTTGGGAGTGTAAAGGGCCTTTTGAAACAACAGCATAAAAAACTAGGATTCACATTCAAATGAGAGTGATGCCCCCTCTTGTGTAAAGATCCTCTAAAAATACGGGTCGAGATTTGGACCCATGAAAGTGTGCCGCTCGAGCGGGTGTTCCTTTTTATAATTTGGTGCCTACGTGTCCTGCAGCCGGATGACTTTCTTGGGCCAATAGACCAACTGACAGCAACTTGCTCGCTGTGCACTCATCGTAGCGGAAATGCTTTTTTTTATATTCCTGCCTCCGCCTCTTTTCCCAGATAAGCCAGCCGAGTCAGTGTCCAGAGATGCTCTTCTTCCTCTGCAGTATGCTAGCTGGTCACATGAGGGCGCTGTGCTGGGCGACCAGCTGTCTGGACCTCCTGCCCACCCCTCTGCCAGGTATGCACGTCTCAGGAACAGCGTTCATCTTTGATTGGTGTCGGAAACACACAATTGTCTAAAACGTGCAAAGATATTTCACTACTTTTATAAAGCAATGAACCGTAAATTAATTCCACATCAAGTCAAACATTTATGCTGATGGCGTTCGCCTTGTCTCTGATACTTATGTTTCACCCTGAGCCGTTTCCCCAGTCAGGAAGTGTACACGCCTCTGTGTGTTTCAGAGGCAGAGTTTGTGGCTCAGATGCACTCCCATCTGTGTGACGCAGCAAATCAGAAGAAGCAGCACTACGGTGAGCTCAAACCTGACATCCTCTCAGGAGCACACACCCGCACAGAGATCTTCTATTTCCCACTGAGACCCCCCCACGCACACATACCCTCTCACATCATATGCTCTCTTCTTCTTAAAGAAAACATAAGACGAAACCACCCAAATGACACCCTTCAATAATGCACGGTATAAAAAACTAATCAGTCCAACTTGTAACTGCTGTTTTCCGTTATCCCAACAGTTTTTTTTATTGTAAATCTGTCTGTTCTTTTGATTTATGTGTGCCTTTGTGCCGTATCTCACAGAGAGCTGCTCGGAGGAAGCTGCACGCACCGCAGTTAGATCACTAATAGACCTAGGGGTGAGTGACAGCCTCCCTGTTTGAGTGTGCGTGGGGTTTTAAATGTGTCTGTCAGCTGAGGATTACAGCTCGACTCAAGACTCAGAAGTTTAGGCACAGTCCAACAAAAAAAAATGTCTTAACGTTGATCCGTTCTAAATACAGAGAGAACCGCTAATAATCAATCAGCCGCTGGCAAAGTTTTTTCAACAACATTCTGGAGCTTCCAGCTCACCGTGAGCAGGGATCCAATCTGATTTTGCTGCAACGAGAGAAACTGAGCCCCACTCGAGCCAGCCATATCCAATCATGTTTGAGGCAGAAATGTCGATCTTTAAAGCGAATTCACTCAGCCAAGGACAAAAGCAATTTTAAATAATAAATGTGGGAAGGTGTAGCGCAGGCAACACTTGGTTTTAGTTGACAAAGTGATGCACATCTCACATTACAGGCTTTGATAAGAAAAATCTACTGGGGACCTATAATCCTACTCATTTTGTCTTATCTACTTTACATTTACCAGCATTTTGTTTCTAACTATAAAGCGTGTAATGAGGTTTTCATAACATTCATAAATTATCTGAAATCCACTTTTTAACACCGATTCAATCTAAATAGCTGGAATCTGCGGTGTGCTGAAGTACAAATGTGACATACACAAATGTATCATACACAAATGTGTCATACACAAATGTATCATACACAAATGTGTCATACACAAATGTGTCATACACAAACTGACGCTTCAGTGCGCCGTCTCTCTCTACACATGATGCGTTCATGCACAGTATTGAGCGTAGGACAGAAGGAAAATCGTCTCGAAGCTCAAGAACACTAACACAACTTTGGACTTTTTACTTGACTGCATTTATCTGGCAGCTGTAGTCAGTAGCTACTTTATGGATGATCATTTTACACATGCATTACATGATCAGCTTATAAAATATGATTTATTGTTGTATATTAAACTATCCAGCAGATATGAAAGATGTTGCACGCTTATTTCTCAGGCACTGATAGTACTTTTGACCTTTGGTCAGACCTAGGCTAGCCCCTTTATGCTAAGCTAATGTACAGAAATGGATGGTACCAATCTCCTCAAACGTAGCCGCTTTCTTGCCGAGAGTTAATTTCCCGTAAATACCAAACAATCTCTATAACTTGTTCTTAGTTTTGAGGATCCCTCTGACATGTTTCTCTTATCTCCCTGCGAGTTGTGAGGCGACCTGATATACAAATAAACAAACGCTTCCCTCAGACACAATGAACCAAGGATTCAACTCTGAGACCAGATAAAGGCTTCATGTGTACCGCAATGGATTATCAGGCAGCGTAAGGAGGAAGGCAAATGGTTGATACGAGCGTCTGGTATCTCCATCTGCACCGACTCTGCAAACAACAGCACAGAATAATAAAAAGGGAATGAAGCTGAGAAATGCGACTTAAAAATCGGAGAACTGAAAGAGAAACGCCGATTCTAGTCATTAAGATGGAGGACGCCGCAGCTCCCTTGTAACTCAGATGCCTTTTTTAATTATTTTTTTTATATCCATGGGTATATTCATCAGTGTTTCGGGACCAGTTCCCCGCGCTCACAATTTACCACTAAGCCTTTGAACTGAATTGAGTAGACGCCGTCTGCATCCATCAGTCTGTGGGTTGGGAATCACTGCCTTTTTAAAAATAGAGCATCATTGACCCATATATCTGCGAAGATCTCATGAGGCCATTATTAATCATTTCACCTCCTTATTTCAGACTTTTCTGGTATTCTTGTTTTTATCTCTGTTGTTAGGTCTGTCTTTTTTTTCTTCATTCAGCCTTGTGTAATAAAAAACAACAACAAGCACACCACTAAAGATCAGAAAAGCTCCCAGTGTTCAAATAAAGGTTACTAAATAAAGGTTACTAAATAAAGGCGTTGCGGTGGCGTGTGCCCTGACAGCGAGCTTGTGTTTGCGTCCGCCTCAGGTCCTGTCGGAGGAGCGCCGGAGAGGAGAAGGCGTCTTCCTGGGCGTCAGTCCTTTGTTCCAGTCGCCTGAAAACCGGAAGAAACTGCAGCGTTTCATCTCGCAGTACCTCTTCAATTAATGTGTTTAACTGTGCGGCGTGACTTGAGGGCTTTGTTGTGTTGCAGAGTCTGACCTCATCCTCCGTTTGGCGTCAGCAGCTCGTGTTCCGAGAGGCATGCTGCTCGTGCCTTTAGGTTAATTGCGTTTTGATTTTTCAATGATGAGACACTGATTTTACGTTTATCTTTTGTAATAGCATTAGCATAAAGCTACGGGAGACGAGGATTATGAAGTCCCCGTAATCAGCTGCGAGGACTCGGTGCAGCTCGTGGCTTCGACCATGTTAATGTGGCGGTCGCCAACGTTTTTGTTTGTGGCGCAAACATTGAGTTTAGTCCTCTGTTTATTCCCAAGTTGGTCACTTCAGCAATGTTCAGGCTGACAATAAAGAAATGTGTCTACTCAAGCTGTTGACTCCAATGGGTTCCTCGTGCCCGGACTGGTTACTAAATGGTTTACAGTAGTGTATCCTGCTGCTTCTCATGAATATGATTTCCTCCGAACAGTTTATCATTGTAGCTCGCTCTCCTCCTGAATGCAGATCTTTGTGTGCTGACTCAGACCACAGGAGAGTCTGTCGGTCTGAACGTAGGCCTTTTGACACCGAGGAGCCGAGACGAATCGATGGCTGAGAGCCGTCGAGAGATTTTGTCCGTTTCCTTTAAACTCTAATCAAAGCTGCAGTCGATCGCTCCAGTGGACTGTGAAACTCTACTGCCACCCGGTGCTGAACAGAGTCAACGGCTCAGTGCTCCTCACAGCAGCTAGGTGGGACATCCATTCTGCACACTGATGCAAGCAGGTTGTCAACATCCAGCATGCATATGTGTATATAAATACATTTAACCAGTTTGATCAATGTACGGCGTAAACAAGTCATTACTGTTCATACCGTGAGACACGTTAGTTTTACCCTACTGATGTGTTGCAATAGTAAACTACTGCAAGTTAATTCATAATTAATTGATTTCTTCTATAACGGTTAGAATATATTGTATACAAGTCGTAGTGTGTACTGGGACACAGATAAAGACGAGGCAGTTCAACAGCACCACAAACTATATTCCCCAAAACGAAAGTAGTTGAATCGACGCCTCTCTAAAACAAACACTGATCTTGATGAAGGTAAAATTTGTTGCAGGACTGTTTTGTTTTTTGTAATGCCAAGTAACTTATTTCAGGATTTTCTTTGATTATAAATATGTCTTTAGTCTTGTTAACTTTGTTCTCACAGTTAGGTTTTAGAAGGTTTTGGGAGACTTGAGGAGGTAGAGCAGGCTGTACCTTACAGGGTTGGTGGTTTGATCCTCTGATTTGTGTCCTTGAGCAAAGCCAATGACCCCAAATCCGTCCCCCTCATACAGTGTGTGTACCGGAGGAATAAGCTCCTTTCGACCAGATCTGCCAAATGTAACGCTGAATTTTTAATCTATTTGAAAAATAAAAAGTCACTTAACTACAAAATGAAAAATGAGTCCATTCAGTGCGGGGATTTCTCTAAAGCTTTTTATGTCAGTGAAAAAAAATTAAATTAATCAAGCAGGTACACAGATCAAAGTCATTATAAAGAATTTTCTCAATATAAAAAGGGACACACTTTGAAGATGGCATGTTTTTTTTTTAATTAGCTTAAATTCCTCCCTTTACTGAAAATCTGCACTTGTTATGCTTGAATCCTCTTAAGTTTCTTATACAATTCACTTCAATACTAAACATAATAAACCTTTTTTACATAGAGTCTTGAGTCTATAAAGCATGAGTGGGCGGCTGCTGATATATAGAGGGGCATTTTTACAGCCGGCGATGACTGACTCAATGGCTGAGGTCAACCTGCAAACAGCACACTGAGTCACGTAATTACAGTTTCCTGAAGAAAAAATACCGGAGGGTTCCTCCCTCGCAATTACTGTATGATGAACACAAACGTTCCCAATGATAAAACATTCGAGCAGAAGAAGGATCCACAGTGACACTTTGTGGATTTAGTAATTGATTGTGTGAAGGATCAGAAGTGCAGTTTGTTCAATGGCTGACATTCCTTCATGGATTGTGGGCGCTCTCGGTGGTTTACACCACTTTGTTGATAATGGAGCCTAACTGGTCGATCTGGCACTCCACCACGTCTCCTTTCTGAAAGGAGAAACAACTTTTACTCTTAAACTCAATCACTCCCTCTCTGTCAATTGCATCACTGTGTTACCGACTATACAGAGTCTCTTATACTCTGCATTGGGGTATACGTACGTTATATGTATTATATGCCAGTTTGCCACATTAATTCACCTTGAGAAATATGGGGGGCTTTCTGAACACACCCACGCCTGGAGGAGTGCCCGTCAGGAAAACATCTCCTGGAGTCAAAGTCACGAACCTGACAGGAAGAAGAAAAAAAACACACATACACAGTGGAGGTTGAGATTCAGGTGCAGCAAAGAGCACGACTTGCTGTGGAAACTTTCCCAAAGTATCCCTGAATGAACCGGGGGGGGAACCGGGGGGGGGGCTGCTCTCGGATCGCAGAACGCTCCAGTTGGTCAGGGTGCCTTCAGGGCAAACGGGTGCCAGTCGTGGTGCGAAGGTCTGAGTTGAAGCATATAGGTTTGGATTCATTTGACACAATTGCATAGTTTTTTTTAATGGAAACTGAGTTACTGAAGCAGAACAAGTGTGTGTGTGTGTGTGTGTGTGTGTGTACATTTTCTGCTTCAGTAACTCAGTTTCCATTAAAAAAAGTCTGTCTGTCTGTCTGTGATGTGCACAGTGGAGAGTAGACTAACTTTGAGACCCAGGCGACCAGCGCCTCCGTCTGGAAGATCATCTGGTCGGTGTTGCTGCTCTGGACTGTGTCTCCATTAACCAGGCAGCGGACGCCCAGGCTGTGAGGATCTGGAGAGTGTTAAGAAGACTTCAATTGAATTTACACAGCTGCTGAATGCGTGTTCCTGCCTGCCAAAGGCAGCAACGTGAGGTTTTATTTTTTCCTGTGAATGTTTTGTAAACTACAAGTGAAACGGATGAAAGACTCATCTCATGATGGAAAAATCTCATTTTTGTATTGGTTAATCCATCAACTTTCTGCTGCTTATCAGGATCCAGGTTACGTTATTTGATGAATTATTAAACAATGTAAAGCTGGGCAGTATCTACAAATATGTGACATAAATGTCAAATTGGCTTAATACATATATTCTGTTCAGCAGGTTTTCTGTCACCTTTGATCAACATTGGCCGTGGAAAAGGTGGTAAATTGTCTTCAATTTAAATTGGTTATTACAGGCCTGTAAATGTTCAATTGAAAAGTAGCCGGATATTATTTTTATTACATTGAGGGTTATAGTACACCTCAAGATGCCAACCTGAAGTTATATCCTTGATTATGAAAATAACGTCTTCACCAACAAATCGTTTCATCATCATCATCATCATCATCAGGTGATTCACCACATTGTCTCTCTCCCTGCTGTGGTTTCCAGTCCCCTCACCTTTCACAGCGTCCGTGGTCACCAAGGCGGGGCCAAGGGGACAGAAGCTGTCAAATGTTTTACCCAGCAGCCACTGCTTCCCATTGCGCTTCATCTGCCAGTCGCGGGCGCTGACGTCGTTGGCCACGGCGAAGCCGGCCACGTGGGCGAGAGCGTCCTCCTCCTGGGTAAGAGGAGAGAAGGCGGAGTCAGAGGCGCTCCTTCACTTGCGTGGCCGCCGGAGGTTAAAGGTGACGCGGCGCTTACCTTGATGTGTTTTCCCCCTCGTCCAATCACAAAGGCCAGCTCCACCTCCCAGTCCACCTCCTTCAGTCAGCCAAGAGAGGAAGCAAAGGCTCAAACTAGTTCTACGCAGGTTTGTAGTGTCTTCTCAGAGTAAAATGTGATTTAAGGCCCAATGCAGTGCAATACAGCACACAGCATTTTATATTTAATAGTGTTGGCTCCAAAGAGCTCTTGGAAAACTAACAAAGTTGAAGGCCATCCAGCACCACACAGTGTCCTATTTTCCTGTCATCACAAGAACAGTACACTATATAAAGCTTGTACATACTGTATAATACTATTTAGTATTGACTTGGAAGAAAGCGCCGAATCTTCAGCTGGGATGGAGGTTTTCTGGTTTATTATAATGCAACTCAATAATATCAGGAATTCTTCTTGAATACATTAGTTTTGACTCTTATTTCAAGAAAAGCCATAATAAGATAAAGAGCGAGGCAAAGGGTATTTTATATTGATTAATAATATTTGCCCACACTCAATTACTCAAATATAATTAACTTGCTTGTCAAAGTGTTAAATCCGATATATAAAATAATCTTGGGATTACTTTTGATCTCAACTGAAATGATCCGCTCCGTAACATCTCTGCTTCAGTCCTGCTCTGCTCAACTAATCTTCCACTGCAACTTTGCAGCCATGTGAGTCGCACTGAACAGCTGTTTCTGCTTCGCTCCATTGGCTGCCTGTTACCTGTAGCACTGATTAGAAAATGTTACTCTTGAAACAGAAGGCACTACTTTTAACTTAAAGAGCTGTTGGGCTCAGACCACAAGAGGAGCCTCCTGTGTTTCTGTTATCTCATTGTTCTGTCCTGTAAACACTTTGTCACCTCTTTGAAAAAGTGACTTCTAAATAAAGTTTGTGCGCTCGCTCTCACCTGGCTCTCTGAGGGCAGAATGATGTCATCGTACGGGCCTGTGATGGCGCTGGGGAATTTGCTGAAGATGATCGGCTCTTTGGGGATCGGGGCGTCCTGCTCCAGGCAGTGGTCCCTGTAGTTCATCCCCACGCACACCACCTTCTCCGGGGCCAACACGGGGGACAGCAGCTGGATGTCTGAGCGCTCCACCACGCACCGACCGGACGACAAGGCTCTGAGGGGGGGAGGAGTTAGCAAGGGGATAGAAGAGGAAGATGAAGATGCTGAGGCAGGTAGTGGTTTGGAACAAAAAGATGCTCATCGAAAGACTCCATTTAGGGAAGATGACATCTCACCACAGATGAGATGCTTTTAATGATTTAGGAGGAAGATGATTCATCAAGAAGAGGAAGTTATTTGAGGAAAGGGTGTTGATGCAGAAGATTTAAGAGATCATTTAGTTGATTGAGGAAGATGCTGGTTTACTGTCTGCGTTTGTACAATGAGCGTGATTTATGAATATGAACAAGAATAGGTTTCTGATTCAGAAACGAGACGTTGATTTGTGAAGCGACAAATAAATATAAGTGATTAAACAAGGAGGTTGTTTGTATGGGAGATTACATTTATTCAGGAAAGGCTGGGGAGGATTTAAGGTGATTACTGTAACCGTGACGATGACGTAGGAGGGAGACAATGTTTTTGTGATGAAGTAAAGCAATTAGGGAAATTTGTAAGGGTTGATTAGGAAGATGAAGAAGAAGACCGTGATTCAAGGGTCGGAACAGAGCACGCATAGATATCTAGCGGTGAGTCCGGATGCGTTCGATACCTCTGCGCCCGCTCCAGCCCCTCGTCTCCGAGCTCCAGCAGCTGTCTCATTGTCGAGGGCATGGAGGGATCAAACGCCTTCAGATCCACCACGCCGAGCCCCTCGCCGCCTTGCTCCACTCCCACCCGGACGCCTTCTCCATCACCACGGCATCTGAACTGCACCAGACGCATAGCTGCGCCGCTGAGGCCTCGTTTCTGTGGGTTTGCTGCTCGGCGCCTGTGAGGGAACAAACTCCTGAAGATGCAAAAGGGGCGAAGGAGAAGTCTCATCTGTTGAAGTGAAAAAGTGACTTAGAAGACAGGCGAGCAGAGGAAATAGAATTTCCAATGTCATTAACACACAATCTCAAGCGTTTGCAGCACCTGCACACACATTAAAACCTCCCTATAATGATTTATTATTTTATTTAGCAATTCCTTGTTAAAATAGTGCAAAGTGTCTAAAAACTTTCTAAATCAAGATAATGTTTTTTTATTTTTTTAATCTTACAAAAGAGAGCAAAGCTGTAAACCCCCACAATTAAGGAGCTGGAACTAGAGCAAGTTTGGCATTTGTCCTTGTTAATCTTTTATAAAAAACAATTTCAGTGATTAGAGTCCATGAATGGATTCACCGACTTATGATTTCAGCATGGTCCTGCTGTGAAGTTGAAGCAAGCTGAATACGTATAATATAATAACTTGTGGTATGTTCCTATAAAAAAATAAGTATGTTCAAATTGCTGAATTTCCCCAGGCTTACTTGAGATGTTTCCAAACTTTTGTAAACTTTGACACTCGTAATACCAGAGCTAAACTCGGGAGCCAAACTAGTTTGTCGAGAGGAGGCCGCAGAGAGCATGTGCCAATCATGTCAGCATATCTGCCCCAGTGCAGATCAGAGGCTGCAGCTCCTGCCATGGCAGTGAACGCGGGTTCCCATGCCTGCCTGTCTGTCTGCCTACCTGCCTGTCTGTCTACCTGTCTGCCTACCTGCCTGTCTGTCTGCCTACCTGCCTGTCTGTCTACCTGCTCGTCTGCCTACCTGTCTGCCTACCTGTCTGCCTACCTGTCTGCCTACCTGTCTGCCTACCTGTCTGCCTACCTGCCTGCCTGCCTGTCTGCCTACCTGTCTGCCTACCTGCCTGCCTGCCTGTCTGCCTACCTGTCTGCCTGCTCGAGCGGAAGCGGCGCAGTAGGACCTTTAGCTGAGATAAAACGCCATATCAAGAGGGGCGGACACTGACCTGATACTGAACGACGGAGCAGCCGAGACTACTTCCCTGCCCTTTGTACCGTCTCGTTAATACTCACCTCTCCGGCTGTACGCAGAAAACACTGCTTTTTGACTACTTCCGGTTAGTGTTTGTAGTTCACGAGGTCAGTCCTGTCGGGAGATATACGTCTCAACGTGAGATAACGACAGGATGTAGGTGATATATATATTATATTATGTCAATAAGTAATTCATATTTTAGTCGTATAGCTAGTCATGTAAATGCTGGTTTTCTCGTTTGCTTAAACACTTCTGGGAACTACAACTCCCAACTGTATCCCTAAATGCGCCTTCACGTACAGTGGGAACTTTCTCTAACCTAACAGAACAACCGTAAGCATGATCAGCTATTTAACTTATGTTAATAACTAGAGGCAGATTACACACTAAATATATTACAACGGGAACCAACAAAGTCACTACTTGAAATCAGTTGACGAGAAGTTGCATTGTACGATTTAGATATTAATAATTACGAGGTACCAGAAGCTTGCGAAGGCAACACGAGCGCGTCTTAAAGGATCACGTGATCAACCGGAGGTGACTGAAGTGAAGGAGCACGGGAGTTATCGGTTATCAGCTGTCTCTTGCCCCGAAGACCCCGGTGAAGCAAGACAAAATGTGCAGCAGGTGAGATTACTTACTGTTTTTATTATAACGTCACGCGCATGATTCTTTTGTTTTGAATGCAACGGGTTTCTAAAAAGGTAGCTTTCCTCCGCGTGCGCTTTGTGCACGAAGAGGGCCAGAGAGGGTTTTTTGTTTAACAGGATATCCCATCCACACACACACACACATACACACACAGCTGTTGTATAATATTCTTTATTCAGCTGGCTTAGTTTAGACAGCTTATGTTTAGTCATTTGATATTAACGTGATGCTTCATTTGTGTGATCATTGAAAGTCAAAGTCAGCTTTAATATCAATTTTTTACATGTGCAAACATACAAAAGATCGAAAGTACGTTTCTCTTCTGTCCAACATAAAGTGAATAATAATAAAGTGCAATGGGTTTAAAAAAAAACAAAAGACAAAAACAAATTAAGCAGTTATAACAACATAAATAACATACATTTGGAACTGTGAATGACTATGGATGTTAGCAGCAGTCAGACAGAGCCCTCATATTGCAAAGGAGGTCTGCGCCTGTCTGGATTCAGTTTCCACTAGAAGGGCCCACATAGGCTTCTCTTTTTCTTTATTTATGCTGAGATTTCACTTTCAGTCTAACTACGCTTCCCTTGTGGGTCATATGATGCCGGACATGTCTGGCGAGAGTGGAAACAATGACCAGACAATCCGTTCTCTGATAGGATTGAGGGGGCAGATAGGATTTATTGTGTCTTCAAATTCAGTTAGCTAGTATAAATACTCAAAGTCCTGAGATTGACCCTTACACCTATGCCTTTTTTTTCAAAATATATTCTGGATATCTAAACCAGACTGTTTAAAGATTTTTATAACGTTATCATGCACAAACTGGTGCACCAGCTGAACGCAGGTCTCAAATGTTTCCACACTTTGACCCTCTCTGTTATCATCAACCTGCATTGTAAACGCAGAGTCTAACAGCATCAGTCTTGTTTACTGCTGACGTTGCTTAATGAGAGGAAATAACTGTCTGTGTTTCCCTGCGTGCAGCGTCCAGCCTGTTGAATGGACCGCCGACCTCAAGAACCAGAAGTGAGTATCTGCAGAAACGCCGGACTTCCTCTTTAGCTGCCGGGTGTTGGGGAGGTATTTTGTGCATCTTGAACCAGACAGTTGTTAGATGATGGTGTCGTCTTCTTCTTCTTAGCTTTGATGGCATCGTGTTGGTGACCAGGAGCCATGACACGCTGCCCTCCGAGCTGGAGTGTCTGAAAGCACCGCTGCAGGACTACAGCTCTGTAAGCCGCTGTTCTTCCACCACCAGCAGCCAATCACTGACTACAGAAACATGTTTCCTCACCTGACCCTCCTTTGTCTCTTATCACACCCAGACTAAATTGACATGACAATTCGTTCCCATGTATGACTGGAAAAAAATAACAGATTTCAGTAAGATAGTATAAATATTCAAACCTTAGATGGACCTTCGCACCTGTGCCTTTTTTCTTTTCAAAATATATTCTGGATGTTAAGACTCGTACGAAATTGAATCATATCCGGACTTGAAGATAAGTCCCGGTATTCAGCCTCAACGTGAACTCGGGTCAGATTTACCAACCACTCACTGCAGTGTTGGCCATGATGGCTGAGCCACATCAATGCTGCACACAATTGATACATTTTTGAGACATTTGATGTTTTCAATGACTGTCGGTCACAGGTAGACACTGCAGCAATTCAAAGGGTGAACTTTGACTACTACTGTAAACAAAGATCAGACCCTGAGACTGAGAAGTTGTATCTCTTAAAACCCCCTTCTTGGTGTTTCATGTGTCTACCATGTTGCCGTGTGTTACTGTCCTTCTCCGCTCTCCCTCCAGGTGGACAGCAGTCTCGGGGAGGAGGTGGTGGTCCTAAAGGTCCCCGGTCTCCCTGGTAACCGCCTTGTGTTTGCCTCCACCGGCCCGCTAAACCGCGACTATGACGACGTCAGGCGCTTCAACGATGCGGCGGTCAACGGTATCAAACGGTCGGTCGATAGGAGCTGAATTTATTATTTCTTTCATTTCCCTTCCCCCTGATGGTGTCTCATATTGGTGGTCTCGCTCACCTGCTCTGTATTTTCAGGGCCTTGAAAGCCGGCATGCAGCGCCCCCTGCTGGTCTGCCCTCCACACAAGGACTACAAGAACAGCACCATGGTGGCTGCACTCGGGGCCCTTCATGCTCTCTACATGGTGAGATGACATGTCACACTGATAGTGGACAGTCTTAAAGAAGTCCTCATGTGACCTACTACATAACTGATACACTTTTAAAAGGTGATATCACTGCATTCTGTGGTTGTATCTGCATGTACCTCCATATAAGATGTCAGCTGTGAACATGCTAATATTTCAAAATATATATATTTATTTATTTCCCCCTCTCCAAAAAGCCCCTGGAAGTGAGGGAAGGGAACGTGAAACCCACCAACTACAAGGTGTGCGTTCTTGGTCTGTGGGCGACGCAGGAGGCTCAGGGACGGAGGCTGGTGGAGCTCGCCGATGCCCTGGAGAGTGGGAGGTGGGTTGGAAACACTTCACCTCACCCCCTCCTGAGATTTCTCATGTGGTGGCGTTCACTCATTCACTACCTGCTGCCCTCTTTATTTTATTTCCCCCTTCCTCAGACTGGCGTGCAGAGACATCGGCGGCTCTGACCCCGAACGCATGGCTGCTCCTCGTGTGGCTGATTACGTCCAGGAGCTCTTTAAGAACAGCCCTGTGAAGGTAGCAAGATCCTTTTTATATCATGAGCCTCTGTTTTTGTTGTTAAGAGAAAGCCCTCTGGGTTTCCTCCTTTTTATAATCAGGAAAATATGTAGAAACTATTTCAGTCTAAGTCCAGGAAAAGTGTGTGGGTGTTTTGTTCCCGACCCTAAAAACATCTGTTCCTTAACCTCCAGGTGGAGGTGGTGAGCGACGTGAAGGTTCTGGAGAAGGAGTATCCCTGTCTGGCTGCCGTCAACCGCTGTGCCGACTGTAGGAGAACATATATTTAGTTTCGATCTCTTAATAACGCATAAATAGATGTTTGCACACATACTCATAGTTTCCTCCTCACGCAGGCGTTCCCCGTCACCAGGCCAGAGTCATCAAGCTGCAGTACTGTGGAGAGGGACCGGTCCAGAAGACGCTCATGTTGGTGGGAAAGGTGAGACGAGACTCTCACACTGCTAAACGTTTATGGATGAAAACATATTCAGTCATAAACTCGCCAGGGGAGAAATGAACATCGTACAACAATTAAACATTGAAGTTTTGGACCTGTGGTCTATCTCTTTGGTTGAAAGCACTTTAATTCTGTTGCACAATCTCTATAATATCTAGAAGTAGTTGTACGTTTGTAATGTTTTTTTTGTAGCTACAAATGACGGCTTTATCAATCAGTAGTTTTGTGAAAGACGCCTGAGATGGAACAGTGGCGGTGAACGTTTGGCGATCAAACAAATTTAAATTCAGTTTATATGAAAGTTAGTAAATGTACAACAAATTAAATTCCAGTGATGCACAAACTGCTTTCAAAGATACCAGATGTCAGTCTGAATTACAGGGAAATTATGTAATATGATATGAGCAAATAGATGCATAGAATTAAAGAAAAATAATAAACCAGGAATGATTGGTCTTTCAGAAAGAATTTCTACTGCAACTATTTTGATCATTTATTGAACAAAAATGGCCAAACATTTACTGGTTCTAGTATAATTTCTGCTTTTCTTTTACATGATAGTCAAATGAATATAATACATTTTAAGAAATCTCCTTGTGATTTGCAGCTAATAGAGAGATGAAGGACAATTGGCCACAATGAGTGTGCTCGGTGTCTGTGTGTGAATAGATGCCTGGTCTCAATGTGTGCTGTTCTCCAGGGCATTACCTACGACACTGGCGGAGCCGACATCAAGGCTGGAGGTTTCATGGCTGGGATGCACAGGGACAAGTGTGGGGCTGCGGCCGTAGCCGGCTTCTTCCAGGTCAGTGACCCCCCAACATGGACCGTGCAACTTTAAGTTCTATGCTTTCGTTTTAAGTTTGCAGCACTGCTTTCTTCCCAACCCCGTCCGAATCTTTAGATTTTAGCCAAACTGAAGCCAAAACATCTGAAGGTTGTCGGCTCCATGGCCATGGTGAGGAACAGTGTCGGTGCAGGTCAGTGTAAACACACACACACACACACACACACACACACACACACACCCACCCACCCATCAGGCATGTTCCTGTTTGGATTTTTGTCAGCTGGGTCTGTGTTAGAGCCCCTGTGTGTGTGTGTGTGTGTGTGTGTGTGTGTGTGTGTGTGTGTGTGTGTGTGTGTGTGTGTGTGTGTGTGTGTGTGTGTGTGTGTGTGTGTGTGTGTGTGTGTGTGTGTGTGTGTGTGTGTGTGTGTGTGTGTGTGTGTGTGTGTGTGTGTGTGTGTGTGTGTGTGTGTGTGTGTGTGTGTGTGTGTGTGTGTGTGTGTGTGTGTGTGTGTGTTTTCTCAGACTGCTACGTGGCCGATGAACTGGTGGTTTCCCGTGCGGGCCGCAGAGTGAGAGTGGGAAACACCGATGCAGAGGGACGCATGGTGATGGTTGACTTGCTCTGCGAGATGAAGGAGAAGGTCAGAACATCCCGTTCATAATACTTCTTAAATCCTTTTTTTTTTTTTTAAATCTTAGTTTCCTTCTCACTCTGCTCATGTGTGTCTGCAGGCGGTACGCGAGAAGTCTCCTCAGCTGTTTACTATTGCTACTCTGACCGGCCACGCCATCAGAGCCATGGGACCCGACTACTCTGTAAGTACTGCTGAACTAACGCCACTTGCTGGGAGATGGTGATATTTAAAACTTAAAAACAACAAAGAATTCTCTGCTGTAGAAATGGTTGTTTGTACCGAGTTCACTTGTACATTCTCTGTGTAGATCATCATGGACAACGGACCGGCTCATCGCAACGGGAACGCTGCTCAGTGGCAGAAAGGTGAGAAAACTATAGAGCTCAACTTAACGGTGAAAGGTCACTTTTATGCCTCCATGACAGACATGGCCGGAGGCGTCCGGTCCATTCTCGTTAAGACTGACATCTCCGGAACGCCTTGGGGGGAGATTCTTCAAATTTGGCAAAAATGTCCCCCTGGACTCGAGGATGAACTGATCATATACTCTACAAAAGAAGTTGACATAGAGTAGTCACCGTGATGTTGTCCATTGGTTTGTGACCGCTTTGAAGCCTCGCGTTTTGCATATATTTCTTTGCAAAACACTAAATAAGACATTTTTAAGCGACCAAAAAAGGAACAATTAACTTTCGAGAATTGAAAACTCACTGCCAAAAGGATAACGTTTGAAGACCACAAAAGAAATCTCCCAGAGCAGACAACTTTGTGGTAGCAGCCTGTCAATCACATGGGAACCCCCGCCCTAAAGCATCCCCTGCTTTATGGTCTATTTGACCATAATTTACTAAATGAACGTCATGCTGTATTGAAGGAGACTTGAAACTAGAGATTGAGACATAAACTCATGTTTACTGACGAATAAATCAAGAGAGCAGTAGAGTCATTTTCTATAGACTTCTATACAACCAGACTTCTTTTTGCATCCGGAACATAACTTATAAAGAATGTAAGTTTAAGACACTTCAGCATTGGATCACTTTTCAGGACGAAGGTTAGGGTCTCGGTGAACTCACATCTTCCCCGTAACTGAGAAAACTGCTGTTGAAGATGCAGTTAAAGGCTCGTAAAGATCATTTTTGCAAACTATTTTGTAACATTTGTCACTTCTTCCTTTAGTGCAAAGAGTTTCACGCTTTTTCTCTATTTAATATCATTATGAACTGAGTGTTTGGGTCAAACATTTTTAAAACATAAATTTGCTATCTCGCTTTATTAATTTGTCATAATTTGATTTTTTTCTGTGAATAATGTATTGGACATTATTGGCTGATACAAATAAAAAAAGTAAATATTATTTTTGACCCATGTCCCTACTCATCTTGGGTAGTCTTTGTATAATTTCAATAACTTGGGCTGGCCAGCAGATGTCGCCATTTTGACTTGTAAAACAGTAAATAAGTTCCAGCACAACTGCTCCATAGTGATTCGAGCCTTTATTTCCTCCACCACCAACTAACTCACGCTCTTCGTGCGCTCTCGTGCAGCTGGAGAGGCGTTGGGCGACGTGTTCGAGGTGTCCAGTATCAGACGAGAGGACTACGACTTCCACAAGGGAAAGTCTGAGTACGAGGACATTCTGCAGTGCAACAACCTGCCGTCCGCCGAGACGCCTCGAGGACATCAGACCCCTGCAGCGTTCCTCATCATGGCCGCGGGGCTCGACAAGGTGCTCGGGCTAAGCTGCTGTTATCTGTCGGTGTGTAGAATGTGGACTGCCGTGACTAACTTGTATTACTTTTCTTTCTGAATTTACGATGCAGCATGGTGTGGATTCGAACGCACCTCTGCCGTACTCCCACGTTGACATCGCTGGGTCCAGTGGGCCTTTCCCCGGTGTCCCAACAGGAGCCCCCCTGCTCGCCATGGCAACCAACTACATCCTGTCTGATAGTCTCTAAACGGATACCCCCAATGTATAAAAATAAAAAAACACGGCCTCTGCAATCAATGCCAATTACAATTTGGAACAGTCTAAATACCAATGAAATCCCTGCCACAACACATGGAAAAATGTGTACGACATTCCTTAATACCTCCGATAGCTTTTCTGCCACAAGGTCCTCCGCTCTCTTTTCTAAGATCTTGTGACCAGTGGTGTAGTCCAGGGTATACGCAGGTATACGGCGTATACCCACTTATTTTTCAGTCAACATTGCGTATACCCACTTCTCAATCACCGCTGGTGCGCATTATTTAGTAGTGGCTCAATGTTATTTCATAGGATGGTGAAGGCATGAGTCATGACCCGCCCTAGTCTGCCTCTAATTGGCTATTACTCGATGCCTTCGGTATGATTGGTTAGGTTTTTAGCGTGAAAAACTGATAATGAGCCAATCAGAGGCAGAGTAGGGCGGGTCTTACATCAGCCAGCAGCTCAGCTAGTGAGGCTACACCGGAGCCGTTAACTGTTAGCTCCGTTATCATCAGCCCAGCGCCCGCGCTCACTCCGTGTCCCTCCCTCGTTGAAGAGGAATCCGACAGGGAAGGAGATGAAGACGTCAACAACGGTGGGTCTCACTTCTATATTATAAGATTTGTAACAAGTAGTAGCTAGGTAGTCATATATACTTACATACTAATAGTATAAGCGTCTGCCCCAACTTTCTTTTCCCGACATTTACATTTATCTTGTACACAAAATCCATCCTCATACACCAGAGATCGCCTGAAGGCTTTTCAAGTGCACCGCTAGGTACTAGCTACTCACTCTGAAGAACATTAGCGACTAGTTAACGCTAGCTAACATAACTTTGTAAAATCATTGTGTGTTTGGTGACGTGACACAGCTAACTGCTTAATTGTAACGTTAGCTATGGCAACTGAAGTTAACTACATTACATTTCATTTAGCTGACGCTTTTATCCAAAGCGACTTACAATAAGTGCATTCTACGGTTACAGACAAGAATCAGAACAACAAGAATCAAGAAGGTACAATTTCGTCAAAGGTTCGACTACAAAGTGCTATCAGTAAGAGCCATTTCAGTGCTACTATAGTGCTACATCCTTTATTCAAGGTATAGTCGGAAAAGATGTGTTTTTAGTTTGCGACGGAAGATGTAGAGACTTTCTGCTGTCCTGATGTCACTGGGGAGCTCATTCCACCATCGAGGAGCCAGGACAGAGAACAGTCGAGACTTTGTGGAGTGTTTAGCTCGCAGTGACGGAGCTACAAGGCGATTGGCAGAAGCCGAGCGGAGCGCACGAGATGGGGTGTAAGGTTTTACCATGTCCTGGATGTAGACTGGACCAGATCTGTTCGTAGCACGGTACGCCAGTACCAATGTTTTGAAGCGGATGCGGGCGGCCACCGGTAACCAGTGAAGGTCGCGGAGGAGCGGAGTAGTGTGTGAGAATTTCGGGAGGTTGAAGACCAGTCGAGCTGCTGCATTCTGGATGAGCTGCAAAGGTCGGATGGCACCAGCAGGTAGACCCGCCAGGAGGGAGTTACAATAGTCTAGACGCGAGATGACCAGAGCCTGGACGAGAACCTGTGCTGCCTTCTGGGTGAGAAGTGGACGTATTCTCCTGATGTTGTGCAGCATGAACCTACAGGAACGAGTTGTTGCGGTAATGTTGGCAGTCAGGGAGAGTTGACTGTCAAGGGTCACACCGAGGTTCCTGGCAGTCGGGGTCGGGGCCAAGACTGAGTTGTTGAAAGTAATCGTCAGGTCGTGAGTGGGGGAAACTTTTCCTGGAAGGAGAAGTAATTCCGTCTTGTCGGGGTTAATCTTCAAGTGATGTGCGGACATCCATTGTGAGATGTCAGTCAGACAGGCCGAGATTCGTGCTGCTACCTGTGTTTCCGATTTGGGAAACGAGAGGATCAGTTGGGTGTCATCAGCATAGCTATGATAGGAAAAGCCATGCGAGCGAATGACGGAGCCAAGAGAGTTGGTGTACAGGGAGAAGAGGAGAGGACCGAGGACGGAGCCTTGAGGGACCCCAGTAGTGAGAGGACAAGGGTCAGACACAGATCCTCTCCAGGTTACCCGGTAGGTCCGATCGCTGAGGTAGGATGAGAGGAGGGAGAGCGCAGTGCCTGAGATACCCAGGTCCTGGAGGGAGGAGATAAGGATCTGGTGGTTCACTGTGTCAAAGGCAGCAGAAAGGTCCAGAAGGATAAGGACAGAGGAGAGAGAGGCTTCTCTCGCAGTGTGAAGCTGCTCAGAGACAGCAAGGAGGGCAGTCTCTGTTGAGTGGCCTGCCTTGAATCCAGACTGGTGAGGGTCCAGAAGGTTGTTCTGATGGAGGAAGGAGGAGACTTGATTGAAGATAGCTCGCTCCAGGGTTTTGGAAAGAAAGGGAAGGAGAGAGACAGGTCTGTAATTGTTGAGTTCTGACGGGTTGAGAGTGGGTTTCTTCAGGAGAGGGTTAACTCTTGCCTCCTTCAGAGAGTTAGGGAAACAACCAGTTGAGAGGGAGGTGTTAATAAGATGGGTGAGAAAGGGAAGAAGGTCAGGAGCAATAGACTGGAGGATGTGAGATGGGATGGGATGGGGTCAAGGGGGCAGGTGGTTGGGCGGGCAGAGGTTACCAAGGTAAGAACTTGATCGGGAGACAGGGGGGTGAAAGTGGAAAGCGAAGGGGAGGCGGATAGGGTTAGTGGAGATGTAGTTATGGGAGGGGGATCAGTAAATGAGGAGCGTATGTCATCTATCTTTTTTGTAAAGTAGTCGACAAAGTGGTTCGGTAGAAAGGTGGAGGGAGGAGAGGGGGGGTCAAGGAGGTTGGAAAAAATGGAGAAGAGTTTTTTGGGGTTAGAGAAAGAAGATTCAATTCTGGATTGGTAGAACAGGCTTTTGGCTGCAGAGATAGAGGCAGAGAAGGAGGCGAGAAGAGAGTGATAGGCGTGCAGGTCGTCTGCGTGTTTGGATTTTCGCCATTTCCTTTCCGATGCTCGCAAAGTGGCTCTCTGGGCACTCACCGAGTCTGACAACCACGGAACTGGAGGGGAGTTGCGGACCTTACGTGTCGTAAGAGGACAGAGAGAATCAAGAGAGGAGGACAGAGTAGAGAGGAGAGTGTCCGTGGCAGAGTTCGGATGCATGAGTTAGCTTCGTGTAGCTTGTTAGCTCGTAAGGTGTTTTTCAGGTGTTTAATTGTAACGTTAGCTATGGCAACTGAAGTTAACTAGTGTTTTGGATTGTCAGCATTTTCCTGTCAAAGGGAGATATACAAATATCGCGGCACTTAAGCGTAGGGACGTCACGTGGAATCCATGAATTTGGGTAAATTATAAAAACGGGTACTTTTATTTTATAAAAGTTTACAAGTGCTTCTTCCTCACTAAAGGAAACGTTATGCTGTTTACTTGGTTGAAGAGGGCACAAGGTTTGTCTGTGTTTTGGTCTAATTCGTTATAACGCCTTTTCTTAGAAGAGTTTTCACACTTTGTATTGACACAGATAAAGCTACAGCTACATCATGTGTAATTGACTATTTGGGGGCTAAAATAAAAAAAATCAAATGATGCGGATAAGTAGGGTGACAACTTTACACTTTTGAATAGGTTGTGCTCATTGTTCCCCTTTTATAGCCTATAATTTAATTACTTTTGTTCTTCCTTTAGACATCAATAATGACTGGCCTGACCTGTGGACTGTCAAACAAAAAGAGGATTTTAAATACAAGAACCCCTGGTTGGGATCCAAAAACTGGGTAAGTTTAGGTATATTGTTAGTTTGGGTAGCTTCTGAAACAGTGGACACACATTAATATTGTGTGTGTGTACTTGTATGTATATGGGAGAAATGGACCATGCACACAAACAGCTGTGGATACAGTAGTTACATTGTTTGTTTATGCTTCACAGGATGTCTGGTCTGTAGCAGTGTGAACTCCATTGGGATCAACAAGGAGCAAGGTGTATCACTCTCAAGAGAATGGATGAACTTTGAAATTCAAGTGTCTTCTCAGGGAAGTCTGTCAGCCTTTAGAAATAAGGTCAGGAAACATGCTTTGCCCAAGGCAGTTTTAGGACTTTGCACTTTTGAGTTTATCTGGGGCGACTGTGGCTCAGTGGTTAGCAAGTCAGTCTTTCAATCAGAAGATCGGTGGTTCAAACCCCGGCTCAGCCAGTCCATGTCGTTGTGTCCTTGAGCAAGACACTTAACCCTCATTGCTCACCGTTGCTGTGTCTACGGTCTACTGTATATCATGTAAGTCGCTTTGGATAAAAGCGTCAGCTAAATGAAATGTAATGTAATCTAATTGGTTTTGATGTGTGGAAGAGTATGATTTGTGTTTTTAATTTAAAGTGAAACATGAACAAGGATGCATGGGCTAATTCAGTTTTGAAGTAATTTATTTAAATAAATGTTAAAAAATAAACAAATCTCTGACTGTAAAACTGTGTTTGCCTCATGTTGAATATATTTTATACTCCTGCATAACACCACCTGTGTAGGACCAGTAATATCTGCTCCAGGTGAAGTAATGTTCATTTTATAATAGTACCACACTCTGACCTACACTATGTTTTGCAAATTAGCGTTTTCCAAGAGACAGTTCACAAAATAAACTACTGGTCTATATGGACAACTTGCAAGGCGAGAGAATTTTGTGTGGATTGAGTAAGGATAAGGAATAGTTCACTCAAATTGCATAATTTCACCTTTGCTGTATGGGCTGCTTAAAAAAATTGCAAAATTAAGAGTATACCCACTTCTTCAGGGACCCCTACACCACTGAGTGTAATACATACTTGCTAGCACCTGGAGCGTGTTAAGTTCAAAAATCGTTGTGCGAAGAGAAGTCCCAGATGCAGAAAGTTATAATAAAAATTGATTTAATAAAAAGATGATGAACAGCATTTCAAAATGAATCACACTAATAACTACACAATATATATACAAATATATCCCATGGGAGAGAGAAATCCAATGAGACAGAGATCCAGTGCCCCCCCCCCCCCCCCCCACCGGGCAGCAGATCCATACATACCTGCCCGGCAGAAGGCACCCAGAGATCTGCTGATGTTCTCACAATGTCTCAGCTTTGCCAGGTTTGGGGTCAGCCCCCCTTCATCTGGCTAGCCTCTCTTCCAGTCCATTGATTGGACAAGACCTCGTCCTTTTAGGTGTTGGTCAACCCAAACCCCCTCTCACATTCTTGAGCATGTCCTCCTTATCTATCTGCTCCAATCTTCAGGCTGCGTAACTGTTTGTGGGCTCCTGATGTTTTCAGGATTCCTTCCACAATCACTCAATACATTTCATAATTCTAATTAATACATTTGTGTAGTACATACAGTGTCATTCATTCGATATTTGATAATCCATACAGTTATTTATTTGTCTTGACCCTCCAATGTAAACTCTCTAGCTCTCACTAGGAGCACTATAAAGCATTATTTTCTAACAAGCGCGATTTAGACAGTTTTCTCACATTTGGAGAAATACTTTTCGACAGTGTATGTTTGCATAAACAAAATGGGTTTTAATGTGTTTTTGAAAAGGGGGAAAAGATAACAGTTGTATTAATACAGTCGATAGTCCACACAATACGATTGTCTTATTTTAATTGGCCGTAACGAAAGAGTGGATGCTCACCTTTTCTTACATTCATTTTAAAGTTTGTCTCAAATTACCCAAATAAATTGGTTGCCCGATCTCAATAGCTGCCTTTATGTGTTTACGTTGTATGTGCTCGGCCCAATATAGTAGGTTTTCTTATAACTTTCCTTTCTTCATACACTTTTTTTTTGTTGCCTCTATTCTTCTCAACGTGTCACTGTGGTTTTCTTTATTGATTGTTGTGCTCGTGAGGGGCTTGTCCTTCCAAAATGGCCGAAATCTTATGGCGGTTTATTTGGTACCGACAAACGGACCCGGAAATGACGTAAAGACGCCGAGCCATTAAAAGCACAAGTTAGCGCGCGCTTCCAGCTCAAATCTACCCTCTGCTGTGAGAGTGGCGTCTGCGTGCTGCACGTCCGCTAGCTGAACAACACAAAGACTGAACCTTTAGAGGCGCCTCTCCTCCAACCTGCCATCTGACGCAGTAACGAAACAATCTCTTCGGTTCGATCTACGCAGACCTAAAACTCCACAGACACCATGTTCGAGGCTGTACCTTACAGGGTTGGTGGTTTGATCCTCTGGTTTGTGTCCTTGAGCAAAGCCAATGACCCCAAATCCGTCCCCCTCATACAGTGTGTGTACCGGAGGAATAAGCTCCTTTCGACCAGATCTGCCAAATGTAACGCTGAATTTTTAATCTATTTGAAAAATAAAGTCACTTAACTACAAAATGAAAAATGAGTCCATTCAGTGCGGGGATTTCTCTAAAGCTTTTTATGTCAGTGAAAAAAAAGAAAATTAATCAAGCAGGTACACAGATCAAAGTCATTATAAAGAATTTTCTCAATATAAAAAGGGACACACTTTGAAGATGGCATGTTTTTTTTTTAATTAGCTTAAATTCCTCCCTTTACTGAAAATCTGCACTTGTTATGCTTGAATCCTCTTAAGTTTCTTATACAATTCACTTCAATACTAAACATAATAAACCTTTTTTACATAGAGTCTTGAGTCTATAAAGCATGAGTGGGCGGCTGCTGATATATAGAGGGGCATTTTTACAGCCGGCGATGACTGACTCAATGGCTGAGGTCAACCTGCAAACAGCACACTGAGTCACGTAATTACAGTTTCCTGAAGAAAAAATACCGGAGGGTTCCTCCCTCGCAATTACTGTATGATGAACACAAACGTTCCCAATGATAAAACATTCGAGCAGAAGAAGGATCCACAGTGACACTTTGTGGATTTAGTAATTGATTGTGTGAAGGATCAGAAGTGCAGTTTGTTCAATGGCTGACATTCCTTCATGGATTGTGGGCGCTCTCGGTGGTTTACACCACTTTGTTGATAATGGAGCCTAACTGGTCGATCTGGCACTCCACCACGTCTCCTTTCTGAAAGGAGAAACAACTTTTACTCTTAAACTCAATCACTCCCTCTCTGTCAATTGCATCACTGTGTTACCGACTATACAGAGTCTCTTATACTCTGCATTGGGGTATACGTACGTTATATGTATTATATGCCAGTTTGCCACATTAATTCACCTTGAGAAATATGGGGGGCTTTCTGAACACACCCACGCCTGGAGGAGTGCCCGTCAGGAAAACATCTCCTGGAGTCAAAGTCACGAACCTGACAGGAAGAAGAAGAAGAAAAAAAACACACATACACAGTGGAGGTTGAGATTCAGGTGCAGCAAAGAGCACGACTTGCTGTGGAAACTTTCCCAAAGTATCCCTGAATGAACCGGGGGGGGGGGGGGGGGGGGGGGGGGGGGGGGGCTGCTCTCGGATCGCAGAACGCTCCAGTTGGTCAGGGTGCCTTCAGGACAAACGGGTGCCAGTCGTGGTGCGAAGGTCTGAGTTGAAGCATATAGGTTTGGATTCATTTGACACAATTGCATAGTTTTTTTAATGGAAACTGAGTTACTGAAGCAGAACAAGTGTGTGTGTGTGTGTGTGTGTGTGTGTGTGTGTGTGTGTGTGTGTGTGTGTGTGTGTACGTGTACATTTTCTGCTTCAGTAACTCAGTTTCCATTAAAAAAAGTCTGTCTGTCTGTCTGTGATGTGCACAGTGGAGAGTAGACTAACTTTGAGACCCAGGCGACCAGCGCCTCCGTCTGGAAGATCATCTGGTCGGTGTTGCTGCTCTGGACTGTGTCTCCATTAACCAGGCAGCGGACGCCCAGGCTGTGAGGATCTGGAGAGTGTTAAGAAGACTTCAATTGAATTTACACAGCTGCTGAATGAGTGTTCCTGCCTGCCAAAGGCAGCAACATGAGGTTTTATTTTTTCCTGTGAATGTTTTGTAAACTACAAGTGAAACGGATGAAAGACTCATCTCATGATGGAAAAATCTCATTTTTGTATTGGTTAATCCATCAACTTTCTGCTGCTTATCAGGATCCAGGTTACGTTATTTGATGAATTATTAAACAATGTAAAGCTGGGCAGTATCTACAAATATGTGACATAAATGTCAAATTGGCTTAATACATATATTCTGTTCAGCAGGTTTTCTGTCACCTTTGATCAACATTGGCCGTGGAAAAGGTGGTAAATTGTCTTCAATTTAAATTGGTTATTACAGGCCTGTAAATGTTCAATTGAAAAGTAGCCGGATATTATTTTTATTACATTGAGGGTTATAGTACACCTCAAGATGCCAACCTGAAGTTATATCCTTGATTATGAAAAGAACGTCTTGACCAACAAATCGTTTCATCATCATCATCATCATCAGGTGATTCACCACATTGTCTCTCTCCCTGCTGTGGTTTCCAGTCCCCTCACCTTTCACAGCGTCCGTGGTCACCAAGGCGGGGCCAAGGGGACAGAAGCTGTCAAACGTTTTACCCAGCAGCCACTGCTTCCCATTGCGCTTCATCTGCCAGTCGCGGGCGCTGACGTCGTTGGCCACGGCGAAGCCGGCCACGTGGGCGAGAGCGTCCTCCTCCTGGGTAAGAGGAGAGAAGGCGGAGTCAGAGGCGCTCCTTCACTTGCGTGGCCGCCGGAGGTTAAAGGTGACGCGGCGCTTACCTTGATGTGTTTTCCCCCTCGTCCAATCACAAAAGCCAGCTCCACCTCCCAGTCCACCTCCTTCAGTCAGCCAAGAGAGGAAGCAAAGGCTCAAACTAGTTCTACGCAGGTTTGTAGTGTCTTCTCAGAGTAAAATGTGATTTAAGGCCCAATGCAGTGCAATACAGCACACAGCATTTTATATTTAATAGTGTTGGCTCCAAAGAGCTCTTGGAAAACTAACAAAGTTGAAGGCCATCCAGCACCACACAGTGTCCTATTTTCCTGTCATCACAAGAACAGTACACTATATAAAGCTTGTACATACTGTATAATACTATTTAGTATTGACTTGGAAGAAAGCGCCGAATCTTCAGCTGGGATGGAGGTTTTCTGGTTTATTATAATGCAACTCAATAATATCAGGAATTCTTCTTGAATACATTAGTTTTGACTCTTATTTCAAGAAAAGCCATAATAAGATAAAGAGCGAGGCAAAGGGTATTTTATATTGATTAATAATATTTGCCCACACTCAATTACTCAAATATAATTAACTTGCTTGTCAAAGTGTTAAATCCGATATATAAAATAATCTTGGGATTACTTTTGATCTCAACTGAAATGATCCGCTCCGTAACATCTCTGCTTCAGTCCTGCTCTGCTCAACTAATCTTCCACTGCAACTTTGCAGCCATGTGAGTCGCACTGAACAGCTGTTTCTGCTTCGCTCCATTGGCTGCCTGTTACCTGTAGCACTGATTAGAAAATGTTACTCTTGAAACAGAAGGCACTACTTTTAACTTAAAGAGCTGTTGGGCTCAGACCACAAGAGGAGCCTCCTGTGTTTCTGTTATCTCATTGTTCTGTCCTGTAAACACTTTGTCACCTCTTTGAAAAAGTGACTTCTAAATAAAGTTTGTGCGCTCGCTCTCACCTGGCTCTCTGAGGGCAGAATGATGTCATCGTACGGGCCTGTGATGGCGCTGGGGAATTTGCTGAAGATGATCGGCTCTTTGGGGATCGGGGCGTCCTGCTCCAGGCAGTGGTCCCTGTAGTTCATCCCCACGCACACCACCTTCTCCGGGGCCAACACGGGGGACAGCAGCTGGATGTCTGAGCGCTCCACCACGCACCGACCGGACGACAAGGCTCTGAGGGGGGGAGGAGTTAGCAAGGGGATAGAAGAGGAAGATGAAGATGCTGAGGCAGGTAGTGGTTTGGAACAAAAAGATGCTCATCGAAAGACTCCATTTAGGGAAGATGACATCTCACCACAGATGAGATGCTTTTAATGATTTAGGAGGAAGATGATTCATCAAGAAGAGGAAGTTATTTGAGGAAAGGGTGTTGATGCAGAAGATTTAAGAGATCATTTAGTTGATTGAGGAAGATGCTGGTTTACCGTCTGCGTTTTTACAATGAGCGTGATTTATGAATATGAACAAGAATAGGTTTCTGATTCAGAAACGAGGCGTTGATTTGTGAAGCGACAAATAAATATAAGTGATTAAACAAGGAGGTTGTTTGTATGGGAGATTACATTTATTCAGGAAAGACTGGGGAGGATTTAAGGTGATTACTGTAACCGTGACGATGACGTAGGAGGGAGACAATGTTTTTGTGATGAAGTAAAGCAATTAGGGAAATTTGTAAGGGTTGATTAGGAAGATGAAGAAGAAGACCGTGATTCAAGGGTCGGAACAGAGCACGCAAAGATATCTAGCGGTGAGTCCGGATGCGTTCGATACCTCTGCGCCCGCTCCAGCCCCTCGTCTCCGAGCTCCAGCAGCTGTCTCATTGTCGAGGGCATGGAGGGATCAAACGCCTTCAGATCCACCACGCCGAGCCCCTCTCCGCCTTGCTCCACTCCCACCCGGACGCCTTCTCCATCACCACGGCATCTGAACTGCACCAGACGCATAGCTGCGCCGCTGAGGCCTCGTTTCTGTGGGTTTGCTGCTCGGCGCCTGTGAGGGAACAAACTCCTGAAGATGCAAAAGGGGCGAAGGAGAAGTCTCATCTGTTGAAGTGAAAAAGTGACTTAGAAGACAGGCGAGCAGAGGAAATAGAATTTCCAATGTCATTAACACACAATCTCAAGCGTTTGCAGCACCTGCACACACATTAAAACCTCCCTATAATGATTTATTATTTTATTTAGCAATTCCTTGTTAAAATAGTGCAAAGTGTCTAAAAACTTTCTAAATCAAGATAATGTTTTTTTATTTTTTTAATCTTACAAAAGAGAGCAAAGCTGTAAACCCCCACAATTAAGGAGCTGGAACTAGAGCAAGTTTGGCATTTGTCCTTGTTAATCTTTTATAAAAAACAATTTCAGTGATTAGAGTCCATGAATGGATTCACCGACTTATGATTTCAGCATGGTCCTGCTGTGAAGTTGAAGCAAGCTGAATACGTATAATATAATAACTTGTGGTATGTTCCTATAAAAAAATAAGTATGTTCAAATTGCTGAATTTCCCCAGGCTTACTTGAGATGTTTCCAAACTTTTGTAAACTTTGACACTCGTAATACCAGAGCTAAACTCGGGAGCCAAACTAGTTTGTCGAGAGGAGGCCGCAGAGAGCATGTGCCAATCATGTCAGCATATCTGCCCCAGTGCAGATCAGAGGCTGCAGCTCCTGCCATGGCAGTGAACGCGGGTTCCCATGCCTGCCTACCTGTCTGCCTACCTGTCTGCCTACCTGCCTGCCTACCTGCTCGTCTGCCTACCTGTCTGTCTGCCTGCTCGTCTGCCTACCTGTCTGTCTGTCTGCCTACCTGTCTGTCTGTCTGCCTACCTGTCTACCTACCTGCCTGCCTGCCCGTCTGCCTGTCTGTCTGCCTGCCTGCTCGAGCGGAAGCGGCGCAGTAGGACCTTTAGCTGAGATAAAACGCCATATCAAGAGGGGCGGACACTGACCTGATACTGAACGACGGAGCAGCCGAGACTACTTCCCTGCCCTTTGTACCGTCTCGTTAATACTCACCTCTCCGGCTGTACGCAGAAAACACTGCTTTTTGACTACTTCCGGTTAGTGTTTGTAGTTCACGAGGTCAGTCCTGTCGGGAGATATACGTCTCAACGTGAGATAACGACAGGATGTAGGTGATATATATATTATATTATGTCAATAAATAATTCATATTTTAGTCGTATAGCTAGTCATGTAAATGCTGGTTTTCTCGTTTGCTTAAACACTTCTGGGAACTACAACTCCCAACTGTATCCCTAAATGCGCCTTCACGTACAGTGGGAACTTTCTCTAACCTAACAGAACAACCGTAAGCATGATCAGCTATTTAACTTATGTTAATAACTAGAGGCAGATTACACACTAAATATATTACAACGGGAACCAACAAAGTCACTACTTGAAATCAGTTGACGAGAAGTTGCATTGTACAATTAAACAAACATAATAACGAGGTACCAGAAGCTCGCGAAGGCAACACGAGCGCGTCTTAAAGGATCACGTGATCAACCGGAGGTGACTGAAGTGAAGGAGCACCGGAGTTATCGGTTATCAGCTGTCTCTTGCCCCGAAGACCCCGGTGAAGCAAGACAAAATGTGCAGCAGGTGAGATTACTTACTGTTTTTATTATAACGTCACGCGCATGATTCTTTTGTTTTGAATGCAACGGGTTTCTAAAAAGGTGGCTTTCCTCCGCGTGCGCTTTGTGCACGAAGAGGGCCAGAGAGGGTTTTTTGTTTAACAGGATATCCCATCCACACACACACACATACACACACAGCTGTTGTATAATATTCTTTATTCAGCTGGCTTAGTTTAGACAGCTTATGTTTAGTCATTTGATATTAACGTGATGCTTCATTTGTGTGATCATTCAGAGCCCTCATGTTGCAAAGGAGGTCTGCGCCTGTCTGGATTCAGTTTCCACTAGAAGGGCCCACATAGGCTTCTCTTTTTCTTTATTTATGCTGAGATTTCACTTTCAGTCTAACTACGCTTCCCTTGTGGGTCATATGATGCCGGACATGTCTGGCGAGAGTGGAAACAATGACCAGACAATCCGTTCTCTGATAGGATTGAGGGGGCAGATAGGATTTATTGTGTCTTCAAATTCAGTTAGCTAGTATAAATACTCAAAGTCCTGAGATTGACCCTTACACCTATGCCTTTTTTTTCAAAATATATTCTGGATATTCAAACCAGACTGTTTAAAGATTTTTATAACGTTATCATGCACAAACTGGTGTACCAGCTGAACGCAGGTCTCAAATGTTTCCACACTTTGACCCTCTCTGTTATCATCAACCTGCATTGTAAACGCAGAGTCTAACAACATCAGTCTTGTTTACTGTTGACGTTGCTTAATGAGAGGAAATAACTGTCTGTGTTTCCCTGCGTGCAGCGTCCAGCCTGTTGAATGGACCGCCGACCTCAAGAACCAGAAGTGAGTATCTGCAGAAACGCCGGACTTCCTCTTTAGCTGCCGGGTGTTGGGGAGGTATTTTGTGCATCTTGAACCAGACAGTTGTGTTAGATGATGGTGTCGTCTTCTTCTTCTTCTTAGCTTTGATGGCATCGTGTTGGTGACCAGGAGCCATGACACGCTGCCCTCCGAGCTGGAGTGTCTGAAAGCACCGCTGCAGGACTACAGCTCTGTAAGCCGCTGTTCTTCCACCACCAGCAGCCAATCACTGACTACAGAAACATGTTTCCTCACCTGACCCTCCTTTGTCTCTTATCACACCCAGACTAAATTGACATGACAATTCGTTCCCATGTATGACTGGAAAAAAATAACAGATTTCAGTAAGATAGTATAAATATTCAAACCTTAGATGGACCTTCGCACCTGTGCCTTTTTTCTTTTCAAAATATATTCTGGATGTTAAGACTCGTACGAAATTGAATCATATCCGGACTTGAAGATAAGTCCCAGTATTCAGCCTCAACGTGAACTCGGGTCAGATTTACCAACCACTCACTGCAGTGTTGGCCATGATGGCTGAGCCACATCAATGCTGCACACAATTGATACATTTTTGAGACATTTGATGTTTTCAATGACTGTCGGTCACAGGTAGACACTGCAGCAATTCAAAGGGTGAACTTTGACTACTACTGTAAACAAAGATCAGACCCTGAGAAGTTGTATCTCTTAAAACCCCCTTCTTGGTGTTTCATGTGTCTACCGTGTTGCCGTGTGTTACTGTCCTTCTCCGCTCTCCCTCCAGGTGGACAGCAGTCTCGGGGAGGAGGTGGTGGTCCTAAAGGTCCCCGGTCTCCCTGGTAACCGCCTTGTGTTTGCCTCCACCGGCCCGCTAAACCGCGACTATGACGACGTCAGGCGCTTCAACGATGCGGCGGTCAACGGTATCAAACGGTCGGTCGATAGGAGCTGAATTTATTATTTCTTTCATTTCCCTTCCCCCTGATGGTGTCTCATATTGGTGGTCTCGCTCACCTGCTCTGTATTTTCAGGGCCTTGAAAGCCGGCATGCAGCGCCCCCTGCTGGTCTGCCCTCCACACAAGGACTACAAGAACAGCACCATGGTGGCTGCACTCGGGGCCCTTCATGCTCTCTACATGGTGAGATGACATGTCACACTGATAGTGGACAGTCTTAAAGAAGTCCTCATGTGACCTACTACATAACTGATACACTTTTAAAAGGTGATATCACTGCATTCTGTGGTTGTATCTGCATGTACCTCCATATAAGATGTCAGCTGTGAACATGCTAATATTTCAAAATATATATATTTATTTATTTCCCCCTCTCCAAAAAGCCCCTGGAAGTGAGGGAAGGGAACGTGAAACCCACCAACTACAAGGTGTGCGTTCTTGGTCTGTGGGCGACGCAGGAGGCTCAGGGACGGAGGCTGGTGGAGCTCGCCGATGCCCTGGAGAGTGGGAGGTGGGTTGGAAACACTTCACCTCACCCCCTCCTGAGATTTCTCATGTGGTGGCGTTCACTCATTCACTACCTGCTGCCCTCTTTATTTTATTTCCCCCTTCCTCAGACTGGCGTGCAGAGACATCGGCGGCTCTGACCCCGAACGCATGGCTGCTCCTCGTGTGGCTGATTACGTCCAGGAGCTCTTTAAGAACAGCCCTGTGAAGGTAGCAAGATCCTTTTTATATCATGAGCCTCTGTTTTTGTTGTTAAGAGAAAGCCCTCTGGGTTTCCTCCTTTTTATAATCAGGAAAATATGTAGAAACTATTTCAGTCTAAGTCCAGGAAAAGTGTGTGGGTGTTTTGTTCCCGACCCTAAAAACATCTGTTCCTTAACCTCCAGGTGGAGGTGGTGAGCGACGTGAAGGTTCTGGAGAAGGAGTATCCCTGTCTGGCTGCCGTCAACCGCTGTGCCGACTGTAGGAGAACATATATTTAGTTTCGATCTCTTAATAACGCATAAATAGATGTTTGCACACATACTCATAGTTTCCTCCTCACGCAGGCGTTCCCCGTCACCAGGCCAGAGTCATCAAGCTGCAGTACTGTGGAGAGGGACCGGTCCAGAAGACGCTCATGTTGGTGGGAAAGGTGAGACGAGACTCTCACACTGCTAAACGTTTATGGATGAAAACATATTCAGTCATAAACTCGCCAGGGGAGAAATGAACATCATACAACAATTAAACATTGAAGTTTTGGACCTGTGGTCTATCTCTTTGGTTGAAAGCACTTTAATTCTGTTGCACAATCTCTATAATATCTAGAAGTAGTTGTACGTTTGTAATGTTTTTTTTGTAGCTACAAATGACGGCTTTATCAATCAGTAGTTTTGTGAAAGACGCCTGAGATGGAACAGTGGCGGTGAACGTTTGGCGATCAAACTAATTTAAATTTAGTTTATATGAAAGTTAGTAAATGTACAACAAATTAAATTCCAGTGAAGCACAAACTGCTTTCAAAGATACCAGATGTCAGTCTGAATTACAGGGAAATTATGTAATATGATATGAGCAAATAGATGCATAGAATTAAAGAAAAATAATAAACCAGGAATGATTGGTCTTTCAGAAAGAATTTCTACTGCAACTATTTTGATCATTTATTGAACAAAAATGGCCAAACATTTACTGGTTCTAGTATAATTTCTGCTTTTCTTTTACATGATAGTCAAATGAATATAATACATTTTAAGAAATCTCCTTGTGATTTGCAGCTAATAGAGAGATGAAGGACAATTGGCCACAATGAGTGTGCTCGGTGTCTGTGTGTGAATAGATGCCTGGTCTCAATGTGTGCTGTTCTCCAGGGCATTACCTACGACACTGGCGGAGCCGACATCAAGGCTGGAGGTTTCATGGCTGGGATGCACAGGGACAAGTGTGGGGCTGCGGCCGTAGCCGGCTTCTTCCAGGTCAGTGACCCCCCAACATGGACCGTGCAACTTTAAGTTCTATGCTTTCGTTTTAAGTTTGCAGCACTGCTTTCTTCCCAACCCCGTCCGAATCTTTAGATTTTAGCCAAACTGAAGCCAAAACATCTGAAGGTTGTCGGCTCCATGGCCATGGTGAGGAACAGTGTCGGTGCAGGTCAGTGTAAACACACACACACACACACACACACACACACACACACACACACACACACACACACACACACACACACACACACACACACACACACACACACACACACACCCACCCACCAATCAGGCATGTTCCTGTTTGGATTTTTGTCAGCTGGGTCTGTGTTAGAGCCCCTGTGTGTGTGTGTGTGTGTGTGTGTGTGTGTGTGTGTGTTTTCTCAGACTGCTACGTGGCCGATGAACTGGTGGTTTCCCGTGCGGGCCGCAGAGTGAGAGTGGGAAACACCGATGCAGAGGGACGCATGGTGATGGTTGACTTGCTCTGCGAGATGAAGGAGAAGGTCAGAACATCCCGTTCATAATACTTCTTAAATCCTTTTTTTTTTTTTAAATCTTAGTTTCCTTCTCACTCTGATCATCTGTGTCTGCAGGCGGTACGCGAGAAGTCTCCTCAGCTGTTTACTATTGCTACTCTGACCGGCCACGCCATCAGAGCCATGGGACCCGACTACTCTGTAAGTACTGCTGAACTAACGCCACTTGCTGGGAGATGGTGATATTTAAAACTTAAAAACAACAAAGAATTCTCTGCTGTAGAAATGGTTGTTTGTACCGAGTTCACTTGTACATTCTCTGTGTAGATCATCATGGACAACGGACCGGCTCATCGCAACGGGAACGCTGCTCAGTGGCAGAAAGGTGAGAAAACTATAGAGCTCAACTTAACGGTGAAAGGTCACTTTTATGCCTCCATGACAGACATGGCCGGAGGCGTCCGGTCCATTCTCGTTAAGACTGACATCTCCGGAACGCCTTGGGGGGAGATGCTTCAAATTTGGCAAAAATGTCCCCCTGGACTCGAGGATGAACTGATCATATACTCTACAAAAGAAGTTGACATAGAGTAGTCACCGTGATGTTGTCCATTGGTTTGTGACCGCTGGAGTCATTTTCTATAGACTTCTATACAACCAGACATATTTTTGCATCCGGAACATAACTTATAAAGAATGTAAGTTTAAGACACTTCAGCATTGGATCACTTTTCAGGACGAAGGTTAGGGTCTCGGTGAACTCACATCTTCCCCGTAACTGAGAAAACTGCTGTTGAAGATGCAGTTAAAGGCTCGTAAAGATCATTTTTGCTAGGGATGCAACGATACCACTTTTTACAAACCGTTACGAGTACGAGTATTTTTATTTGTGTACTTGCCGATACCGAGTACCGATACCGATACTTCTTAGATTTGGTCTCCATGAAAGTGCAATAAATTTGGAGGCAGATTTTATTTTATCCTCTGCAGATTATGTCAAGCCTATAGTACAAAATTAACAGAAGGCTATCCCAAGCTTTAAACTTCTCGTGGAAGTCCCTCTAATGTCGGACCATAAAACGCCCCCGTGTCCGGGTTCATAATGTAAGCGATAATATTAGGGATCGAGCAATTATATAGGAAGCTGTGTTCCAAGTTATGTTTCCGGTGCTTTTATTGTGGAGGGAGAAACGGAAAGGAAAAGAGGAGTGGAATTGTGGGATATACGTGTGTGAAGGAGATAAAAAAGTGGTTCAAGTTACCCTGCAGCGTGTTTTCATTTTATTAGAATTACAAATATAGACACACAACAGACACTCGGCTACAATAATATCATCCGTAGCCGCACAACAGCGTCTGAATGAGGCCGCTGCCAGCGCTACTTCAGGTGGATCAGCAACAGTTTGATTCAAACCGTCAGGACGGCAGTAATTTCCGTCGCGTTGGGTGTGAACGCACATTACTCTACACACCTTGCTGCAAGAGCCGCGACGAAAGAGCCGTATGCGGCTCTGGATCACGGGTTGCCGACCCCTGCCCTAGACGTTGAAGTCAGGTAGGACAACAAATCTTTTTCTCCACAAAGCGCGACCAGTTTGTTGTAGTGAAATACTGTTGAGTGGTATCGGTTCTTGGTATCGGCAATTGAAACGAATACGAGTACGAGTATTTTAACGCAGTATCGGCCCAGATATCGGTATCGGTATCGGTGCATCCCTAATTTTTGCAAACTATTTTGTAACATTTGTCACTTCTTCCTTTAGTGCACATGTGTCAAACTCAAGGCCCGCGGGCCAGATGTGGCCCGCCACGTCATTTTATGTGGCCCGCGACTGCTTGGAAGGCATGATCACCACCGTGGACCCGTTTCCGGTTCGTCGCGGACCCGTTTTCAGTGGGTTGCGGACCCGTTTTCGGTTCGTCGCGGACTCGTTTTCAGTGGGTTGCGGACCTTTGCATGGGCAATATAAAAATCCTGTGATTTTATTTTGAAGGGAATTTTGAATGCAGCAGAGTGCGTCTATTCACACTCCTCAGTGCTGCGTTCACAACACACTTGCATGAGTTTACACACGCACTATTTGTGATAGTTCACTTCATTCCCGACCTTTTTTTATGTTTGTGCATGAAAGCACTGCTGAGTCTGTTAAAAAAGGCTGAAGTTATAAAATGATTATGTGTGTTGTAATACTTTGTGTCCTCAAGATGCACTTTGGGGTTTTTTGATTGAGTGTAAAAGGGAATATTTCAAACTAGTTTTTTTGTGTTGGCATGTGAGATTCTGTACCATTTCAGGCTCAAACTGCACCATCTTTTCATTAAATCCATTTGAGAAGTTGAACATGTTCCTTGCTTTGGATCTCGGTTCATTCAGGGGTGATGGTGCAGCCAGACCAGTAGAACCACTGCCCCAGACCACATGCATGTTCTTATTGGCTAGTTATGACCTTCTCAACTGTGACAAAAAAAGCTTTGAACAAAGTTAATATAACAACGATTGTTTGATCTTTGTCTTTGTTATTTTCTTCTGTTTTAAGTTGATCGTGTGTGTGTGTGTGTGTGTGTGTGTGTGTGTGTGTGTGTGTGTGTGTGTGTGTGTGTGTGTGTGTGTGTGTGTGTGTGTGTGTGTGTGTGTGTGTGTGTGTGTGTGTGTGTGTGTGTGTGTGTGTGTGTGTGTGTGTGTGTGTGTGTGTGTGTGTGTGTGTGTGTGTGTGTGTGTGTGTGTGTGTGTGTGTGTGTGTGTGTGTGTGTGTGTGTGTGTGTGTGTGTGTGTGTGTGTGTGTAATATTTTTACACTTCAATAAACTATACAAAGACAGTTATTTAACAATATGTTCGGTAGTAGTTAAATTGATACAGTGTTACAGTTACAACCGGCCCTTTGAGGGCGACCATGATGCTGAAGTGGCCCGCGTTGAAAATGAGTTTGACACCCCTGCTTTAGTGCAAAGAGTTTCGCGCTTTTTCTCTATTTAATATCATTATGAACTGAGTGTTTGGGTCAAACATTTTTAAAACATAAATTTGCTATCTCGCTTTATTAATTTGTCATAATTTGATTTTTTTCTGTGAATAATGTATTGGACATTATTGGCTGATACAAATAAAAAAAGTAAATATTATTTTTGACCCATGTCCCTACTCATCTTGGGTAGTCTTTGTATAATTTCAATAACTTGGGCTGGCCAGCAGATGTCGCCATTTTGACTTGTAAAACAGTAAATAAGTTCCAGCACAACTGCTCCATAGTGATTCGAGCCTTTATTTCCTCCACCACCAACTAACTCACGCTCTTCGTGCGCTCTCGTGCAGCTGGAGAGGCGTTGGGCGACGTGTTCGAGGTGTCCAGTATCAGACGAGAGGACTACGACTTCCACAAGGGAAAGTCTGAGTACGAGGACATTCTGCAGTGCAACAACCTGCCGTCCACCGCGACGCCTCGAGGACATCAGACCCCTGCAGCGTTCCTCATCATGGCCGCGGGGCTCGACAAGGTGCTCGGGCTAAGCTGCTGTTATCTGTCGGTGTGTAGAATGTGGACTGCCGTGACTAACTTGTATTACTTTTCTTTCTGAATTTACGATGCAGCATGGTGTGGATTCGAACGCACCTCTGCCGTACTCCCACGTTGACATCGCGGGGTCCAGTGGGCCTTTCCCCGGTGTCCCAACAGGAGCCCCCCTGCTCGCCATGGCAACCAACTACATCCTGTCTGATAGTCTCTAAACGGATACCCCCAATGTATAAAAATAAAATACACGGCCTCTGCAATCAATGCCAATTACAATTTGGAACCGTCTAAATACCAATGAAATCCCTGCCACAACACATCATGGAAAAATGTGTACGACATTCCTTAATACCTCCGATAGCTTTTCTGCCACGAGGTCCTCCGCTCTCTTTTCTAAGATCATGTGACAGTCGTCCAGCCTGCACCCGGTGTCAAAGGACCCCGTTGTTCTAAAGTTGCCTGAATCAACATATATACTCTCAGGTATACAATGGCAGTAAAAAATTACCATTCTTTTTTTATATGCGTGTATGTGTGCGACAAACCGGGATCATGGTTGTGTGATTAGAGATGTGTGTGTCTGTCAAACCAAGCACCTCTCATTGATCAATAAAAAAAAAAAACTAAATTTGAATCGCTCACTGTGTTCATTTGTAAATAAATGGGTGGAGCAGAATATTATTTATTTGTGTGGGGACTCCAGCCTTCTCAGAGGCCAGTTTCCTGCTTAAGAGGTCCGTCAACAAACTCGAGCTGAATTGACGGTCCCAATTATAATAAAAATGATTTATATAAAAAGTATAGTAAACACAATTACAGATGGAACAACGCTTTGAAGTACGACAAAGAATATTCCACGGAACGGGCCCTTAGATGCATTCCATCGTCCAGACCACCGTTGTCTATAGTCTGTTCGATAGTTCGCTAGTAAAGCCGGCGATTCTCAGAAAGTCTCTAGTTTTATCAAGTTATAAAGTCCTCTTCCTGCTCCTCTTTAGACGGTCCTTACTGTCCAGTGTTATCCTGATTTCCTCTTTTTATTGCACCTCACATTCCTGAGCGTGTCCTCTACTTTCTACCTCACTTGCATTCAAATGATATCTGCTTAACTTGCCTATTATATTCAGTGTTATTTATTAATACTCCTGCATAATGCATCCAGTGTTACTTATTTGGCTTGACCTTAAACCTGTAAACACATTGTAATACATACTTTCTAGCACCTGGAGTGCTATTTAGACAGTTTTCTCACATTTGGAGTAATACTTTCGACAGTGTATGTTTGCATAAACAAAATGGGTTTTAATGTGTGTTTTTGAAGAGGGGGAAAAGATAACAGTTGTATTAACAATACAGTCGATAGTCCACACAATACGATTGTCTTATTTTAATTGGACGTAACGAAAGGGTGGATGTTCACCTTTTCTTACATTCATTTTAAAGTTTGTCTCAAATTACCCAAATAAATTGGTTGCCCGATCTCAATAGCTGCCTTTATGTGTTTACGTTGTATGTGCTCGGCCCAATATAGTAGGTTTTCTTATAACTTTCCTTTCTTCATACACTTTTTTTTTGTTGCCTCTATTCTTCTCAACGTGTCACTGTGGTTTTCTTTATTGATTGTTGTGCTCGTGAGGGGCTTGTCCTACCAAAATGGCCGAAATCTTATGGCGGTTTATTTGGTACCGACAAACGGACCCGGAAATGACGTAAAGACGCCGAGCCATTAAAAGCACAAGTTAGCGCGCGCTTCCAGCTCAAATCTACCCTCTGCTGTGAGAGTGGCGTCTGCGTGCTGCACGTCCGCTAGCTGAACAACACAAAGACTGAACCTTTAGAGGCGCCTCTCCTCCAACCTGCCATCTGACGCAGTAACGAAACAATCTCTCCGGTTCGATCTACGCAGACCTAAAACTCCACAGACACCATGTTCGAGGCTCGCCTGGTCCAGGGGTCCATCCTGAAGAAGGTGCTGGAGGCTCTGAAGGACCTGATCACAGAAGCCTGCTGGGACGTCAGCTCGTCCGGCATCTCCCTCCAGAGCATGGACTCGTCTCACGTGTCGCTGGTCCAGCTCACCCTGCGGCACGACGGCTTCGACTCGTACCGCTGCGACAGGAACCTCGCCATGGGAGTCAACCTCAGCAGGTGGAGCAGACTTTACCGCTAGATCCCGCTTTGTGGCCCTCATAGTGTATCTGTGTGTGTCAGTCTGTCGTTGGGTCGCTGCACATTAGCATACGCATCTGCTGTTTAAAGTGGCGTTAGCTAGCCAAAGTTTGGGCGCGGTTTAAATGGACATTAACTGCTGAGGTGTGGTTTGTCAACTTAAATGCTCATTGTAAAAGTTACGTTACACGCGGCTAAAATGTTCACATCAGTATCTTTAGTTGGCATAAATTGCTCCGTGTTTAATAACTGAAGACGAAAAAAAGAGGGTAGCCATCTTGGAGGACCTGCCCGGGCAAGTCTCTCCGGGCCCGAGCAGTTAACTCTTTACTGTCGTCGTCACAAGCAAATGTTTGTTTTTCACATGTGTGTATTACGAATAACCGGTTTCTTTAACGAAGTTGTGTCGTTAATGACAAAACCTTTGGCGCCGTTCGAGAGCCTCCTAAAGCTACGCTGTTGTGACGTAACTACGTCATTTGCGCGCCAAATGCTCTGCTGGTATGGTTGGCGGGAACTGTTCTTCAAGCCGAGCACTTCCGCTGCGCTGCCGCCTCTTTGTAACAACACCGGTGTTCTGGGTGGTTTCTTCTTTTGATGTCCCATCGAAGCACGCGCCTGCTTTCCAGCAGTACATGCAGCTTATTGAACTTCATACATGTTTTTTAAATACATGTATTTAATTATAGATGTATTATTAATAACCGGCAGATTAACTGATAATGAAACTTAAGTTTACTTGATCATTAAATTAAAAACTATTATCAAATGGCTTTTCTTGAGCAGCAGCACAAGACCCAACAATATTTATTTTAACTACAAATGTGTGCTACAAAATGTCTGCCTTTTCTTTTAATTGATTTTTACTTTTTTTTTTCTCCTCCCTGTCATTGTCATACAGTATGTCCAAGATCCTGAAGTGTGCAGGAAATGAAGACATCATCACCCTCAGAGCAGAAGACAATGCTGACACACTCGCACTGGTGTTTGAGACCCTCAGTAAGTTTTTTTTTTTTTAAATGAGATATTGACATTGGAGCAGTATGACATCATCGTGACAGTTGCTGTTTAGCTCGGCTTCAGGATCAGGGTCTTAATTTGCCCCTTTTTCCTACTCTTAACAGACCAGGAGAAGGTTTCCGATTACGAGATGAAGTTGATGGACCTGGACGTGGAGCAGCTCGGTATTCCAGTAAGTCCTCAAGTCCCCTGTGCTCGTCTTGGTGCCGACACACTCATGCACACGGCCCCTGACCTCTTTTTTGTCCTTCCAGGAACAGGAGTACAGCTGTGTGGTGAAGATGCCCTCTGGGGAGTTTGCCCGCATCTGCCGCGACCTGTCCCAGATTGGTGACGCCGTCATGATCTCCTGCGCCAAGGACGGAGTCAAGTTCTCCGCCTCGGGAGAGCTGGGCACAGGGAACGTCAAGCTGTCCCAGACCAGCAACGTGGACAAGGAGGACGAGGCGGTGAGTAAGAGCGCTGGGGGGAGTTGATCTCTGAAACGGACCGTGGCACACCTGGCCAAAGTATTTTTTTTTTTTTTTTGCTCCACCATTTTACATTCTTTATATATATATATATATATATATATATATATATATATATATATATATATATATATATATATATATATATATATATATATATATATATATATAAGAATCCCCCAAAACAGATTACAATCTGAAACCATTGTTCTATTAACAGTAAACTAATCTGCAGTTATTTTGATAAACATTTTCCAGCTTCTCAACTGTGAAGACTTTCCCTTTACTAGTGAATGTTTTTGTTTACCGTCTATTGTCGGACAAAGCTGTTTGAAGACGTCTCCTGGAGCTACTCAAAAAGGGGATTAAATTAAATAATAGTTGTGACCGTCATTTACTTTTACCGTAGGCGCAACTAAAATGTTTCAACTGTTCCTTCTGTGTTTTTTAGGTCACTATTGAGATGAACGAACCCGTCCAGCTGATATTTGCCCTCAACTACTTGAACTTCTTCACCAAGGCGACGCCGCTGTCCAAGACTGTCACCCTCAGCATGTCCGCTGATATCCCACTCGGTACGGGCATCTGTCTTTTTAAGAAAGTCTTTGTTTGCATTCTCAGCATGTTTAAACAAACCACTGTGCCTTAACTTGGCCTTTTTGTGTGTCTTTCTATAGTGGTGGAGTACAAGATCGCTGATATGGGACACGTCAAATACTACTTGGCACCCAAGATCGACGAAGAAGCTTCCTAAGTTGTTTAATAACGGCGCAACGAGGGGAGGAGAGAGGAAGGCAGGCGGCGGGGACTCAAAGTGAAGTGATCTCATGGTGGTCGATTTTCTTATTTCCAGTCTAATGAGATTCACAGCAGGAGGTTTTATGACCTGTCATCTGTTAGACGCCAATGATGCCATCTGTGTGATGTAAGGAAGCGTCAGTGTTTTGGACTCCCGTGTTCAAAGCGTCTGGCCGTGTGGTTCAGACTGCCCCGGTGTCAATTCCAGCACTCTAGCTCTATTTTTTTTTTGTCCCGTTCTTCCTTGTAGATAACACATTTGTAAATACTTCCTGTGGTTTCGCACTGTCGGCTGACCGCAAATGTTTTTGTATTCATTGATTCAGTCCAAAAATAAATAATGAAAGTTGTTTCTAAACCCCCTCTTTTGCCAAAGGTCATTCCGGTCATTCATTTCCGATTTCTTATTTTCAACAATTTGCCCAGAAGCGGTGAGATAATGGGCTCATTTCTGATGAAACATTCCCTTTTGTACTTTCTTTATCTGGATTTACAGTGAGCGATCCAAAATTATCCTAGCATTTCTAAAAACAGTCGTATTGGTATTTGCTTTTGAGCTCACTTGGTAACATTTGTGGAGCTGAAAGTACTGAAACGTAAATCTATTTTAAATATGGCCCCATCTTTTCATAGGGTACTACAATACGTTTGTTTCAAATGTTGGTTTTCAGAAACCATCAGAAGTTTAAAGAGCAAAAGTCTGTAGGAAACATTAACTGAAATGGGGGGAAAAAAGCAGTAAGTGCAATTTATTGCGGTTCATGCTTAAACAGTTTTAAAGTAAAGTCTTATTCTGGAAAGTAGCAATGCTATAGCTGGAATAAATGCAGTTGAGTGAACAATACTTGCTATCTAGGTTAGGTGGAAAGTAGCATTAAAATAAACTAATTTAACACCTGCAGCAGTAACCATGTCTAGACACTAGGTGGTGCTCTATCACTACGTTTTGTTCAACTTCTAGTTGTCAAGTCACATTGACATTTATTCTGAAGAAATCTACTCTTAATTTTTATTTGGGCATTTTACCCCAATAAATAAATGAATCACAATGCGTATGATTTAATGGAAAGGATGTCACTGATGATCAGTGACATCAGGCGGATAATCTCGATACCAACATGCCTGTCAGCCGGTCACTGTACTGAGTCAAAGAGATTCTGATGTCACCAGAGCTCCAGGTTGGTTTCTCTGCAGGTCGCTGAGCAAACGAAACATAACCGTTAAATATTCAGGCTTTCACTCAACATGCGGCCGACGACACCCGAGAGACACAAGTCTGCAGCCGGCCTCCATGTTTTACTGCTCTAGCTGACAGTTTGTCAGGCGGTTTAAATCCTTACAAAGCTTTAAATCTGATCGACGGCCACATCTGGCCCCACTCTGAACTGACTGTACACAGAGCACATAATATATATATATATATATATATATATATATGTATATAAATATATATAAAGCAAACACAAACTAGCTAACTAGACTATAATGTGTTACTTGGTGAACTTCAGTACAATGCTGGTAACATCAGGAGTACTTTGTTACCTTTGGAGAAAGCATGGCCCTCTTTATGCTGGGCTAAGCTTACCGGCTATCAGTAAGCATAGAAACACTATTAGCTGGTTATCTGATTTAACTCTTGGCAAGAAAGCCATTAAACTATTCCCCAAATGTCCACACTTTACCACACTTTATCGCTCCATCTCTTTATTATTGTTTTTTTCCTCTCCATTATTCCCTCATTGTGGGGGTTTTCTAATTTTCCAGGCTATCACTGTAACATCTGATTCTTATCTGAGCTTAACTGTTGAGTAAAGAATAAAAGCAACCCGGGGGCAGACGGAGCAGATTATGACTCCAAAATTAGATTGCCTCCTGGAATATCAAAATTCATCTGCAGAAAGGGGGCTGATCGGCAATAATAAGCTTGCATCTAAGTAGGAAAAGAGGATTTTCATTTATTTTTTTTTTGTTGATTTTTCTTTGCCAAATACATTTGATAAATGTATTTTATAATTCCTGATAGGTCTGTCTGAGTTGTCTAAATCCATGCCAGCGTCCCCCTCTTCACTGAAATGTTCTTGAACAGCGTATTAGTGGAGCTGTACTATTTCCTGAAACACAATGTACTGTAGCCGTGGATGTACGGGGGCATTGTGTTTCCAGATAAGAGGATTGTGCGTCTTCAGATGCAGAGCATGAGGAGAAGAGATGGGGACTGTCATTTTAGGAAGTGACCGATAAAGCAAAGCGGCGGCACGGCCATTTAAGCTGCCTCAATATTTAATTAACCACTGCCATCCAGGTTAAGATTAATTACTTCCTGTAGCAGAGCAAAGAGGGTTCAACCTGATTGGGGTTTCCGCTTCTGAATTGGCCACAATTTCAGACGGCAATGCTTCATGATGACGAAAACTGTCAGAGCTGTAATTATGAGTTAATGGTTGCAGCAGATTTAGACAAAATCAGGCCAGTCAGACAATGTATCTTGATGTCAGAGCTACATAGAGGAAGGAGGGTCAAGTTTGACCTGACTGACTTTATATTACGCTAACTCTTTTTGCTTTTGTATGTTTGACTTGAATTATTTTCAGAATTACTGTAGATATTAGACATGCATATCTAAAGCAAAAGTTGGTAATTACCTTCCATCCGCCTGTTCCATCAGCTGAAAACAACATACATAAGCAAAGGCTACGGCAAGTTCAGATGTGAAGCCCAACAAGGCAACGTGAAGAGTTTCACATAAGACGCACAAACACACTGGAACTTGGACGAAGAGTTAAACAAAATAAAAGCATATAAAAGACAAAAAAGAGTGTACCACACAGTTATGCAACAATGGCCACCCCTCCACAAGTAACCCGAAAGCTCCACTCTCATCACACATGTTTTCATGTTTTCATTGGCTTGTGCTTATTATCGGTTTCTGACAGCTCGTTTTTCAGTCGTTTGAGGCTTTCTTTGATAAACTAAGAATGAACAGAAAAATCAAGCAATTATTTAGTGCCATTTTTTTACTATTTACGCCTTACTATTTGCTTGGATTTCACCTGTTGGGTTCAAGTTAACCTGAACTGTCTTATCGTGAGGCAGCAGTTCTCTCTCTCTTTCTCTGGATGAAGCACTCTCGCTGGCTGTCTTTCTCTATACAAGGCGGGGGGGGGGGGGGGAGGGGGGCCCGCTCGTCCCTTCAGGCCCGCGAGGAGGAGGAAGAAGAAGAGGAGGAGGAGGAGGAGGAGGAGGAGGAGACGCCCCTGCGACATCTCAAACCCAACGAGCTGCTCGTGGATGAAAGAGGTCAAAGCACACAGTTTGATTCTCTCAGAGAGCGCTGACGCAGCAGGAAGGATGTCTGTTCCCCGTGTGTCCGTGGTCCACATGCCACACACCCTTGTGTGTTTCTCTGTTTTCGTTCAGTCAGTCAGGTCGTGGAGGATCCTGCCCACCCCTCCACCCTGAAACTCTCTTACATAAGCCTCAGTGCTCCGCTGTCTCTGGATTATTGATGCCACAAGTCCTCACATGGCGAGGACACACCAGACACGTGTGTGACAAGAGATCCACCTGCTTCAAGCATATTCAAGCCCCGTTGCATATTTCATCGTCTCATTACTATTTAGCGGCTGTGTGTGTGTGTGTGTGTGTGTGTGTGAGGGGATGCAGGGATTCCCTCAAACAAAACTGCACCACTTAACTTCTTCTATGCACGCGACCGCAGCACGTCCTCCTCCCTGAGCTTTGATTTCACGGCCTCTTCCTTTGACACGAATGTATTTCTGACTAAGTCAGCATGAATTAGCATATTAATGGAGTGTCCTCTTCGTCCCTGTTTCCTGTAAGTCAGATTTCACAGCGGCGAGGGAGACGGACAAGGCCCCAAGGGTTGGGGGAGGAAGACGGAGGAAGGGTGAGTCAGAGATGGCGGAGAGAAGTCGCACTCACCTGAACGTAATTGGCGCAGATGTGAGGAATAATCACTATCTGGCTGATCGATGCTGACAATTGAAAGTTGTACACTTTATTTGTTGAGTGGATCCAAATTAAAACATAGAGATAAACTGCAGCTTGTGTTGTATTATTATTCATTTTAAAAGAATGCTAATCTGCACTGGATGTTGATGTTATATTGTAAGTTACACCTTGTAGGATCTAGTGTGTCAGAAGAAACCAACTCACTGATTTTCACTCATTGAAGCGGTTTTGTTAGCCTGTGGAATTCTGATCCTTATTATTATTATTTTTAAATAACAATCTTTCTTGCTCCTTTCCTGGCACTTTGCACTTTGCGTCACAATCACATCTTCTGTCCCTCTCGGCCCAGGGATGCCTCGGCTCGCTACTTAGCAACTGTTTCCACGGATACAAAGTTTCTCCCAGTCTCCCCATCCCCCCTCCCACCCACTGCACCTCCAAAATAGGTCGCAGGTGTCCCCTCTGCTCCTTTGGCGCCTCTGTCCAACACTTCCTGTTGTTTGTCTACATTTAAACCACCAGGACACCAAAGTGTCTGATGTTTGTACAACGGCTTCATTATGGTTTGTCTCGTGCACACATGAAGAGGACACTGTGTGTGTGTGTGTCCCTCTCCCTCTCTGAGGCGCGCTATGTAACCGAGACAAATTGCAGCTCATCATCGAGAGCATGAACCACATTTGAGTGCTTTCGAGAAAACGAGTCACACAGAGACACACGGAGATCATAACACAGGCTGCTGGGATGGATTTTCAGCCATGAAAGACGCAAAGTGTCAGAGCCACAGAAAGATCTATTTATATCGCTCCTAAATATAGACATTCCTCTCCATAGAAACGTGAAATTCTTCAGAGGGGCGACTTAAACTCGAGCTGCTGCTGTGTGTGTGTGTGTGTGTGTGTCTTTATTCTTCTATTTCTTCAAACGGTGTAAGCAAATTACAATCTGTATCATCCCAGCTGTGAGGCTCTTTCTCGGGGAATCTCCGCTCTCACCCGCAGCCTGCAGATTTGTACAGTGCTTTGATGACGGCCCCCCTCCGTTGCTTCTGAAAAAAGACTGAATGGCATGAAAATGGAAAACCCAGCTTCTAATTTGACAAAAAACAATCCAATGTGCAAAAGCAGAATGGCCCTGATCTAAAGGATTAGCATTTCACGGAGATCGTTTTTGATATAAAAGCCAATGCTTTTAGGAAAGCTTTGGTTCTGTGGTGATGGCTACGCTGATGGATAGACACCGTAGATGTACGATAATATAGTACTCCATCTATCCAAGCAATTGGAGTGGTCAGACCTCAATGAGGTGGGTTGAACACACAATACAAGAACAGAAAGATGGCTTCCTGTTGTACTTTCTGCCTCTCACATACATCCAGTGTCTCTCCCGCACAAGCAAACGTATACGGACCAAAATAGGCCCAAAATAAAGGAAACACCCAAGTCCATGAGATTAGAACACAGGAAAGGAGATGCTTTTCTGTGTATGTTAAATAAACTCTGATCTCATCCATGGCTACTGTCATTTTTCAATTCACTTTAATAAGACCAGGAGATTTGTTTCCCCTACGATGTGTGACAGATTAAAAATCCCAAACATGATATGGACACAGGTCACATTGCGTATCACAAATACCAAGAACACAGAAGTGTTTGCAAATCCCTCAAAGGCCTCATCTCATTGGCACTAGAGAGGTGATTCCCAAACAAGAGTCAGGGCCACCCACAGGGCTCCCAAGGTAACAAGGGGGAAGATTCACTGTGAAAGGATTCAGCTTACAGGCTTTTCTCATTGCTTTCACACTTCTAAAAAGGTTTCCTTAAAAACCTGATCTGCAATGTTAAAGTCACTCGTAGGTTCGTACGTGTGAGACACACATGTAAATACACACACACACAAACACAAACACACACAAACATACACACACACACACACACACACACACACACACACACACACACACACACACACACACACACACACACACATCTGCACATTCATCATGTATTAGTATTGTTATAGTCCTGTAACAATCTGTCCATCCTCTTGCTCGTTTATTTTCTGTTTGCCTGATGTTATCTCATCACCTCAGCCGTTTGATACCCCCCCCCCCCCCCCACACACACACACACACACACACACAGGGACCAGGGCGACTGCTGCGGGTCTTCAACTAGAGCTGTTTCCATCATGTTTCTTCTCTGTGAGTTCAGATGGAGATGACCTTTGCACTGATTGTTTGTCCTACTGAGCCATTCTCTCTGAAAACTGTTATCCCTTCTCACTGTGCGGAGAACAACAAATCGGATGTCAAGTGTGTGTGTGTGTGTTTGTATGGATAGGGTATTGAACCTGGGGTGGTTGGGTAAAACAAACACAAAAATGGGAGAAGAGAAAAAGAGGAGTAAAGGCTTTGTGTGTGTGTGTGTGTGTGTGTGTGTGTGTGTGTGTGTGTGTGTGTGTGTGTGTGTGTGTGTGTGTGGGTGGGTGTGCGAGCGAGGCGGGAATGGAGTAGAAAACAAGACGAGAGAGGAGGAGTAGGAAATGGGCATAACGTGAAACAAGGACGAGGATGCTGACAGATTTGAGATTATGTGAAATCCACTTTGTAAAAAGTCCCTTTAGAGCTAATCTTCTCCTGACCTTTGTGACCTTTTACTAAGAGGCGCTTGTTTTTTTGTGTTGCATCTCCTCAAAACAGTCCATTCACAATCAGCACAGTCATTTTCTCACCAATGTGTGCTGTTTTTAATGTTGTGGTGTGAACACGTGATAGTGTTTGTCCAGTATTAAATATCGTATACTATCATCTAACTGAGTCATCCCATCGTGGGTCCCCTCACATTTATGTATTATTCATATGTTCAATTAATTTGTGTTGAATTGATGAACTATCCTCCTGTTTGTTGTCGGCGTATGTTTATGGTACTGTATTATTTTATGTTCGATTTAGTGTGTTGTAATGTTTGGTAATTATTCTTTTGGGACCTATAAACGATAAATTATTATATAACAAATTGTATTTTTATATGCAATTCCTAATAATATAAATGCAACTGAACTGAGGATGAAAAGCATACGTTTGTGAACCACTTTTAACACAAGCTGACATCCAGAAACCGATAGGGTTAACTATCTTTACACTAGTGGACATAATCTAGATTTAGCTTTGAAATCAAACAATATGTGAATTAATATTTGTTCTAAATGACGTGTGCGTTCTGAGGAAACATACAAACATGTGGTGGCTAATAGCAAGCAGTTTATTAGACAGATGGCCTTTCCTCATTCATCCTGCTGGCTATTTACATTTCTTGGCTTTTCATTATGCAATCAGGGTGATGTGTGAGGATGCTTGACCCGATGGCTGTTTATCATCTCGGTCTCTGTCTATCTCTCTCTTTCCTTCTGTCTCGCTGTCTGTCTCTGCCTCCCTCCCTCTCTTTCACCCTCGCTCTCTTTCTGTCTGTCTCTCTGTTTATGTTTCTCTCTCTGTCTGCCTCTCCCTTTATTCTCCCTCCCTCCATCCCTCTCTCTCTCTTGGCAGCTTCACAGAGATCCAAGGTCACCTAAATTGATTCAGCTCCTAACCAAGCTCACACAGATTTTCCAGAAGGGCTTTAATTGCATTTCTGTACCAATCACTCTAATGACAATCACACACACACACACACACACACACACACACACACACACACACACACACACACACACACACACACACACACACACACACACACACACACACACACACACACACACAGTATTCTAATGCAACATGCACAGGATCTCCCTCTCTTTCCTTGAGATGCTGAAATTGGCTGCAGTGATCATGCTGATGAAGCAAAAAAGGTCAAACCAGTTTGTCCCTTGTTTTACATGCACATCTCAGTAGGTTAAATTAAATTAACAATTTAATACAAAAATAACCCAATTATAGTGTCAAAAATTACATGTTAACAAAAATTGACCATTGAAAGCTTTACAAAGGCAGTTTTACTGCGGGGCTGTTGATCTGAACCTACGGCTTGTAACTGGATCTGTATATATATATTTATATAAATATCCAATTTGTACCTATTAGTTAATTCTATATTGAGAACATATTTGGGCAGTGATATTATTAGCTTTGGCTGATGTTTGTCCTCCATCATGACACTTGCTTTGTGTTTCTTTAGATCTTCATGATCACCGTGTTTTCCCACCAAGTTTGGTAAGTCATTTGTAAATGCATGATCATAACGAAGAAGGAAATGGTAAAGATAAGTAAATACACATAGAAACCATCATGTACTTATTTAGAGAAGGGTTATTGTTCTCTAAATGCATTGGTCTGAAATGAACTGGAATCCAGCTGATTTGTTTGTGTATCAAGTGTCACCCCTTCATCCATTAAAGGGTTCACTCATCGCATACAAGTCATGTCATGACTTAAGCAACAGAAAATTCAAGGTGCACCCTGAATTAAAGCATGCATTAAATCATCCTGAGTCACGCATTAGCTGAGCATGACTTATGAATATGAGTTACTTGTTATTATAAGCATATATCATGAGGGGACTAAATCCGCTAACCAGCCTGTTGCCTTTACATCCTCATCAGGCTGTAGATGAGATTAGGGTCCGCTTCCTCTCTTGGTTGTTGTCCCCACCCCGTCCCCACCCCACCCTCCCTCGTGTGTGCGCGCATTCCTTCGCATCCAGTGAAGCGGCAGTCGGAGGTTGAGGGTCCGCGCGGAGAGGACACACACTCACATACTCGTGCAGAAACCAGCCGTCGGCGTCGCCGTTATAACACAGGACAACATGCAGGTAAGACACGAATACAGCTGCATCTTGTATTATTATTATAATAATTTGTATTTGTCAAATTAGAATCCGACGTGAACGCGACAGGTTGAAATCACGATGTGTATTGTTGCGCGTGGCAAAAGCAAAACCCCGTCCTGAGTTCAATGGATCTACTTGTGGGCGAAATTGCGGTTTTGTCTGTTGTCTTTATAGTTTTGATTCCTCAGCGGCTCATTTGCTCCCACTTTTTTTTTTGCTGAAAGCTGAGTTTCGGATGAAGTTATGTAATTGCATCCCCGCTGGAAGCTGTGGAGGAGACACGTTTACTCAGCATCACGTCTCCTCCCACCAGACTTTTCCTCCCTGTCAGTTCGGTCATTTTTTTGGAGGGGGTTAAATCTGTGACATTTCTTTCAGTGTGTAGCCCCATATGATGGGGAAGAGACCATGTGGCTCCAAGTGACTCACGCGTGACTTCAAATCTGGCTTAAATTCGCGCAGTCTGCCTCTAAATCCTCAATTCTGGGAAGAGGAGGGGAGATTGAGTATGTGATTCAGCTGTAGTCTTCCTCCTGGCTCAAGAAACGATTTGGCCGATCAGTCCTCAGCAACAAGCAGCCTCCGAGTCTGAGCCGGTGAAGTGGAAGCTGAGCCATGAAGTCACTTCACCCGCCGCTCGTTAATACTCCCTGAATGATCTGCTGCTGGTTGAGTTTCCTGGAAAGCCAAGAAAACCTGTCAGAACACAGGAAGCGGTTTAACCTCTCTCACACACACACACACACACACACACACACACACACACACACACACACACACACACACACACACACACACACACACACACACACGCACCTATTTTTGCCCTTTCTTTTTGTTTGTTTGTTTGGTGTGCTTGCTGGTAATGGATTCTGGGTATTCGTTTTTATTCAATCAATTGTTTACATTATCTACAGAAGGTTTTCTTGATCACTCAGTGAAGCATTGGGTGCACAGATGTTCATCAAATTGTGTAAAATGTTCATTACAATAGTCCAGAGCTGATGGCGACATTTTAGAGTGTTTTAACATGTATATATTTAGTTTGCCTGTACAGTAGAGTGAAAAAATACAATCATATTCACCTTTAAGAAACCTGGCGTTTTGTTAAAATACATGTTGATTATCAGAATAGTTCTCGTGATTGATTACTGTTACTGTTAAGGTTATTTTCTCAATGAATCGATTCATTGTTTGAACTATAAAATGTCAGAAAATTATAAAAAATGCTTTTTATAATGAGTCATTCAATTTATTCTTTAGTTCAATCAACTGTTTGAAAAGGGGAAAAATATATATTCAATTAAATATCACAAAAGATTAAGAAAAGCAGCAAAACCTCAATAGTCAACAACTAAGCCATGTTTGGTATCTTTGCTTTAAAAACAACTCATTGTTCTGGTGAATTGTTCTGTTGATCCTTAAATTTGTAATTGTTTTGAACTGTAACAGCGTCAATCTCTTCTGCTCCACGTACACAAGTCATGGAACAGTAAAAAAAATTCACAGTTTCATTTGGAAGATCGTTATAAAGGATTAGTATCGGCAGCCATTATTAGCAGCAGTTTGACACCTGCCACAGGCCGACTGCAGCAGCACCCCTCCTCCAACATGCCCCCGCCCCCATCGCTCTTTGAGTATTGACATGTGGGCGTTTGAATTAAATCACGCTGTGAGGGTGCCTGATATTTCAGTGTTTGACTGGCTTCAGTTTATTTTGTGCTGAAGAATCAATACGGTTTGTTGTTGTTTGCTCCTTTCAGTGAGTCCTAACATCCTAACACGTTCTCACACGTGACCTCACCATCGATCATGTTTTTCACCAGTTTGAAAACGTCTGTGGTGATGTCTTGACTTTTCTCAAGGTAGTGATCCCATTTCCATATAAGGATAAGTGTGCTGGTATTCCACATGGTAGTTGATGTTCTGTTGACCGAGTAGCATATTGAAGACGCATTTACTTGGCATCGTTGGGGATCCTTGATTTTCAGAGAGCAGCCCCGATTATTATGGCATGGATTCAAATCCAGCAGATCGGTTACAATTGATTCTACTCTTTTGTACATGACAAAAATCTGGTTTCAAGATTAATAATGCTGTTCATGCTAAATTCCTACCGTACTCATGCAATTTAAAATGTTTGCCTGCGTTGGGTTATGGGAGAACAATTAGATACAAAACAGGATGTTGGCTCTACAGGATGTTTTTTCTATAGCTCTAACAATAGGTGCTATAGGTTAGTGGGGTAAAGATTCCCCCAGCCCCCTATAACTAAGGCTGAGCCCTGAATGTCCCCAACATCTGGCTCCGCCCCTGTCTGGGAGTGAGACCAAGCTGCACTCTGACATTAAGTATTTAATGGTGGACTTTTCCTTTAAGAGTCTGACGTTGCAGGTTTCCACAGAGCAACACGTCAATCAAAGCAATCGCACAGATCAGTGACACCACACCAGACAGGCTGACGGCAACACACACACACACACACACACACACACACACACACACACACACACACACACACACACACACACACACACACACACACACACACACACACACACACACACACACACACACAGTGCTGTACCTGCTGTAGTTTCTGAGGTACCACCTGTTCAATAGGTGGAGTGATTGATAGATCCAGACCCAATAAATAATTGAAGAGGTTCTGGTAATGGTATCCTTTAAAGTGGGGACAGGGATGGGTACCACACACTTCTTCTGAGCACCAAACAGTGGAGAGCGTCTCATCCCTGTGCTGCAGAGAAACTCTGCATGTAAAGACCTTTTTCTTTTTGCTTAAAATCTTCATTTGATCTCACCCTAGTTTAATTTTCTCGGGCTTTGAAAAGGGGCATATTTATCACTGCAATTTAGCTTTGATATGGTAAATGGGTCCAAATGGAGAATTTTCCTCAGCATAATGTGACTAAGTGTGCATGTAGAAACACGCGCACACACACACACACACACACACCGACTCGACTGTTCATGAGAAAGGCACAGTATGAGCAACCCACAGGGGATGGGGTGAAAAGATGCCGCTGTAAAATCTCAATCACCGATGTTCATACGTGGGGTCTGCATTTTCTGTCAATGTACTTATTGACCTATACAAAGAGGATTGACACACAAAGAGTGAGGCGATCTGATATATGTTTGTGTGTGTGTGTATGTGTGTGTGTGTGTGTGTGTGTGTGTGTGTGTGTGAGAGAGAGGAGCTGAACATTTAAACATGGTTCCTCTATTGCTCAAAACCTTCCCAGAGCATAATTTCTTTCTTAATAATCTCTCTCCCTCTACATTCTCACACCCACTCACACACACACACACACACACACGCAAACACACACACACACACACACACACACACACACACACACACACACACACACACACACACACACACACACACACACACACACACATACACAAACAGAATGCGGTCCATATGGAAGTGCTGCCACTCCCACAGTCACACTGATTCCCACTGACAGCCATACTGAGAGGCTCAGGCAGTCAGGACACAAATAGTATCAGCTCTCGACCATCAACCTGCATATATATCTTGCAGCAGGTTTCGTGTGCAGAGCCGCACGAGTGGAGATGTTTTTCTCTTAACTCCCAGCAAAGGTTACAGTTCTTCTGGTTATTTTATGTAACAAACTGAAAACGGAGGGCGGCATATTCCCAGAAGTGATGGCGCTCTAACGACGACGCAAGCAACCATCTGTGGAGCTATTGTTTCTGTTGTCGAGTGACAGAACTGAACAGTTTTTTTGCTTCAGCTTCACTTTCTGTGTTTTCTGTGCTACAGTTGTTAAGATAAACAGAGATGTACGATTAAATAAAATGAGATGTTACAGCCGGGGCTGCACGGTGGCGTAGTGGTTAGCACTGTCGCCTCACAGCAAGAGGGGCCGGGGTTCCAATCCCGGTCTGGGCGGGCCTTCTGTGTGGAGTTTGCATGTTCTCCCCGTGTCGGCGTGGGTTCTCCGGCTTCCTCCCACAGTCCAAAGACATGCATGTTAGGTTAATTGGACTCTAAATTGCCCATAGGTGTGAATGTGAGTGTGAATGGTTGTCTGTCTATATGTGAGCCCTGTGATAGACTGGCAACTTGTCCAGGGTGTACCCTGCCTTCTCCCAATGACAGCTGGGATTGGCTCCAGCGCCCCGCGACCCTATAGAGGATAAGCGGTTCAGATGATGGATGGATGGATGGTTAGAACAGCTTCTTGGTCAACGTCAGGTTATGTAGCTCTAAGACAACATCACAAGGGTCATTATTATTTTAACAGTAAAAAACATAAATTATCTGTAAGGAATTCTGAAAATCAACTTGGACTATTGTCAATGAAGGTTTAGCAGATATGTTTAGTAGGAATTGTGCAACTTTACAAATACGTTTCCTAATTATATTGATAAAAAATAGTATTATGTGTCTTGTCTCTAGTTGTACGTAAACGTGAAGAAAAAAACGAAACAAAATTGACCCCTCCCAAAAATGCAACAATTACCATTTCTATGTTAGTCCTTCGCTGCCTGCTAAATGCCCACATCTTGCAAACACCAGGTCTTTATGTTAAAGATTTACCGTCTCCAAACCCTGATGGGGTTATTTTCTCTAGATTTAACACATCATCATCCAACGCAGCAACTCTTCGCCACTAATCTGATCTACATGTTCAAAATGTAATGGGTTATCTTTGTGCTGCCAATCATTTCGTAACACTGGGTATTGCTTTATTTTAACTTACTTCGGAAACAGATCTCCTCCATGAGCTGACTCCCAGTGAATCTGTGTGTCGTTTTCCTGCTGCTTTGAGATCCGAGACCCTCCTGCTCTGGGCTCCTCTGCAGAACTTTATCTAGTATTTACTGTATCTTTCTCTCTCTCTTTGTACTGTCAGTGCTCGTCACACACACTGCGCACGCTACCCTGCTTGTGTTTAATTCCCAGTTGGTATTTCTGCTTTCCCTTGAGCGTAGCCTGGTGACAGGTGACATTGTGGAGAGAGGAGGGAGACTGAAACAAATTGAAAGCAATGAGGAGGTGAGGTGATGGAGGGATGGGGCACTGATTTGTGCAGACATCCGGGGTGAAGAGAAACAATAAGTATTAAATGTGAACTGCGGATTAATTCCAAGTGAAAATAGTGTCTGCAGCCCTAAAAAAATAAAGTTGTATTCAGGAGTGTTGAACAATAGATAGATATTGAATGAGAAATGGGGCGAAGGAGGGATTGGAAGCTTGTGGTTGGGTTAACGGGATGAGTATAGGGTTAAAGGGTTAGCCGGATATGCTAACGTTTGTAGCTCATGTTAAAGGAGCAGAGAATAGGGTTTAGGGGGATCTGTAAGTAGAAATGTAATATAATATGCATAGCTATGTTTGAATCATTGTGTTTTAATCAACTTAAAATGAGCCCTTCATATAGGGAGGGGGTCATCTTCCACTGAGACTGCCATGTTGCACGGCCATGTTTCTACAGTAGCCCAGAGCGGACAAACCAAACACTGGCTCTAAACAGGGCCTTTTGCATTTTTACTTTACCCAAATGCAACCATGCACGAAGGTTAGGGATGAGGGGCGGCTTAAAATTACTCTACCTTTCAAACTCTTGATCTACGTAACGCTCAAACTATATGATCATACTGCTTCACAGGTGGAGAAATCCAAAGCTTCACACACCTGTTGTGCCTATTGTTTGCTGAGCTGCGATTGGACAGTCAGAGTTTGGGGTGGGTTTAGCAAACATTCATTTCTGCACCTATTTGAACCCAAGTTTGTTGGGTTGCCACTGCAGTTCTACGGGTCTTTTGAACTTCTGCATGCGCTATCGCTGAGCTGCACAGTGTGTGGGTGGTTGTTGTGTATGTGACAGATGTAAAGGGTAGTGTTTGTGTGTTTGTGTTTCTACGTGTGCATTCTGGGTCTCAGTGTATTTATAGTCTGTGCGCTTGCGTCTGCTTTTATGTGTCTGCTCTGAATTCTCATCTATAGATGTGTTGTGGGTGCATCTGTGTGGTTCCACATATGTTCACGTGGCTATTCTTGTGTTTCTGCACCTCAGATGTCCTCACAAGGACAGAATCTCCTCGGCAAGAGCTAATTTATGGTAAAACCGCCGGAATCGACTGTGATATTCCCTTCTCTGAACACATAGGCAGTAACCCAACTCGCTTAGCAAAGTGTGGCTGTAGAAATGAGCTTGTCTAATATTAGTAACGCTGGGTTTCATAGCCAACTCCTTTATGGATCTGGTTCAAATATTTGTAAAAGCCTTTTATCTGGAAAGTTTTACTTCCTCAATATTAAGTTTCTCAAAATGTTTGTAATATAACCTTACAAATATTTGATGAGGAGATTTAATTGCGTTGTGAGTTTCAGTACCAATATTTTGTATCCAATGCCACACTTTGTTACATTTTGGGGCTTCCCGGTAGCTCAACTAGTACCATGGGCGCCCTAAGGCTCAGTCCTCACTGCAGCAGCCAGGTTTTAATCTGGTCCAAGGCTCTATGTTGCAAACCTCCAGGTCTACCGAGTGAAACCAATGTAGAAGTGTCTTGAAACTGTCTTACTCTCTGCTGATCAACAGGGTGCAACTCTTCTGTTTGCAAAAAGAAGTCTGGTTGCATAGAAGTCTATATAAATGACTCTACTTCTCTTGATTTATTCCCTCAGGAAACATTGTAAACATGAGTTTATGTCTCAATCTCTAGTTTCAAGTCTTCTTCAATACAGCATGATGTTCATTTAGTAAATGATGGTCCATTTAGAGTCAAATAGAATATAAAGGGGAGTATGATTTAGGGCAGGCTTACTGTGATTGACAGGTCTCTGAGTCTCTGAGACGTCATTCCTTTGCATTCGGAACACGATGACTTCTGGTGTTTTCCAAAAGAAATAAGTCTAAAATTGTCAAAAATATGTATTTTATTTTGGAGCTAGTTAAGATCTGACTAAAGTAGACAACAATCTCACCAAATATTACATTTCGTCTTAATAGCCAATACATACTTTGAGTTTACATACACATCTGTCCTCTTAAGAAAAACAACAGCATCCGTCGTTTCATCAAATGCCCAAAAACCTCATATGTTTACATTAGGGATGCAACGATATCATTTTTTACAAACCGATACGATACCGATATTTTTATTTGTGTACTTGCCGATACCGAGTACCGATACCGATACTTCTTAGATTTGGTCTCCATGAAAGTGCAATTAATTTGGAGGCAGATTTTATTTTATCCTCTGCAGATTATGTCAAGCCTATAGTACAAAATTAACAGAAGGCTATCCCAAGCTTTAAACTTCTTGTGGAAGTCCCTCTAATGTCGGACCATAAAACGCCCCGTGTCCGGGTTCATAATGTAAGCGATAATATTAGGGATCGAGCAATTATTTAGGAAGCTGTGTTCCAAGTTATGTTTCCGGTGCTTTTATTGTGGAGGGAGAAACGGAAAGGAAAAGAGTGGAATTGTGGGATATACGTGTGTGAAGGAGATAAAAAAAGTGGTTCAAGTTACCCTGCAGCGTGTTTTCATTTTATTAGAATTACAAATATAGACACACAACAGACACTCGGCTACAATAATATCATCCGTAGCCGCACAACAGCGTCTGAATGAGGCCGCTGCCAGCGCTACTTCAGGTGGATCAGCAGCCGTTTGATTCAAACCGGCAGGACGGCGGTGATGACGCGCAGAGCTTCTCAATTATAGATGTATTAAATATGGAAAATTTCAACTCTCGCGTCTAACGTGCCGCCGGCGTAAATTTGCGTCTGTCGCAACCACACGCGTCTGTGCATAGACTTTACATGTAATCTGGTCGCGCGAAACATTTGCGTCGCGTTGGGACGGACTGATTACAAGTAACTCCGGGGCTGTCAGCCACTAACAAGAGCACTAATGTGAGCACTAATATGTCATACACACGTATGCAACACCGGTTAATAAGCACAATATCGATAAAGTCTTGTATTGTACTCGCGTCTCACTTTTCTCCTGTCTATTGAAAGAAGTGAGCGCTGCGTAGCGAGGATCCAAGATGGCGGCTCCAGATTCTGCTGTTGAGACAAACTGGCCATCTGATTGGACGGCAAAACAACTTGGATAGCGTGATTGGCTGCTCAGAAGTTGAGACAGTTGAGACAGAGAAGAGTGTCTCCGGCTCCGCCACGGGGTTGCTTCTCCACAAAGCGCGACCAGTTTGTTGTGAAATACTGTTGAGTGAGTATCGGTTCTTGGTATCGGCCATTGAAACCGATGCGAGTACGAGTATTTAACACAGTATCGAGCATCCCTAGTTTACATCCAAGTGAGAAAAACCCTCCAGCAGCAGTAGGACCTTTCTCTTATTGTCCATGGGAAGCAACAGAGGAAACCGCATGAGCCGGCTGACACAAATGTCGGATGAGAAGATGCTTTCACATGTGTGAAGGGCAGTTGCATTTTGGTGAATATTGTGGAAGAATTGTTGTGAGACGTGTTCAACACCGACCCCTATTAGCCACACACAAAGAACGCAGTCAGTTATAGATTTATTCTGGACTTTCCAATATGTCAAGAGAAAGAAAGGTCATCTGGTTCGGAGACCAGTTTTTGTTCGCTTCTTTAGCTCCAGTTTTTCCCTCATGGATTGGCAGGTTTTAAAGCACGTTTAGACCTTGTGGACGCAGTCAGGCTGAACAAAGGAACCTCTGCTGGCTGCATTTGAGTCATGCTGACAAAAACTCAGTACATGTGAGCTGGGACAGGATAAAGGAACATGCTTTATCTCTGCTGTGGCCTGGTAGAATGTTAATCACATATAACTTATTCATGGGAAGTCCCATCTGCTAATGTGACACGACAAGGCTCTCGCTCTCTATTCCCTTTCCATCACTCTTTCCCTTCTTTCTCCATCGATGTTCCTGTCTCGTCCATCGCGCCTTATTATTACGTGGATGTAAGAAAAAGGAAGAAAGGGTTTTCACATTACCATAAAGATACTGTAATGAAAGAAAACAAGAATAGATGCAAACATGGCCTACAGCACTAGAAGCTGCATTCATCAGTGTTCTTATAATAACAATGTCACATGTTGTGTTCCAGATAGATTTTTTCTTTGCATGTTTTAGCTTTGGTCTACTTCATTTTTTTAATTCACTTTTACCGCTCTAATAGAGTTGTTTTTAGCCACAGCAGAACACTACACATTCAGTCCTCAAATAGCAGAAAGGATGGGGAAGACAGTTGAGCACTTAGCAGCGAAAGAGCCAGATGTTTCCCTCAGGAGTCGGTGGAGACCAAAAACAGAGCTAAACGGAGAGAGAATACTGGACGTACCATCACCAGGTGGCCGGAAACACAACTCCATATGAATGTTAATATGATCTGTGTTTGCTGGATGTGTACAAATTGTTCTTTGCACAGTGATGACATGTCGGTCCCGTGAAACTCAGTGCCGTGTCACGTGTTATTCCGCTGCATGGTTTCCCCTCAGGCTCGGGCGATGTCAGCTTGAGGACAGTGTAGAAATACTCGTAGTCAAAGTCACGCATTCACAATTTTGAGTAAAAGTATTTGCAAAAGTATTGGAACTGGCCCAGATTCTTAGACCAACAGCGAGAAGGCCTCTCATGCATCCGGCCGGAGTTTACGCTTCATGAAAAACAACATCCATTGAACCAACAACACGTCGACTGATATTTAATCATTTATGGCAGAGCATATAGCGATGTGCGCCGCGCCTCTGCTCTGTGTTTGCTTTGAGCATTATGGGTATATGCTCGGCCTTATCGTGTTTGGTGTGTGTGTGTGTGTGTGTGTGTGTAGATATTACAAGAGGGAAGTGCTGCCCTAGGACAAAGCCAGCTGAAGCGTTAAGAAGAAGTGTGTGTGTGTGTGTGTGTGTGTGTGTGTGTGTGTGTGTGTGTTATAAGATTGTGAGTATGCCTGTATGTCCAGCCACCCATGAATAGTCAAGTTACGTATAGCGATAAATATTCCTGTTTTTACACTGCATCTGTCTGTGTCAGTTAGAAAACAATTCTTTCTTTTCTAATTTACACTGCTGAGCCTTTTTTTTAAAAATGTATTTATTTTTCTTCTCCGCAGTGCCGTCGTTGATCTGTGAATAAATAGATGTCAGGATGAATGGAAATTGTCTTCCGTCATCTTCTCACCATTTCAGTATGTTGTTGTCGCGAGCCAGTTGGACTCTCTGGGTATCTATGCAGATGTACACCCCTCGTAGTCTTCGTCCCTCTTCCCCCTTCCTTTTCCTCTCTCATCTCTTGCTCTTTTTTATCTGTCTCCTCATGTAGAAGACGCACAGAAATAGCCTTGCAAATGTATTCCCCAGCAAAGTGCTTTCATATCTTCATCTCCTCCATCTTGCCATCCTCAATCCCTCCGTCCTCTGGCCGTCCTTTGCTCTCCTCCTCAGATAGGAACAGTCTTCATTATGCTAATTGACTCTGGTCCTTCCAGGGACACGAGCAGACCTTCCCTACATCCTTTTCTTCTAACCTTTTCTCTTTTTCATTCTCACAGATTACCTTAAAGTGGGGAATTTGCATGGTCAGACTCCTATGGGATCAAATAGCAGTTTAAAATCCTCTGTGTGTGCTTATGTTTATGTGTGTGTGTGTGTGTGTGCGCTCCATCCTCTTCTCCCCCTCCTCTCCCGCTGTCATCCTTTTCTCTCCTTCTCCTCCCCACAGAGTAAACAGAGCTGCTGTTTGATCTGTCTTCACCACTTTCATCTTCCTCCCCGCACGTTCTCCAGTGTTCTCATCGATGTGTGTGTGTGTGTGTATACGTGTATTTTGAAGGAGCAGCTTAATAAAGCCTTTGTTTCTTAAGAAAATATGTCCTCGCTAAATCAGACCAAATACATTTTTGCTGTAGAAGAAACATGGATGCAAAGAGAGGAAAACAACTTTAATGTCAAGTTTCTCTCCACTGATGAAAGCAGATAAACGGTGAATATGAATGAGCTGGAGGGGGATCAGTCCTGCATATTAACAGTCACGTTGATAGATTGGAGCTGAATATGATGACAGGCAATAGAACAAGCTTTTCTTTCTTTGTTTTTGGAAATAAACCTGATAGTGCTAGTGCTTAACTATCATTACCATCATTAACATTAACCACCCTGATTTCTTAGAAAGCTGATGTTGTGGTTTAAGTCTTTATGCTGCCCAGGAAAAACTTGTTGCATCTCCATCACAGATTTGAACATTTGTAGATGAGCTGGACGTCCTACTCTCTAAAACTTTTTCCTGGATCTTTGTGAGTTGCTGTATTTGCTGCCAAACTGTTGTCATCAGTTCTTTTTCAGGACCGTATGGCGAGTGAAGCGACTTCATGATGAGCTTATAAAACTCACTTTATTAATGCTGATTTAATTAATGACTGATACATTGGTGGGTAATTTGTTTGTAGATATGGAAAGGGAGACATTAGGGAAATATTACACATTCAATTCAATTCAGTTTATTTTGTATAGCCCAAAATCACAAATTACAAATTTGCCTCAGAGGGCTTTATAATCTGTACACATACGACATCCCTGTCCCAGGATCTCACATCGGATTAGGGAAAACTCCCCCCAATAAACAGAAAAAAAACACTTGCAGTAAAAAATAAACTAATTAGTCAAGTTAAGTCATATATTCTCATATGCATCTATTAAAGCATCCATGATGTTGCCCTTTAGAGCATCTTCAGTGCTTTACTGTCTGTCTCTCCATCCGCCTGTCAGGTCATGTCATGTCGCACTGAAGTGCATTTAGAAAGTGGAGCTGTAATGGGCATTTGGACACAAGCTGTCCAAAAACTCAGATAGTAGAAGAACTCACAAAGTCTCATAAGATGTGAGCGACTGAACTCTTGTTGAACCTCTCTAAAGGGTTCCTGAAACACCTCCAGACCAGAGGCTAATCCTATTTTCCAGGCCCACGCTTAATCTCCTGTTTAATTTAAAGATCTCACCCTGGTTTGTTTCATTTCCATATCGACCTGAACTCTCTCTCTCTCTCTTTCCCTCTGTCTCTCCCTCCATCCCTCGTCCTCCAGGCGGATGGCAAGGTGGTCGATGGCAGCCTGCTGGGAGATGCGAACGGCGTGGAGCCGGCTCCGGGCAGAGGAAAGGATTCTGGGAAGTGGCAGAAGCCGCGGTTCTCTCGGAAAGCTCTGATGAAGTGCTGTCTGGTTAAATGGATCATCGCCAGCACACAGCCACAGGACAAAGGTTAGAGAGAGGGAGGAGAGGGGGAGGGGGGCAACGGTGTGGTGAATGCACAACAAGTGTGACTAACAGTGTTTGAATTGATCGCTGAATTGACTGGATGGACCTCTGCTGGCCTCCTCGGGTCCCCGGGGGGCCGGCTCATTTATCAAACGTCTCTATACCCTCAGTTCACCTTTACTGTTCTCCACATGGGACTGAAATATTCCTCTGTGCCTCTTTTCAACTGTCCGTGGTTGTTTTTGCACACGTGTGCTGGGATGGATGCCCCCCCTCCTCCCCCGCCCTTCCCCTCTGCAGTTTTCTGTTTGGACTCATGCACTTATAGTTTTCAGTGCTCCACTCAGTGATTCAGCTGTAATCCACAATTAATCTCTTGCCTGCAAATTTAGGACGTCTTTTTTGGAGTAGTCGCTTTATCATCAAAGCACTCGGCATCGCAACACGCTGGTACAACATATTCAGTCCACAGGGGTCGTAGTTGTCGCCAAATCTTGTTCAGCCTCTTCTCATCATTTTACCGTCTAATTATGACACAAAACAGCTGTTGTAGTTTTAGATCAAGTCAAAGTGTTGTTTTTCAGAAGATCCATCTCTTTCCTGCCCTCCCATTCCTTCCTTACTTGGCTCCTTCACCTTTCCAACTTCTTTCTTTCCATCTATGCCTCCTCTCCTTTTCTTTACACCTACTTGTCTCCTTCCCTACCTCTTCTTGTCCTTTCTTGCCGATCACTTTCTTTCTTTATCTGATTTCTTTCTCTGTGTCTTCATTATATTTTTTCTACCTCATTTCTACCTCATTAATCTCCTATAGATTATTTTCCTGCTTCTTTCTGTACATCCCCACCTCCTCTTGTCCATTACTACCTACATCCTCTTGTCCTTCTTTTGTCTCCTTTGCTTACTCCCCCCATTTGCTCCTCTTCTTTTCCTTCACTATAACTCCTTGTTTTTGTGCTATTATCTCCTTTCCACCTTCCTGCCATCTATTTTCCTTCTCTACCTCCTTATCTTGTTTACTACATCCTTCCTACTTGCTTTCATCCCTGCCTATAGGTTTCCCTGTCCCACCTGCTATATTCTCCTAACATAAAAACAGACTCTATAAAAATAAATCTTGATCTTAAGACAGTTTTGAGGCTTTAAAATGCAAGCATGACTTCAGGCTATGAGAACACAGCCTAATTCCTGCATATTAAACCTTTTAACCCAAATGAGGCGGACATGTGTCATTGTGACCCATTTTTGGGTCTGAGGCCACCTCTGCCTCGTGTCCCATGTGACGGCCTTCTAGCAGGTCACCGAACTGTAAGAGCCAGATCCAGCTGTCTAAGAGCTGCCCTTGTGGCTTAACACCCAATCCCGTACATCACACACTTTTATCGGGTTCTCTTCTCCTCTTCCTCCCTCGGCTCCGTCAGTAGCACTTCACTAAGTGCCGTCATGTTCTTCCGTCAAACCTTTGCACTTTGGCGTCCCCAAGAGGCAACAAGAGACATCTCGTTACGTATGAGGAGTTTCTTTCTTATCAGGAAACGCAGCTGCTAGGATCAAGTTTTCTTGAGGCTGAAAACGAGATGCTGAAAAAAAAATTTGGCAGTCGGTTCAGGCGTACTAATACTGTGCTGTGAAAATACTGTGTAAAAGACTTGCATTAAAAACCTTACTCAAACAAACGCTTGTCAATATAATCAGGAAGATGTACTTTCCCTGTCAGTGTTTTAAAATATATGTTATTTGAATTCATATTACTTCTGCATTAATGTATGTACTCCATTTTTCCATTTTCCTAATTCTCAGCGCACAAAGGATCACTTCATTCTTCAGTTCATGAGAAAATTAATTCCATGTCACTAAAATTGAAGATCCGGGGTTTTCACTGGACAGAAAGGGCATGTACAGTTGAAATATTTAAAGTAACTTTTGCCATCTGTCAGGCCGGGACTCACAACAGGACTCAGATGCAGCGGGGTCAGGAAAACAGTCTTTATTAAGACAAAGTATAAACTCAAAATCACTCCAACGGAGGACACAAAGTATTAAAGTAAACTCACTCTTAACAGAGGAAACAAAAGGCGCTCCAACGGAGGCAAACCTAACGCTGTAACAGATAGCGAGGCACAAACGGAACTGAAAATCACTCTTTGACGAGGACGGCGAGTACATACACACTGTGGCGCTGATCAAAGCTGTGGGCTTGGCTGTAGTAGTCCTGACCATTGGCAAGAACACTCTGGCACAAGACAAGGGGAAGACACAGACTATAAACACATAAGGATAACAGGGAACAGGTGGAAACAATTGGGATCAGGTGAGACAATCAGACAAGTGCCATACAAGGAAGGGGGCGGGTCCGTCACCACGGTGTGACACCATCAGACAAATGTAAAAAGTAAAAAGTATGTTTTAGTTTTTCTAAGTAACACCATGGGAATACCCTATACATAAAAAGTACCACCAATGTGTACTTAAGTACAGTACTTGAGTACAAGTACAGTATCTGTGACATTCCACCACTAACAAATCTTTATCAGATTCAGATTATCATTCAGGGGTTTTATTCTCTCATTGGTTGCAACATCAGTGAAGGAGCTATTTGTGTGAGTAAAAAGAAAAAGCACAAGAGCTCCAGAGAGAGAAAGGAAGGCAGGGCTGCGATGGGATCTATTTCATCTCAGTGGTGCCGAGGGAAGAGTATTATCCGTCTTATCGGTGGGAAGCCCTCACCTCGGTAATGGCCTGCAGCTAGAAATAGCCACAAAGAGATGGAGATGTGAATCAGACAGGGGTGGGGTGCAGGTGGTGTTGTTGAGGCTGTAGCTGCATTGTGGTTCAGACGTGGAGAGAGCTGCACAGCTGAGGGAGTCAAACAGGGCAGAGAGGATGCTGGTGCTGATACCAGACGTCTGCATCCTAGCCAGACATGTTGCTCTGACCTGCTGTGGGAATTAATGATTATATATATATATGTATGTATATTGCATAATGTTTTTTTAGGATAATTCTGACAATGTGTAAATTCAGTTTCATTTTCTGGTGGCATTCAACACCTTCGTGTGGACAGTGACAGTCGAGCGATTCATGGTCAGTTTTAGGCAGAAGAAGAAAGGACTTTTGAATTCCTCCACCAGAGCTTATCACCCTGGCAGTCAAACAACATTTAGACCATCATTTAAGAAGATAAAATTGACAGAAATATATAATTCATAGGTCAATGAAAAAAGAGAATGTACCGGTAATTAGAAGTCTTTCTGTTATCGGCTTAAGTCTCCGAGGGAGATGGGGTGCGTTGGGGGAAGGTGGACTCTTTAAAGTCCTGCCTGCAGCCCTTATCTCTTTCCATAATGTTTCCATATGTTTCCATGTGCAGTTTGCAGATCTATTTTGACTTTTATCGCTCTCAGTTGCAGCATTTGGTGTTCAGACGTTATAACTGACTCAAACTGGTGGAAAGCCTCTTTGTAGTCGGCCTGCAGCTAGTTCAGTCACTGTGGCGTTAAATACATTAAAGGTCAACATCACACCCATTTGTAATGCTATTTGTGTGTTTTTGCCAAATCAGTATTGCAACAAATGATTTCATGAATTATTCAAGGTCTCATGGTTTCTGTTACTAATGTAGTCGCTTTTATAAGTAATTGTAATTGTTGTAACTTAAGGAAACAGCCTGCCTTAAATTGTTTGGTTTCATATTCAAGAGGTGCGTCCTCATTTGTTTTTCATCAAATTAATTATTTCTTTCTGTCTGAGCGTTGACAAAGTAAACTTTTATTAGGTCTGATCGGATCAGTCTCACCTTTTCCCTGCATAGAACTTTATTTTCGTTAGTGTTCTGCTCATCTTTTCCTCATCTTGTCCTCCTTGAGTTAGTCTGTAAGTCCTTGATGAGATGTAAGCCTCTCCCTTGTCCTCCTGCGGCCTTCCATCCAACCAACACTCCCTCTCATCAAGCCACCGCCGGCTGAATCAGCAGGGTGCATGTGATGGTGAATGTTCTCTGCAGAGGACATTGGTTTGTGCCTCTTCATCGTGCTCGCTGCTCAACAGTCGCCAGCTTGAATCTCCAGAGTGGAGTCTTGCAGGGGTTTAGGTCTTCACTGATACATTACCAAAACCTGATTCTGTGTATAGGCTCAGAGAAATATTTGGGTGTTGGATTAAGAGAAATGAGAGAAATAAAGCAACAACCAGGGCAAAGGAAGGGAGGAGAGAGAGAGAAAAATAAGCTTTGATTAAGAAGCCCCTGTTTTAATTACACAGCTAAGGTTGACTTTGAACCTGCTGGGCGGCTTTTTGAAAAGGAGATTTATCTCAGTGCGACGGGCTTCGGTTTTAATTGGAACATATCCAACAGTTGAAAGGCGGGGATAGCAAGAGTGGGAAAAGACTGGAAGGGCTGCCTTCTTTCCCCTGATGACCAATGTGCATTACTGCTGCTCTTCTAGAAAGCTTGAGTGGAGCAGCCACACAGCACCTTCACATGTCTATGGTGCTGCTTACAGAACCAGAATCACAAACGGTTCATTGACATGATACAGACACAAGGAATGTGGCTTGGTGATTGGTGCTAACAATAGTCTGAGTCAGTGGGGGTACAAGGCTTTGTTGATGAGCCCAACTGCAGACGGGTCTTGGTCCTGATGGACTGCAACCTTTGAGCCAGAAGGAAGGGACTCGAAAGGTTTGTGTCCAGGGTGAGAGCGGTCGGCTACGATCATTTTTCCCATCTTAGTGTATTGGAGGCGAAGATTTGCAGCCAATCACCCTCTCAGCGGATTGCCCTCGTTTTTTTTTTTTGGCGACGGGGATAACTGTGGAGGTCGAGTAGCAGGCGGATACGTGGCATGTCTCCAGTGAGGGTTGAAGATGTCTGAACACCAGAGACAGCTGATCAGCTCAGTGCTTACAGCACAGAGTTTGGAAATTGAAGAAAAGTTTTCATTTTTCATTTTTAGCCCCGGAAGCCGGTTGCTAGTGAATACGTGAGCATTAAAAAGACTTTGGGCCTATAATCAGCTGTCCACAGTGTGTATCGACTCCTGAAGGCTCACTGTTTGATCAGCTCGCCCCGTACGTGCATTGCATCAAGAAACCAACAAGCCGTGCGCTTGCCATGCAGATTTTCACTTGTGCGCATTATTAAATTGCAGAGCACATGCTGCAGCTTTTATTCAGATCTTGTTTCTTTGTGGCTATTTCATTTATCCACATATCGGTTGTTCCCAGTTAATGATTTCCCTGTAAAACGCAGAAACTGATGATGTGACAAGCCACACAGCAGCTGAGTAAGCTCACACTCGGTCTTAGAATAGTCTGAACAATTTGATCCATTCTCTTGTGTTTCATTTCCTTTTTTGCCGTCTCTGATTGTGTCACTGAATGGATGTGAGCTGCAGCTCTGCTGTGTGGCGCCATCTGTTGGATTAAGGGGGTATTGCAACCAACATCTAGTATGTAAGTGATTTGTGAAAAATTATGTTTACAGTTGCCAGAGTCCAATGCAGCCCAAGTTTTTGTAAGTTTTATGTATATGTATATATACCAGTATAATGACAAACAGGATATGTGGGCATAAAGACAGACTCCATCCACTTCCAAACCGTAACGATGTCTCCACACGAGCGGTAAATGCAGCAGGGAATCACCCAGTGACATTCAAAGGGAAGACATTTTTGTCATAAATACACAATCAACAATCCTGTGGTTTCTTAAAAGAGTAGTTCTATATTTTCAGAAATACTCTCTTTCTTCCCGAGGGTTAAGTTAAAATCGACACCACTCTCGTGTCTGTCCATTGAAAAGAAGGAGACAGCTGGCCGCCGCACAGCTTAGCTTAGCATTACGACTGTAAACATAGAAACCACTGGTCTGGCTCTGTCCAAAGATAAATAAATATCTAAAGTAAGACATGAGTCATTAGTCATGTCGCCTGGGTGAATCCATAACCCAAACCTGACGTTCCTCGAGTGACTCATTAAAATACTGTTGTGCCGGTGTTAGTGTATCTTCACCCACTCTCAGATAGAAATCAAGCAAATTGACCACAATAACCTTGACCTGCACTTTGAATGCCACTTTCTGGGTAATGCAGATCTCAATTGCAAAATAAAAAAGATAAAAGCATTTCTGCCTTGTTGTTGTTTTTCTACTGTCGAGCTGTGTATTCGGTTGCTTTCTTGACAGCAACAAGACACAATCAAGTGAATATTTTGGTATTTTGGCTCACATTATTAAGGAATCTGTATGAATAGGATATTTGACCATGTTTTCCTGGGATCTATCCCAATTGTATGAATAAATATGTCTCTTTGTGTATTTTGATAATCAAGTGTTACAGATCAGTTGTTTTTATTTCCCAAAAGCCAGCTGAGACGGTTGGTATCACGCTCGTATCTGTCCACCAAATTTAAGACTACAGACGGTTAGCTTAGCTTAGCACAAAGACTGGAAACAGGGGAGGAAAATAGCGTCGCTCTGTCCGGAGCTAACGAAACATGCAATAGCTTGTTTGTCTTTTCCTACAAAAACACAACAAATGGTTTTACGTGTTCGGCTACTACCTTAAAACATGTACCTTTCTTTGTTAAACAGAAAACTCACAATGTATTGATACTGGGACATAAAATTACAAATAATGTATTGGAGATTTTACTCATACACCCACCCATGCTGCACTATTGTGAGATTATGGAGGCTTGCTTGTAGTATAACAGGGACAGTGAGAGTCAATGTATTGGAGGTACACTGCCTGGCCAAAAAAAAAGTCACCACCTGGATTTAACTAAGCAAATAGGAACCAGCCTCCTATTGGATAATTACTGCATGGGCGATTATCTTTCAGCTGGCAACAAGTTATTTAACCCCAACTGGTGCAATGAGCTGCTTCTCATTTCTTAAACAACCATGTCGAAAGACACATCCCGTGGTCGTGGAAATTATGTTAGTCTGTTTGAGAAGGGTCAAATCATTGGCATGCATCAAGCAGAGAAAACATCTAAGGAGATTGCAGAAACTACTAAAATTGGGTTAAGAACTGTCCAACGCATTATTAAAAACTGGAAGGATAGTGGGGACCCATCGTCTTCGAGGAAGAAATGTGGCCGGAAAAAGATCCTGATTGATTGCGATCGGCGATTACTTAAACGTTTGGTGAAATCAAATCGAAGAAAAACAACAGTAGAACTCAGGGCTATGTTTAATAGTGAAAGTATGAGCATTTCCACACGCACAATGCGAAGGGAACTCAAGGGATTGGGACTGAACAGCTGTGTAGCCTTAAGAAAACCACTAATCAGTGAGGCTAACCGGAAAAAAAGGCTTCAATTTGCTAGGGAGCATAAAGATTGGACTGTGGAGCAATGGAAGGTCATGTGGTCTGATGAGTCCAGATTTACCCTGTTCCAGAGTGATGGGTGCATCAGGGTAAGAAGAGAGGCAGATGAAGTGATGCACCCATCATGCCCAGTGCCTACTGTACAAGCCTGTGGGGGCAGTGCTATGATCTGGGGTTGCTGCAGTTGGTCAGGTCTAGGTTCAGCAACAGTATGTGCTCAAAGAATGAGGTCAGCTGACTACCTGAATATACTGAATGACCAGGTTATTCCATCAATGGATTTTTTCTTCCCTGATGGCACGGGCATATTCCAATGCCAGGATTCATCGGGCTCAAATTGTGAAAGAGTGGTTCAGGGAGCATGAGACATAATTTTCACACATGGATTGGCCACCACAGTCCAGACATTGAGAATCTTTGGGATGTGCTGGAGAAGGCTTTGCGCAGCGGTCAGACTCTACCAGATCTTCTTGTACCTTCTTGATTCCTGTTGTTCTGAGTCTTGTTTGTAACCGTAGAATGCACTTATTGTAAGTCGCTTTGGATAAAAGCGTCAGCTAAATGAAATGTAATGTAATGTCATCTTGGTGAGAAATTAATGCAACACTGGATGGAAATAAATCTTGTGACATTGCAGAAGCTTATCGAAACAATGCCACAGCGAATGCGTGCCGTAATCAAAGCTAAAGGCGGTCCAACGAAATATTAGAGTGTGTGACCTTTTTTTTTGGTGGCGACTTTTTTTTGGGCCAGGCAGTGTATATCGCCATGAGGCACGTGCAGACGAGAGGAAGGCAGACAGACGGACAACGGATTATTTTATAAAAAGAAATAAAGAAACGTTGAGGTGTGTGATGTGAAAGGTCGGAAGCTCTTCAGTGATGTTTGATCCTGTCCTCTTTTTCATCTCTCTCTTCTCACTGTGATGGTGGCGTCACAAAAATCAAACAGATTTTCAAATGTGGCCTCTGACTAAAGACACGTGCCCACAAACACACACACACACACACACACACACACACACACACGACAACTCCCCCACCTGACACCTTTTTCCACAGTGCCAGGCCACTGCCTTTTTGGCCACACGAGAGTCAGACTTCCAAGCTTTGCTCTGAGCTGAGATTCTATAGCCGGGGTTCAAACCTCAACACCTCCATGACTGAGCGTTCACGCCTATTAAAGTCTTTTAAAGTCTGGTTCTTGTCTTGTGAGACTTTGGTCTGATCCAGGGAACTCCGGCGGTATTCAAAGTATTTCAGAGCAGCCTGTCAGCCGGTGTCCGCCCCGCTGCTGCCGCAGCTCGGCTGCATAATGGGAGCTGTGCTGGCCGCCCTCTCCGTGGAGGCCAGGAGGCGACTCTCTCGGCCGAGCTGCCTCTCTCCCTGCGGCCACAGCGCAGCCCGGTACCACCGCTCAGGTAGGCACTCGTAGGGTCTCACCGTCCGGCGTCATTCTCTACTTCTTCATTCACTCTTTTTTCTCTACTCCCCCATCCCCCTCCTCCCATCACTCTCTTATGCTGTCTCTCTTTTCTTTTCACTCTACGGTAATCCACAGGAGTCTTGTTTTCTTGAAGTTTGGACAAGTATTCTGTGATCAGTGAGCAGTTTTGTGGTGCGTTTGCGTTCAAAGTTGCAGAAATCCTTTTCTGGCGTCTAGAATCCTCTCCTAGTACAACACAGTTTCTGTGGGTTGTCGTTTTTCAGTGTCAGTTCGCTTATGATGGGAATTCCTGTTCCCTCTAACATTAAACACATTGCTTCATGTATCCTAGAAGATGGAGTACACACCAGAGCTTTGCATTTACTGATTGAAATTTGATATGGCTTTACTCCACATTTCAAATGTCGTAGTTATTACACTTTATTTATTTAAAAGTGGTGTTGCAAGTAACTTTCACATTAAGTTTTTATAGACAAAACGTATAGTGAGTTATTTTACTTTGATTCATTGCATTTAAGCTTTTAAGGATTTTATGGAAAAGGTATTTAAAAAAAGCAATCAAAATCATTACATAGATCTCCCAAACTATCGAGAATCATCTCATTGGATGCAGTCTCTATCAATCTTTCAAATGCCAAATTGCTGTAATTGAGTACTTTTGATACTTTAAGTAGGCCTTCATATTGTTGCTGCTAATCGAGTACTTTTACTGAGGTAGAATTTTGAATGCCTTTTACTTATAGAATATGTTTCCATGGTGGAATTTCACTTAAGTAGAAGATCAACATACTTAATAAATAATAATACCTACATTAATGTCAAGTTTCTGGCTGCAGTTTGAATCACCAATGTGTTACATGAGCAAACAGTAATGAGCTGCATTTAAAATATGAGAGAATTGTATCATTGTAAAATATCCTAGCTAGCGAGACGTCATTCCTGTGATTTCTTTTCTTTTACGAATGCCTCTACTTTTCTGAGTCTCCTTCCCTCCGGTTGTACTGAAGACTGAGGTGATCTTGCTGATGTGTCTGACTAAGTGGAAGCCGTCTGGATCCTCTCTCCCTCTTTACTGACTGTTGTGTCAGCAGGCAGTGCCAAGCCTACCTTTTAAAAACCCTTTAGTGTCCTAATGGCCTGCCCACAGGAATTAACACACATACACACACACACACACACACACACACACACACACACACACACACACACACACACAGTAGACCCCATAAACGCGTTGATATACAAGAGAACAAACTTAAAACACACCCGAAACTGTCAATTGTGATATCTGAAATGTAAATTTGACCTTCATCTGCTGTAAAGATTGGCACCACAGACTTATTAAAGAATAGTTACCATAGAGACTGTAAAAAGATTTTTATAATTTTATTATTGGTGGTTGATTTATAATTTTCTGGTGACGTGTATGAAGCAGAGGAAGAAGCGAGGGGAAGCTCCACCACCACCGCCTCACCACAAAGATATTGATCTCTCTCACTCTGGCCTCCCATCTGTGTCTCCTATCTCCAACCAAGTCAATGCATTAACACATACACACACACACACACACACACACACACACACACACACACACACACACACACACACAGACACACACACACACCTCCATTCCCCATCTTATCATGATGCATTAGCAAGTACAAAGTCATCAGTTATCCTCTTCTGACCTGCTGAACACAGTCACACAACCACAAGTCATGCTTACATACGCTAGAAGTTATCTATGGCAAACTGTTGCACATATTCCAGGACTCATTAGGATTTTTGAGACATTAATAATATAATGGCACAATTATGATATTGAGGGTTTTTCTTTACCGATGAAATAAAAGAGGGTCGAGGAGCAGTTTGAGGTTTTAGGGCAGTGTCCATTTGTGGCGTAGCCGATTGGACCGCATGCCTGATTGTGTGGCCCATGGTATCACTGCTTGTGGTGTTCTTGAGAAACCTCTCATCACTTGTTGGCACTAGTCTGAGCATCAGCATCCAGCAGCAAAAGTGAACAGCAGGCAATGAGCCACCTCCTATAAAGACCCTTTGTGGATGACATCAAGCCCCGCCCCCAGTTTATAGTTACACAGAGGAAATACTGAGTGCAAATCAGGCCTCGGACCAGAATATCTGTATGAAGCAACTGCTACCATTTCTTGGTGGAAAGTCAATCAAAGGACTACATAGAGACGCAAAACAACCGCAAAGATGCAAATGACAAACAAGACAAGATGCAAAACGAGAAGCAAACTAACTGAAGAGAGATGCAAAAGGACAAAAAAGAGGTATAGAACTATTGCAAAGAGATGCAACGTTCCACAGCAAGGCGCAAAACGACGACAAAGAAACGCAAAGGATCTACACCGTCTACAAAATTTAGATGTCTGTATCCAGGATGTCTCATATTGTAGGCTATTGTAATATTTAATATTTGTATATAAGTTGTTTGTATGACATTCATTTCATCCCAATTACTTGTTGCTAAGAACCATGGTTTTAAATGTGAGTCTTAACAGATTTTGTCTCATTTTACAAATGTGTCCTCCGCCATTGAAATGTTACTTAGCCGCCCCTGGAGAGATGGATGTGGTGGAGAAAGGAGGGACACTTTAGAGCAGGAAAGAGGGAGTCGAGCAGAGGAGAGAAAGTCTGCGGTTGGCCAAAGTTATGGAATGACAGAGGGGATGGAGGGAGCAGGGGGAGGAGGAGGAGGAGGCACGCTCTGGGGCGCAAAGGCGAATCAGATGGACAGACTGAGGAAAAAGGAGGAGTGCGGTGGAGTAAGGAGAGACCACAAGAAGGAGAGGATGGGTGGAGGGCTCAGGGTGGACAGGGCACTTCAGTTTAAAACCCCAGTGAGCGCTGACTAATTGACGCGAGGGAGGAAAGTTGCAGCTAGAGGCAGCAACAGATAAGTTCAGGAAGCTGCAGAGAGAGAGCGAGAGGAGTGATGGAAAAGTATGTCCGGAGTAGGTAGCCACCGGAGGAGGAGGTCTCATTCCACACAGCCCCTCGCTGGACGCTGCTGCTGCTCTAAGTGCCTTCTCTCCAGGGCCATACTCTTCCATATCTGGACCTGGATTTGGACAAACAGTGAAGTGGACTAAATCATACGGGACAGCAACGCCGGACTGAAATTGAACTATGTGCAGTTAAATGAGGTCTCTGCTGAAAAGTGCTTGGTGGACCAAAGGATTACTAATAGAGGAAGTGGTTTTGGCTGCATAAGTAAATGCCTTTTTTCTTTGGGCAAGGTAGCGTTGCGTTGTCCTACCCACTTTTCACTTTGCATGGAATTCTCCTTTTTGTATCTTGACTCACAGGTCTGATAAATGGGATAATGGGGTGATTTATTTATAAATGCTAATGCTGTGTTGCCATGTTATGGCATGGAAGATGAGAAGACCTTTCTGTATAAAACCGTGTCAATGGACTCCAAAGTCTCTGCATTTTCCCAAAGGCATTTTCATCTAAAAGCAAGATGTGATTCATGAGCGTAAACTATGACGTGAGGACTGAAGATGGCTGTTTGGATTAAGGAGATGAGCAGCAACTAGCCTGTCGGAGCTCCTGACAGCGCGTGCAGGAGGAAAGTCTGGAAAGTGACTCTAAACGTCTCCTTTAATGCACTGTAATAAAGCGCTTGTGACACAACCCCCATTTTCCCTCATGGGTCTAGAGAGGTAGGTTTTCCATATATGTCGGCGACCACATATTTTCCACTTCAGCATCAGTGTTGACATTAGAGCCGCCTTCGTCCAGCCCCCCAGCCTGATTCTAATGCTGCCTCTCGGGCCTGGAAACAAACCCATGCAGACACCCACCAACCAGACCTGATTCCTGTCACTTCTTGGCTCACCTCTGTTGAAAACACTTGCTGTCGGTCGGCTAGCCCAGCCCAGCGTTACTTGTGCCCCCCCCTCTCCCGCTCGCCTCTCCCCGGGGCCAGGCCTTCTTGTGCAGGCTTGGCCCTGAGTGTGCTCCCCTTGTCCCGAAGTCATGGGGATCCAGGGCATGGAGCTGTTTGCCATCGCCGTGGTCATCATCCTTTTCATGGCAGTTCTCAAGCAGTTTGGCATCCTGGAGCCCATGTCCTCATTTGAAGGTAAGGGCGCCCCTGAGGCCCCTCTACCGGCTTAGTCATGATGACTCACCCCTATTTAACATTTACTCTGTGAACAATACACATTGAATGAATGTTTATAACACACTATAATGTAGTTATATGCAGTAACAAGGATGCCTGTAAGTGTTTATTAATATTAATAAGTAAGTCAACGAAGACACATTTTATATAACGAAAATTCTGAAAGAGTCTCTATTGGGAACATTTTGGTAAACAAAACAAACAACATATTGTTGCTTTTCTTCCAAATTTGGTGATGAACCGAAAGATAAAGTGTTCCTTCTTCTACCTTTTCCCACTTCTAACAATAATTATCATCCACGAGTCACCTTTTCTTTAAGTTTAGCTGATATATAATACATAATGAATATTAATATATTTTGGTGACTTTAATAAAATAATTGCCCACTGCATCCCTAAATGACCACACATGGTTATAAATTTAATTACCCAGCAGGTTACTAAAACCCTTAAATATCTTGCCTACAGGTTAATGCACCAGTTATATTAATAGACCAATAAAATATATAATTGATAAATCTAACATTCTGATAGGAGCCATTTGCATATTTTGCTGAAAATCTTAAAACAATTTTTTTTTACATAAGTAATATTTTTGTATTGTGGTATTGATAGTTCTACTTCGGGGTAGGAGTACTTCCACCACTACGGCATGAGAATCTGCTCTCTGAGTGATGCAGTTAACTTTTGATGAGATGCCAGTCAGAGTGCCCTGCAGTCAGCGAGCCAGGACAATTACAGGAAGGCTCCAGTCGGCACATTAGTGCTTCTCATATGGCCCGGCATCAAAAGTAATACATTCAACAAAAAACACCAGTAATGTCCTTTTCATAATTTATCACTCATCTCAATCAGCCCAATCTTAAATCCTCATTCCTCCTTCTCCTCCTCCACACCCCGGTTTAGCATTACTTCACATCAATTATACATGCAGTATCGAACAGGCTTTCTCTGAGGCCGCCTAAATATGGAGCCTGGAGTACTCCTCCAGGACCCTGAAGGACGCCGGCCATCCCTCAGCGGCCTCCCAATCTTTCCTCATGCGTCTTCAGACCTGATTCCAGCCACTTCATTACTTCATCAGACTAGTTTTCCCAACTGCAGCATCATTATCTCACCAACATTGTAACTAGTTTGGCAGCAGATATTTTACACATGTTGTCTTGTTCGCCTGTCTTCATGGAGGAAAACGGCTGAGAAATAACTCATGAGGCCATCGTACTTTTCAGGATCCAGATGTTGAGCTCTTTGCTGACTGGCCTTTGTGATTTCTTGCCTGTTAGATATTTGCCAAATGACCTGTAGCTCGCGACTCAGATTCCACCAAAGACACTGAGTGAGGTCATGTCCCCAGAAGTCATTTCTGCTCATTTGAGAGATTTAATGATGCAAATAAATTATTTAGTCCATTATAAAAGCCCATCAAAATGTATTTTTCTCTTCAAAAACCCAAATATACATTCATTTTACAACGCAAGACAAAGAAAAACATCTGTCACATTTAGGGAGCGCAAACCATCAACAGTTGCCCGAAAAATCACTTTTACAATTAACAAATAAACAATTAACTGAATATCAACATAGTTGCAAATTAGTTGTCAGTCGATTTATGTTTTAGACTTTAAGATTTAAAGAATCTTAAAATGTGTCTGTTTTTAGGAGGAATAATTGAATGAAAGGGAGTAAGAATACATTTCCGTAAACAGGGGTCTAGCGGTGTAAGATGTGTTGCATGTAACTTTCATAAAACATAAAAACATAAACAGAGTCAAAAAAGAGAATTAAAGGTATTTTAGAATATCCCATTACATTACATTTCATTTAGCTGACGCTTTTATCCAAAGCGACTTACATGCTATACAGTAGACCGTAGACACTGCAACGGTGAGCAATGAGGGTTAAGTGTCTTGCTCAAGGACACAACGACATGGACTGGCTGAGCCGGGGTTTGAACCACCGATCTTCTGATTGGAAGTCAGACCTGCTAACCACTGACCAACAGTCGCTCCCTCCCATAAAATACAACTCTTTTCAGTCCCCCTCCATTCAAAATTCAATTAATTATTCAGACAGGGTATTTTGATTCTTAATAAATCACGTCTGGATTGGAACTGTATACCCAGTTTTTCCACATTTAGCATCAGCAGGGCATTAGATATCAATCAGCAATCCAATCAGGTCTGGTAGCTTATTTGTTGCATTATTTATATCATCAGCACTCAAGAAAAGATCCTTTGATAGTGAAAATGCACCAATTGACAAACCCCTCGGCCCCTTTGTTTGTTGTTTCAGTCCCATCCTATCTGCTCGGATGTCGATTTTGGGCTCAGTCCAGCTCGGCCCTATTTTGGGAAGACATCTGATGCCAGAGGTAGCCTTGTCTTTAGACATGAGATGTATTCTGAGGTTCTCTGATAGCATCATCTGGTATTTGTACTCCACATTTGACTTGTGCAGGATAAGTAACATCGATATACTATAAAAAAAGAAAAGTGAATGAGGTTATTTGTGACTTGTTTGCTCATTACCATGTTTACCGGAAATAGAGTTTCATCCATACAAACACTTTCATCCAGTGTTTGTAGTGTAACTAGTACATTTACTCATGTACTTGGGTGCAATTTTGATGTACTTGTACTTTACTTGAGTATTTCTATTTTACTACTACTGTACTACACTTGCAGATTCTGATTATTAATTCAAAATACAAGTCAGTAAATAAAATTATGATGTATTAATATAGGTTAACCCAGCAGTATATATAATTAATTAAAATAAACCCCACCTTTACAAGCTGCAACATTCAAGTGGTGCACGCATTAATGCATCAACAATTATTAATCCTCACTCAGCAATGTGCTGAGGATCTTTTTTTGCCCTGGGTTTTGCCTCTCGGGCCCCAGTCCACCCACCTCATTGGTGGAGTTTGTTGGGGCTGTATACATCCTGAAAGGAAATCTGCAGGTAAAACTCAGGACTGAAAAAAAGTACTTTCGCCTCTAAAGATCTAAATCAATATTCTCCTAAAAATCAGGTCTCTATAAAATAAATTAAATCTCTATCTTATCTTTTTTGTAGGTACAGAGTGAGCTTTGGAAAACGCTTGACACATTAAATAAGAGGGTAATTCTGTGTCTCATTGGACCCCTTAAGCTCGGAACAAAATACCTCAAATGTGAATAAAGAGAGAAACAATTATTTTTCTCGTCACCTTTCTTGAAGTCCTGTAGTTTCATTGGTCTCCACTAGAGGAAGCATGTATTACAGGAGTGTGAGCTGTGACACAGTATCAAAATCTGTGCTACGGACCCCAGGAGAGCCACAGGGAACAATTAGAAAGTGGATCACTGAGCTGACTGGGAAAATGGGATTCAGGACACCCGTTGACCCTTTCTTACCACTTTCCTATGCTCCTTAAAGGAAAACTGGCTAATGTGTGTCACATGTAGAAAAACAATATTGCAATCTTTAGTGAGTTTTGTCCATTTAAAGCTTTGATATTCTTGCTGTCTTTTGATTTGTTATTTTTGATGAAAAAGGGAAAATTGCTGTGAAAAGATGTGAGATGGAGGGAGCATGAGTCATTCAGTCAGTGGTGGATTTTGAAAGACGTTTTTAAAAAATATTTTACAAGACTTTTGTCAGCGGCTTGAGGAATAATGTTCACGGGAGGAATCCCAAACTGACTGCTTGTGCCAAAACAACTTGCATGTGTGACGTGGGAGTTTCTGAGCTTCCTCTCTATCTGATTGGATTTCCCATGGATTAAGGATGTAGTCCAGATTTTTGGGATGGATTTTCTCTCTCTCTCTCTCTCTTTAGTGATATATTTACAGCAATATTCTGATTCACCTGCCCTTAATAAAAGAGGAGTTGCACCATCAGACGCTTAGTTGTGGAGAACATGGAAAGATCCATGAGAGCCGGAGAGAGTAGGGGTGGGGAAGAAAACGCCAGTCAATTAAAAAGGCAGATGGGGGGAGCTAAATAGAGTAACTTGTGACAGAAAAGGAGTGATGAGTGAGTGACACTGTTTCAGAGTCGGGAGGGGACAGGAAAGAGAAGAAGAGCAGAGAGGGTGAGACCCAGAGAGTGAAATGGATTGAAAGCGAAAAGGTGTTTTGTTAAAATCCAACTATGTAAAAGAGGCAAGGAAAGAGAAGGACCGTGGAGGGGAAGACAGAAGAAGAGGGGAAGATGAGTGTGAGGTGGGAGACGGAGGGACTCCAGACTGTTGGCATCGTCTGCCTGGTGATCATGTTCCTCAAACTGATGCACCTGCTGGGCCTGATCGACATCACTGAGACCGGTGAGACAACCTGGGTGAGGGGCAATGATGAGGAGGAGGAGGAGGAGGGGGGGGGGAGGAGGAGGAAGGGTAAGAAGAGGAAGAGGGCATGGAGCACGGAGGCTGGAGTTACATTTGTTTGACTTTTTATACGCTTGTAGATATCTGTGAATGCTGTTTTGATGTCTGGAACATTGTAAATTGTGAGAGGAGCAGAGGAAGTGAAATAACAAAGAATGTACATAATAAAGAACATTTTTGCTTTATCTGGGGTCCTTTCGAAGGCTGTGTGTCTGTTGATCTCGGCCCCAATGACAAAATGAACCCAAAATGGACACAACAACATAGTTGTATTTTTCGTCAGTACTTTCCTAAATAAGATGGGCACTGTAGTTTTGTCGTAAATGCCAGTTAAACAGAAGTACAGAGTATATTTTTGCAGGTTACTATTTTCAGATAGGCACGAATACACGTTTGGTCTGTTTGTAGCCTCAAAACTCAACCTAGTTTACTAAGTGGACATTTACACGTGACTAAACTGACACCCAGTAACTTCCAGGTGTAGCAACTGTTGTGAAGCTAGCTGACAAAGCTAACTGACAAAGCTAGCTGACAAAGCTAGCTGACAAAGCTAGTATTAGCTTGCTAATATATGAACCATTTAGAGTGAAGATTAAAATATGGAGTAAGACTGACATATTTGACCTGAAACTTGGTAAAGGCTGTTCAATGAATAAGCAGCCTATAACCTCAGTTGGGTTAGCATAATCACTTATGTCCCGCTCATTCTCAACTGTATACTAGTAATGTTAACTGGGAAAAACATATGTAGACATAAATAAAACTAAGAAACACCTGTCTATCTTCAGCTTCTGTAAAACTGTACTTTTTGAAAGTAATGCTTGTGATGCCACAGTGACTTCCTGTTTACATAGCTAGCCTTTACTAGCTAACACTAGCTATCCCTAACTATGAAATTGATGGTAGAAATAGGAAAGATTTTCATCTTAATGGTTTGCTAGTGTAAGTACTTAAATACTGTGTATTGACAATTTAACACCATGGCCATTAAATGTGGGTTTATTGACAGTGAACTGTGGTCTTTGGTATATGTGAGACATTCATGTTCATTCAATTAAGTCTGATATATCTCAGTTTCCCAGTCGTCTGACACGGATGCTATTTACATGTTGTAAAACTCATGATTACGATAACTCAAATACAGCATGAGCGCGGAATTATAAATAAGTGGTGTAGAGTGCCGCAGGGATGACATATCTTTTGTAGGCCAATTGTAATAGAAAAATACTGCACAATATAATTGTTGCAGGTTTGAATATCATATCATATTATATTTTACATAATGTGTGCTTATGCTGGCAAGAACCTTTTTTAGGCCCTATTTTCCATCTCGATATACTCATTATCGCTAAACCCCCTGAGAAATTGAATGATTTATGGATTTATGAACACATTACCCCCCCTCCCCCGCCCCATCTGGTTTCCAACCTTAAAGTTACACCTATGTTTTTTTTTAACAAGCGAGCTTTCTTATCTGTCTCCTTTAACCTTCAACTTATGAATCTGCCATGAGACCCAAAGCTCGTAACCTCAGTATTGATAAGACAGCATTCTCTCTCTAATTGCTATTATACAATGAAGTCACCTTTCACCCCTCCCTCTCACACTCACTAACTGTGCAGGTTTGTTTGCTAAAGGAAGAGTATAACTGAGCCCCATTACCAATGTGCATATTTATACTTCTCTGCTGAACGTTCATCGTCATGCAGACTTGTTCCTTCCTGCGCAAGAATAAATACTCAGAAGCTTAAAGGTTGTTGTTGGATCTCATTATTTTAAACATCTCATTTAAGAAGTTAATAATTCCACCACAGAACCCCGGAAGATCACCACTCTATTCAATGCAAATACAATTTGCTACTTATGGGGAAGAGAAGAAAAAAAAAACAGGAGAAAAAAAAAATGATCACAGACAAATCATCTCAGTGAAAGTACATATTTTAACAAAGAAAGTTATAACACATGGTTCATGTTTTTTTTTGTTATTTTTTTTTATGAGTTTTTTTCCCAGTTATGGTTGAAAGCTCAACCTTGAGTTGAGATAAGATGTTTGGACCAGACTGCTGTTTTCAAGTTCAATAATGAACTTTAATGCATCAAGGCAAAATGCTGTTATGTCTTCACATACGGCCTATTGCATTTCAGATCAAATTATTATTTGTTTGGCCTAAAGCAACAAGCGAAGACTTACTTTTTGTTTGACACGTATTATCATGTGGAGTGTTCCTCTGGTGGAGCAGGTCAGAGGTCGTCTCCTGCTGTCTCTGTCTTATTCTTTTCAATTAACAATGCAATTCACACAAAGGGTTCAAATCCCTCTGCTGCGGTTTTGGTTTACGTTTCACAAAAATATCATATCTCTCTGCTCTGCTGGATGTTTTATCAGAATATAACAGTCCAGAGTGAAAACCTCTCAGTGTCCGAGCTGACTTTCTTTCTTTGTTTTTGTTTCTTTCTCCCTCTTCCTTTCATCACTCTCTTGTTCTCTATTCACTCTTTTTCACTCCATATTGGTGTCAACACCCCCTCCTTCCTCCTACTCCTCTGTTCTCTCTGTCTAAAGATGGTGAGTATAGTAACGGTATACCCAACCCACTTTGAGAAAACGTCCCTCCCTCCCTTCCTTTTTTTTTACTTATAATTTTGAACTTTATCTAGCAAGTGTGAATTGGTAACCAATAATGTGAGTCACTCTTTGATCGAACTTCTTAAATTCAGATTTTCTGCAGTGGCCTTTAAAAAAAATAAAAAGTATTAACTGAATAAAGTAAAACAGTATTAGTTTGGTGACATTTCCGCTGCAAGGTAAGTACCCCCTCAATTTTCCCATGCCTTTTGCTCCTCTATAGTTTTTTGTTAAATCTCACTCTTAAACTTGCATGTTTTTTTACCAACTGCTCGACAACAAATGCTTCCCTGTTGAATGTGTGACCCCCCTCCCCCCGCCCACCAACCCTGTTCCCCAAATGTCGACCTGCATCCACACACACAATGTCTGCCCCAACCTCCCTCTTTTTCCTCTTCGTCTTTCCCTCTCTGCCTCTCTTCCTGTCTGTCTCCCCATCACCTGTCCTGCCCGTCTCTCTCCCTCCCACAGACAGCAGCGACAGTGACTTGGAGCTGTCGACGGTGCGTCACCAGCCGGAGGGCCTGGACCAGCTGCAGACTCAGACCAAGTTCACCAGGAAGGAGCTTCAGTCCCTCTATCGAGGCTTTAAGAATGTATGTCCAGCTTCATTGCTTTACCGCCGTTGCTTTGCTTTATATAGACTTGAATTATACTCTGTGTTTCTTTCTCCCTTCATCTCTTGAGCAGGAGTGTCCCAGTGGGATGGTGGATGAGGAGACATTCAAGACCATCTATTCTCAGTTCTTTCCCCAAGGAGGTTTGACATTAAAACAATCTCTCCTCTCTTGTCCTTCTTGTTAGTGACTGCACGATAATGGCTGAAACATTATCTTTAATGTGTCCATGTCACCAATTTTTTTTATAGTTTTCCTGTGTGATTTACCATACAAAATGTTTGATTTGATGCATCCAAAATCAGCCAAAATGATCATCCAGTCATGGAAGAAGTATACAAATACTTAGTTAAGTAAAATATAATGATACATCAATGTACTTGATTATAAGATTATACTGTTGTTTTAATGTTACTGTTAATGCATTAACATGTAAGCAGTTGGTTAATGTGCAGCTACGTGTAACTACTTTGTGTCTTGTTGGGAAAGCCCCAGTGTTAAAAAATAAGTATGAAGCATGTTGCTGCACACAAAGTACGAGAAATATAAGCTGGGATGTATTCACTGAACTGGTGGATTGTTTTTTTGTGTAAAGACTGAAATGATGAAACAAATCCATCGTAATCTAAAGAGTGATCATCTGTTTTGTATTAATATTCTTAACAATAAGTAACAAGTAACTACAGCTGTCAACTAGGGAGGGAAAAGTGCTATATTTCACTCTGAAATACTACAAATTAGTAAAAGTGCAATACTTGAGTAATTTGACTTTTCACCGATGGTTCATGAAGGGCTTTTTTTCCAAGCAGCTCATATAGGACTAACCTGTCTACACAGATGCAACCACGTACGCTCACTTCCTGTTCAACGCATTCGACATCGACAGAAACGGCTTGATCCGCTTTGAGGACTTTGTCATCGGCCTGTCGGTGTTGCTCAGAGGTTCGGTCACTGAGAAGCTCAACTGGGCCTTTAACCTCTACGACATCAATAAGGACGGCTATGTCACCAAAGAGGTGTGTGACATGTCTGACCTTTTTGGCAACACCTGGCAAATAATTCATCTTACCATAACACTCCGTCTTTTCTGAATTACATTTCAACGTAATGTAACGCCCATGCAGTGGGACTCAAGCTCCACCACCATCATTTGATCTCTTTCTGATTGCGCTGCGTGATCCATGAGATATCCCTGTTTAATCTTGTCTTTTGTTCGTGTGTAGTGTAGCTAGGAGCGTTGATAGTCGATGTGACTCTTTGGCTTTGCTTCCGTCCTCTTCTGTTCAGGAGATGCTGGAGATCATGAAGTCGATCTACGACATGATGGGGAGGTACACATACCCCTGTGTGCGAGATGAAGCGCCCTCTGAACACGTGGACAAGTTCTTTCAGGTTCTGAATGCACACAAATCCAAAAACACACATTTTTTGGTGGATTTTGGTGGATAACTAAGTACATTTAATCAAGTGCAAGTACAGTTTTGTGGTACTTTACTGGAGTATTTCCATTTAATGATACTTTATATTCCACTACAGTTTTGCAGAAAGAATATTGTACTTTTAACTCCACTGCATATATTTGACAAATGTAGTTACAAGTTACTTTTAAAGATTTACATGATATAAATCGACGTATACATTATGATGTATTATTATAGATGAAGCTCCCCATCAGTATATAGTGTAGAGTTATGTTATGTACACATAGTTCATCACTAATTATAAAGATTATTCTGAAGTAGGCCATTCTACATAGTGACTAGTTTTGGTACTTTAACTATATTTTTATACTAATACTTTTGTACTTTTACTTCAGTAATATTTTCTAAGTTGTTATCTCTAATGTTTCCTTCCTCTCTTGTTTTGTTTTTTCTGTATTTTTTCAACAGAAAATGGACAAAAACCGAGATGGTGTAGTGACCATTGAAGAGTTCATTGAGACCTGTCAGAAGGTGACTCTTTCACCCTGTTCCACACAGATTAGATTATTAGTTTGTTTTAACTGTTGATCCCTGTGTTGCTAAACGAATATCATCGGACAGTGATTTTCAGACCAGGTGAAACCTATATTTCCCTTTCTTAACGCTTGACTTTCGTGCAGTAATTCTAGACAATCTGATGGGCTCATCTTATTGAGTAAGAAAGCTCTGATATGTATTCCCTTTATTATCAGTTGCTCGTCATTTTCAGATTTCCTTTTGTTTTATTTATCTTCCTTTTGAACCTTTCAATGTCCAAAATGATGTTGTTCAAACCATCAATCACAGAAGGAAGAGGAGTAAGAAAAGGAGGAACAGCACAAAAGCCATTAGTTGTTGGTAGTTTTGGATAGAACCTCATTCTACTGTTATTCTACTCTGTTTCTATATGGATAAAAGGGGCGGTAAATGCCTAAATTACAAATGTGAAAATAATATAAAGACAAACTGATGAGTAACACCTCAAGCTATAAATTCTGCACAATATACTCCAACGTGTACTTTCATGTTGAAAAATATTCCATCATCAAAACAAATAATAAAAAATCATCCTCAACACTGCTCCAGTCGGGTTCAGTGTTCAACTTTCTCCAACTGTGTTTGTTTTTTTATTGTGAATGGAGAATTTCCACCAATAAACACTCAAATATTTACCCTTAATTTAAGCAAGAATTGAACAATAAAATGCGTTGTTTCCCCACACTGTGTGCCCATTTGGATTTTCTTGATTCCTGCTAGAAAATGAACCATGACATATCACAAAAATAAATAAATATGATAAATTCACAGTATCAAATTACATTGTGTTGTTTGGGGCACATGATTTATTTGCTTCCTTGAGCTCAGATAAATCAATCGACCTCAAGTCAATCGACAGTTCCACTGAAGTCCACTTCTCCCACACTGCAGCTGAATCCCAAAACATGTTTTTACAGCTTCAAAAGCAGATTGTTAACTGTTATTTATGGACTTTGTTGTAAAGCTTTACCTCTCAATGTAGGCGTGGGCATAAGTCTCGACATGTGTTGAAAACATAGCCAGTGTGGAAAGCACTTGTCTACATGTGTGAGATGATCTATCCGTGTCTTTAATTGACCCCCAAACTCTAATATTGGGCCATAAATCTGATAAAACTCTGCAGCTGTTCTAACATGCCTCAATCAATAAGAGCCAAAGGAATGAAAAAATAAGAAGAATTTAGCTTCTCTTTTATAAGGAATTAACAAAAAACTAAAAGAATAAAACCAGTACATTTTTCAATAATGGGAAATAATATACCATATACTTCACAAAAGATGCTCAGGAAGGTGCTTAAGGACTCAAACTATTTTTCTACTCCTCTCTACTCTCTTCAATACAAATAAGTCTACACTACATTAAAAAGTGCTTCCATAAGTAAACAGGCAGATAATATGTATATATATATAGTATATACTGTCCTACAGGATTATAAAAAGAAAGTGTTAAAAACCTTATACAACACGAGCAATACACTACAAACTAACAGCAGCCAGAAAAGGCTGGACCTGATATGTTAGTATAATAAAACGAAAAAGAATTAAGTTTTGTTGACTTCAGATTTATAGTGATGAATGTTTTTCTTCTTGTTTTTCCAGGATGAGAACATCATGAACTCCATGCAGCTGTTTGAAAATGTGATATAAGCCCGACTTTCAACACTCACATACAAACTCACCCACCTCACCACACCTTCAAACCCGTCCTGGCAAATAATGAAGGTGCTGTAAAGACACAGGAACTATAGACATTTTTTTTGTTTTCCTATTTCACGCTGTGCTGCAATTGCTGTGTCTTTCAACTGCTTCTGGACTAAAAAGGACCACTATAGAGACAGAAGAAGGGAAGAGCTTCCTGGGTAAAAGAAAAATCCATCTGTTCAAGTGTGTTTTTTTGTGTCCTCAAAAGAAGAAACAGAGGAGCTTCTTGAGTTTTTATTGTCACACAAAAAGAACCAACAACAACCAACAAGGAATGAAGAAGCTTAATAATCCTCTGACCTGAGCACACAAGGATAGCTTTAACACTAATACACTAAGTCTCTTTCTCTTTTTCTCTCTCTCACGCACACTGTGCTGTTTCCTCAAGAGATGTCAGAGCACCTCATTAAGTGAACTGAGAGAATATCAAAAAAACAAAAAAACAAGGGAAATTAACTTAAAGCATGTGTGTCATCAAATTTGTGATGTGGAATTAGCTTGCACTACAGTTTTATGACTATGTATTATATGCGCCAGAAGTAAAGGCACTGTAGATACCTGCACCTGATGCACCGCTGGTGTGTATGTATATATGTATAGTTAATAGTTATACATCCTTGTATTGGTCTCATCTGTGCTACACTGGCTGATGGAACGGGACCAGAAGTGAATTTTTGTTTTAGAAGTCTTGTTTAGCACCATGTTTAGTAGCAGTTCTTCACAGATTATTCAAATATATCCTTTTTTTCTATTTCTTAAGAGTATATTTCGCTGGTCGGATTGGAAAAGTGTAAAGTACTGTGAAGAAAACAAGAGGACTGTTTAAAAATAAAAAAATGTGTTCCTGTGCTGAATTAAGGCTCTATCTGGGTTCCTCAGTATCTATGAGCATGCTGACTCTTAAGTGCCACAGTATTATGTACAGTACAGTAGGACCTTTGTGATGTTGGTTTAATTAAAGACGCTGTCGACAGCTGCGACTTCTCTTTTTCAATGCGTCCTCTCACTGCATCCTGCGTTCAGATGACCTGAGCAGCAAACGCTGTGGGTGAACAAACGTAACGTTAACTGACTAGAGGACATTAACCCTTTCAGTCCTGGGCCCACGGCCTGTGTTTTCTTTGAATATATTGCACATTTGACCTTTTCAGAACAACCAGTGCTGTTTTCTTAAACTGAAGATGCATTTCATGGGAGTAGTTGCATTGCAGATTTATGATGGCTTATGTTTGGGCTGCCCTCTGTTCGTCAATAGGTCAGTTAATTGGCCCTTTTAGGGTTAAAACGACTGAGATTTATTTAGTCAATTAGGCGTTTGTTGTGCTTCTTTCATGCAGAAATTCTTTTTTCAAAGATCCTTATGAGCACAACTCTGGTAAACATAAGATTTAAAATGGTGCTTTTGGTGGGAATGTGGCAAAACCCAGTTTTACAGATCTGTTGATTCAATTGTGAGAGGAGGATGAATGTTGCACCAAACTTCAGAGAAGACACCGTTACAGATATCAGCTTTTAAAAAAGTTGAACTCTGCTCACTATGCTTGCATCATTCTCAACAGAGAAGACTCTTGAAGACTCTCTAAACATGCCGCTGCAGGAATGTTCCTGCAAGTTAATTAATCTTCCTTCTCATGATTGACTGCTGACGAGGGGAATCTCATTTGAGCAAACTCTTGAATTTGAGTCGGTGTGATACAGTGTTTGGCTGATTTTACCAACCTTACTGCAGCGCAGAGATTACCACAAACACATTATGATTGAAAACAATTCTTGATCAATTGACAGAAAATTTATTTTCATAATCTCAAAACTCCCCCCCAAAAATATATAACAACAACTCAATTCCACCTCATGAATGTGAATAGTTTATGTTTATCCTAAACTGAATATCTTTAGGTTTTGGACTGACCAAGTAAAATAAAACGACAGACTTTGACTAACTATGTTGTCATAAATTTAAATTTCTAAAAATATATATATATATTTCTCGGAAATAATGGTTAAATTAATAGAGAAAAGAATCAGAATATTAATATATAATAATATAATGATTTAGTTGCAGTCCTTCTGTGCATACTAATTGCACTGAAGAACTACAACTAAATAGTGTGTGTGTGTGTGTGTGTGTGTGTGTGTGTGTGTGTGTGTTTGTGTGTGTGTGTGTGTGTGTGTGTGTGTGTGTGTGTGTGTACACGCCCATCTTATCGAGCTCCACTCGTCTTATAAATATAACAATTTAAAGGATAAGTTTGATGTTATTCTATATTTTTCTTTTTGTCAACAGGTTTAGAACCGACAAGGTGTTAGCCCGTCTCTAAATACAGTCTGACTTCCTGTCTGTGGTTCTCAGCTCCAAGCCCATTGGTTCCTACTGAAGACATTAATCTTTAAAAAATCATATATATAGTTCCATCAGTAATTTTCCCAAACTGTTTTTTATCATTTATGTTACATAGTTCATTTGCTGGGAACTATTTTCAACTGCGGATTAATACACATTTAGTGCTCTGGTTAATATTTGGGGCAGCAGGATGGTGTGTGTGGGATGTGAAATATTGTTAATTGTCAGTAGAGTTGTTTTGTATGTGTGTGACGGATGACTTATCCCTGGGACTAAACGGAGTAAAGGGCTGCAGTGTTGCAAGAAGCCTGCAGTGGGCGCCACTTCAGTCCATGTCTCCTGCCAACAGACTGCATGCAAACTTTGCTGGTAGCTTGCAGTATCTCAACATCTGCTGACAGCGTTAGTTCATCCTTTAAGTCTTATCTCAGACATCAGCTGTTAATATTGTGAGCAGCATTACTTATCTGAGGGAAAGAAATTATACAATTGTAATTTATTTCAACAGATTAAATTTAGATAGAATCAATGAGCAGGGAGCTTCCCCTGTTTTTCAGTCTTTATGCTAAGCTAAGCTAAAGGGCTGCAGGCGGCACCTCCACATTTAGGCGTGTAGAAGGGAAAGTTGTGTCAAACTGAACAATTGAATCAATAAAGAGTAAAAGCATATTTCCTATGTCAAACATTTTCCTGAAAACTTTTGTATACTTCAGCAAAGGATCATTGATCCAACGCACACACCCCAAAAGCTGTCAAAGTATACATAATCAGGTTTACTATCAAAAAGGTTGGTGACCCCTGCTGTGCTGATATAATAATTTCCTTAAGTATTTAATTTAACCACACTGTTTGCTGAGGCAGCTCCTGAGGCACTTGACTTTTGATGACTTTACTAAGCTCAAAAGTTCAGGAATCACAAGGTGTCATGGGTTTTCTGGGGAATTGTTTACTTAAACTTAGTTAGTAAACAGGTCACTCAAATCATGTAGGTAACAGAGAATGTGTTTACGCCTCCTAGTCAACCTTACCAAGTTAAGTCCAAGCAAGAAGCTGTGCGTTTACATGATAACATTCATTATAGTTAAGTTATAATTTCGCAAGTTACCCAAGAGGGGGAATAATCTTATTAATTTACAGCAATAAAAATGCCAGTGCCATTTTATTTTCAGGTATACTGTGCTTAGGTTGTTCATATTCCAAACTTGCATTTCATGGAAGCGTAATAACCTCAACATACACATATTGAATACAAGTAGGGATTTTCTTATGTATTAAATGAAAATGTGCTTTATATATGTTAATATGATTTATGTTAATTATAGATGCCATATTTCAAATGCCATTACCAAATGCCTTGCTTTATCAAAGTGCCAACTCCTCCAAAACCTTTTTCTTTCAAAACAATAAAAACTCAAATACCTAAAAAAGCAAACGGTTTGCCATGTGCTGGTTTCGCCCTGTTATCCAACATTTTGCCAACTGGGTTACGTGAGGATACCCGAACCAAAGCGTGTGAATGTAGGCCAAAACAAACCATCAGATGGCGGTGTTGGGGAAGACAACACACTGGATGGCAAGCAGAAAGAACCCCATTTTAATAGTTTAGGAGGTGGTGACCGTGCTGGTTGAGTAACTGTTCACCGGTTAAAAGAAAAAAAAGCGCAGCTTATGCAAGAAAGGTTATTAGCCTATTACAGAAGATGTTGAAAGTGCTGTCACTGGCCATCTTCAGACGAAGGAGGGAGGGATGCGTCACATGCTAGGTTGCCTCTGATTGGCTGAGCCGCGGCTCCATGACAGGGGAGAGGGGACGGCGCTTAACGTCACGGTGGATTTGGGCATGCGTGATAACGAACGTCAGCACCGTTGCTTTATGAAAGGCGAAATCCCTCCATGAGCAGAGGACTTGTCTAAAACCCCGCTAGTGGAAGAGAAGGCGCTCGTCTCGGAAGAACCGGGCTTAAAGACTCTTCACCGCGGTCCGTTGGTCGTGGGGTTATCTTCCGGCTAGTGTAGGCTCACGGTACCCCCCCTTCCTCGTGCCCACACCGCCTTAACAACACACACCCACGGGGACGAGCTGACGGACGTAACCGAGAAGGGAAGTTGGCTCCTTCTTCTCTTTCATCACGCAGGTAAGGACAAAACGTGCCATTTTAAATCGCATAAGACACCCTCGGCACACACGTGGACTCTCGGAAGCGGGACGTGTAGAAACTCCGGCTCCATGCGAACCGCGGGGCTCGAGCCGACTGTGGATACCGAGTAGCCGGTAGAGATGTAACTTAGCTAGCGCCAGGCGACTCGCTGGGCCGGTGTGACCGTGTGTCTGCTGATGCTCAAGTGTGACCGTGAAAGCCAAGGCCCAGTTAGTCCCACTGTACCCGTATCCGTATTTAGCGCGATAAAAACACAGCAGCAAAACATGTTCACGCAGGAAGTATGGAGGCTCCTTATCTTTATGACAATGAACGAGGCCAGACGTATCAATACGAGGGGGTTATTGTGTCTTTAAAAATGTAAAACACATTCTAGGGCAATCTCCCCTAATCTGCATAGCCCTGGAGCATTTAATTAAATGAGAACCCATTAGAAACTACAACTACCTGGCGCACCGGAGCGCTTTTTGGCCTTTTAGGATTTATTGGTTCTTGATGATGGGGTTATCCTGGAAACGTGTGCGCGTGTGTCATAGGCACATACACGTTATGAAAAGGGTGAGTTGAAATGCATACTGTGGTAATAATCGTGACATGATGATGATGATGGATAAAGATGCTGTCTCTGTCTTGACCACAAAAAGCAGTTTTGACTCTCTGCTCGCCATCTCATGTCACGTGACGCTGCTTTTCTCAATGTATTCAGACTGGAGACTTAAGGCACAACTTCACCTGCTTCATGGAAAACGAAAATGGTTTGAAGAGGTCAAAACTACATCAACCTTTTTGTTGTGATAGCAATACATTTCCTAGCAATACCTTCAAGCCATGGTAAGGCCACAGTAAAGTTGACCTTTATGCAATAAATTAAAACTGACCCCTTTTTTTTGGTCAACTAATTTGTTTTGGTGTTCGTCAACTAAGATTTATTTAGTAGATTATTCATTTTTTTTAATGCTTTGTCATTCGTGCTGAACAACTCATATCCAAGAAACGTATGAGCCCATCTTAGGTATACACAACATTAAAAGTGTTGCTTTTATGCGACTCTCTGTGGGGAGACTTGGTTTAACAGATTTGTCGATTAAATCAACTAGTTGATTGGTCGACAAAATCATTTGGACAATAGGAGCTATGAAGTGTGACAGGCTTTTATACCAGCGCGATGACATCATTTGCACATCGCTGTCTATAAAACACTGTGTGGGATCTCTGTGCAGTTGGCGATCGAATCTCTGTTGCCAAACACCGTTCTGATGTTATACGGGTGACTTCTTGTATTTATAATTATTTCAGGGAGTCCGAGCTTTTGTGGTTCTTTTCGAGAGTTAGCGTAGAGTCCATCCTTCATCTCACTGGCTTGGAAACCTTGGGGATCACGGTCAGAGTATTTTCTCAATTAAGAACCCAAGTGCAAAATGAACATAAGTGTAGAGAAATGAATACAGACAATAGTTTCAACCTACATTTGCGTTCCAAGTGGACCTCAAGTTGTTCATCACTGTACAGAGATAGCCCGAGCTGTACGCACTATTGCATTCTGGAGCGATGAAGCTTCAAGGTTGAAGAAACTTGAGACCGGAAGGTTGCCAGTTCAACTCCAGTTTGATTGTCGCATTGAACAAGTGCTAATGAAAAGTGTGATGGTAAACCAAACTGCAATCTTCACTAATATTCCTTCAAAATATTTTGCATCAGTATGTGCTTATTATCAATTTAGACAACATAATTGTATTTCACGATATGAGGATGATGATATGAATTCCTCATGATACGATACCATTGAAAGACGGACTTTTTTTTTTTTAGCAGTCAACTGTAGGAATTTATCTGACTCTATACTCATGTGTTGAACTCTGCGTCGTGTGTATTCTGGTCAGAGTACCATTGTGTAAGTACAATTGTTACAAACCTAAATTTGTCCCCTTCATCGTTAAACTTGCGATTACTGTTCTTGCTTGGACTTAGCGTGCACGGTGACATGTTTTTGCATGCTTGTAAGTTTGCAAGGCATTCAGTTTAGGCCGGTGTTTTGATCAATTAAGTGTTTGTGTGGTTTTTCTTCTTTTTGATAAAACAAGGCAATTTAGTTTTTCCAGGGACATTAAAAGTCTGGATGTTTGTGATTTTTATGTGAAATTCACAAGTGAACTTTTTTTTTAACCCACTAGAGCAAAGTATGTTTTCTTATTTAAAAACTTTTCTTTTTTAATGATTTATGGAATTATAACTGTTAAACTGCACAAAAGACACCCTTTAAGTTCTCTCCACCATGATCGTGCCGTTTCCAGGTGTAAGATATTGAAACGAGACCAATGTAACCAGAGCAACAACAAAAAATGCCACAATACTGCTTGGGGTTCAGAGGGCAAAGCCTGAGTCTGTTTCTTTTTTTCAATGAAGTCGAGCGCTTTTGAGCACCTGTCATTGTTGCCAGGACCATCAATGTACACAACAAAGTTTTGCATGAACACTATTTTTGCATGTTACCTGACTCGCGACTTGTATATTCAATCTTTCCTCGTGGTACGCTGGTGAGTGAGCGAGCCAGAACAACGTGTTTGTGTTGGTCACTCTCAACCAGTAGTTTATTTGTAATACTTTTAACTTGATTGAAATCAGCCAGCAGTATCTAACTGCTAACTCTGATATTGGTGCACAATATCGAGCATTCAATCTCAAGTACTGTGGAGGAGCCGGTTCACGTGTTAGTTGTTCCTCTTATTTAGATAAGATTAGGTAAGATAACATGGAACTTTTTTTGTCCCGAGGCAAATCGTTTAGCTGAATTGGTATTCTGCTGCTGAGTCACTCTTGAACACAAGTAAAGGCCAATGTGTGTTATTAGTTGTGCATACAAGTAACGCTAATACATACTGCTCTGCTAAAACAAGCATATAGAATTGGCAGCTGACTCGTCAGTCACTTTGTTGGATGTGTTGGTTGACCGATGGGAGTTGACATGCGTACCCCAGAAGTGCATTTGTGATGTAAAAGGAGACCGGCTGTAGTGGCTGTTTAAATCTCTAGGTGGTGCCAGTGCTGCTGACTATTCAGGGGCTGGATGCAAAGGTGGCTTCCAGTCCGAGAGGAAGTGGATGATACAATGATGTGTGCATCAAAAGCCTGTGTGACCACAGGTGTCTGGGTGACGGGCCTTTCTTCTTCTTTTTGTGGTCATTAAGACCTTAGATGAATGTTTTTGTTTTGGGACTAGTGTGAAGGTGGCTCATCTGGAAAAATAAAGTGACGTCACTGGCTGTTTGGGATCTGGGGTTTTTGTACAAGAGGAGGAAGAAAATTGTTTTAGAAGTGAGATGCAGAGTTTGTTTCCTGAACCAAAAAACAAACAAGGATATTGGATGGAAAAAGTGTTCCTCATTTAGCTTCTCTATAAAAACGTAAAGCAAAAATGGCCATTGGAACTTCATAGTCCCAGTGGCAGCGTCTTCAAAGTCTTCAATTTATCTGACAATCCCTCAAAAACCCAAATTTATTCTATTTAGTATACTCTCACAACCCTGACAAATTTCCCCAACCGATAGAATGTAAGGTGTAGTGCTAACCAATGAAATGATCTTTGCTTTGTTGCGGGTGCGTTCATTTTACTTCCTAGAGCGTCGCTGACGGGCGGCTACACCGTAACCTGGTCCTCCAAGGCTTTATGTTCTTATATACGACTATCTATACTGTATCTCAGCACTTTTCTTTTAATAACTCGCTTCCTACTATTACTGGACACAATTTTTATTTTCTTGCTGTATGCTGTAGAGGATGTCTCGTTATTCCACAAGTTTTAAACAAGTCGGTCAGTCTTCTATTGAATCAACTTTCTTTATAGAATGAACTTTCTTTATTCGAAGAATAAACAAGATGATAATGAACTGCAGCAGACGAATGTATAAATATAGTTTTAAGACGCTTCTTGGCAGGAAAACGTGCACATTATGGGTTGCCGTTAAGACTCAGAAGTCCCATCAGGACTTCTGATTACATTTACATTTTCAGAGGATAAAATGATCTGCGTTTTTGAATGCTTCCGGAATTAAAGCCCTCATTTTTAATAGAGCAGCTGGCGTCAGTAACAATACAGCATGTGAAAATATGCTGTATTTCTCTGGGATCTGGAGTAGAGCACAGAATAGGAGCCAAAATTATAAAAGAAAATAAGGAATATTTTCATCTCAAATGTGGCGCTTTGCTATTTTTCTCTTTTTAAAATGTAATAGCTTTTGATTTTGGACTGTTTAGCTGGAAAAAACAATCAATTTATTGACATGACTTTGGACACCTTTAGAATACATCTCTTGTAATTAGCAGAATAATGAAAAGAAATCATGACTGAGAATAAAAACAGAGCAAGACACACTAGATCAAGCGTGTTTTGTGACCTTCGTGCCTCTGGAAACCCAACAGTGACGACGCACTCGCTCCTCAGCGTCGTACTTCTCAGGTTGACATTGCAGCAAGTCCAAAAATGCTATAAAAATCAGTGCTACTTCTATAATCAAGGCATTCCTAGAAGACAAGAAAATGCCAGAAGGCACTATGCCGGCAATAACCAGTTTCCTAATACAAATCTATCACTGAGTGTCAGTAAATAGACAGAGGAAACGCACACAGCATGGTGATCTGGGTGATCTGGGTCACAGAACTGGATTCTTGGCCCCCTTTGCCGCTGGCAGCATGTGACTAAGATTACACCAGCGTGCCATGCCCTGCCTTCCCACTGTACTGGGTAAAGGTTTATATGATTATATTAGCAGCAGAATCCCCGTCTCCCTTATATAATATATATATATATTAAAAAAGGAAGAACTAAATCAAAGATCATACAGAGACTACTTTATTAACTAGCATACATATGCTGAAGGACACATCAGCTTTAGGCACACATAACACATCATATAATTATTGCGTAACATGGACCGTACAGTGTGCGTGTGCGCGTGTGTGTGATAGGCAATCACGACATAGGCTAATCAAACTTTGGTGCGGATGCTGTTTGATTAGCAAATGCAAGTTCTTTTCTAGGATTTAACTGGGTGTGCTGAGCTTATGTTTTAAATAGTGTGAGAGAGAATTATATTTTAATATTGTTCCAGTTGCTATGGTTAAAATTCATATGTACACTTACGCAACTTTAATCAAGCATGCGGCCATAATGTGGAATATGTCTTTACATAGCAAATGGTTGTTTGCAATTAATCCTCTGAATATAGAGATCCTTTGTAAGGTTTTAGTGTTAGACAACTATTTTCTTAAATTTTATAGACAAAGCAATCAAGAAAATAATCTGCGGCTAAATCAAACGGAAGTAGTCCAAAAAAACGAGTCACATGAAGAGTTTAGTCTAACGCAATGTAAAACAGTGGAACACCCCCTCCGGCCTCTCGCCCCCTTTCTTCTGGTCAATCAGTATAGTTGAATAAGTGCCAGGATGTAGAAATGACATCCAACATTCTCTATACACTCGAATCAGCCACGGCTATGATCTTGTGTCTCGCTCATGTTGCAGCTTTTCCTCTGAGGCAATCACTGCAGTTTTGATAATAATGCAAGTACTGTAAGGTCACACACTGCAACAATATCAGCTGATGGATGGATTAAAGAGCATTTCTAATTGATTGAATTGCCCCCTGTGTTCTGTCCTACAGTCAGTGGTCCATTTGAGGTCTTGGGCGCATTCGTCCGCGTGCGCCAGTCTGTGTGCGTCCGTTGCAGATCTACATACATGAAGTATCTTACCTCTACAATACTTCAGTCTGTTAAACATCACTAAACCGCTAAACAATGCCCCGTTTTTGTCTGCTTTAATGTCTCAGGTATTAGCGGATCATTTAGAAACCATAATATGGCTGAATGAAGGTAATCTGTCTTCACAGTAAGGACAACCGCTCTTCTGGGAACAGCAGGAGTCTGGGATTTCATCAACTTTGAACAACAGTGGATGCCTTTTTAGTCTTAAATATCCCTGTTGAACATTTAAGGAAATAATGCCTGAGGCTGTGGGTGGTGGATAAGAAATGTGTACAGTTACAGTACATGGCTTTTTGTCTTGTCTGAGAACAAATGGAGGAAACTTTTTTTTATCTAACCTTTCACGCCCATTCATGCGCTGCTGATAGCATGCTGTGTGGGCGTCGGTGTTGCTTTGATAGGGGGGTTGGAAATGCATTTAGAAGCTCAACATCTCTTCTTCCCTGATCGAGATGTAAACGTCTTCCCTGCTGCTTTTGTTTCTTAAACCGTGGAATGTGTTTGTTCTGCACAGCAAGAGAGTCCACCTGCTGTTAAACCGGTAAGCACCAGAGAAAGCAGCATTACTTTAAATAAGCCAAGTTATAAAAAAGTTCCAGATAAATATTAACTTCACCTTTTGCAGTTGACAAAATGTCCTGTTGTATAAGTCACTGTAACATCTTAGTAGTATCATCACAACCCGACTGTTCTGTGCCAGCTCTTTCTTCCTTCCCGCCTTCATCAAACCTCTGCCTGTGTTTTAAGAATAAAAGGAATGACACGTGGAAATAAAAGTAAATCGGTACAAATGAATAGCAGGGGTTCTACATCCATGGTCTCCATTTGATGTGAGCCTTTTTGTGCTGAAAGGGTTTGGACCAGTCAGAGGTCCTGAAAAGATGCTGCACGTTCTACTTTTATATTGTTATGCTTTTCTTTTTTCCACCATTATTCTTCCTTGTGTTTTATCCAGATGTTTGCTCCAGTGGGGTTAAACAAAATAACTGAATTGATTTCAACTTATTGCCAAAAACAAGTTAATAGATAAATAAATAAATAAAGGAACAGAGCAGATCAATGACAGATTATTTAGGCAAAATGGTTGCGAATAAATAAACTGGAGAAGGAATTATGAAGGTGTATTTGTCTCTTTATCATGCAAAAAATAATAATTCTAGTTTCATAAGCAAAACTAACAAATAATTTATTCTCAATTTATATATTTTTACTTACAAATGAGAAATGTTTGTTTGCGTAATAAAGACACAAATATACCTTCATAAGGAATTAGCCAAACATTTCAGAAGTCAAGATATATGTTTTGTAGTAAACGGTAGAATGAAACCTTCCCTTTTCTGTTGCTCACTCAAGCCGGTGAACTGCTCGGTTACAAAACCAGGACAGGTTTTTTTTTTTTGTCTACTGGTTGCGTGACTCAGTAAAAAGTTAATTCCCTCGTTTCCATTTTTTAATGAGGCGACTCATCAATGAGGGAGTTTCTTCTTGTTGTGATAGTGGGCAGGCTGTACCCAGCATGCAGTTCGGTGGTGTAATTTTATAAATGTACAATTATTAGTGTTACAAATTGTTTGTCACAAACTGTTGTCATAAAATAAGATAATCCTTTATTAGTCCCGCAGTGGGGAAATTACAGGATTACAGCAGCATTGCTCACAGTAAATAAAAGATAAAAAAATCAAGTAATATAAATAAACAGTCATGGTGTTTTGCCCTGTTAAAGAGCGTTAGCTGTGGGTTATTAATTGTTATAACCATGACTATCTCCATACACGTAAAACAAGTAGCTCCGACCGCTGCGCTCTCAGCGGTGAACAATATATTTTCTGCCTGCCGAAGAGCGGCAACAGTTGTTACGGTATGACGGTACATGAAAGACTCATACCATATGGAAATTTGAAACCGGTATACCGCCCCGCCCTAATCTAACATCTGAGGTCTGTCCTAGTGTGTAAAGTGTCTCTTGGAAACAGCCTCGTCAGTCTGTGTGACTGATGAGTATTGGTTGGTAATTCCACTGACAGCTTGCACCATAATTTGATGTTTACAACAAATGAGTTCATGTGTGCACACGTCTCTGAAGTGGATCCACTTGTGCAGAGGGAAATGGAACAAAATGATCATTACTTAAGATCGGGATAGGAAGTCATGTGACACGAAGAGCCAAGTCTCTGAGGGTTTGTCTTCCAACCTCAAATCTAAACGGGTGATTCCCTTTCCCAGTTCCTTGTTTCTTTTTAAAGGCATGCTGATGGTTTAAACCCACATTTAGTTTATGGACTAGATGTAGACCGAGAAACTGCACAGCTAAAACCAATAATGTTTAGCCAAGTTTGAGATGGCTTTCTAAATGTGACTACTTTACTGCAAAAAGGGAGTTTGTCAGAGTTGTGTTGTTCATAGAGTAAAATGTTTTGGACTAGTGCTGAAAGGATTTGTTGTTACCAGAAATTAAATCAACCATTGTATTCCAGCCATTTCTCGAGACAAACCTCCAAACATTTGCAAAGATCCAGTTTCAAGATCCAGGATTTGTTTTATATATTGGTTTACATTAAATATGAAGCTGTCACTTTTTAGACTATGGGAATCGTAAGAATCTTTTTATAGGCTAAACCATATTTAAAAAGAAACCTTGGTTTGCAGTAGTGGGGAGAACATGGCTTGAAATCGTATCTCTTTATAATTTATTTGGTCTCAGCAACTTTGGAAAACACATCAGTTTCCGTTTTATCCAGCCTCCGCTGACCATCAGTGAAACCTGCACATTTTCCGACCTCGGTACATATCATGCCAACCTGGCCTGCGGCCCCTGTAGCTCCCTTATCTCCAGCCCCCTCTGCTCCACTGACGGTGGGCGGACAATGTAAACATGACCTTGCAGAAATTTTACAATCTCCGCCTTTGAACCCCCCCGTGTGTGTGTGTGTGTGTGTGTGTGTGTGTGTGTGACACGCAACACACATCAAGCCCTGATTATTTCATACTTCAAATTGTCTCAGCTGTTATGAAGGTTTCATGTATCTGATAGGATGGGTTGGCAGCAGGCCAGGCATTGTGGTGACAAACTGTTGGAATAAAAACAAGTGATACTCTTTGTGTGGCTGTATTGTTCACAGTGAAACCTTCAAGCGACGTATTGCAAGTGACAATGGGAAAAGCATTTGCATGCTCATGTGATTTCAGGTTTTCAATAGCGCTTTTGTGTAAAGGCACACCTGATCCTATCCTGTTGACCTCCATATAGTGTTTGTCTCATTTTAGGGGAGAGTTTGTCAGTTATTGATGTACTTCTCAGGCATTTGGGATTTTACTTTTTTTGTTTTAAAGATTTGTTGCTTTAGCCTGTGGCTCCAAGTGTTTATTGATTGAAGCTGAAACGATTAAGTCAACTGTATTGATAAGATCAATGACGGAAAAGGAATCCGCCATTCTTCTGATGATCAATAAACTAATTTTACAAGCAAACATGATAAATATTCTCCAGTTCCCGCTCGTAAAGTGTCATGATCTGTGTCTCACATCACTGTTATTAACTGAATACCTTGAAGTTTTTGAACTCTTGGTTGAATAAAGCGAGTCATTTGAGGGAGTCCTCTTTGAGTTTAGGAAATTGTGACTATTTTGCTTATCGCAGATATATTCACATGGATCATTAATTGCAGCAGTACTGTCAAGATGCTGTTTTGTATTGTGAGTTAGAGCCTTGAGAAAGGACCACAACTGATGAGTTGCATGGACTTGGTGTGGACGGTGGCTGAGAATTCAAAATTTTTTCAAATTTGAGCCTGAGAAAAATCCACAAATTATATAGTTTTTTTTTTTTAAGGACACGAGACATGAAAAACTCCTTGCTACTCCTACATTACACTAGCTGTGGCTTATTATAGCTTGGTCTAGTATGACTGAACTTCAGACCAACATCTGGAGGGGAGTCAGTCAATCTATGCACGCTGGCGCACACATTTGGCCCTAGAGATGAAACCGCCAACACAAACGTGGTGTGAAGTCCTTGTCCCCTCCGTGTGGTCCCACACAACGCAGCACAAGCCGGCACAGGCTCAGGTTACCATGGTTATAGCTCCGGGCGGTAACTATGTCAACCAGCCGACTTATTCTGGGATGTGTCAAATTACCACCGTAGGTGTCTTTGTTCCTCCTCGTTCTAGTTTTTCTTGTGTAGTTTTTCTACAAACACACATACACTTTATCCGTGTTATTTGTTTTTGTGCAACTGCAGATTTTCCCTCCGTTTATATAATCGTGTGTGTGTGTGTGTGTGTGTGTGTGTGTGTGTGTGTGTGTGTGTGTGTGTGTGTGTGTGTGTGTGTGTGTGTGTGTGTGTGTGTGTGTGTGTGTGTGTGTGTGTGTGTGTGTGTGTGTGTGTGTGTGTGTGTGTGTGTGTGTGTGTGTGTGTGTGTGTGTGTGTGTGTGTGTGTGTGTGTGTGTGTGTGTGTGTGTGTGTGTGTGTGTGTGTGTGTGTGTGTGTGTGTGTGTGTGTGTGTGTGTGTGTGTGTGTGTGTGTGTGTGTGTGTGTGTGTGTGTGTGTGTGTGTGTGTGTGTGTGTGTGTGTGTGTGTGTGTGTGTGTGTGTGTGTGTGTGTGTGTGTGTGTGTGTGTGTGTGTGTGTGTGTTCTGCGTTCTGCCCCACTCGACTAGAACCGTAAAATGTGACTTATTAAAGGCTCGTTTACATATAATGATAATTATGACTGGCATTAGGAAATAATAATGTAATCTATTGACAAACGTTTTCTATATAAGGTTTACCTAAACTGGCTTTTTTCTCCATCTCTCATTATTCCTATAATGCACTCTCTATGGGTGGAAGATGTGAAACATAATTCACTCTGACTGCCTTTCTTAAGCCATATTTATTTATCTCAAAATTAAGTCATAGAGTCAACACACTAACTTTTTCTTGTGATTAAAATGCTGTCTGTCAAATTAACTTCTGTCTCACCTCCCTCCTCTTCCTTATCCTTGAACCCTCTGCCTCTCCTCTATGCCTCCTTTGCTCTCCTTTCCTCTTCTACCTCCTCCTTTCCCCTCTTGCCCTTTCCACACAGATGCTCCCAGCCGCCCAGCTTGACAGGAGTGATGGGATGTGTCAACTAGGTATTACACCTATCCCAACATTTTACACTGCAAGCAGGGAGACTGGCTGGGTGGGAAAGAATATTTTGGGGTGCAACAATTTGGAAATACTTGTAGAAAGGAAATATTTGTCTTTGTATTTTTTTTTTTTTTTAACTCTTTATTTATGAAACATATTCTTTTTTTTTTTAATCAGAGAATGAAAAGCAACACACTACTAGACACAGGGAAAGTGGGGAGCTGAGAAATAAGAAAAAGGAAAGTCAAACGAACGAGTATATAGCTGTAAAAGAAAAGCGTTTTTGTTTTCTTCTCAAAAGTAGAGAACCTAACTAACCATAACTTGATTTCCAAGTAATTAACAAAATAACCATTTAAATAATGAAACGGTCTTGTATTGGTGTCCAGTGGGATGAAGGAAAAAGTATATTTGGGTCACTCTTCTCCCATCCAAGATGTGTTAAAGGCTTTCCTGTACTGGAGGTCAATATTTGAAGACTTCCATTATAATGGGTGTTTGTGTTGCAGCACTACCCGTCAGGGTCCACTGACGATCTAGTACAGTATCCTTATGGGATGCAGTTTAATTTACGGTGGAACACAATTCACAAACTGGCTAATGCAATAATGCAACTGCTGTTGTAATGAGCCTCAATGGGAAGAAGAGAGGAGGTCCAAGCGCTGCTGTAATTTTGAAATGTGAAAACCTCTTTTTATAGTTCTGTTTGTTTCAGACAGCGGTGACTGGGATCCCGTTCAAGGCTCGACTTGAACGGGATTATTATTATTATTATTATTATTATTATTACTGATTTAGAAATAAGCAAGTCCGTCAGTGAAATAAATTCCCGTTTTTGTTTTGCAGTTCTCTAAGATGGTATGACTCCACGTCTACATGTATGAAGGGAAAGGTTTCTCAGCCAGTTCAGTTCAGATGCAGGACCACTGGATTTTTCTCATAGTTGGCATGTTTGCAAAAGGTTACATATGCACTGAGTGACAGTTAATTATAGATTGGCACCAACAAAAAATAGGTTTCCCAGCATCTGACAAAAGTCAGGGGTGACATGGGGCGACACTGGCTTGATGTTTGTTTTTACACAAACAAAGGTTTATGTGATTCCAGAAGTGCGGGAAATATTGTGCCACCCTTGTTAGCACAAATTGACATCTCCTCTCTGCCTCCCACTCTTTTTCGTTTCCCACATCTCTGATCATCTGATCGCTCTGTTCCTCCTCTCCATCAAACGTGTGCTCATGTCTCTCTCTTTTCCCAGCTCTTTGCATAATCTCTCCTCTGTATAATTGCCTTCTGTTCTTGTGTCTGTCGGACCGGTTGGCAACATGGATTGTTGACTGAAATGTAGAAGAAATTATTCTTATTTCTCAATCTGGTGTAGCCCTGTACGAATTCTTAAATATTCAACAAACCATTGCTTTAATCCAGATTAATCTGCTGATTTATTTGTTATTGTAAATCTATTAAATGTCAGAAAATAATTTAAAAGGACCATTAGCCTTTCTTAAAAGCTAAGATTGAGACTTTTTTTCTTTTCTTTTTCTGACTGATTTAAGATGTTCAGCTTACTATCACATAGGAAAAAAAAAAAAACTCATATTTGGGATCCTACAACAATTTCTTCTTGCCATTTTTGCTTAAAATTTAAAAAATAATTGATTTGGCTCTTTCAGCTTAAATTGGTTAAAATAAATGTCTTTAAGCTTATATAGATCACATCCCCGATGGTATTGTGCATCTATTTAACAATACATGCAAAATATTTTTCAAGAAAATGTATCTGTTCTTTTTTTTAATTTTTTATATCAAAATCCAATTATCTTTTCTTCCTGTAAAAAGACAATATGACGTGTGCTTACGAGCACCAACCAATTTCGACCAGTGATATCAAGACATCCATCCATCAATTAGTCTTTCGCGTAGCGAGAAGGGAGGTGTGTGTGGAATAAGTCACTGTCCTCTGTAGCCCCGGATCAAGTATTCAAAGTACCGGAACCAAAACTAGCTGCAATGTTTTGAATGGAGAAAGCAGATCTAGGCGTTTGTAAAGCTTTAAACTGCTTATTCTTTTTCTTCTTTATACTTGATAAATGGTTGCAGTTAGTATGTATATGTGTATATGTATGTGTATATATATATATATATATATATATATATATATATATATATATATATATATATATATATATATATATATATATATATATATATATATATATATATATATATATATATATATATATATATATATATATATATAATAAAATTAGTCCAATTGATGGGACAAAAAATTAAAACAACAAGAGACCCGAAATCAGTTTCTAATCAACAAGAAGTGTGGCCTGGCAGCCTCTCTGGCCCTCTGATGTGATCAGACCTTCACAATGCAGTTAGGATATTGGAACCTCTTAAAGTTGTAAATCAAGATATTCATCTCTCTGTTTATCTGTCTCTTTTTCTTCCCAAGCAGATGATGCAGTCCTGGACGATGTAATCAGACTGAAGGATTCATCTGCAGCGTTCGCACTGAAAAGAGGCCGAGGAGGGACTGAGGGGGAAGACACTAGGATGGGCGTGGGGAAGAATACCAACTCCAAGTCGATAGACGGCAACAGTGAGGGAGGAAAGCTTGAAGAGGAGAGCAAGCATGACGCAGATTTATACCCCATGCCGGTACACGGATGTTTTTCATTTTAACATTGGCTAAATTACTGTGTAGTAGTGTGGAAGAACACTCTCGGTCGTGAACTTGCGTTCAGAAACGCAACTCTAACACATCCAGCGGACATGACGGTATTGGCATTCATTTAATGGGCAACTGTCTGCTAACGCGTTCAACATATCCACTTAATAGGTTTATAATGTCAGCGTTGTATTTGCAGCTTGTTTCCCATATTCCCCAAGTGCCCCAAAAATCAGTAAAGCAGGTTTAAGTAGAACAAATCTGCTTCCACTGAAGAAGCTTCAGGCTTTCTTTTTAGAAGCTCTGATTAGGTGTTCAGTAAAGCCAAAAGGGAAGGAAATACAATGCAAGCCCAAAGTTTGTTTTTAGTATTGTGCCCCTGTTTAACCAGTACGTCTTTAGACTTTCATCTCCTTCATACATTTGATTTATTAAGCGCTTAAATAAAATGCATTGACAGGTTATATAATCACACTTTTGCGTCTTGGCATTGTGTGCCTCCAGCCTGCAAACATTCAAAAGGTATTAGATTCTCTCTAGATTCACATTTGAATGTAAATCTAGAGAGGCCCCTTTTTGTTTTAACGTTCTCCGCACATTCACAGGAAAAGCAAACACGCATAATATGCACTCGTCACTCATTCTGGGTGGAATGCATTGGTTTGTAAAGTGACACGTTTGCATGCGGTAGGAAAAGTGTATTCATCGCCCTCACTTATTTGTCTTTACATTTCTGATTCGACACAAGACTGGGCATGCACACAGCTTCACCTGAGGTGTCTTTGATTTTGAGCCATCATCCAGTGATCGGAGCCAGTGGGTTTTTGCACACTGTAATTAAAATAAACCTTCTGGAATGCCTTGTGTACGGAGAGGGGGCGGCATTAATGATCCTAACCGTGAGTCGCCCTGTGTTAAGGTGGTGGTAAACGGCGTGGGCGGGGCCAGTGGAGACCAGGACACTGAGAACACGGAGCTGATGGCCATCTACACTAAAGAGAATCAAAGAGCCGAAAAGGTAAAGTGGAGAAACGGAGACGTGAAACACAAACCACGTGTTTTAATATGTGATCCGAAGTGCAAGTTCACTCCCAAATAAGCCTTTTGAGTAGACTGCCTCGCATTGTTCACAAAGCTTACTCGTAACTACAGTTTCAATCATATTTGATTTCCTTCCTCTCCGTTACCCAGCATTCTTAGCGACGTAATCCTTCAGATTTCAAGTGCTAGTGGATTTATAACCCATGGTCACCGTGGTAACAACAAGTGTGCCTTGGTACTACTAACTGATCCACTTTCTTCTTCTGAAGATGTATTTTTGATTTCACATTGCGTTCCCCAATAATTGACACTGTTTATTTATTTTTTATCCTGTTAAGCGCTCTAGTGTGAAGAAGCAGCAGTAGGGTGGTCAGTCTGCATCATCAGTAACTTAATAAACGTAATGTACATTTTTCAATACGGATTACAATAAACAAACCGGAAAGAGAAATTGTTTTTCCAGAAACAAAAATATTACTAAAGATGAGGTTTGATTCCATGAGAATCTAAAAGATTTTCACCTTTTATGTTTTATTAGTCTGTCTCATTTTGCATTAAATACAAAAGCAGGTGACCTGTGACCACCACGAAGCAAATGTCTATCATTACTAATCCGTTACATTTCAGAAAAGCATCAATCCACGTGGCTTCCTATTTTAATATATTAATTAAAGCTATACAAATGTAGCGTTGATGTTACACTTCTAACCAGGATCTCTGCATTTAACATCGTGAAGCACAAACTCACTTCACACAAGCTAGAACAAAAAAGGTGCTGATTCATCAAACTGTCCACGTCATCTTCTCTATTGTTCTCACCGTGACTGTGTTTTCCTTTAAGTGAATCATGTGTTTTGGTTTTGTTCCACCCAGTCTCCTTCTCTCTCCCTCCCCCTCCCTCAATCCCCACCATCACTTTCTTTTCTTATGTGATCTGATCAGTCATTAAAGTAATGTCCACTCAGACGGTTGCTTTTTCTCATGTCAACGTTTGACAGGATCGGTGTGATCCGGCCGCTATAGTCATGTGCTTTCACAGAAACACATTCCCCTAGAATACATTATTGAAGTGTACGGGACTAAGTGAAAATGAATTATGAAGTCATTGAGCTCTGTTTTCATCTTTGTGTGTAGAGCTCAATGTCTGAGACACTGGACAGCACGGATAGTACGGACGCCAGGAGGATGGACATGATCTATACCATTGAAGACACCCCACCCTGGTACCTGTGTGTGTTCTTGGGCTTGCAGGTAAAACTTCACGCCATTATGAATCATGAATGTATTTAAAAAGATGTGTTTGACCTGGCAATGTCTCGCCATAAGAGCTGAAAAACAAGCGCTCCCCCTCACGCCCTGTATAATCATGCTGCGTCATATTCTTCGCCGTGGTTGTACTTGTCATCCCGGTGCGGTATTTTTAATCCGACGGTCCACAGCGTTCACCACACAACTGGACGTGAGTCTCAAAAATAGTATTTTGCTCACAGTGGGGCGTCATGTGGGTTTAAGCTGGAGTTGGTAACTATTCTTCAAATAAGTTTGTCACATGCTTTACTTTGCTCTGTCACTCTATCCTCACAGTGGAAAATGGCCTCCTTTCATCTCTCCTAATGGCATTTTTCTACATGGCCTGAAGAAATAGTCCTTTCATGTGTTGTCAATCATTTCTTTGAACAAGGGGTTCCCCTCAGGCCTTGCCCTCTGGGATAATAACACATTCATCTTTAACTTCACTACATTCTTGACGTAGCTGAAATAAAGCCTCCGACTGCTGAGCCAAGATCCAAGGAGATTTTAATCCTCTGTATTTTAACTTTTAAATCACCAAACACATTACTGGATCAGATTGTGAGTTCATGTCACTGTATTTGATCTATACATTTTGTATTTTTCCATCTTCTGTTGCCCGCTGTGTTTTGTCCCCGTCAGATTAAAGCTGAAGAAATATCTTTCAAATGTAATGAGGGCCATTGTCTCATACACAGCTTCCACCACTTTATCGTGCATTAAAGAAATGTTAATCTGGTTAATTATTCATTAAAAAGTAAATTGGTTTATATGCAGCTACATAATCACAAAACAAGTTGCTTGTTCCTTTGACCAACAACATGCCTTGATGTCAACCTTCATTCAAATACGTGGGATCTTTTTAGTTTTTAACAACAAACGGAGGGTAATGTTTTCTTTCTGAGAAATAATGATCCTGAAGAAAAAGGTTCATAAGGATGATCTGATGTATTCTGGGAAACGTCCTAAAAGCTAATGTAACTAAGCCAGTAACTATGGTGTCTTGTATGGTCTCTCTCACACACTCACACACTCACACACTCACACACTCACTCACTCACTCACTCACTCACTCACACACTCACACACTCACACACTCACTCACTCACTCACTCACTCACTCACTCACTCACTCACTCACTCACTCACTCACTCACTCACTCACTCACACACTCACACACTCACTCACTCACTCACTCACTCACTCACTGAGCCTGTGGCTTCTTGTCTTTGCAGCACTACTTGACTTGTTTCAGTGGAACTATCGCCGTGCCGTTCCTCCTCGCTGAGGCGATGTGCGTCGGCTACGATCAGTGGGCCACCAGTCAGCTCATTGGGACCATCTTCTTCTGCGTGGGGATCACCACCCTGCTGCAGACCACACTGGGCTGCAGGTACACTCTCAGTCTCACATGCACATACAGGAGGTCTTTGCCCTCTCACTCACACAGACACACACACTGCAGCTTTTCTGTTAGCTGTACATGTTATTCTTTCACTTCCTCACCTCTTCCCTACCTAACCTCATAGCACTAAGGTACAGAACTAAGTGCCTTCTTATGTCAAGGGCTTTTGTCGACATGACGTTCCTCTTTCTCCATCCTTCCTCTTCGTGTGTGTGTGTGTGTGTGTGTGTGTGTGTGTGTGTGTGTGTGTGTGTGTGTGTGTGTGTGTGTGTGTGTGTGTGTGTGTGTGTGTGTGTGTGTGTGTGTGTGTGTGTGTGTGTGTGTGTGTGTGTGTGTGTGTGTGTGTGTGTGTGTGTGTGTGTGTGTGTGTGTGTGTGTGTGTGTGTGTGTGTGTGTGTGTGTGTGTGTGTGTGTGTGTGTGTGTGTGTGTGTGTGTGTGTGTGTGTGATATTTACAAACATTTTTAATACAAAGTGATATTGGGATATCTCACAGATAAATTGAGCAGTGATATCTTGTGTTTTTTTTTTTTTTTACAGGAGGATCTTTAGTTCTAATGCAGTTGTCTTGTATGCATGCAAATGAAATGTAATGTAAATGTTTTTCATGAGAATGTGATGAGTTAATAGCATTTCAACTTCCTTGTTTCGTTCATGTGACTCCAGTTTTTTAGTTGCAGTTGAAAGGACAGGAAAGACGATGAAGAAAAGTCAGAAACTAGAGACATATGGCATTTGACTGCAGACCAGAGGACTGACCTACATGTAGTTCAACTATTGCGTCTCTTCTCATTGAGACCTGAACCCAGACAGACGCAGGTACTTGCTGTGCCTGACTGGTGCCTCGATGGAACTAGTGGACCAATACTATCCCGACTTTTTTTTTTAATTTCCTACTCAAACATTAAGTGTTGGAGAACTTTTGGTGGTTAAAAAAACAAACAAACAATTGGTTCATGGAAGTGTTTAACTCTAACTTTAAGTTGCTTGTGTGGATTTTCAAACGTTTTTGATTTACATTTCATTTAGCTGACGCTTTTATCCAAAGTGACTTACATGATATACAGTAGACACAGCAACGGTGAGCAATGAGGGTTAAGTGTCTTGCTCAAGGACACAACGACATGGACTAGCGGAGCCTGGGATCGAACCTCTGATTGGAAGACAGACCTGCTAACCACTGAGCCACAATCGCCCACAATTTACTGTGAAAAATCACGCATTGTTTGCCTTCAGGCTTTAATTGGGTACTTCCTCAGTGTCCAAATAAAGAACAAATACATGTCCAGGAAACTCTGTTTCCGGCTACATTCCAATGTCATACAGATCATTTTCAATTCTGTTGGGCTTCACTCATCTAAGACATTTAGTTGGTTCTCCTCTCAGTATCGCTGCCCTGCTCATTTTGAGCAGGTTTGTGAGGTCACTGCCTGCAAATAAGGAAATATGTGGTATTTACCGCCGCCGCCACAGTCACTGGGCATAGGCGTTAAAGGGGCATGCCACCGATTTTTGTATTGCACCTCTGTAAAGAGCTGGGGTGGGAGGGGGAAAAGGTGAAAAAATGCTTTTCCAGGAAAGGAGAAGTGTGCTTCCAAGCAGCTGCCACCTGCCGAGCTTTTTGAAATTTAAGAAGGTTCAATGTGGATTTGCTTTTCTTTCAGGATTCTTTTACAGCATATTTTATGTCTCATCATTCTTTTGTTTGCTGAAATAGACTCATAATCAGTGTAGTTTATGTTAATAATTAAAAAGTAAAGTCCCTCTTTATTTTCCTTTTTTTGTTTTACTTCAAATCCACCCAGTGTGACCACAGGCTTTCCTGACTGGTGCTGTTTAAAAAAATAATAATAATTGGATTTGATTTCTTTTTAATGTCAGAATATTTTTGTAAAACGTTGTCTTGTGTCCTAACACTTGCTCTTTCACAAACAACAAAAAACATTTCACCAGCCAATGCAACAAAAACTACACCGTTAAATTACTTCAGATATCATAAATGAGTGGCTAGAGTCAGTGGATCCCTCCCTTTTGTCATTCACTGTTCAGGACACACAGGACACAAAGTCCGATTGATTTACTGATTCAACAGAGTTTGACAAAGTTCTTTCACCTGTTGGGACTCTACATTTTGTGTTTGATGACAAAAGCTGTTATTCTTCAAACATGCACATCTCTTTTAGATAAACAATAGGTCAATCCCAATTTGATCTTTGTCATGTCATCCTTTTTCTTTTTGGGACAAAGATTAAGGTGGGCATTTGGTCCGAAGCCTGTGGGCAGGTGTACTACGAACTCTGCTTTTGTTAGAAAAAAAGGCTTTGATTTTCTAAAGAAAGAAGAAGTGAACATTTATGTCCTCGGCATTTCCACTAATATGATTCTATTTTTAATTCCGATAAGGGCGACTGTGGCTCAGTGGTTAGCAAGTCAGTCTTTCAATCAGAGGGTCGGTGGTTCAAACCCCAGCTCAGCCAGTCCGTGTCGTTGTGTCCTTGAGCAAGACACTTAACCCTCATTGCTCACCGTTGCTGTGTCTACTGTATATCATGTAAGTCACTTTGGATAAAAGCGTCAGCTAAATGAAATGTAATGTAATAAGATCTTTTGATATCCCTCCGCTGTCATGAACGATAATTACGGTCATTTCTAAAGGGCAGCCAGGACCACTAAGAGGAAGGAAGTGAATCTGTGACATCAATAACTAAACTTTTGTTTGACAAACCTTTTCTTTGATTACTCAACAAACAACAGTGAACTATAGTCAAATAAGCAGGCAGAGCATGAACTCTGTGTAATTGAAATGCTGCCACCTGGTGGCTCTGCACAGAAGATCCCATTTGCTTTCTCCATTTTAACACTCCTTTTTGTTGTACATTAGTGTGTTTTTTTGTTTTTTTAAACTATGCTTTCCTTGTGTTTAGGTTGCCCCTGTTCCAGGCCAGCGCTTTCGCCTTCCTCGCACCGGCCAGAGCCATCCTGTCCCTGGATAAATGGAAGTGTAATACTACGGGTAAACTCATCTGTCTCTCCCGGTCCCATTCATTACATTACATTACATTTAGCTGACGCTTTTATCCAAAGCGACTTACATGATATACAGTAGACAGTAGACCGAAGACACAGTAATGGTGAGCAATGAGGGTTAAGTGTCTTGCTCAAGGACACAACGACTGGCTGAGCCGGGGTTTGAACCACTAACCCTCTGATTGAAAGACTGACTTGCTAACCACTGAGCCACAGTCGCCCCACTCATTCATTACAGAAGCTCCCATCAGATATCATGTGTGGGTTATTGTATCTTTGTTTACTGTGATTCCATCTCCACATGCTGTCGCCATCTAAGCCTACAAAGCTGAGAATGAAGCCTCCCCAAGGGGGATTTGGAGGGGGGGGGGGGTTGTTGGTTATCTGCTCGCTCCAAATGAATATTAAGAGTTATGATTCTGATAGTGATCAAATTAAATTGTCTCTTTCTTCACCCAATCTTTCTTTTTCCATGACCAGAGATCCCAGTGTTCAACAGCACGGAGCTCCTTAGCACAGAGCACATCTGGCACCCCAGGATACGAGAGGTGAGGCAAAGAAAGACAAATGAAAGACCTGAAAGGGAAGGGGGGACGCTTAAGAAGGAGAAAGCTAAACTGGACTGACGGGATCAAATTGCTCTAAAGACAGATTGTTTGAAACTGAATAAATGTTTTAAACAAGCTGTTCAGCTCTTTACACAACGCTAGTTAGATAATGGATGTTACTTAAGCCATGGGATCTTTTTTTTCTTTTTTCTCCGAGCTGCTAAATGGCAACCCGGTCTGTAAATGGCTGCAGGGTTTGGTTCTCCGTGACATAAGCTGTTCATTTGAATTAACCTTTTCCGTTTGCGTAAGCCAGTTGTGTAATTGTTTTTTATGTAACTCATGGATGAGACTAAACTCAATCAGACAGAATCACATTGTTTAACGAGACATCGATGGCTGAGGGCAGGAGGAAACATGACCACAGAGAACACGCAGAAAGATAAATACGAGTCAAACAGGATTATTGTTCTGTAACCTCGTCTCCTCCGACCATGATGCAAACTAAAGGATTCATTAATTTGATTTCCCATTATTTGGTTATGAACGGGATTCAGCAGAGGTGATGGCTGCAAAGCAAACGTGTGCTTAGTGCTCTGCTGAATCGGACAGATTGTTTTTCTTATGATCAATTACTAGAGCAGGTGTTCTAACGATGGCCTCATTGATCAAATATATGGACCGCTCATTTCGTCTGACATTTGTAACTGGTGATGAAATAGTCAATTTACCACCGATGCCTGCATAAGTAAGCAAGACCATCAGCTAGAGGATTGACTATTTCTATGTAGTTATTATTAATAGTAAGGGCTGCAATTTAAAAAATATAATAATAATAAAGTTTTCTAAAGGGACTCTTGTGATTAAAGAAACCCAGGAAACGGCAAAAGTAATACAAAATGAAAGTTCCTTGCCGTAGCTTTAATAAACCAAATATTATATTTTGTAAAATGTAGTTTATTTTGGTGTTAATGAAAGCACTCTTTAATCATTTTTGATTTAAGTGTTTCATTGAAATCTTTTTTCAGTTGCGTCAGTCGCATAATCTTGCATCCCTCTGAGTCTGCAGCTGTACTTTGAGATGATTCATAGGGAACATAACTTAAAACTGCATCAGTGTTTAAGTGAGTAGTTTCATGTTCTGATTCATATTTAAACTTTGTTTGAACTTTTTTCCCCTATTCTCTACAATGTCTATGTTCTGTCAGATCCAAGGGGCCATCATCGTGTCGTCCCTGGTCGAGGTGTGTATCGGAGCGCTGGGTCTGCCCGGGATCCTGCTGAAGTACATCGGGCCTCTGACCATCACCCCCACTGTGACCCTCATCGGCCTGTCTGGTTTCCAGGCGGCGGGGGAGAGGGCTGGAAAGCACTGGGGCATCGCGATGCTGTAAGTTCAGACTCGCGCAAAGAAATGCAAATTCATGGGTCAACAAAAACATTTTCCAGGGCTTGTATGTCGCTCACTGAAATGATGTGCAGCGGATTCCGCTTCCTAGATCTCCTCCCTCACCGAGGGTATTCCCAGCTAAAGATGGAGCAGATATAATGGGATTATTTTCATGCATTACTGTAAAGATCCACTTCTAAGTGTGATATTCATGTGGTGTGAGAAGCAGGTCCCCGCTGCCTCACTACTGTTTGCACTGTAGCCGGAGGCTTCCTCCTCTCGCGCCGCAGGGTGTGTGCCTGTGATTTGCCACTGAATTGCTTTTTCTCGGGCGGTTAGGGTAATTGATTGGCTTTGCGGGCCTCTGGGGTCCAAGTCGGACGTAGACAGGAGTAAATGGAACATGTTCGTGCCGGATTTGTTCTCACACAAGTAAAAGGAAATTATAAGACGGCGATCCACCAAACTGAGGGGGATTGTTTCTGTTTGCAGGACTATCTTCTTGGTGCTGCTCTTCTCTCAGTATGCCAGAAACGTTCAGTTCCCTCTGCCGGTCTACAAAGTCAAGAAAGGCTGGACTTTCTACAGGCTGCAGGTCTTCAAGATGTTTCCTGTAAGTAAATAACTATTCAAAGTAATTGCATTCCCCTGTGTGTTGCTCTTTTCTCAAACTGTGGCCGGTCTCCATGTTTAGATTCCCATAAACTCTGCTCTCTTTTCATGAATAATCTTTGGTTCCTTTACAGCTGCTCTCTGCCTCCACCGCAAACTCCATCAAAGTCACACATTATTCAGCAGGGCTAATCTCTTTCTCCCTGGGAGATTAGGAGGTTCTCCCTCCGCCTGCCTCTGTGTATAAATCTGTGTTTTCCTGCTCTCTGCTGGTGATATATTGAATAGTATTGGTAGCTTCTACAATTTCACTTTTTATTGGATATATTTATTTCAAGATTTTGTTTTTTACATTTTACAGGAAGATACAATATTTGTGTATAACAATTCTCAATATATTATATTTTTTACAAGAAATAACTGATACCAGGGTGAAGTATTCCTGAGGTCGGTTAGAAATTACAAAGGTTCAGTAACGGGTCGATTTACATTACATTTAGCTGACGCTTTTATTTTTTTATTAAAGTGACTTACATGCTAAACAGTAGACAGAGCAACGGTGAGCAATTAGGGTTAAGTGTCTTGCTCAAGGACACATCGACATGGACTAGTGGAGCCGGGGATCGAACCACTGATCCTCTGATTGAAAGACAGACCTGCTAACTAGGGATGCAACGATACCACTTTTTACAAACCGGTACGAGTATTTTTATTTGTGTACTTGCCAATACCGAGTACCGATACCGATACTTCTTAGATTTGGTCTCCATGAAAGTGCAATTAATTTGGAGGCAGATTTTATTTTATCCTCTGCAGATTATGTCAAGCCTATAGTACAAAATTAACAGAAGGCTATCCCAAGCTTTAAACTTCTCGTGGAAGTCCCTCTAATGTCGGACCATAAAACGCCCCCGTGTCCGGGTTCATAATGTAAGCGAAAATATTAGGGATCGAGCAATTATATAGGAAGCTGTGTTCCAAGTTATGTTTCCGGTGCTTTTATTGTGGAGGGAGAAACGGAAAGGAAAAGAGGAGTGGAATTGTGGGATATACGTGTGTGAAGGAGATAAAAAAGTGGTTCAAGTTACCCTGCAGCGTGTTTTCATTTTATTAGAATTACAAATATAGACACACAACAGACACTCGGCTACAATAATATCATCCGTAGCCGCACAACAGCGTCTGAATGAGGCCGCTGCCAGCGCTACTTCTGGCGGATCAGCAAGTTTGATTCACACCGGCAGGACGGCAGTAATTTTTTACTGTGTGAACGCGACGCACATAACTCTACACACCTTGCTGCAAGAGCCGTGACGAAAGAGCCGTATGCGGCTCTGGATCACGGGTTGCCGACCCCTGCCCTAGACGTTGAAGTCGGGTAGGACAACAAATCTTTTTCTCCACAAAGCGCGACCAGTTTGTTGTAGCGAAATACTGTTGAGTGGTATCGGTTCTTGGTATCGGTATCGGTGCATCCCTACTGCTAACCACTGAGTCACATTCTCCCCTTTTTAAGAAATTATATTCAATGTTTCAAATCATCTTTAATGCGACTGTCTGATTGGTGGTTTCTTTTCACCCAGATCATCATGGCCATCCTGGTGGCATGGCTGTTGTGTTTCATTTTTACTGTGACGGACGTTTTCCCGCCGGAGGTAAACAAGTACGGCTACTACGCCCGCACTGACGCACGTCAAGGAATCATCGCAGCGGCCCCCTGGTTCAAGGTCCCATATCCCTGTGAGTGTTGCACTGATCAGTCAGCTAGTGAGGAATAATGATCTCTGTGATGGGACAGTTTAACATCAATTAAAATGTGTTATCCTTCATGTAATCGCACACTGTAAGCAACAGTACGATGCAATGCAATTTACTATCTAACCCGATCAAAAGTCAACGAAGATATAAATATGTATAAAAAGGAATACAATGTATAAATAATCAAACCAATAAAATGTACAAGAAATCCATTAGAACCAATTTAGGGATTAAACTGAAATTGAAATTAAAACTACACAAAGATATTTTCTGTTTTTAAATGCAGCCGTTTCTCACCTCTGACCCGCTCCGTGTTTTTACCTCAACAGTCCAGTGGGGCTTTCCAACGGTTACGGCTGCAGGGGTGATCGGAATGATGAGTGCGGTGGTGGCCAGCATCATCGAGTCGATCGGAGATTACTACGCCTGCGCGCGTCTCTCCTGCGCTCCTCCACCTCCAATCCACGCCATCAATAGGTAACGCTTCAGTTCAGCTCTGATTTCTTTCATGAATTAACTTTCTGAAAGACACTTTAATGAGCTTGTTTTTCCGTGCTTCTGTAGGGGGATATTTGTAGAAGGTATTTCCTGTGTGCTGGATGGTCTTTTTGGGACAGGAAATGGCTCCACCTCCTCCAGTCCAAATATAGGCGTCCTGGGAATCACAAAGGTAACTCACACCTGCACTTCATTCCATTTTACTTTTTATTTATTTATTTTATTTTTTGAATGTTTGTGTGTTTATTTGTTTTACAGTCAGGTAGACTTTGTGTAATTCTCTTAGTTTCCTTCTCTCTCTGCAACCTCCCATTTAGGTATTGTATTTATTTTTATTGTGATTGTGCAAATGATTAAACAGGAGCCTTTTGAGTCACTTTAAGTGAAAAACAACCAAACATTTGCTGGTACCAGCCTCTTAAATGTGAGGATTTCCCTGTTTTACATGATTTTGAAATAAATATGTTTGGGTTTGGCGCTGTTGTTTTGACAAATATATAGCAAATTTTACATCAACCTTGGCTCCTGCCCATTGGTCCTTCTTACAAGTGTCATTCTGTTGAGATGTGGGTATAAATAAATAAAAGGTGAAACTCTGGTGCATTTTTTTTTTATTGTTAAACCAATTTTATCGGCTGTAGCTCATGGGTAGAGTGGTCGTCCTGCAACTGCAAGGTAGCCAGTGTGTCCTTGAGCAAGACTCAGAACCAACAGTTTCACAGCAGCTCCTTTATCGCTAAGGATGGGTTAAAATGCAGTTTTATTTAATATTACGATTGGTAAATTATCCTGACTAATAAAGCACCCTTTTCTCCCTCCGACCGATCTTCCAGGTGGGCAGCCGGCGTGTGATTCAGTATGGAGCCGCAATGATGGTGCTGCTGGGGCTCGTGGGTAAATTCAGCGCCCTGTTTGCCTCTCTGCCCGACCCTGTGCTGGGAGCTCTGTTCTGCACCCTGTTTGGCATGATCACAGCTGTGGGGCTCTCCAACCTGCAGTTTGTCGACCTCAACTCCTCCAGGAACCTCTTTGTCCTGGGTTTCTCCATCTTCTTCGGTCTGACGCTGCCGAGCTACCTCAAGCAGAACCCGCTGGTCACCGGTGAGGGGGGGCGGCATGTTTACAAACTAATTGGCACATTTACCTCGGTAACGATGAATGGAGCTTTTTAGATATTCTCTGTCCTTGCAGGGGACCTTGGTTCATTAAATATGTGTCCTGAGCAATAAACAACTTTTGTTAAACACATTCAGTTGGTAAGGACCCGTTCATGCATTGTAAAGACAAAAGAGGGCTGATTGCTCCTGTTTTCTTATTCCATCTGCAAGGCATTTGTCATTAGAAACGCTTGTGTGACTGAAATGTTCCTTAATCAAGTGTGCCATTTTATTTCTTTTTCTTTTGTTACCGCTTGGCCACGCCTGCGTCATAGTGTATGAATATACATGGAAACTGCTTGTGTATTTTTCTCTCCCAATTCACTGACTAAGTCCCTGTCTCTCTGATCTTTTTCAGGCATAGTCGGGGTTGACCAAGTATTGAACGTGCTCCTCACCACTGCCATGTTCGTCGGGGGCTCTGTCGCCTTCATTTTGGACAATACTGTACCTGGTAAGGTTCTTAATCCACTTATTTTCAAGAGTTTTAAACTGATGATTTGAAAAAAAGTCCACCCTAAAAATGCATATGCTTCAGAGTGATCTTGATAACATTGTAATGGTATAGTTTAAAGTGCACAAACTATTTTTAAGGAAGAAATGGCGAGCAGGTCCAGCTGTACATCGGCAGTTACATATCCGGTCCCATGACTGATCGATCTGTCTTCCTGTTCTCCACAGGTACGCTCGACGAACGAGGCGTCAGGAAGCTGAAACTTGGCGCTGGTCTCAGTACTGCCGAACTGGAGGGCATGCGCTCGTACGACCTGCCGTTTGGAATGGACTTCATCCGCAGACACCCCATCTTCAAGTACATCCCGATCAGCCCCACCTTCCAAGGCTACCAGTGGGGGAGCATACGGGAAGTCTGCAGGAAAAGGCCGGGACATGGGGACGCGGTGAAGGGGGGAGGAGCGGGAGGGGAGATTGACGCAGCAGCGGGGGACAGTCGGGTATAGCCGACGTGGTGGTGCTGCAAGATCTTAAATGTGGATGAATTTGGGGAGCAAGGGATGGTACACCAAGATGGAAGATAGGACAGAAACGAGAAGGATTCGGGATTGTGTGGAAGAAATTGTGACGCACCAACGCCCCTCTCCCCGTCAGTATTTCCTTTAGCTCATGTCAGTCCTTTCCCACTGCCCACTATGCTATTTTAAGCATGCTATAGCAAGTCACAGCATGCTAAAAAGACATCACCACATGCAGGTTATTTGGTGGGTGTGTGTGCGAGTGTGTTAGCAGCAAGAGAATAACGGGTTTGTGCATTAATCTATGTGCACTTTAATCTAGAAGGAGACGTATGGACGTCAAACAATCAGAGCTGAATGTTTGATGATAACTTGTTAACGTGTGCGGCCCAATTTTTATGAAAGATATTCTCTACTCTCAGTAGACGTGACTATATCAATGGAGGATTATGCAAAAATTCTGTTGCGGACAGTTTGCCACTAGACTCGTTATGCAACCACATTGGAGGGACACACACACACACACCCCACCAGCCTCACCAGAACCAGCTTCAGCGCCACAATGCACGTCGAGGGTCATGCAGGTGGATGGAAGTGGTTCGTCAGGTCCCCTTAGCCATGTGAAGTGATTGTTTGTTTGTTTGTTTGCACTATCTGCCTCCTGAGTTCAAAAGCAGAATGTCGCTCTGCAGCTCGCGCCCCCATCCCTTCAGTGAAACTCCTCAGAGATCCGTTAAGCAGCACATCACATCCGCTCATCTCACACTAAATAAACTTGCATCCCCCGTTTTTTCTTTTCTCCAAGATCTCTAATGTAACAAACAGGTTTACAGCTCTTTAACGTGTCAGTATTATGCATCGATTACTAGCGAGGCTTTTAATGGACACACCGTTGTCTCATTTGTCTGTTGAATGGAACTAAATCATAATTGCTTTTTTCTTTACACCTCCTTTTAACACAAAGGGCACTTACAAGCTTTTCATAATACACTGTCCAAAACCGGCCTGTTCGGAACGGCCTCTGTTTGCTGCCTGAAGCCTTCTGGAGAACTGCTCATCCAAAAGGCTTCCCGCTCCGCGCTGTGCTGCCGTAGTAAGGTGTAGCCAGCATGCTGTTGTCTGCGCAGCAGATTTATGAGCAAGAGGGTAAAAGTTCAGGTTGCAATGTTCTGGCGAAATGGTCCACGCGAATGCGTACTGCACGCAACAGTGCGTACTATTTTAAGGGCAGCTGCAGCGTGTACTAAAAGTATGCTCTTTGGAAGGCAGTGCACACATTGCATCGAGCAACCGGGAGCAAGCTGTACCCAGCATGCCGCTCTGCTGTGTAACAGTTAATAGGCGTCCGCTCTCAATACACTACAATATGCTTGCACTCCACCAGTGCGTTAATTTGGCTCCTACATAACTGTACTAAGGATTAACCGTGGTGGTTTAGTTTGTAGTATTTAAATGTAATAAGAGGGGTTTGAGAGTTTTTTTCAATATCGTTATCGACTCTCAGGCGACGCAGATATTATGAAACATTTTCAACGATGTTTTAATTCCTTTACATTCCTCCTCCCACCTCCCATTCTCCTACCCCCCTTATCCCACTTTAAATAACTGCTGATGTTTGTAACTGTCCGTGTCTGTTGTAGTTCAGGCGGCACATTTAGCTGAGCGACAGAAGGTTCTGCAGAGCGTCATCAGCCTGTGACTTACCAACACAGGCGTGACCCTGAAGAGTCTCTAATTTGACCACACTGTGTGCCTCTGGTGTTTTCAATTAGAAAACAAAATGTATATTTTAAAAAATGTTTTGAAAACAAGATTATAATCTTAGTAAATGTCTAAATTTAAAAAAGTAACCGCTAAATGAAAACTACTAAACGTTTAGAGTTTTACTAAACCAAAATGCTACAAAGTTATTTATTTAAATCTCCTCTTATTGATCGGTTACCACATACCAAAAGCATTGGTGTAAAGAAACTTAAAAAAAATAAGTTTGAAATCTCATCCCAAATTTACTTTGCTTTTTAATCTCTTTTGTTAAAGCTATTTATTTATGACCAGATGATTAGTGATTGCCTGTGTGTCTCTTGCACAATGTTGAAAGTGTATTTATTTACTCGTCGCCGCGTGAAGATCCACGTGCTGATGGTGACGGACCACCCTGAGCCGCAGTCGGTGCTTTTAGAAAACTCTCCTGGAAACGGCAGCTTTTTCTAAAGAGTTTCTCGTGTAAGCTGCTTCTGTGTCATTCCATTTATATCATGTTGTTTTTAAAAACAAGAGAAAAACACTGAAAGAACAAGGCTGGGAACTGCATAGTTTTTCTCAAAGTTCGTAATCAGGGCCTTTTTTGCTACAAGTACTGTTTGCACACGTAGTGGTGCCAATAACAGAACCTAAATGTCACTCGAGTGCTCATCCAGATGTATGATCTATAAAGTATGGCCATTGTCTTGTTTGATGGACAAGTGGCTGATTGTGATTGGATATTTTTGGGCCTTCATCTGTGGTGGCGTGGTCAGCTGTGGCCTCATTTATGACGTCAGCACTCCGTACGTTACTGTCTGCTCGGAGCGATGAAGTGTTTGACCCCGGACGCGAGCAGAGATGATATCTGTATATATGGAGGCACAGATCTTAGTCTACTTTACAAATGTGTGGCCCTGTCTGAATGCTACGGAGGGCTTAATTCTTAGTCATACCTGGCAAAATGCAGTATGTAAGAAACTGTTTGTTAGCGGTAGACACCAATGAGCGTCAGAATGTTATGCAGGCGCCCGGAGTACTGTGGAAATGTTGGCATTAAACCTCGGCCTGTAATCCTAATCACAGTGCTGAAGTCTCGAAAGTGGCTCGGCCGGGGACCACCGGCCCGCGCACAGACTCCCATTCCTCACCAGCCTCATCTTAACATCGCCAGCTGGTTGTTATTGGGTGGTCGATAGAATTGGCAGCGTGTCATTGGCCACACCAGCAGATGTTTTTTCTTTTCTTATGGCGTCCTCGCCCCATGCTGCGTGACCTCGCTCGAGGAGCAGGTGACTATCAAGTCAGAGAGCAGAGTGACTGGAGGTGGTTTGACAGTTGTGTAGTTTCAGCACCTCTGTATTGAATCTTTTCAGTTCATGGGTCTGCGCACATAGCGATCACGCACACAACGTGTGACCTTGTTGTCTGCGTCGTATATTTATGCAACCAGCACTTCTCTCTCCCTGTTGGACCCCTCGGCCCTGCGGCGAAAACATATTGGTGTCCTCTCTTGTTTAGTGTACCTGTTTTTTCTCCGCAGGAACTCTTAAGTGTTGACGTTTCCTTATGCAGAAGAAGACGCCGGCTGGCCACCTTATCTATTAGGTCATCGGCGGCTGCGTGAACCGGCCTTATTGCCGAACGGCAAGATGAACGTGGGACGTCTCTGTACCAACAGGCAGCGCCTCTTGCTTTTATCTATTACCGCCCAGTTTTAGCCGTACTTCCTGTAGGATCCCATAAACATGCATATGTGTGTGTGGTTCTGAAATGGTTGTTGCAGTAAAAAAAGCACGTCACAAGCACAGACTCTTCTCTGATTTACATCCAACCAACAGCTCTTAAAAAGGTGGCCACCAGGTGTGTCAACCTTTCAGTTATTTTGAAGGGGGTGCTACCTGAAGAATATACTATTGTGTGTTGTATCTTTTTCAATGTTCTTTTTTTTTTTATGTATTTTTTTTTTCACGCAAATATTTGTACAAAGAAAATTATAACTTTTAATCATAAACCATGCTGGAAAGCGCACCATTCTGTTGTATTTTTTTATTTACAAAGTAAATACATTTTGATCCTATTATGAATCTGGTTTGGATTCCTTTTGTGTGTTTTTGTTGGGACCATTTCATATTGTATTTTTTTACTCTGACATTGCTTTCATGTCCATGTTAACGCATTACCAGTACAAATGAAAGAAAAGCTGAGGAACTTTAAATAGATGTAAAAATGAAAACAATCAAAATAAATGTATATTTAACGGAGTAAAGTTTGCTAAACCTTCTGGAAGAGAAATTTGTGTAAACTAATTGTAGCAATAAAATGTTTTAATCTTTGTTCCTAAAACTATTTAATAAGATGTTACAGAATTAATGCAGTCTTTTGTCTTTATTGGTCATAAAACTGAAATATTTAGACGGTCACAGGTTTGATTTAGCTATGATGGAGTAAATATAAGCATTGGTTTGCTGTAGAAAGATCTATACACTACTGACCAACAGTTTCTTCCATCACTATGAAAGTTATGAAATATAACTTTCCCATATAACACATTTTCCCAGCCCATTTAATTACATCCATGCCTGTGGATCCATAAATACGGCGTAACACTTAAAGGACTTGAGGCAAGTGGGCAAACCAGTATTTTTAAATAAAGAGCTGTAAATGTTTTTCAATGTTTGCCATCAAAATCCAAGCAGGTACCCTAATATAAAAAACATCAAAGTTATAGATTAAAATTATTAGATTACACGCACATATTTATCATGCAGCTAAAAATAGATTACAATCCAGGCATTTAGTATTTAGTTCTATACATGTTATGTTTTTACCAAATCTATCTATTTTTTTTCTTTTCTCAAAATCAAATTAAGTAACATGGGTCACATGCTACACAGTTTCTGTTGAATATTAAATGTCAGTCTTGCCTTAGTTAAGTATGAGGGCTGCAAAAATATTATATACATTATCAATGAATCATTTAAGTCTATGAAAAGACCCTAAAGTAGTGAAAATCAAAAAGAGCCCAAACATATTTTACCACGATATATGAAGAAAAACAAACACGAGCAGCAAATCATAACATTTGAGAAAGTAGAACCAGCAAATATGTGTAATTTTTGTGTAAAAAACCCACAGAAAATAAAATAAATTAACGTTACTATTTCAATACTCATTGATTTAGTTAATTGGAGTTTTCTTTTTGTTCTATGGCTCGACAGTTTAAAATGGGACGTTTAAGAATCAGTTGTTAGTTATACTTATAACTTGGGTAAATTTTGGTTTCTTTCCACTGCATATTAATGAGGGACTGATGCGGTGCGCATGCTCGGTTTTCCTATTGTTCCGGTGTTTTCATTCATCTCTGCATGCAGCCCGAACAAAGGGGCGTGAGGGTCGCGCTCTGATTGGCTCCCGACCGGGGCCCCCAGACGCTGCTGCTCCGCGAGCTCCGCCACAGCAGATGGACCTCTCGCGCTCTCCTCCTCCTCCTGGATGCACGCGCCCCAGCGATTGTTTCCAGCGGCGGGAGGGCGAGCGAGTTGACCGAGGAGTTCACCGTTAACGGATAGTTCAGCCGCCACGGCCACGAAGAGGAAAGACGGGAGCAGGAGGACAACCGGAGAGCCCGCGTCCGCCGGGTTTGGTGAGCCGAGATAGATCTCCAAAAGTCGGCAGGAACCAGACCGAAGCGTCGCTGTAGCGGGCTGCTCGTGGGGTTAATGTGGGACATGGACATACGTGTAGTTTGATAGCGTGATTGTTTGTAACGTTAGCCCACTAAAGAAGACTTAGACATGTTTTGACAGCATTAAATGCTCAACAGCTACATTTAATCATTTCACAAAAACACGGGCGACACGTTTGTGGAATAATAACCTCCAATATGAGGCGTTTGCGGTGTATTTGAATCCCGTGCCACGGTAATGGGCACGCGCCGTTACACTGTAGTCTAAATGTTAAACGGAAAGATGATAACAAATGCCCTATTTAGCCACATTTGGTCTCTAGCAGGGGAGCAGCTGTGTGTTAGTATAAAAGGTTACATAACGAGCAGATATTTGAGATTCCTGTCCACACACACAAACACACACACGTAGGCTGCTTAGACATAAAGTGAATATATTTTAATGTACATTCAAGCTGCCAGTTTATTTGTACACTTGTGATGCCACATTAGGTATAAACTACCTCCATGAAGCTTATGACGCTCAGCTCTGTTTGAAGAGAGGCGTTTGATTATACTGTGTGGTAGTCTGTGTCTCCCTGTATTGGGCTGGACCAATGCAAATGTTCATGAAGTTGAATCGGCGGCCCTCAAACTGAACATTGGGTGTGGGATCTTTAAACCAGACTGCATTCGCTTCAGACACGTGGCTCTGATCCTGAGTGTACTCTTCATCTTTAAGGAAGTATCCAGTCAACAAGGGCTGCAATCAGTGAGCTCATGGTGACCTCTGTAAGCGTGGTGTTGTTTGTCTGAACGACCAGCTCAAAGCACAGATGTATTCAGTTCTTCGTTGTAGGAGTCTAAGAAAACTAGACAATGATTCATCTTTAAATAGCTAAAAAAAGGTGCATAGTTTGGCAAAATGACAGGATTGACTGATCGTTGCAGCTCTACAGTCAACAAAGGGCCCCGAATAGTTTCTGCTTGATCTGGAGAATCTGGACGCCATATTTAGATTCTTGCAACGTTGTTTTTGACAACCCCAGTGCTGTATGCCTAATGAGGAGCACGGCACACACACACATTTTTGGTTTCTGGAGCTCAGATGTTTTCGGTGTTTCTATGGCAATGGTGACAATAGTGAGGCAGAGCTGTAGTAATGTAGAGGCTGGAGGCTGGGGGGGTGCAAGCAGACAGGAGGAGGTTTGAAGCTATTCATCGTCCATTTCAGCCAAAGACTTTGACAGAGAGGCTTCTGAGACAACAGGGCAAGAGGGCAGAAAACAAGCATGCTTGTGTGTCAGAGGGGAGGACCAAGGGGGGGAGTCAGGAAGTTGTGGTCATGAGTTTTAATAGCATGGCAAATGGGTTCTAGTCCTTCACAAGGGAATCACGAAAGGAGCAAGCTGAATGGTACAAAAAATAGTCCAGACTGCACAGTGTAAAGAACTCCCTAATCAGTAAACACATTTAAATAAATGGAGTTACTGTGTACGTAAAAAAACTGAGCAGATGAAGGCGAATGAGACCGAGGGGAAGATGGAGGATGAATATCGGCTGATGTTGTAATGAGACACGGGGGAATTCAGGGAGTCAATGAGGTCTACATTTGGAGCAGAGGAGCGCCCTGATCTGAGACAGCACTGGGTCAGCGTGACGGCGTTCGTATGCTGCTGTTGGCTTCAGAACAGAAAGCACAGACGTCGGCTTTCTGCAGTCTTGATGTCACAGAAACCGTTTACACGCGCACCAGGTGTTCTGGTTATTGCAGTCCAACAGATATCACTGGTTTGGAACAGATTTGGTTGATTTGAAGATAATTAACGCCAATTCTCCAAGCTTGATCTTTGAGAAGACGCTCAACATGGTGTGCAAAAGGTCAAGGTTAATGTGTTGCTTTGTGAACGCTCTGCAAAATGTTATTTTCATATCAGTACTGCAACAATGTTACGAGAGTAAGACGACGTCTGACAACCTAAGTTACATGGTTATAATATCAGTAAAATATTTGACCTAAGTTAAGGTGCCTCCCTAACCTTTTTGACGGGACACTGTAGCTGCCATCGAGGACAATGAGGCCTTTTGGCTCATGACGGCAGAATCTCTTCTTGTCATTTTCCTCAAAGTGGATATTAAACCTCACCACTTCTCTTTGCTTTGGCATCAAATGTTTGGTCAGATTCATTTCAACAAATGGATCTTGATGATATTTTTTCATTAGCTGCTTTTGTTTGGACAACATCTAACATTTGAGACGAAACAAATATTTTGTTATCGTATTTCCACTAGTCTTGAAATGTTTCAAACATTGCATGTGGTTTGGGGAAAACTTGGATGTCTTAAGGTTCAAATAACAGAATAATAAACAAGCACAGTAGCTGCTTACATTTGTTTTTTTACAAGACCAGACGAAACAATTCATTACCTTTTACAGCCATTCACGTTTTGGACAAAGTCAACAATGCACACATCAAGCCTTTTTTGTGTGCGCTTTTTTGTCACCAGCAAACCTTTAAGATGGTTCACAACAGCGATTGATACTCCCGCAGCAGCTTTCAAGGTCAAGTGTCCAACTTGACCTTTATTTGCTGTGGTAGCATCAGGGTCAACGGTCTATTTCGTTATCGGCTGTCGAGCTCGTTGACTTAAAATTCCCGTTGGTCTTGTTGAGACACAATTACAACATTGTCTTGGTTTGACAGTCGGCCACACGTCTGTCTCTGACCGCTGGTGTCATCGGCCAATGAGTCTACGGGCGCAGTATTAAAGACTAATGGCGTCCATTGTGTAGCTGAATGGTTGATCTTTTTGAGCGCTTGACAGGGCTAATACTGGTGCTGAAATATTGATGGGCCCTGGCACGGGGCTGGGCTGATTGGTGTTTAATATTTAATTCGGCCACACATTTACTTCAGTGATTGACAGGCTCAGTTTATTTATCAGTGCTGTGTGTTTAAAGCTGCTACATTACGTGTGTGTGTGTGTGTGTGTGTGTGTGTGTGTGTGTGTGTGTGTGTGTGTGTGTGTGTGTGTGTGTGTGTGTGTGTGTGTGTGTGTGTGTGTGTGTGTGTGTGTGTGTGTGTGTGTGTGTGTGTGTGTGTGTGTGTGTGTGTGTGTGTGTGTGTGTGTGTGTGTGTGTGTGTGTGTGTGTGTGTGTGTGTGTGTGTGTGTGTGTGTGTGTGTGTGTGTGTGTGTGTGTGTGTGTGTGTGTGTGTGTGTGTGTGTGTGTGTGTGTGTGTGTGTGTGTGTGTGTGTGTGTGTGTGTGTGTGTGTGTGTGTGTGTGTGTGTGTGTGTGTGTGTGTGTGTGTGTGGGTGGGTGGGTGGGTGGGTGGGTGGGTGGGTGGGTGGGTGGGTGGGGGTGGGTGGGTGCTATTGTTTGGGGGTGTGTGTGTGTGTGCTATTGTTTGGGGGTGTGTGTGTGTGTGCTATTGTTTGGGGGTGTGTGTGTGTGTGCTATTGTTTGGGTGTGTGTGTGTGTGTGTGGGTGCGCTATTGTTTGGGTGTGTGTGCGTGCGTGTGGGTGCGCTATTGTTTGGGTGTGTGTGCGTGCGTGTGGGTGCGCTATTGTTTGGGTGTGTGTGCGTGCGTGTGGGTGCGCTATTGTTTGGGTGTGTGTGCGTGCGTGTGGGTGCGCTATTGTTTGGGTGTGTGTGCGTGCGTGTGGGTGCGCTATTGTTTGGGTGTGTGCGTGTGGGTGCGCTATTGTTTGGGTGTGTGTGTGCGTGTGGGTGCGCTATTGTTTGGGTGTGCGTGTTAATACAGCCGTGATGCTTGAATTGAGCAAGTTTCAGGCCGTGTCGGGGCCGGTGTCAGTTTCCTGTGTGACTGACTGAGCAAAAGAGGAAGTGATTTTTAACGGAAGGGGAGCACTTCCTTTTAAACGGCCACACTTCTTCCTCGTCTGTTCGCTGTCAGACTTGCAATAAAAAGGAATTTGATACCGACACCTGAGCAACAAAACTGTGAATACCTGAGGATACATACAGTCTACCTGACTTAACCTCTCACTCTCTCTCTCTCTTTCTCTCTCTCTCTCTCTCTCTCTCTCTCTCTCCTCCCCCACACACACATCTGCAGCTGTCTCTGGTGACTCAACAAGATCAGTCTTCACTACGGTAAGATCGCTTGTAGTCTTGTAACTGATGTTGATTCCACATTTATTTGGCAGCTTTGTCCCGCTGACTTTAAGTATTAATACTTTTGTTTGTTGATATGTTCCAGAGGCGCTGAACCAACATTAATATAATATTGAAAGATGAACGCAGACTGGATGTTCACTGTGGTGGATTACACGTCATACACAGCTTAAAAAGTAGCAGATACATTTTAATACCGTACGGAAATGAAAGAAAAAATATGCTTCACAAAGAATACGCAAACAAGACTTAAGAGTCTGTGCTGTACAGCTGAATGCTACCTTGCTCACAACAATGATGCCAACAATCAGATGTTTTAGCAGGAAATATTTAGCAGCGTGATAACATTAGCTGATTAGCATTAAGCTCAAAATGCCGCTGAGACTGATTGGACTATAATCAGTGTTTGCAGGTATTTGGTCATAAACAGAACAAAGCACCTAATATGATGACAATCCTAAAAGAGACGTCCGTAGATCAATATATATATATATATATATATATATATATATAATGGATAAAGTGAAATCTTTAGAGGAAAAGTCAGGATCGACAAAGTCGTTAACATCACGAGTATCTGCAATATATCAAGTAGTTGTTGAGATATTTCACTAAAATCAAAAAAACGTCAACCACATGTTGGCAACAGAGGAAAGTCAATAGGATTCATCTTTTATGGCCATATTTCTGTTAACATAATTTCACGGCAATTTATTCAATATTTACTTCCAAAGTGGTGTTAAATACAATACAATTCAAATGCCTACATTAAAAAAATGTTCCACGTGAAATGTAAATTATTTGTAGCTTACGAGCTAAACTTGCCAACACATCCTTTGCAACCGTCTCTGTTTGTGTGTGAAAGTGTAAATTACAAAGAAAGTGAGAAAACGAGGACATGTATACACCTGGATAGGCTATGAAGCACGTCTTCAATTATTCACCTCCACGTCCAGTGGATTTAAGCTACAGGACTGTAGATCTTCTGTCCCGCCTCCTGCTGATACACAGGAGCAAGCTTCCCTTCAGCAAAGCGAAGGGAAGCCCTCCGCGGTGATGGCAGAGTGCCATTCTTTTTAAACAGCTGCATGTGTGCGGAGAGGCACTTGAGGCGGGAGGAGAGCCAGTGGGGGGACAGGAAAGCAACGATATATTGTAGGAAGAAGGAGGAGGAGGAGGAGGAGGAGGAGAGCAGCTGTCTCCCGCCATCACACACCAGTTGTTGTGACTGCGTCGCGGCGGTTTAATGGTTAATTATGATGTTGATCTGTCTCTTGAATGAAAATGCAGCGACAGGAAACTAGATAGGATCTGCTGCTATCATTGTTTACTGTGCTTTACCTCCTCTTCCTGCCGTTCCTCTCCTCCTCCTCTCCAGTCTGCTGGTCATGAGGAGTCATGAGACGGAGGGAGAAGCTGTTTCAACTCTCTGTGTTGCCTCTTTGTCTCTCAGCTCCTCTCATGCTTAAGGAGAATGGATGATCCAGAGTACGGGGTTCAGATCGGAGAGAACAAATTCATCAGGAAGTAAGGACTGAAAAACACCTGCATGCAACTGTCGAATTACCTCTGTATTGACCTTTGGTATGTTAAAGTATACACAGTCTATCTGGGAACCATTTTCTAAGCAGACGTGCATTTATTGATCCATTTGAAGGTTGTCAATATTCAGAGCATTAATATATCAGCAAGCAGCTATTTGCTATGTAAAGATCTAGTGGTGTAATTCTACGTCCTCTGGGCTGTAATCCATGTTTTTCTGTTCTCGTAGCCGCGCAAGCTAGGGAGTCGCTGAGTCGTGCACAGGTAGCTAGCTCATGGCCGCACTGTTAGCGCCGTAACCAACGTTAGCTGTGAGCCGTCGCCATGTTGAGAGCCGTGTGGAGTCAATAGTTTTGCTCTGAATACCGTGTAGAGAGCCTTTAAGTATGTAGTATGTAAGTACTTGACTTGAGTATACGTGAGTATATTGGCTCGCTATTAAACAACCATAAGAGAACATTTTAAAAGATTTGATTAACTCGACAGTCCTGTTTAAAGATACCGTGTCCTCTGTCTGAAAATCTCACCAACAACAAAATCTCCTCAATGAAAAGCCGACTCAACATATCAGACGACTCTTCACCTCTTTCTAGCATATATTTCAAAGGCTGCCTCGACAGCAGAAAACCAATCAAAGCACATCCGACACTTTGTAGAATGTAGTTTACATGATACATATATTTACATAAGTGGGCTACAAAATGTGTGAAATCAGCGGCACCTCCTCAGTGATTCAACATTTCTGTCTCCAGGGCAACAGTCCTCTCGCATCTGAAGACCTACAACCTCTACTATGAAGGACAGAATCTACAGCTCAGGCACAGAGAGGTGTGTGTGTGTGTGTGTGTGTGTGTGTGTGTGTGTGTGTGTGTGTGTGTGTGTGTGTGTGTGTGTGTGTGTGTGTGTGTGTGTGTGTGTGTGTGTGTGTGTGTGTGTGTGTGTGTGTGTGTGTGTGTGTGTGTGTGTGTGTGTGTGTGTGTGTGTGTGTGTGTGTGTGTGTGTGTGTGTGTGTGTGTGTGTGTGTGTGTGTGTGTGTGTGTGTGTGTGTGTGTGTGTGTGTGTGTGTGTGTGTGTGTGTGTGTGTGTGTGTGTGTGTGTGTGTGTGTGTGTGTGTGTGTGTGTGTGTGTGTGTGTGTGTGTGTGTGTGTGTGTGTGTGTGTGTGTGTGTGTGTGTGTGTGTGTGTGTGTGTGTGTGTGTGTGTGTGTGTGTGTGTGTGTGTGTGTGTGTGTGTGTGTGTGTGTGTGTGTGTGTGTGTGTGTGTGTGTGTGTGTGTGTGTGTGTGTGTGTGTTCAACAGAAAACGGAAGCATAATAATGTGTAATAACGATCTACTGTGTGTTTATTGACCAAAGCTCCTCTCTCCCAACAGGAAGAGGGGGAGTTAATCGTTGAGGGCTTGCTGAATATCTTTTGGGGTCTGCGGCGACCAATCAGGCTTCAGATGCAGGATGACCACGAGCGAATCCGACCGCCCCCCTCCTCCACGTCCTGGCACTCGGGTTGCAATCTGGACAGCCAGGGGTAAGAGGTCCAGGCGGATCCAGTTACACCCCGCTGACCGGAAATAGTGATATAAAGCAGCAGGGGGAAGATATAGATTATGTCGAGGTCATCTGATGGAAGAATGAGATAATTGATTTCCACCGTTTGCTAAATCATATTGGCAACGGTCCATGGAGGGAATGGAACCTTCAACACTGCTGGCTCAGTTTTTGATTTCGCCCCAAGCAATTTGTGTCAATAGGCTTGACACAAATGTTAGCTCTGTAATCCCATTTATCAGGGGAAGCTATTCTTGTTCCACAAAAAAAACTCGCAGACATGCAGCTGACATTTAGGGACAAAATAACATCAGCACTTCATGAAAGAGGACGTTAACTTTGAAGTGTCTCCGTTGCCTCTAACCACAGCTGTAAAGTTGCCTTTCCTCAGGTTGGATACCAGTCAGCACAACAAGAGACTTCAGGCTTTGAGGTGTGGATACTGAGACAAGCCCTCAAACGAAGAGCTGCCAAAGAAACCAAATTATCCAAGCTGATATTGCAGACGCTTCAGTCCCAAAATATAGCGAAACTACTTAACATATCAAAGGAAATACTCTCACATATCCCCGAAAAACAACAAAGAGGAACAGCCGTCACAAGCTGAAACTAACCTACGTACGTACAGAATGTGGCGTTTCAGTGGTGAACAAGCGTCTGCCGCTGAGCAGGAGATCAAATAATAACAGCGTATTGTGTTTTTTATGGTGACATCGTTGCTCAAAGGTTAAAGTGAATAACAGTTTGTATCGGTGAAATATTTTTGGTTGCGTCTTTACAGTCTCTCTTTTTCTCAGTTCCCCCAACAGCACAGACGGCCAACAGACGACACAGCAGAGCCCGCCCACCGTGGAAGTGACGCCTCCTGACAGCCAACCAGAGGACGCCGATGAGATGGAAGAGCAGGCCGAAGGTGAGTCGCTCCCCTCGGCTGTAGCGAGGATCAAACGGCATGCAGCGGAATCGTTTTCACTCGTTTTGTTTGTGTTGGCTCATCAGTTCCCAGGACAAAAAAAAGAAATGTGGCAAATATACAATACAAATTTAAAACACTGTGGACTAAATCTCTAATTAACCCTCAGCTGCTTTATATAAACATGCCATCGCTGTGAGGTGGAAAGGAATTAGGGCTTTATTTTTAGTTGGTCCGGAGGTTTTTTTTAACCCTTAAAAGAGGTTTGCGGTTGACAACGGCGAGATAAGACGGGAAGAGAAGTGAGCGCCACTCACGTCTCTCATATTTGCTTCATCCTGCTTCAAGTACTGTACTTTACAATTTTCAGGTTTACATTTATCTTTTTTATCACTAGTTACTCTGATACTCCCACACCTCTGGAACTCCCTGCCCCACTACATTCAATACTCTACGTCCATAACCACTTTCAAATCTCATCTAAAAACGTATCTTTTCAGAGAGGCTTACTCGCTTTAACTCTTTTTTTTCTCTCTTGTGCAATGACCCTTCTTTTTTGCTTTGCCTGTTCATTTTATTAATAGTATTATGATGTTTTTACTGTTTGCTGCTCTGTTTGGTTGTTTTAATGGATTGAGTGTTTCCTTGTTGATTTTGTAAGGTGTCCTTGAGTGTTTTGAAAGGCGCCTATAAATAAAATGCATTATTATTATTATTATATGAGATATAGATATGGATTATTAATACAAAATATACATTAATCTATAAAATAGTATAAAAACTGTATAAAAAGTAATTCAATTTAGCCCCACTTTTACCAGCTGCAAGATTAAAGTGATGAACACATTAATGCATCATAATATATATATATATTATTCTGAAAATTATCATCCTGCCTTTTACTTATGGCACCTTAAGGGTATTTTGATGGCAATACTTGTGTACTTTTACTCAAATCAGACGGTGTTTCTTCACTGCGTTATTATTGATTTTACTTCACTAAAGCTCTGAGCCCTGCTTCCACCCCGCAACTTAATTTATCAATGGATAGATTTAAAGTAATATGTGTATTCATGTTTAAGACCCTGAACTATGACTGAAGTTATGATTTACTGTGTGGACAGAGGACAGCGAGAGCTCCGCTCAGCTGCTCAGGACGAAGAGCGACGCCGGCGTCTTGAGGCGGGGCCAGCGCCGGTCACCGAGCGACCAGAGGAAAATCAGACGCCATCGCTTCTCCATCAACGGACACTTCTACAACCACAAGGTGATCCCCGAAAAGTCTGAGAAACGTGTGCTGAGAGTTTGTGTGCTACTTTTTAAACGCATGCTGGATATGGCAGCCTGCTGCTTGTATATCTGTACATAAAGTAATGATTTTCTTTCTCAGACGTCAGTGTTCACCCCGTCTTTCGGCTCGGTCACTAATGTCCGGATCAACAGCTGCATGAGGACGCCACAGGTGCTCCGGGTTCTCCTCAACAAGTTTAAAATCGAAAACAGCCCAGATGACTTTGCGCTCTACCTCGTCCATACAAGTGGAGGTGAGTTATCCCTTTTTCATTCCTGTGGTGTGTTAAGTTCAAAAATCTTTGGGCGGTTGTGTGAAGAGAAGTCCCAGATGCAGAAAGTTATAATAAAAATTGATTTAATAAAGAGATGATGAACAGCATTTCAAAATGAATCACACTAATAACTACACAATATATATACAAATATATCCCATGGGAGAGAGAAATCCCATGAGACAGAGATCCAGTGCCCCCCCCCCCACCGGGCAGCAGATCCATACATACCTGCCCGGCAGAAGGCACCCAGAGATCTGCTGATGTTCTCAAAATGTCTCAGCTTTGCCAGGTTTGGGGTCAGCCCCCCTTCCTCTGGCTAGCCTCTCTTCCAGTCCATTGATTGGACAAGACCTCGTCCTTTTAGGTGTTGGTCAACCCAAACCCCCTCTCACATTCCTGAGCATGTCCTCCTTATCTATCTGCTCCAATCTTCAGGCTGCGTAACTGTTTGTGGGCTCCTGATGTTTTCAGTATTCCTTCCACAATCACTCAATACATTTCATAATTCTAATTAATACATTTGTGTAGTACATACAGTGTCATCCATTCAATATTTGATAATCCATACAGAGTTATTTATTTGTCTTGACCCTCCAATGTAAACTCTCTAGCTCTCACTAGGAGCACTAAAAATCATTATTTTCTAACAATCCCCCCTTACTCACTATTTATAGTGAGTATACAAAAATCATGCAAGACATTCTCTGATTATCGTAAACTTAACTTGCTGTTACAACTCCCATAATCGTCATTCACTTACAGACTAAATCATGTCCCCCCTTGATAAACAAATGCATCAATCAAAAGCTTATTTCTTCATCTTCAACTCTTAATTGATTCCCTTGAATGTTTTTTTACTAAATGCAGCTTCAATCAACCTCTGCAGAAGTCCATGGATGCAGCAGCATCCTCAGGGGATCACGACTGTAGTGGCAAGACAAAGTATGGTTATTATGGACAGAAATGCATCTTCCAAACATACTGTCCAACCAGCTTGTGATGGAATCATCAATCCCAGCATTCTCTGCAAGGTTCTGACTCCATGCCGTAAGACCAGTCAGCGCTTCGGTCACTGATCCACCAGGAGCTGTGTTGCTTAGGATGAAAGTAAAACAGGCAAATCCAAACATTTTACAGAATCCGCCTTTCTCAGCATCACGAGTATAATTAACAATTCCTTTTGGCTATTGTCAATAGTTGTTAACCAGTTTCTCCTTCTAAAATCAACACTGAGCTCCCCTTGATAAACAGACACTCCCTAGGCCTCTGGGTGTTTGATGATTTCTTCACTGGGTTGAGACAAGTGTCCCTATTGGTTTCACCTCCCTTTTGTAACCAGACTTCACCACAGAGGAGATGGGTGTCCCTTAGGAGTCCTCAGTAATGCAGTTTTCTGCAGACAACCGATGCACCTTCTTGCTGTAGGTGTGATGAATCCAGGATGCTCTCTCTTTGATATGCGGACAGCAGTTGATGTGCTAATGATAGTTGAATGGCCCTTCCCCCCTTGGTGCATTCCAAGTCTTTCTCTTTACGACCCAAGTGGTCCAAATGGTCGGGGGATAACAGAAGAAGTCATCTCAATTCTTCTTACATTCCTGGTATCATGCTGCTTTGTTCTCCCCTTGTACTCATCCTGCCAACAAACATCCTAAACTTTGTCACCAATATGCTCTCTGCTTAAGATTTACTGGACAGTTTCTTAGATAACTTCAACTGTTTTGCTTTTGTTTATAGTCATGTTTAAGGATCTAGGATTACAAATGCTGTTCTAACGAAATGGTTCTATCTTTTTGCTCTATCAACTTAGTTTTCTACTTTCAGGTGCTAGAATGACAGATCAGCATGCTCCGGAAACACTCAAAAAAGTCACTTCACATCCCTCTACTTCTAAAGTTCTAAACAGCTTTACATCCTGAATTGTGTGTGTGTGTGTGTGTGTGTGTGTGTGTGTGTGTGTGTGTGTGTGTGTGTGTGTGTGTGTGTGTGTGTGTGTGTGTGTGTGTGTGTGTGTGTGTGTGTGTGTGTGTGTGTGTGTGTGTGTGTGTGTGTGTGTGTGTGTGTGTGTGTGTGTGTGTGTGTGTGTGTGTGTGTGTGTGTGTGTGTGTGTGTGTGTGTGTGTGTGTGTGTGTGTGTGTGTGGTCCTTTTCTTCTCTCTAATTCTCTCTTTCCATACCTGTCTCTCACTTCCTTTTTCCCTCTTATTCTTTGTTCAATCTGATGAACCAAATATTGACATCATGTGACTGTCAATCTTCCACTAAAATCCTTCTTGTCTTTCCATTCTTTCAATTTCTCCTTCTAAAACTTCACCATTACTGTTTTACAACATCTTTTCTAATTAATTGTTCTTTATCATTATTAGTTCACTAGGACACATCTGTTGCATCTCAAATGACTTTCTCATGGAACAGAATTCTCACCGGGTGGAATTCTTTCTAGTTCCAGCTTTGGACTGGCAATCTTGAACTCCGTCTGAGGAACAGCTTCTCACCTTCTGGGAGGAATCACCTATTATTTGCGCTTCTGTCGTCCAACGGAGTCCCAATTACTCAAATTCCCTCTCTCTTAATTTCTTCTGTGTATTAAGGTTCCCTCTTGATTTCACAATCTTACTTCATCTAGCTTGTCTCTCTTAAGTTCCCTTCCCCCTTAACACCTTGTCTCCTTTTTTTTTTTTACGACTCTTTGTTCTACTTCTCCTTGAGGCCTACGTTTCTTACTTTACAATTTAAACTATAAAATGGCAGTTTTCAATATCTTTAACACTCAAAACATACAACATGCAATCACCCTGTACAACAGATACAACGCTTTCTCTTCCTTTTCTTATTTTTTACAACAAATACACTATCAACTGATATGTCTTCCTAGATTTGTTTTTCCAATTCGTTATTTTTTGTTATCTTAATCATACACCTTAGCCATAGCGCATGCGTCGTCCTCTTCAGATTAAATTTCGTTATCTAGCTGTGAATCTCTTGAAGACTTACACTCTCTTCAATTTTTATGAGGAACACACGTCGTCTTTTCCAGATTAATATTTGATATGCATTTTAACAGTAACCTAAGAATTGGTTTTCGGAGCTCAGAGACAATGAAGGGCCCGTCGACTTACTAAACGTAACTCCTCGCGCATGCCGTATCCCCAACCTTACTGACGATATATCCTATATCTCCAGGCCACGCCGGGACTTTTAGTTCTGTTAAAACTTTTGCAAAACTGGTTAAAATACAGTTCCAATCTTTCATCTGCCGCGTATTATAACGATTGCGACCACGAAAAACCCCGTCAGTTTATGTATTTATCATAAAGAAACTAAGTAGTTACTCATCGCTGCGAACGCATTCACACCTCTTCAGGTGGAAGAAACCTCTGTAAGTTTCACAAACACATACAATCTCTCACTCAACATAAAGCTTCCACTCATGCACTGACGTCATCTTTCATTCAACATACATCTACATGCTGCATCACTTTCATTATTTGAACATTATCCTTATGTCATTTTTACACTAATAATTTATTACCTCGTCAGACCAGCCCTCCCCTGCTCACAACTAAATTGTCCTAGTTCTACCTAAACAAGGTTCGGTTATCAACAGGTCCTTGCCATTACCTTTTTAGTGAGGCCTCATGTGAGCAGAGAGGAGGGATCATCCAAGGGGTCCCAGAGAAAAGTCTGGTCCTTTGTTCAAATCACTATTCTTCAACCACAACTCACCACAAAGATCACGTCAGGGTCACCAAATTGTTAAGTTCAAAAATCTTTGGGCGGTTGTGTGAAGAGAAGTCCCAGATGCAGAAAGTTATAATAAAAATTGATTTAATAAAGAGATGATGAACAGCATTTCAAAATGAATCACACTAATAACTACACAATATATATACAAATATATCCCATGGGAGAGAGAAATCCCATGAGACAGAGATCCAGTGCCCCCCCCCCCCCACCGGGCAGCAGATCCATACATACCTGCCCGGCAGAAGGCACCCAGAGATCTGCTGATGTTCTCACAATGTCTCAGCTTTGCCAGGTTTGGGGTCAGCCCCCCTTCCTCTGGCTAGCCTTTCTTCCAGTCCATTGATTGGACAAGACCTCGTCCTTTTAGGTGTTGGTCAACCCAAACCCCCTCTCACATTCCTGAGCACGTCCTCCTTATCTATCTGCTCCAATCTTCAGGCTGCGTAACTGTTTGTGGGCTCCTGATGTTTTCAGTATTCCTTGCACTATCACTCAATACATTTCATAATTCTAATTAATACATTTGTGTAGTACATACAGTGTCATCCATTCAATATTTGATAATCCATACAGAGTTATTTATTTGTCTTGACCCTCCAATGTAAACTCTCTAGCTCTCACTAGGAGCACTAAAAATCATTATTTTCTAACAGGTGAGAGAGAAATGTCAATGGAGGAAAACCTCACTGACTGTTAATCAATACCTTTTGTGGATGTTTTCAGAGCGCGTGAAACTGAAGCGGAGTGACTACCCGCTGGTGCTGAGAGTGATGCAGGGCCCGTGTGAGCAGGTCTGCAAGGTGTTCCTCATGGAGGAAGACCTCGGAGAAGAAGTCACGTATGATGTAAGACGGAGGCATGAACGTGTCTTACTCTTTCCTCTCTTCTGTGTCTCCTACATCCTCTGATTTATCTCACCTTCTCTTCTTCTGTGCTCATTTCTCCTCCCTCCCACCAGGTGGCGCAGTATATCAAGTTTGAAATGCCCGTCCTGCAGAGTTTCATCACCAAACTGGAGGAGGAGGAGGACAGAGAGGTGCTGAAGCTCAGGAGAAGGTACAAGTGAATAGTGATACTTTATATTGTCCACAAAACCGTCTTGTGTCTCTTTTCTAATGGCCGGTCTTCTACATGCTCATCAGCTGCTATGAGGTGTTACACAAATTCATAATTATTTTCCACATCTGCATTTGTCTGCTTGTACTTGCAGGTATACGTGCCTGCGCTGTATAATTGAGAAGCAGCTCAGCTGTCTTCCAGAGGGGGCGACGTGTATGTGATACGCCCGGCGGACTGTGAAAGCACCACGCCCTCCGCCCGGCTGAGACCGAGGATCAGCCCACAAGAGCCCCGACGTATGTGTTTCAGCAATGATCCGGATGCTCCTGAACTCCTGCCCGTGGAGCCTTTTTTTTATTTATTTTTTCAAATCATCCGATTGATCAACTCTACAGACAAAACTTTGACATGCTGTATTGTTTGCGTGTGGGAGCCATCTCAGCAGTAGTCTTCAGACCCAGTCTTACCGCGTAGTCATCGCACACAGACAGACCTCCCCGTGCAGAATGAGCCCACAATGAGACGCTGTGTCTTCTGACGCCCCAAATCAATTCAAAGCACAGACATGTGACCTGATCCTAATTAAGTGCCTGTTAAAAGGTTTCTCCGAGCACAAAGGCACAGGCGACCATCCTGTGTTTTGGAGTTATAAGAAAGCACAATAGACCAACGCCAAACCAGTCATGCTCTGAAAATCTTGCGTGCCTTTTATGTTCCTCTCTGTTTAAGATTTTTGGATTTTTTTATATTTTATATTGTGATTTAATTGAACCCCTCAATTTGATCTCGGCCGAGAAGTTCCCCGCGGGGGATTATCGACGGTCGCCTGAGCAGATAATCCGTTCATGTTGTGACCGTCGGCCCGTCGGTGGTCAGACAGGCACAACTGCCGGGGTTGAAAAAATAGTTTTACATCGTGGGGAAAACTTTTTCACCGAGAGTTAGATGTTTTGTTGTGGATCTTATGTGACAGCAGCAGGTTAGCTCAGCGCAAGTACATAGACTGAAAACAGTCTGCTCAGAATCTGCCCACCAGCTCCACTAAAGCTCACATATTGTCAAAACAACAAAGACTAACAAATAAAGTGTTGGTGAGCGTTGGCGGTGCTGGTTGGGCAGATGTTGTCATCTTTCATCTTTGTGCAAAGCTAAGCTAACGCTTGTGATAGCTTCATATTGGCTTTCTGGTATTAATCTACTCATCAAACGCTCATCAAGAAATCTAAATGAGCTCTTCCACCCCAAAACGTATCTTTTTTGAAGGAAAGAAATTCCACCCCAAAAGAAGACTTTTTGCATTCCTGCCTTACGTAATCAAGAGGATGTCATGTTGAGCAAAATACTGTTTGATCTTACGAACTATTGTCAACAACATTCTTCACACGATGACTCCTGGTAGGCGTTGGGACTCTGGACTGGCTATCTTCTTTTTTTACATTACACAGAACGAGTGAAATCCCACAAGACTTTGAATCATGCCGACCATCTTTGTCAGACGAATGTTGTGAAAGTATGAATGAGCATTATTCAAAGCACAGTTTGCCTCCACGTGTCCAGCTCGTCGCTTTTGGTCCGCTCGATGTCTGCCAACATGGCTGTTCTAAAGTCTCGCCGCACAGTGCAACGTGTGAGCCTTAGTGTGCATGCCGTATTTTTTGTGACTCTTTAAAAGACTTGCCTGCTTTTTTGTATTGTCTTTTACAAAAATTATGATCTTTAAAGATGTTGAGAATTTATGCCACGACTTGGAAAATGTAGGGTTTTTTTTTTTTCGTACAATGATTGTTATTTAAAATAAAAAAAGAATGTTCATCCTGATGTATAAATATATAGACATATATAATCTGTAATCTCCATTTTGTTCAGGTCAGTGGGGGAAAAGCCCAGCATGTTATCTAACTTAAATCTTGTAGTATAATTCCAAATGACAGAGGAGATATAACATTAGTCAGAGCTTCAGGAGAGTTCGTTAAGTGTTCTGGTTTATTCTCTAAGTAGTTAAATAATTCAGACCAAATTTAGGACACACACACACACACACACACAGACACGCACACACACACACAGAGGTATTTATGTGTGATTTCGGGCTACAGCAGCTTACTGCGCACCCAGCCAATGAGCAGGTGTGAGACGGTGATCCACTCCAGCTGATGCAGATTGTCTGGAGGATCACAGCTCTGAAACGCACTTCTCACTGTTGGAAGAGTCTGAGCAGCCGGCGAAGAGGTTCGTCATCATCATCATCTTTGTGTCCGTCACAAACAGCCAGTCGACAGGTGAGTGTTCATTCTCATTTTTACTTATTTTGATATTTGAGATTCTGTTGAGTTGAGCTGGTTTCAACAATGTTTCCAGTGGTGGAATGGAACAAAGTACCTTTTTCTTTTTGTCTCATGCCTTTTACTCCACTACATTAATTTGACACTTTTTTACAGTAACTTTTACCATTTGAAAGAACTACTTGACTTCCTCCTTGATCTCTACAATAGTACACAAAGTATCAAATCCACGTTAACAAACTAACATGTAAAAGCTTTGCATGTATCAATTAGTGGTACTATGTAATAGTATACTATGTTTGAAAAGAGCCATTCTAACTCTTTTACTTTTGATACTTGAGCTCCATCATGGTTATAATAATTCTGTACTTTTACCATTTTTGAATTCAGTAATTCAGTACGGGATCTGAGCACCTCTCTCACCGCTGCTTGGTTTCCTCTGCTGTTTTTGTGGGTGAATTGTTTTTGTTTGTGTTGTGCACAACCTTTCGGGCCATGTTTCTGGAAAGGGATGAAATGTTTTATCGTCAGTGCTGCTGCAGCTTTAATCTGGGAGTCACTGGATTATTGTCAGACTGAGTGACCTCGTGTAATTATAGCTCATCTCATCTTTTTAGGGGACACCGATTAGACCGCACACTGTTTGTTGACAGCGGAGCAAATGATGTCATGCTGCTCAGTGGTGGGAGGAGTAATCTCATTGTGAAGTACATGTTTGAATAAGCAGCACTTTAGGGTCGGAGCGGGGCCACGTTCAACTGATTCACACCTAATATGACACTTTAATCTGCAGTCATGCATCCTATTTTACAAACTGATCACACGTGCCGTTTGTATTTTCATATTTTCTACGTCAATCAGAAAAGTAACTAGAAACTATAGCTGTTAAATAAATGTAGGGAAATAACGAGTACTATATTTACGTCTATAATATGGTGGAATATAAGTGTGCTTACTGTAGTTAATTTCTATCATTTCTTAGTACTTTTTTATTACGGTTTAATGTGTGTTTATTATTTTGCAAACATTCTCTATACTAGTGGTTCTCAACCTTTTTTCAGTGATGAACCTCATGTGAAATATTTCAAGTACCAACACCTAATGTTAATAATAAGTATAATAAGTAGTAAAATAAGCATCTTTGGTTGAAAAAAGATGTAATACACAGTGCTGTGCCATCAGTGTCTGATTTAATATAGAATATATTATTTTTGGAATTTTGATATGCTGCTGTTTCAATTGTAAATACTCATTCATCCTCATTTATTGCACTGCGTTAACTGTTAAATGTGTATTGTTAAATGTTAATTGTATGCACCTTCCCGCCAGGACAAATTCCTTGTATGTGTAAACATACATGGCAATAAATGGTTCTGATTCTGATTCTGATTCTGAATACATACAATTAAGTTTATTAATTTACACTTATATTTCATTGAATATTTATTAGATAACAATTTTCAAAGGATCTTTGAATGGATGCAAATGTTTTATTTTTTTTAATCTCACGTACCCCCATTTGAGAACTGTTCTATACTATATAACGTTTGTGTTTTGTATATACTTACACTACACAGGATACACAGTGGCTGCTGGAGTCAGACTGCTGGATATCTCTATTTATTTTATTCAGATAGTTCTCTCTCTGGCTGCTCCTGAAGCTGCATCTGCTTGTTCACGCCGTCCATCGGGGATCATTGACGCAGCGTCTTGTCCGCAGACCTCGAGCCAGATCTCATAATGAAAGGGCGTTACAGATTATAATAGCGATCTGATCCCACGTCAGCCGCGCGTGTTAATTGCGTCGCCGACAATGACGCCGCATTGTGTAAAGACGTGTTTCCTTAAAGCTGGATTACGAGCCGTGATCCGTCCTGGCAAAATAAAAATAACGCGCAGCGACGGGAACATCTCCCAGCTCACGTGCCACAGTGTAAGCGAGAACATGCGCGCGATTATGTGAGGCAAAACATTGTGCTTTTACTTACTTACTTACTTTGAAAGTCAAGTTTCAAACACATTCAAAAGTTTGTCAACTTCTAAAACTATTAAGTATCTATCATACATTTGTAAAAAATCACCACATTATTATTATTATTATTATTTCTATAATATACATAATTGTATTGCACTCTTACTTGCAATGATACTTTTAGTATTTCCTGATACTTGTTAGTTTACATATTTAAAAACAATTATTTAAAATGATTTACCTTTTTGTATGCTTTATTATATTGACAGTTTACTCTTTTTATTTATATTTATACATTTGTACTTTTTTATGATTGTTTTTACCTACTGCACCTATTTTAATGCTGCTTATGTCATATGATTTTTTTTATTTAAACATTTCTGAAAAACATCTTGCTTGACAAATGAAATAGTTACTAGTTAATGAGTATACTGTGGTGTTGCTACTTATATTAAAACTAAATATTTCACAAATTTACTCCTCCTAATGTTTCCTTTGTCTTATTGTTACAGGATATAAAATAAAAAAATGTCTGGCCTGCAGAAACACCCCCTCACAGCAGCTCTCTGCCTGCTCCTCCTCGTCACCCTGCTACCCGGCTCTGAGGCCCGCCGAGGCGGTGGCTTTGGCCGGGGCGGAGGCTTCGGCCGGGGTGGAGGCTTCGGCGGGGGCGGTGGCTACAGGCCGGTCCAGAGCGGGGGCTCCAGTGCAGGGAAAATCGCCGGAGCAGCTGCAGCGGGCGCCATAGGAGGAGCAGTGATCGGGTCTGCCCTGAGCCGCCCCGGGTACGGCGGGGGATACGGAGGGGGGTATGGAGGATATGGAGGATATGGAGGAGGATACGGAGGATATGGAGGAGGATACGGAGGTGGTTATGGCAACCAGCGAGGATACGGCCCCAGGCCCGGCTACGACCGAGAGGGCTCTGGAGATATGGAGTACTACACTGGAGCGTCCAGCGGCCCCATCTACAACAGCATCATCGTCATCATCGGCTCCCTGGTGTCCCTGCTGATGGGCCACTGGGTGGCAGGCATGTAGAGCTGGAGATGGATACGGGATCCACACACACACACACACACACACACACACACACACACACACACACACACACACACACACACGTTTGAATAAAGCTGTGGCCAATTGGTTTCCCGTTTGCTCTTCAGTGACCGTCTGTGAGGACAGGAGGAGGGAATTGACCGCGTGACCTCCACGTGTCAGTGTGACACCTGGCTTCAGTCCGCAGTGTTTTGATCAACAAAGCACCTCCTGTAGAAAGGTGTTTTTATTTTTATTTTTAAGTCTCTTTTTAAAGTGGTTAGTTTTTTTTAAATTACGTTTTGATTGTTTTTTGGATCCATATGTTTTCTCTGTGAGGAGTCCGTGAATATAGACCAGCTTGGATGTTTGATTAGGTTCAGTCTACCTCAAGAAGTCATGTAATGTCACAACAAGAGTTAAAGAGCAGCTATGATAATGCCATTTCTCAGTCTTTCATTATACGTTCATATTTAGACTGTTTTCTAGTTCTGCATGTTAAACAGTGTATTCAAGTGTCACTTTTCTTTCAGTTCTTTGCTTGTTTGTGTATACTTTAATCAAAGTACATGTTTTTTGCCATTTTGTAGACTTTTATGTAAAAAAATAAAAAAGCCAAATGTGCTTAGAACAAACTTTTGTGTTGGATTTAATTGTGTCTTCATCGTCACGTGTTTGCATGTTTGATAAACACAGATTTTCTAAAGAGCTGAAGACATCTCAACACAATCACTTCAGAATCAGAACCATTTATTGCCATGTTTGTTTTCACATTCAAGGAATTTGTCCTGGCGGAAGGTGCATACATTTAACATTTAACAATACACATTTAACAATAAACACAGTGCAATAAATGAGAATGGATGAATGAGTATTTACAATTGAACAGTAGACTATCAGAATATCAAAAATAAGATAAAGTGAATGCAGTGTGCATGGAATGTAAGTAAGTGTTGTGTGAAAGTGGCAAGTGTAAAGTTAAAGTGTCGAGTGCATTTAAAATATAAGGTTATGTGCAGGGGAGTGTCCAGTGGGAAATTGTCTGGGGGTGACAGAGTCATTAGAGTCAGTGGGGGACCCGGGCTCTGTTGATGAGCCCGACGGCAGATGGGAAAAAACTGTTGGTGTGGTGTGAGGTCTTGGTCCTGATGGACCTCAGCCTCCTGCCAGAGGGGAGGGACACGAACAGTTTGTGTCCAGGGTGAGAGGGATCAGCTACAATCTTCCTCGCCCGCTCCAAGTCCTGGAGGGACGGCAGATTGCGGCCAATCACCCTCTCAGCTGAGCGAATGATGCGTTGCAGCCTGGCCTTGTCCTTGGCAGTGGCTGCAGCGTACCAGACGGTGATGGAGGAACAGAGGATGGACTCGATGATGGCAGTGTAGAAGTGGCCCATCGTTGTCTTTGGCAGGTTGAATTTCCTCAGCTGCCTCAGGAAGAACATCCTCTGCTGCGCCTTCTTGGAGATGGAGCTGATGTTTAGCTCCCACTTGAGGTCCTGGGTAATGCTGGAGCCCAGGAAGCGGAAGGACTCCACAGATTTGACGGGGGAGTCACACAGGGTGAGAGGGGCTGGTGGGGCTGAGATCTTTCTGAAGTCCACAACCATCTCCACTGTCTTCAGAGCGTTGAGCTCCAGGTTGTTTTGGCTGCACCAGGTCACCAGGTGGTCAGTCTCCCACCTGTAGGCGGACTCGTCCCCACCTTCTCCTGGTCACTAATCAGCAGATTGGTCTCTGCGGCTCAAGCCTGTTGCACCCCAGACATTTTGTGACAAAAATTGCGAATGGTTTGCATCTCATACTAAATACTAATTATCTCCTCAACCACAAGGTCTATTTGAAAAATTTCAAAAGGTATAATATACCGAAAACTCTTGTGAACATAGATGATAAGTTCATATGTGTTGATAGTATATTGGTGTATGATAGTACACAAGAAACAATATTTTTTAAATATATAACATAGCTCTATATGTTAGAGGTTTCTGTGCAAAGTTTGGCTTTGGTTGAGTGAAGTTGAGTGTTTTTAATAATTATTTTAGTTCAGACATTTCGAGCAATCGTGACAACTCGGCCGACACTGAAAATCCTCCCTGGTCATTGAACAGTCTGTTCAATGAACTGTGTGGCATGTTTGAAAGAGCAAGTGGACCAAGAGTCGACATGTATTACATGCAGTAGATGTTATGTAGGGGGCCAGGAGAGTGAGCAAGACATCCTAGATCGGAAGATAGACTGATGGACAGAACTTTCAGAAAATAGGTCATTTTAGTCGTGCGAGTCTAATCAGCAGCAGTAGAGAAGAAGCAGCTGGTTGAAGAGCAGAGCTCCACAAGGGAGACCCTCTGCACAGCTGTTCAGTGTCGCTTCACTGGCTCGGTGTCAGGGGGCGAGCCGGCTGCAGCCTCCCTCACCTGGGCCTAGAGCCTAGACCTGGAGCCTTAATTTACCAGTACATAAAGAAATGGGCCTCACATTATTACGGAGTCTGACAATAACAATGTAGCCCAGCCCAACAGTGCTGCATTGATCTAATGTAGTCTAACCACCCGGCCAGCAAGCTCATGTGACACGAATCCAACACACCTCCGATGATCACCAACAACTCATTCAGCACTATGTGTTGAGTGAACTGGTTTTACTGGGACCGAGAGGCTGCGTGCACTAGTCATACTGGGACCGAGAGGCTGAGGGGACTAGTCAAACTGGGACAAAGAGGCTGAGTGGGCTGGTTATACTGGGACAGAGAGGCTGAGTGGACTGGTTATACTGGGACAGAGAGGCTGAGAGGACTGGTTATACTGGGGCCGAGAGGTTGAGTGGACTGGTTATACTGGGGCTGAGAGGCTGGGTACATGCTTTGAAAGGGAGCTGCAACAGAGAAGTGGAAGCTGGAGCAGATTGAAGATTGAAGAGGATTTCGCGCTGCACAAGACTCACAGAATGCCGCTCAGACACGTGAGTCCATCAACGCGCTCATCAAACGCATGCGCACGCTCCTGTTTGCTCGAATATGAGTTTGAGGCCGCAGCTGCTGCTGAGCTCATTTTGTTTACACAGAACCAGGTTGTGTGCTTTGCTGATGTTTTATTCTGCTGATGACGCGCTAAGTGTCTCTGTCCTCCACAGCTCAGTAGCAACCGTCCTAAAGTCTGACGATACATCCAGCAGTGTTCCATGGATCTTGATCACATTCAATCATCCTGCTTCATTACACGCTCAGACCTGAAATGCACACAAAGAGGAGTTGACCAGCGGGTTCTTCATCATACGAGATGTTGCTACAACAGACATGATATCTTTCCTCTGTCTGGTTCTTAGTTTACAGTTCACCCTGCAGTGTTTCTAAAAAATTCAAATTCAAATGGAATCGCCACATTTTGTAAAGCTTGTGGTTTCCCTTTAATATTGCAGTCTTTATTAATTGTTAGATAATTTAAGGTAAATCCACAAAATAATGTTTCCCTGATAATTTAAAATGTGTTGCCATCAAACTGGTCTCCACGTAAGCTTGTCATACAATGCCGCCGAAACAATCGTCTGCAAGTGCACATCAGTAAAGTTGAAGTTTATTTGACAAATCAAAAAAGGGGCGAGTCAACCCGTCCTTATTCAGCAGGAGCTGCAGCAGGATGGGAGTCCTCACAGTAAAAAGGCAAACATCTGCATTCTCAATACATTCACAGTTAACAGGATACAAGAAACGGCACATTAAAAGGTACACTGTTTGGGTTTTGGATCAGATCGTTCTACAGTCAAACAATAAAACCGGTTTTGTTGAAATATGAATGTCCTGGTTTTACTCCACTGCATTTGTATGACAGCTTCCGTCACCTTTCCAGATGACAATTCATCATCTCCTTCCTGTCCAGTGGAAAACCACGTAAACCTCCACATTTAGAGACTGTCTGAAAAACTGAAGGATCTTCTGTAGGTTGAGAAACGCCCCCTATACGTTTAGGCTAAATAGGCTTAATAGCGGCATGACAAACATGATAATCTTTTGTGAATATTATGCATTGTTCTGGATTTAACTACCCAAACAGTATATAAAGAGGTTTAAATTAACATAAAGTAAAAGTCAACATACAATTGAATGGTCCAGTAATATTAATCCCAAAACGTCACATATAACAGTAAAGAGAGAATTACATCCCAACACAGTGGTGGCACTGTTTTTTTATTGAACTAATAAAAACTCCAGAGAGTAACTTTTGAATATTTTTTTAAGTACTTAGCGTCTGCAAAAGAGAGAGAGAAAAGAAGAAAATTGATTGTAGAAATCATATCTCCCGTACATAACTTGATATGCGGCCTTAACAATTATAAACTCAGCTGATAACGCAAGATAAGACTCAGTGGGATTTGGAGATAAACCTCTGGCTCGAGGTTTAGCACACCGGGCGATGCAATCACATGAGGGAGGCAGAACGTTGATTAGGATGGACGGGGAGGAAAGACGTATAAAAATATATCAGAAAATATACAACATACACACTGTACTAAGCAGTACACACATGAAGAGCGGATAAGACAACATTCAGTACATATTCTGGAAAAGCGCACTTTGTGTTGCATTGGTTCCAAAGTAACCGTGTTGGCACAACAGCATGCATACAGACTCTGTTTGCCCACGTCACATAAGTACCAGCAGATTTAACAATCAGCCTTTCCGGTCGAGGTTATGTATTTCATTCATATGATGATAGTCCATTTATGTTTTGAGCTACAAAGAAATGAGTAGATATGAATCATTACAAATGGTTATGCCACTTTATAAGTGTAAAAGGCAGTGGTACTTGTAATATAATGGTAGGCTAATATTAGATATTAGACATGTTATAGTCCAGTATAAATTGATAGTTTTAGACCGATATTTCCTGTTTTCCCAACTCTTTAGACTGTCCTCCAACATCAACATCCCTGGATAATCCTATCAAATTTAAGAAGACAATATCCATTACACAGATTGTCACTGCTTTTTCCTATGATGCAAAAAACAACAACAGAGACCCAGTCCCATAAATAAATCCCCCCCAAAAAACAAAATATATATAAATGTTTTTTTCAGATAATGGGTAGTGGGAGTGCCACTCTTTATTTCTATGGCGAGAGAGAGCACACTGTGGGGAACTTTACCACTATGTGGTTTGTTGTAATTTGATCTCTTCCAGCTAGAGAGACGTTTAGTTCAGTCCAAATGGACACTGATGGGCCGGATTTCTCCTCCATCAGAAGCCTGGGGTATTAAGAACAGGAAAATGGGTCCCTTTGTCCCTCAGAGGAAGAAAACACAAGTGCAATCTGTTCCAAAGCTGGCTGTCTCTTCGAACCATTCCCCTTCCTTTCCTTGAACACATAGTTCCAAGATGCGGCACTAGTCAAGCACACACATGAGGATGTGACGCCTAAATATTAATAAAAAGTAGAAATCCACACATCAAAAAAGAAAGTCCTCACTCCCTAATCATTCCCCTCTCCTTTAAACAAACGCATCCTCCATCACTTTCACTGCTAGCGAAGACCTCAGTGGAGCAACATTAGCACGTTGCTATTCAGTAGCATCAGCGTGGTACTGGTGACCACGGCTGCAAACCCAAGCCAGCCCGTCTCCAGTCGCTGCGCCCCGTCGGTCGGTCTCTTCAGGTACCGTTCCGAGAAAACCATGTACAGCTCCAAGCACCTCCTGGCCTTCATCTGCTCGATCAGTGCCGGGTAGCCGATCTCCACGATGCTGACTGTGTCGTCGTCGTCGTCTTCATCAGCACTGCTGACGACCCCTGAAGGATTTAGAGGGCGCGGGGTAGAGGGGATATCTACTGCAGTGCCGTTGGTGGTCTTCGTTGCGTTGCTGGCCAAGCCGGCGTCCGGAGCGGAGGTGACAACAGTGGTCGTGTTAGTAGCAGCCGGGTTGTTTTCCGCTTTTCGATTCTCCGCCGACAGAACGTCTGTCCTCTTCATGCAGGCGTCCATGTAGCTGTCGTAGGTTATAGAGGGTTGGCTGTACCTGTCTCTACTATAGTCGTTGGTATCGGTGGACTTGGTCCCATATCTCCTGTACATGTAGTGGTTGTAGTAATGCTCCTCCTGGGGGTTGTGGAAGCTGAAGGGAGGACGGGGGAACCTCCCGAGCCCATAGCCCAGGGCCATTCCTGCCATGGCCCCTCCAGCTGCTGCCATCGCCGCGCTGCGTCCAAACCCTCTGGATCTGTCGGAGGGACGCATGCCCATTGCCTGAACCGAGTGGGAAAAGGGAGAGCCGCCCCGAGCACCCTGGCCCCCATAGCCAAAGCTGCCCCCGTACTGAGGGCTCAGGACTCTGTTGTTCGGGTTTTGGTTGATGTATCCACCTCCATACCCTCCGTAACCGCCATGACCAGCGTAACCGCCCTGACCGCCGTAACCTCCTCCATATGGGGAGCCCCGTGCTGGATACTGGTTTGGGTATCCTCCCGGCTGCTGGGGTCTGCCTGATTGCGGAGGGTAGCCTCCCTGGTTGGGTTGTCCAGGCTGCTTGGGGTATCCACCCTGAGAGCTGGAGCCTGCGTTGTTTTTGTTGCCCGCATTGCTGTTGGTGTGGAGTCGGTTGGACGTGGAGGACTTCTTGGAGCCAAAGCCCTTCCCAAAGCCGCCTCCTTTCCTGGCCAGGGAAAAATGAGCATGAAACAAAAGCAGCGACAGGCACAGCGCGGATAGTGACTCCAGCTTCATGTCCGCCCTGTAGGGAGAGAACAGGACAACCAAGACAGTATTAGATAATAATTCTACTTGGATTAATCATTTTACCCTGAAATAGCCTCGCCCCATTTAATGACAGCTGTCCGTCTCCGGGAAGACGTTTTCGGCCTTCCTGGGACGTGCTCTACAAACTCAACCTAGTAGAAGCAACACACCATGTAATCATGTTCTGCTTATTTTAGTGACCAACTCAACATGTTTTGTTTTTTTTGCTTTGCTCACCACAGAGCTTTGGCTCCTCAAATTAGGTTTCCAGGTTGGCTCCAAATAGCACAGTGCTCTGCGACGTGTTACTGCAGGTGACGAGGATCTAGCATCATGAGAAAGATCTCCTTGTTATAAATCTGCATCAGTAACCACAAAGACACAACCCGATTTTATCTTCAAGGTTTTGCCATCTTGTTTATATTAGAGATGCTATCGTTTCAATATTCCTGGATCTATAGGGTTCTTGTGGGCAATGAGGGAAATCAATGAGCGGCACTGATTTCTAGTCGTATTAGATTAACATAATTTTCCCATCAGTGTCATCTGCTTTCCTTGCATCTATCACTATATACTGTAAATCGATATTTCGAAATATGAGCCATATGCCACGTGTCAAATTGTTTTGTGTAAACTCATAAAAAAGATATTAAAATCAGTCTCTCTTATTAATCACATTCTATCTTGTGTCCTTCTTATGAGACAAGGTTTTTATAATGTGATCAACGAGATGCTAACTAATAATCATGAAACACGAGTCACAATGACGAGATTATGTCCGCGTTTTCCTTTTCGTAAATCCAATGATTAATCCATCTGCTGTCATAGATCACGTTATAATTTCAAACCTTAATTCCCACAGTTTTTGGGCATATAAATTGGACTTCTCGTGGCAAAAAAAGGCAACCGATGAAGGCAAAACCCAGTCAGTGTAGAAGACAGGTGCGGCACACGCAGCTACGGGACCTCCAGGTTTCGTGATGGGGATGCACGTTGATGCGACAATAAAAAAACAGCTCTGTCCTCCGGAGACCTGCGCCGAACAGAAGCGGGCCAGACACGGGTTGTTGATCGGCACACGCGCGCTGTGTTCAGACCATACTAACCTTGTGGTGACGGCGCGCCCACTTTAATGTGGCCTGTCCGCGGCCACTGCCCTTTATTCCGGTAAAAACATGGCGTCAAGAAACTACCGAGTGTAATGTAGCTAAATACTGTAAAAACAGCCTTGAGGCCGAGATGGTCGCGTGATGTAAAAAAAAAAAAAAATAAGACACGCACCAAATTGTGAATTTCATTCCTCAAACCAGCCTTAAATTGGAGAGTATGCTTCTTCTTTTTTTAAGGGAAAAGGAACCAAACATTACCTTGAGTGGTGAATGTGCGGATGTATTGGTCCGTGTTATTTAGCTTCGGCAACGTCCCGGGTCGTCTTCTCCGCCTGGGTGTTGATGCAGCGCGAGTTCAAACGGCTCCCGAGTTTTGGAATAATACCATATGACGTAACGCGGCACGAGGGAGGTGGTCCGCACAAGCTCCGCCAATTAATCCCCCCCCCCCTTTTTTTTCATCATAGAAAAAAACAAATTAATTCAAACAATATATTTCATCATGCCTAGATTATAAAAATAGAAACAGAAAATACTTTCATGAGTTGATTTGAGATGTCAAGTCAGTAGTATGATCCCCTGGCATTTTCGTGTTTTCTTTTGTAAAATGTTTGTAGCACTTCTTGTTAAAAACAATAAAAAATGGTCATAAAAACAAAAACAAGCTCCACCAATGGCTTGAAATCGGTTCTGAACCGTCTCTGGTGGGCCGTCTGTTCTGGACATAGTAGCAGGTTCTGAGCTGTCTCGTGTATATAACAGAGGTGGGGGCGGGGTTTCACTTGGCATATTTCCCAGCATCCTCAACCTTGCGATGATGCCTCTTTCATTCGGACACTCGCCACACATAATTGGTGGAATGGAGCAAAGCGTGGAGGTGAAATGTAATCAATTGTAGACATCGCATACAAATTAAGTACATGTACGTTACTCATCATTTGTAATTATTATTATTATATAATATTATTTGCATTATTATTATTTTGTAAGAATAAGCTAATATCTGAAAGGGGACCATATAATGTGTGTTTACATAAAATATCTAAATACTTAATGCTTGAATGGGCAGTGGCCCTCAGAAACACAAACTAAAGGCTGTAAGAGTTTTATTACACACAATGCCGGTTTCATTCATTTTTAATGACCCAATGCAGACAAGAGTAAACCTCTCAGCCGCTTGCTGTTTAACTCAGGAGCTCTCTGAGAGTGCAAAAAGTTTCAATAGAGTAGCTGAGCTCAGATGTGCTTGCTTTGAGGTGCCCGAATAAAAAAGCTTGGTGCACTAATATGCTCCTGAATACTGATGACGGCAACTGCTGGCCATTGAAAAACCCAACATTCAAAACTCTAAGAACCGTCTCATTCTGTGAACCCATAATCATTATGGCGGCTTTCTTATATTTCTTAATATATATATTTGTACTACTCTTATATCCAACACAGTACAATAGCAATATTTTCACAGAGAAATACAACTAAATTAACTTAGGATTTCTATGTACATCGGATGTCATTAGTAAATCAGATGCATTATGGAGTATTTTACCACAGAGAGGGGACAGAGGCAAAAACTAATTGAATAGAGATGAAAGTTTGTTTGGTTTATTTATTGTATTTAAATAAACTGTATGATGATTACATACATGCTCAGTTAAATTTAGTACATGAAGAAAATGGTGAAAATATAATCCATTACAAACACTTAATGTAAATCTAAATCACCAATATTATAAATATTCTGATATGAACTATATTCTTAGTATATCATCCAACATTCACTCATTTCTGCTTTGGACTGTCGTTGAATCAGGCAGGACTCAAACATCTCCACCCCATGAGTTAGAACAATTACTACCAGCAGGTCCCTGTTAAAGCAGAGCTGTTTATGTAAACAGATCATCCCCATGTACCCTCAGGGTAAACTAATCACCGGACACAAATAAAACAAGACTGATTCTACAGCTGCATATGCTCGTGTCTCTGTGGGCCTGTTTTGAGGGCCCAGTGAGGCTTTGAGCTAGATGCTAATGTGAGCCTGTTGTGACGACCCTCTCTGCCACTGGCTGTTGTCCCTGCAGGTGTGCAGGAGGGCGTGGCAGAGAGGGTCATCAGGAGAGTGGTGACTGGTTTGTGACACTGCTAACAGGCTCACAATGTGTAACATTGTAACATTCCATTATCCAAACTGCTGATCCTATTTAGGGTCGCAGGGGGCGCTGGAGCGAAGGCAGGGTTCACCCTGGACAGGTTGCCAGTTTATCGCAGGCACATAGAGACAGACACTCACATTCACACCTACAGGCAATTTAATTAAATCTATATATATACTGTATATTTCTCCATGCCATCCTCTTGTAACCCCATGAATATTTCTCTAGATCTGCCACATCCATTTTCACAATCTTAGTTGAGCGTTTCCATGCTAAAATTTGCAGAGGAGGCTGATAATGTAATTTGTTTTATAAGTATTCAGTCATGTACCACCGTATAGGACAAAGAAAAATACAATGACATAAGACGAAAAGTCTGGGGATCACAAAAGTTCTTGCAATTCATCATGACAATCGAGCCAAAACTCATCAAGATGTGTTTCTCAGAATCACAAATGTTGGCCTCATGTTATTAAGATTCATCCCACTGCCACTTTCATCCCAAGAGCTGTGTACTTAGTATCTTTAACACTTTGATGTCCACCTCATTTCTATACCTCTCCATCACTTTAACTCCAGGTGAAGGACTCAGCGCAGCAGCATAATGTTGCTATTCAGTAGCATCAAAGTAGAACTGGTGACCACAGCTAATAGGCCTCCCAAACCCGTCTCCAGTCCCTGCACTCCATTGGTGGAGCTGGGCTCTGTCGTCTTTTTCAGGTACTTTTCAGAGTAGACCATGTACAGCCCCACACACCTCCTGGCCTTTACCTGCTCGATCAGTGCCGGGTAGCCAATCTCCACGATGCTGACTGTATCGTCATCGTCATCAGTAACAGTTTGTCTGAGAACCCGGGAAGCTGGAGGCACTGGGTTGGCTTCAGACCCATCTAGAGGGCGCAGTGTTGAAGGTGCGGAGGTCGAGGAGTTTTCTGCTGCAGTGCTGTTGCTTTTTGTTGTGTTGCTGCCGAGGCCAGCACCGGGGGCGGCAGCAGTAGTTGTGTTAGTTACAGAAGTAGTTGTGGTGGTTGTAATTGTAGTTGTGGTAGTGGTCGTGTTAGTAGCAGCCGGGTTGTTGTTCGCTTTTCGATTCTCCGCCGACAGAATGTCTGTCCTCTTCATGCAGGCGTCCATGTAGCTGTCGTAGGTTATAGAGGGTTGGCTGTACCTGTAGTCTCTACTGTAGTCGTTGGTATCGGTGGACTTGGTCCCATATCTCCTGTACATGTAGTGGTTGTAGTAATGCTCCTCCTGGGGGTTGTGGAAGCTGAAGGGAGGACGGGGGAACCTCCCGAGCCCATAGCCCAGGGCCATCCCTGCCATGGCCCCTCCAGCTGCTGCCATCGCCGCGCTGCGTCCAAACCCTCTGGATCTGTCGGAGGGTTGCATGCCCATTGCCTGAACCGAGTGGGAAAAGGGAGAGCCACCACCAGCACCCTGGCCCCCATAGCCAAAGCTGCCCCCATACTGAGGGCTCAGGACTCTGTTGTTCGGGTTGTAGTTCATGTAGCCACCTGGATAACCTCCATATCCGCCATGACCAGCGTAACCTCCTCCGTATGGAGATCCATGTGCTGGGTAACCTCCAGCTGGATAGCCCCCAGCTGGGAATCCAGGTCTGACTCCTTGATTAGGGTTGCTACCATGATTAGGGTAACCCCCTTGATTAGGGTAGCCTCCTTGATTAGGGTAACCTCCTTGATTAGGGTAACCCCCTTGATTGGGGTAGCCTCCTTGATTAGGGTAGCTTCCATGATTAGGGTAACCTCCTGGCCGGCCTGGTTGCTGAGGGTAACCTCCCTGATTAGGGTAACCTCCTTGATTAGGGTAACCTCCCTGATTAGGGTAACCCCCTGGTCGGTCAGGTTGATGAGGGTAGCCTCCCTGGTTGAGCTGTTCAGGTTGTTTGAGAGTCCCACCTTTGGACTTTTTGTCCAGATTATCTCTTTTGGGGGTCTTCTTAAAGAGACTTATTTTCCCACCAAACCCTCCCTTTTTTGTGGCCAACGAAACATGAACCAAAAGAAGGGACAGACACAACAGATCTGTTACAGTCAGCTTCATCTTTTGCGCCACAGAGAGGATCCGGGGAAAGAAACATAAAGAGAGCAACAAATATAAGAAGAAAAATTAGGTTTTCAGAAGTATTTCTGTTGAGCACACAGCATATAATCTACAATCAAACAGAATACATTACCACACCACATGGCAAAGTCTAAGTACAAGAGAAGATGCATTAGTGGTTTTGGACTAGAGGTTCAAGAAGGTTCTTGCTGTATGTGTCACTGATCCATCACTGTCTTATAAACCTAACGGACATTTTCCATAGAACAGCAAGTCAATATTTGCATGTTTAGAGGAATTTATTATTATTTATTTAATACCGTGTATTTTTTGCATTTCATTTTGATGGTCATGGGACAATTCTGCCCACCACTTTGTCCACCTGTTTTTGTTTGTAGCCCATTAGCTAGACATGAAGCAACACAGAGTCAGCTAAGGCTTAAAATAGTCCAAGGAGGCAGCTCTTTGGTGTTGCTATTTATAGATATTCATATGTTGTTTTTTATAAAAACACCGTCTATGGAAAAAGTTACATCACATCTCTTCACTAAAAAACGGAATATTCTTAACAACGTGCACACATAATACTGACCTTGTAACTTAAGTGTCCACTCCACCGACATGTCCTCTTTAAGAAACCTCCCGAACTTTCTGTGTGACCCCTCCCCCTTTCCTCCTCCTTTAACCCCCCCAAACATGAACACGTTAATCTATATTTGGTGTTTGTTTTAAGCACTGCTTTGAGGATACATGCTACACCGAGTGTGACGTGACTATACAGAGTAGACTAACCGTTTAGTTGCAATAGTTAATGTGCTATTTTTATTATATCAAATTAGCACTTAGATTTAACTTAAATAATTGGCTTTATCGTATACTTGAATGACGGACTTGTTTATTTTATCGTGACTTCGTGATATATATATGTCAAAGTTGGACATACGGGAGGGGTAAAAGTAACTCCGAGATTGAGCGTTGTATGTCCTAATCGGTCTGGGCGGGCCTTCTGTGTGGAGTTTGCATGTTCTCCCCGTGTCAGCGTGGGTTCTCTCCGGGTTCTCCGGCTTCCTCCCACAGTCCAAAGACATGCATGTTAGGTTAATTGGACTCTAAATTGCCCATAGGTGTGAATGTGAATGTGAGTGTGAATGGTTGTCTGTCTATATGTGAGCCCTGGATAGACTGGCGACTTATCCAGGGTGTACCCTGCCTTCGCCCAATGACAGCTGGGATCGGCTCCAGCGCCCCGCGACCCTAAAGAGGATAAGCGGTTCAGATAATGGATGGATGGATGGATGTCCTAATCTTTATGTTATATCCCATGGGATAGGAACACAGGTGATGGTGAGTGTTAAAGGGTAATTTCACTCAAACATGTTTTTCTCACTTAAAACTAAGTGAACTCCAGTGGTGTCAGTTTGTGTTTATTTTGGCAAGGTGTTTACATATGTCTGGCTCTAAAAGGTCTGGTTCCAACTACCACCCAAATGGAGGTGAATATTTCTGTAACATTATTTTTCATTTGCTTATTTATGCCTGGGGACCCTGGCCACATTTACAGTTTGATTGATACATTTTGATATAGATTTAGATGTTATAGATGTATCGAGGCTCTCCTGTGACTGTAGGTTTAGATATGGATTTTTGTGTGCAGATGGTGCCACCTGCTGGCCATGATAAGACATCCACTTATTAAATCCTGTGAACACCGTTGATGTGGACTAAAAATCAACAAAATCAAGTCTAGAAAAGCAGTGAACAACTAATTAACTTTATGTGGAGTTGACATTGGTTTCCTCTGATAATCTAAATAAATTGTTGACAAAGAGCGATAGGACACGGTCTGTAAAGGGTTTAATGATTTTAATTGTGTGAATTTTTTTTTTCTCCATCACACAGACACTCATTTGCCCTGGTCAAGTGATCCATACATTCAATGCAGGGTAAGATGTAACTGGACAGCATTGCAGTTTTCTTTTCTTTTTTTAAACTAAAATAAATTATCCTTATAAACAGAGGACACGTCCTGATGGCATTGATTTACCAGTGAGGTGGCAGTAGGAAGTTTCTAGACACGCACACACACTATGATAAAAGAACAAAGAAGGTCATTATCGGACTAGACGGAATATCTGTGGGTGAATTTAATTGTGGATGCATAATAATGCATAACTGGGACAGAAATTTACACTTATCGTTTTCAGTTTCAGGGTCCCAGAGGCACAGCAGATATCTGGCAGTACCTGACCCTTTTTTCGTTTACAAAAATAAATGCTGTTAGTGTTTTAGCAATCTGCCCACTTTTTGTTGTTGCATAGCAGCAGAATGCAATTCAGATATGACCAAGCAACTATTGCGATTATATTTGTGCGGCGCCGATTGAAAAGTTGATTGCTTTTTCATCAGTATCAACACAGGTGATAACAAGATAATTATTCATTTGGATTTGGATCAAATAGGGAAGGAATTTCCACTAAAAAGGAAAAAGTTTAACTGGGTGCTTTAAATCACACAGTGGTGAAAACTGACAATAGGTACAATATACAAAGTCTGCTGAAAAATGCAAACGCAAACAAAATTGCACCTTAACCTTAGGCACATCTGTAAAAACAAATCTTCATTTGCAATCTTTTTTTCATTTAAAAATAATATCCCTTTGCTTATTGCATACGCTTCTCCGATTGGTCTATGGATAAATAGCAAAGAGGAAGAAAGAAAAAGCGAGTTCAAAAATGTTACTCCAGCAATGTCAAATGTATAAAGAGGGATGGAAAATCTTATACACTGTCACACACACACACACGCTGTAGGAGAGCTGGGCGATTCAATTTACATTTATGTCTTCTAGCGCCACAATACCAAAAAAACATCTAATTTGTGGCTTGAGGATTTAAGCAGCTTTCCCATATTAATAATATATCTCAAACGGACAACATCAAGTTTTACTCTTTTCAGTTTAAAGAATTCTTAAATTCATAGTTTTAAAATTTAATACATATATACTGTATATGCTGATAAAATCTGCACATTCTTATTCCTTTACAGATGGTCTGTTCAGTGGTTAACCAGTGGCGCTGCACTTTACCCTATGGGTTTTAGGAGTGACCTTTCTCTTTAATAATATACCAGTCTTCATTTGCTAAATGCAGCAGCAAGCAGCTACGCTTGTCACCTTGTACGGAGGCTGAGGGGGAGAGACAGCTACTGAACCAAAAAGTTCAGCAACGTATTTCTGAAAAAAAAAAAAAGACTAGGATGACTTCTCTCATATCGCGAAAAAGGTATCCAGATAAAAACAAAAGAAAAAGTGCAGAGAGACAAGCGTTTGCCTTTGCACAGCAAAATGTACAGCGCCACTGCGATGTAAAACAGAGACGCAAATATACAGGATATTTACAAATTTACAGGAGGAGGAGACCGTCACGACGACGACAAAACATACAGCTGACCCGGCTCTTGCGTGGGAGGGTTTGGGGCATCGATTCCTGGACATCAGGTCGAAAGCTGTCGCGCCACCAGCAGTCTGCCGGTCCGGTTCTGACGGGAGAACGGAGTGCACGAATGTGGCTTGATGGTACGAAGACAAACCGGTTCGAGACAAGCACAGACCCTCTCGTGGGTGTCGACGGATAAGGGGGGTGGACGGGTGGAGGACAGGACTCCTAAATGAGCCAGCGGTTCCCCTCCCCCATCCCTCTTGTCCTGAGGGACATAAGAAGCATCCCCCCACCCCCGCATCCCACCCTAAGGACACAGTGCTGAGTCAATCCTCTGTCCGGTCCAGAGTCTCCCGCTCCACTTTACACGCCGTTGGCACTCATCTTGCTCTTCTGGGACACCTCTGTTGCTGCTTTAGCCTGTGGAAGAGGTCGCAAGGTTAGTACTGCAACACAATGTTCGGAATAATAATAATAAGAGACGGAAACGGAGTTCAATGGTGCCAACATTTAAAAACGGCAGCTATGTGAGCACACCAACCCGGTTGTCTTAAAACAAAGAGAAAGTGTATGAACGAGAGACACAGTGTCTCTAAGTGAGAGGTTGGTTTAAAAAAAGAAGTCTCTCGGATGTGTGTGCATGACATTGGCAGGTTTATATTTATAAGCTATTTTTAAACCTCACACAGATTAACTTGAAATGTTCAGTTCTAGCTAAGTTTTTTGTATTTCCAATTCTGTCAAACCTCTAGTCGTTACTTCAAAACATCTGAATTGAACCAATTCCCAACCAGTCTCTATATTGAAGTCAAGTACTTTCTAGAGCTGTAGCCCCGCGTCCCACAGAGAGATTAGCATGCCATGTAATAAAGATCAAAGCCAGGAGGAACTAAGTGGATTATGAAACCCTGTGTTGCATAACGTCTCATACTGGTTTCTACAAGTCCGAGCAACAATGGATGCTCACCTGAAGGACTTCGGCAGGAGTCAGAGGTTTTTCCGACACAATTGGAGCCTTGTCTCTCATCTCCTCCACCTACAGGCAGATTAAAAAAACAAAAACATTTATAAGATGGATGGTTCCTGCAGGATGTTGAGGTTCTTCTGTACTGCGATGCTCTACAAATAGTGCGATGTATGCAAAACTCTGAGGAGCGACTAAGAATAGCTGGTCCACCTTAGAGTTCAGCCTGCCTCGAGTGAAGTAAATCTGTAACTACAACACTGGGCAAATTCTGTGAAGATCAGTGACTTTAAGAAACTGTAAATTCTTCCTAATTATCATCATCTGCGCCAGGAGGATCATGCGCTCGGTTGTGCGCTTGAGCGGATGAGTGTGCACCTCTGCGTCTGTCCACATGTCTGACATGATGTTTTGGGGTGGCCAGTCACAGCTGCATGCTTGTGTTGTGCAACCCCTTGTGTTGCTCGTTTCATAATGTCGTTGACGGCTTGGTATTTAAAAAAATATCCCAGGGCTGGACTTTAGTGAGATACAGTACGAAAAGTACACCTCCTAGTTTTGACAGACGATGACCTCATTTCCTCTCCCTCGTCAATACAGCTGATCTTATCTGATGAGTGTTTTACTGACCGGTCTGTCTTTGATGATGAGGGCGGGGTCCGTCAACATGTCTGTGCTGACTGAGGTTGTGTTTGCTCCGGTATTCTCCGTTAGAGGGGGAGTAGATTTCTGCAAAAAAACAAATACATCCGATAAGAATACCACATCCCACAAACGACTACATGCTCTGGGTTATTGTTCGGTGGCTGTATTAAAGTCATTAAAATTAGGAGGCATCTGGTGTGCATACTCATCGATACTGAATATTTAAAGAAGGGAGAATGAGTGGATGTGATTTCAAGAGTTTTGGACTAGAAAAACATTTCAGACACTATGTTTCAAAGACACATGGAGGTCTTGAATAAGGGTTCATAGTTACTAATAGAGCTGCAATGAGGAGTTGATCAAAGGAAACTTCATCAGAAGATATTTTTGATAATTGATTAATAGTTTCAATTATTTTTCAAAAGCAAAAAAATAGTGTTACATTGACTTTTTCCAATTTGCCACTGTTCTTTGGTCATAGAGGTAGCAAAGAAAAGGGTTTCGGTCTGTTGGTAAGACTAAGTAGTTTGAAGACGCCTCTCCGGGATAATTCTTTTTATATTTCACCAGTGCAGTGTTTGGGGACGCTTGCAGCGATCTCGAGAACCGCTCTGCGCTTGCTGAGTCCAGGAAAGTGAAGAGGAGTTTGGTTCTACTGTTCTACGGTATAGATCCAGCAGCAAAAGTGGACTACAGTCCTACACACCGCTGCGTACGGACGGCATGCTCTACTCCATCTGCAGAGCCCTGAAGCCCTGCCGCCGCTCGCTTGTTTATTCAAAAATGTATTGATACTAAATTGCACCAACTTCACCACTGTCTCCCCTGGGCCCCCAGCAACACACACACCAAGTGTGAAGTAGATCGAATGAACAGGTTTTAAGATATTCAAAAGGACATACACAAATGCAGCAAAAAAACTCCTTTTGCTTCCTAGATAGATTTTTGATAGACTGAACACTTAATCAGTAAATTAATATGATCGTTAGTTGCTGTCCAGGTTACCAATGAATCAGCAGGCACCAGAAACATAAAGAGTTACGAAACACCTGGAGCTTCTCATAAGGAGAGCAAACACTGAACGGCACCAAATGTCAGTGACCTGCATTTGAACGGATTCCCAGCTTGAATGTTAATCTTCCTCTAATCTGAACATTCGAGTGAACGTGCACTAAGATTTTAAGTGGGCTGTAAAGGTCAAACCTCGAGCTTGGGAACAGGCGGGATGACTGGAGGTTTTGGTTTGAGGTCCGTCAGGTACATGGCTCTGGAGAGCAGCAGCAGCGACGGAGGAACGTTCTCCTTCAGGTGCAGGTCCAGCCACTAGACAGAGACGAACATTTATTATTTGGGGAACAATGAACAAACACAAAAAGCTTCATTCTTTTCATTCATTCATCACGTGAACTAAAACACGATTTGCACCCATTATTGTATTTGTTGAACACCAAACTTATGCCGCGCTCACGCCAAAAGCACATTTTTGCATCAGGTTACTCACAGGAGTTTGACCACGGGATCTTTTGTGTTTATTCCCAATAAAACGGATAAAAAGGATGCGGAAATAACGACATAATGCCAACAAGTAAAAGAAAGTCTGTATTTGCTGATTTGTTTAGGTTGGGCCACGAGACAACAAGCAAACAACTTTTTAAAATGCTTGTTTTATGAATGGAGCTTGGATTGATTAGTGCTAGGCTTTGCCAACATTGTACCTACTCGAGTTCACACACACATACATTTATACGCATAGTTTCATCTGCTCCCTGAACCTGGGAATATTAATCTGCGGAAATCATACAATATTGAGGAACTAAAGCTAAAAATAAATTTACAAAAATGGATTTGCTCACCTGCTGCATCTGCTGGTGGAGTTGGTCTGTGGTGAGACCCAGAGACCTCATCCCTCGACTACGGCATGCGGCCTGTAATTCTGACACACTCATAGCTGCCACTCCCTCCGCTGCAATCATCTGTGAAGAAACGAAGATGGTTCTAACTGTTGCACAAGCTTGGGGAAAAAAAAATGTATTACACAACCAAGAATAAAATCCAACTGAAACTTTCCAGTGGATTTACCAAAAATGTTTCTTTGTTCACCAGATATAAAATGTTATTTGCAGTCTTGATTCAATACGTAAAAGTAAGTTGGTGCGCCGATGGACACCTACAGTATGTCTGCTTGTATGGCACTTCCCAGTTACAGGACCCTTGTCCATGTCTTCCTCTCATGACTGTTACATCATGCCGACAGTCCCTCGGCCGAAAACAAAAACACCCCGTCACGGCCCTTTAGCTCACCTCATCGTCTGACTTGATGGTTCTGAGCTGCATCATCAGCTGGAAACGCAACAAGTTGTTTGTGCCGATGGGCTGCAGCTCCAGCAGTTTACACAGAGCCACTAGCTGGGGGCGCTCCAGGTGCTCCAGCGTCAGCTCGTCCTCAAACAGCTTGGAAAACCGGACGATGTCCTTCGTGGTGGGCTGCTCGCCTGTGCCGCGAACCTGAAGAGGGACACAGAGCCACTGGTGTTGCTACAGGCATGGCCGCGTAAACACACTTGGGCATCCACCACCGGGCGATCGAGTGCGAATTAAAGAGAGAGGGAGGGGGGTGTAAGCTCTTGCCATTGCTGCGCTGTTGAATTATATCGTTTATTGTAATTAATTATAGCTGAAATCCGCCCGCCGTCTGCCATTGTCACATGGTCGCTTCCACGCTTATCAAAACAGGAAGAAAGTGGTAAAGGAGTAAAAGCCCGCCTCTTCCTTGATTTAGTTGGCCGCATGGGCCAAGTGTGTGTGGCTAAGCGCCTTGCGCTGACAAGTTGAAAGTATTTCCATTACTTGAGTGTCTAGATTCCCACTAATAATCTACGGTTCGGTTTGTTTACCGACACACTCCTTAAACACTTAGCTGGCAACTATCAAAACCTTAATAATACCGTAATAACAAGCACGTCACGGGGGCTTCGACGTGGGCCGTGTGGATGGATGTGTGACGCACAATATGTTCCAAGTGTCATCTTGGCTTGTAATTTACCTTCTGAACGTATGTGGAGAAGCGCTGCGTCTCGTCTTCCGTTTGAGCTTTCGCTTTATTCCGTCGAGCCATCTCAGCGATCGTCTCTTGGAGGAACTTGGCCAGCTCCAGCTTCGCTGCCAGACCCTTCTTCTGCTTCTCCTCCTGCAGGAAGGAGGGAGAAACGGGCTAGTTTAAACTAATTATACTTCATTTACGGTTTCTCCTCTTTAGAACAGTGTGTTGATTGCGTTACAAGTTCTCTACAGTTCAACGTTACAGAACAATTTTCATTGTGGTCGTTGGATTAATAAAAGATCTCATTGGCTCGGTCGTCGAGTACGAAAAGCTGACTTTAACAATTTTGATTTCCTTCTGTTTTGGCCTGCAGGTTGTCTATTCAGGCCAGGTTGTCCATATTTCTTTGTTATGTTTCCAGATTATTATTAAACATGAAAGCACAATTTTTTGATGCATACTTTTAACTTCTTAGTTTCTCTTGTACTTAAAGAGTGATGTTTCTAATAATAATAATAATAATAATAACAATAAAAAAGGCTGCTGCCCCAGAATAGATTTAGAAAATGTCATATATGTCAGACGGTATTATCCATCTCAATCTGTAACCGTTTGAATCATTACAGCATTCGCACCAATTACAGTGTAGATTAAACACAAGAGCATTTCTAGAAACGAGAGCAGACACCTGCTGCTTTTCATTTACAGAAGAATAGACATTAACAAAAGGAATGTGGTATCGTTATGATTACAGGTACAATAGCTGCTGAGCCCGAGGCTCTTAGATCAGCAGACATACCCGAGCAGTTATATAATCACAAAGAACCCTGTAGCGAGGTCAAGCAGGGTGTGCGTGTGCACATGAACACATGCCTTTTTGGACTCCGTCTCGAAGGTGGAGGGCAACATCTCTGGGAAGAGTTTTAGGAAGACGGGAAGAAGGAACTCCATGAAAGGAACGATGATGAACACCGTGAAGGGCACCAGGCGGAACAGGTCAGCGCAGGTGCGCAACAGCTGGAAGCACAAGAGACAAACGATGTTATTGTGTGTGTGTGTGTTGGGGGGGGGGGGCAGTTGTCTTTGGAAGGGTTTCCACATGTGCAACATGGCTCTGCCAGTCCTTAAATAGCCGAAACGCAGTTTTACTACTGTGCACAACTTGGGGACACTGAGGGTTTCTATTTTCATATCGTCCGACTGTGGTTACTCGAGATCGCCCATAGGAGCTCGGATAGCCGGGAGGGAGGGAAAACTTGGTTTGTGTGTCAAAGAACTTGTATTGAAGGCATTTCTACTGCGCAAATATTTTTATCCTCTTAAAAATTACATTCCTAGTCATATATATAAGTCGTATATACATTTTCATAAAATAATTTAGCCTGTTTTGCTTTTTTTGATTAATAAAACTATTTATTTGAAAGAATATTTAGAAAAATCAGCTTGAGCGTGTATCTGCATCTGACGTGCTGTGAAATAATCAAACCTTTAAGCTGTCTAAAGGACGTACAGGTAAAGTTACATTTACAAAAGAGTGTAAACATTTTTATTTAAAATGTTTAAACGTGAAAACAAATATTTAACGTAATAACGACCTCTCTTTTAAACGTCACTGTATCATGTTCAGTTTACCGTCATTATCCTATCTTTAATATCACAATCAAAATGATATCTATAATGTTAACTACTCTTAAGAGCAAAGTTTTGGTGAGCAGGCTTCTGAAGAACGGGGTGTCAGAGATTAAGGTTTTAAAATATACTTGTCACTTGTGCTGATGAAGTGGATGGACATGACGCATAATATTCTAGGGAATATTTTTAAAACAGCTTGGTTATAAATAAGTTGAAATCGCCTTAATATTGAAAGCTCATAGTTAGTATGTAGAACTATGTAGCGCACGACTGCATACATGCTGTTGCTTACACACAAGTTATGACTTTGGGAACACGCTGTACACATTACATTCAAATAAACCCTGAGGCCATAAAATCTACGTCTCGCTGATAACAATCCTGGGCAAGAACAGGGACAACTACTTCTGGAGTCGTTTGGTCAAGTTTTAAAAAACAAAGAAGAAACCAGACCATTGTAAAAGGAAACAAGACAGACGTGCTACTGTGACCAGAGGGCAATGGAGGAGGATCAGTGCAGTAGGCCGTGGCAACACCTGAGACTTAAACTTGTGGAACAAGTGTGGGAAGTCTGAATTACCTCATAAAAAAAGTGTGTGTAGCTTACCAATAGAAACTAGGAGGTTTAATGGTTTACCAGACACAAAAAAGGCTTTGTTTTTATTAAATATTGTTTATTAAATGATGATTTAAGAGCTATACTTTTGAGTGAGAGATCTTGCGTTTTTCTGATGAGCTGATGAAGCTTCTCTTACCCTTCTCCTCTCCCTGCGCGTGAGCAGCTGTCCGTGCAGCAGCCTCCACACCATCCGGCCTGCGATCTTGATGTCAATGCCGAGCAACCGGAAGCCGTTGTAGTAGTGCTTCAACTCATCCACAATCCTCTGATACAGAGCCTTTTTTACGACCGCCCTCTCCTGCACCGGAGGGACAGCGCCCGTTGTGGTTGTGGTGCTAGCGGTTGCCGGAGCGGGAGCCAACGGAGGTTGGGACTTTTTAGCCTCCGGGGAAGGTTCTGGGGAAGATTCCTGGGCGACGGCTGGTGATACATTAGTGTCCTCCTGCTTTATCTCCTGAAGCCAAACAGCTGAGCTGTGCAGAGAGCGGGCGAGCAGGGCCGAGTTTTGGCCGCAGCCGATGGTGTGGCCACGGTAACCGTGGGGGGAGCCATAGCCGGAGTGCCTGAGTGTGAGCGAGGACGAGACCTGGCGAGGAGGGTCTATGTGGAGATAGGCTTTGGAAGACAACGAGGAGCAGCTGTTCCTCTTGGATAACAAATAGGATCCCCTGTTGACAGCAACAAGGGAGAATACTTGATTATTAGGTAATATTATGCACTTTAAAAAGTAAAGAAACAATACAATCAAGCTTAAACATGCATTTACAATACGACAAACTACAATTTGAAAAATGAATTAACTCAGTTAATAGAACAACAATTAGTCGATAACAAATACTTAAATTGGTGACTATTTTATTGGTTAATTGTTTACATCCTTTCTGTCTTCTACTTCCCTGCCTTTGCTGGGAGCTGCTCAAAGCAAACAGCTCCACGGCACTACTACAGGTCAAAATCTCCACGGGACGCAAATGTGTCCAAAGCCCGGGCAATTTAGATCTAAATCTTTCATTATGTATATTGATAAGTAACAGAGGAGGGAAATGTTTCTGTAAGCTCAATATCAAAAAGCACATTTACGACAGATAAAATAACCACATAGGTAAAGGCTGATCAAGTACCTGTAAATTCAATAATGTCGATGTTACGGTCACCTTATTAATCTGGAGATCTTAAAAGCATAGCTATTTCAGTATACATGGTACGGTTAAGTCTCCGACAAATAGGTATATCGTCTCATGCTATGTACTGCCATGTTGCCAACCCTGATGTACAACTAAGTTATATTGTGTAACAATCTGACAACTAAAAAGGGTCATGAGAACATTGGGTAGTGAGAGTGAGGACAAAGCCGGCCTATCAGCTGCCCGTTTTCTGATCTTGCATCATCAGTAGAAACCGCAGTAGTCGTGTGTTTACATCCTGTGTGTCATGAGGGACATCGTATGGGCCTCTACAGCTGACATTAGGTAAACAAAGACAGCTTTTGACTCTCCTGCGACCCAGCAGAGCTTGTAGTTACTGTAGGTGAACTTCTTAAGGAGAAGCAGTTCTGCGTTTTGTTACTCAGTTGGTGGGACCCAGCCTGCTTTTGCTTTTTTTTTTTACTAATTTACAGAATGTAAATGTAGCCATGTGCTGCGTACTTACCTTGATCTTGTGACTGCAAGGAGCACCTGGTGACTAAAGACTGCCATTGCAGGGGCAGATTACAGTATTCTGTTAAAGCACACGCGGAGACAGACAGACAGACAGACAGAGAGAGAAATGTTAGGTGTCTCGTTACAATACATATGTCAGATCTAGCGCGCGCACGCACATACACACACACACACAGACAGACACACGTGACGAAATTACGATGTACGAGCTAGCGCGGGCTGTAAATGATATAATATGACAGAGCTAACATTAGCACGAGCGCAACCGTACAGCGGGTTAGCTCAATATTATGTAACGGCGCTACAGCGACACCGGTCGTTGCTAGTCCGACAGATATCACGTATCAACCAACGTCAATGTAACGCCCAACGGGTAAATGCACCGTTAAAATCCAACAATACTCAGAAATGACAACATCTACTTGTGATAAAAGCTCGCATATATTACTTACACCGTCCTCGCTGCTTAACGTCAGTTGGAGTAACCCCTACGTTAATACAGCGACTGTTGCGCTAACTGAACGTAACGTCAACATAATGCTAAACTCTTGAGGAAATCCTCAACAATTTGATGGTTTGCCTCTAAGGGAAGCTGAGGGAACTGGTGTATCGGCCAAATCCGACCTCCAGAATATAAAAAAAAAATGACGTGTATTACTCTCAAAACTTTTGAAACTTGCCGGTTAGCATCATGCTAGCAGAGTCAGCTACTAACGCTAGCTATGCTAGCATATTAACTGGCTAAGCTAGCCGGTGAAACGGCAGTAGGCGGATGACGAACCTACTCACCTCCAGCGTCAATGACGGAACGATGGCCGCCGCTGCTGACTGGGCGTTGTAAGGCTTCTCGGTGAGACGTGAATAATAATAATAATCCATCCAACACAACTGGTCTAGGTGAACGGGAGCGACGAGAGTAGCGGCTGGTGTTTCTGATAAACCCATTTACGGCGGGTTTACGGTGTAAAGTCGTCGTGTTTTGGCTCCTCGTCTTCCTCTCGGCATGCGCAGCCTTCCCAGGCAGCTGCACTGAAAGGTCACACTGGACATGCGTGAATGTTGTGTGCCGAAGATCGTCTAGGTTTTGAAAGATGAATTACTCTGTGGTTAAAATTCAATAATCACTGTAATTTGCCTCGGAGTATTTTAAAATCGAAATACATCATTGGAAAATCTTCGAGAATGTATAAGAAAAAACTTTCCCCTCCTCTTATGACAAAATCATTGTATTTGAAAGGACACACCTTGATTGTGGTGTACATTTTGGTTGTTACAGTAAGAGTACAGATATGGGAACAAATTTGTATAGAAATTGACAAATTATTAAAACTATAATAATAATCAAATAAAAATGTAAATTACACAACGGCATTTTGAGACAAAAACATGGTAAAGTAAAGAGTAAAGAGTGGTGCTGATAAAGTGACAGTGGAGTGAATAAGCCACTTTAACACTACACTTGCCACTTTCACACAACACTTACATTCCATGCACATTCCATGCACTTTATCTTATTTTTATATTATACTGTTCAATTGTAAATATTCATTCATCCATTCCCATTTATTGCACTGTGTTTACTGTTAAATGTGTATTGTTACATGTTAAATATATGCACCTTCCGCCAGGACAAATTCCTTGAATGTGAATACAAACATGGCAATAAATGGTTCTGATTCTGATTCTGATAATAGCCGTAATTACATTACATTTCATTTAGCTGATGCTTTTATCCAAAGCGACTTACAATAAGTGCATTCCACCATGAGTACAAACAAGAATCAGAACAACAAGAATCAAGAAGGTACAATTTCATCAATAAAGTTCAACTACAAAGTGCTATCAGTAAGAGCCATTCCAGTGCTGCTAAAGTGCTACTTTCTTTATTCAAGGTATAGTCGAAAAAGATGTGTTTTTAGTTTGCGACGGAAGATGTAGAGACTTTCTGCTGTCCTGATGTCACTGGGGAGCTCATTCCACCATCGAGGAGCCAGGACAGAGAACAGTCGAGACTGTTCGCCTGTTGGTTATAATGATAACCAATAGGTATTAAATATTAAATACACACCGGTTTTGGTTTGCTTCTCAAATGTCTATTTGATCCGCCATGTAGTTTATCTTTACAAAGATAACAAGTCAGAATCTAATTTAGTATATATATATATATATATATATATATATATATATATATATATATATATATATATATATATATCCATATATATATATATCCAGGGAGTGGGTGGATTTTGGTGTGTTGGTCATTGCCCACTTTGCCAGATATACCCTATCTGCAGTTTACGCTTTAACTAGACATCCTCTGGTTTTGAAATGCTATTTCCCATGAGGTAAATTTGCTGAGTATCACTCAAATGTAAATCGTCAACCAGAGATCATTTGGCCCAAATTAGTTTTCATTCGGGAAAATATCAAGAGAAATTGGCATGTCATTGATGTAGGTAAGTGGACAGAGCTTAAGATGGGCTTTAAAAGTGCTGGCTTTAATGTGGTCGGCCATAAAAGGAGGATGCCTCAGAAAGCCCCAGAATAAACTAGTATGTGGGTTTTCAGTAAATGTTTTATTTTTGTCACACTACTGTTTCCATTGTCAACAATAATCTGTTAAATGTGCTTTATATGTTTATACATAGATATGTTTTTATATATAACAAGCTATAGTAGAAATGCATTCTGTTGATATTGTCTAACAACCTTGTTGCCAATAATCCGTGGACGACATCACTTTTGGTACCATGAATTGGAGTCAGAGTGAGAGGTCTTTCATTTTCCGCTCCTCTCAGCTACAGATCAGGCGAGGAGGCGTATAAAAGCCAATCAGACTCAACAGGACGCTGGCGCAAACGTAACTACGGAATCTGCATCACGTTGTGGTCGTCATTCAATAAAAATAATCAAAACAAATATGTATTACTGTTCACATCCTTTAACATTGAACTATGTGACAGTATTGCAATATATATATTTAAACAGTTTCTGTTTATTTTCTTTTTCTTTTTTACACCATCCCCCCTCAGAAGACATATCCTCCTTTTCATTTCAGTGTATGCGTGATTTATACTATTTAACATTTGCTCCTCTACTTTATTTATTTTTTGGAGGGGGGGCACATTCTTTCCCTATGAAAGCAGATGCTGTCAGAAGTAAACTACACATCCCGGAGTGCTCCTCATAACCCCTCCAGTCCGGATCTGTGTGATTTTTGGCGCTGAGCTGCAGGAGAGACCGACCACTAGGCCGAGGACTAGAAAAAAAAATAGAAGAGCTGGGTGCTTTTGTTAAACCGGAGGAAGAGGGAGCTAGAGCTTGTCATTATTAGGAAGAAGACTTGCACGCAGGGAGGGCGGCGAGAATTGAACAGACGTCTATCTGCAGCGGGGTTTCGACTAAACGCTCCCGTCCCCGATACCGAAGAAGAGCCACGCTCCGGGATTGGGCAGCGACCAGAGAGCGGAACAGCCCCCTCCTCCTTTCGGTTCACAATTGCGTTAAAACGAGAAAGGGGGGAAAAAGGCCTGAGCTTTATCTATATAACAGGATTTATTTTTCATTTGTTTTCTTCTCCTCCTCCTTATATATTACACGAGGACCCGTTGCTGGCTGGTGTATGTGTTTAGAATGGGACACGCTGAAGGTATTGATATTTTCTTACTATGCACATCTCTCTGCTCGGCATCTGAATCTGTGCTCCTCCGCTCTCCTCTTTAGCGATAAGCGTGTTTGCCATAGCCGCCTGCCCGCTACATGTTGTTGTCCCCCCCACCTCAGCTCCCACACACACACTCACACACCTCGGTGTCTCCGTCCGCGCGGACCATTTGTTTAGGGACGAAGCGAGCTTATGTTCGGTAACATTCCTTGCCGAAAACGGCCGGCGACAGAGGTATAATCAAGGCAGACAATTTGATTTAAAGGGGCAAAGGCAGCCATATTGGCGGCGGAGCGTTAGCTTAGCCACCGTTAGCTTCCCCCTCTCCTTTTCCATATTCCATGTGTGGTGCACACTAACGGATAATTAATAGCCCTTAATGCTTATTCGTGTGTGTTGGAAGATATATGGTGCCTCCCCTCCTCCACCGTGTAGTGGTTTTATAACCCCGAAAACGGTGCACATCGTTTTCCTCCCAAGACTACCCCCCTTTTTGATGCCAGGTAGCTTCAGGCTAACATCAGCGCAGAAAGCTATAAGATCATTCAGAGAAACTGTTTTTTTCCCGTTACTGTCTACGCAGTCGTTTATGTCACAGTTGTGAGCCGATATTAATGTTCCCCACAACACACACGGACCCACAACAGTGACACGACCCGCCGCGGGTAGCTAGTGGCCGTTAGTTGACACCTTTATGGGTGTTTACATCGCCGTTATCCACCTTTGCCAACCGCTGGGCCGAGTAACCACGGTCGGGGACCGAGTCCAATTTGCCCGCGAACACGCAGGCGTCGACCCTTTTATTCATTTTTTTCACCGGTTTAATTAATCATATTATATATTTAAAGAGTGTGAAGTATAAGAGGGGCGAAAGCGGGCGCAGGTAGCTGCTCTTTGTTTTGTTTTGTGATAGCAGGCCACCATGTGTTGGTGAAATAGAAACACCAACCGACCCCGTGAGGAGAGGCACCGCACAGATGATTAACGGCTGTCAGAGAGGAAACTTCATAATCACATGCACGAGCTGCCTGGCATTGGTTGTCTTTGTGTGTTCATGGAGATAAGTTTGAGATAACCGATGGTGATTAATGGATCATCATTTGTGCTCTTCTGAGAGTTTGACCCCACAGGTCTTCTTCTTGTCTCCTAACACCCAGAGCCCTGTGAGTTTATCAGGGCTTTTGACTAGCAATCTTTTATTAAACATTCAAATATCTGCAGATTTTTTTTTCCAATACAAATTTAATAATCATTTGGTCTTATGGAAATGTAACGCAATGTCACAATTTCTCAGAGCCCAAGTAAACATAACTACCTATTTAGTTTTTGATCTTAAAGTCAACAACTATTGAGATTATTATGATAGAAACCCCCTCCTGAAAAAGAAAAAACAACAGTGATATGTGATTTCAGTTATTTCTCTGATCATTTCAGCTCTTCCTTGTACTGGGAGCTGAGGTAACATTTGAGAGATACGGCATGTTTTCTCAGGATGGTGCTACATGTCACATAATAGACAGTGACTTCATAAACTGACTTCATGCTTTACTACATAAAGCATAAAGGCTGGATGACCTGCCAGGCAAAGCGTGGTACTGCTCTGGGGCCCCACGAAGGCCCCCAGGGTCCCCTTGGTTGGCAATTATTTGATTTGCTCCACATGCAGATTTGTTTGCAAATATGCATCAAAAGCGCCATATTAGCCAAAGTGGTAATCGCAGGTTCTACAATATATTTTTTGGGGGGTTTTAGCCTCTCACTGGACCGTTAAACAGACATGGAAAGATGCATCGTGTCAGGCAGCAGACAGGGACCTGTCTGGAAGCAAACTGGGTACATTGTGTTTATGCGTCATGCAGATGTGTGTTTTTACCACGTGGCCACTGGTCCAACAGTTTCACCTTATCTCAAGGTTTGGTTTAGTTCCATGTGTCCAAAATCTAGTTTAAGAATTCAGATTGTATCACACCCTCGTGGTACATGTCGATAACTATGTTTGTGTTTTAATCATATTACCACAAACTGATTGACACATGGCAAACCCCGTTTTGCATCCCAGAATCAGAGCACTTGTAGGCCTCCGGGCAAAATGTCACAGTTGCCACTTATGAGACGCATGCATACTCTAGACTAGTGCCAAAAATATATATATAAAAAACAATATATCTAATTACGATTTGTTTTGATCGGTATTGCAACTGCGTTATGATTTGCAATACCAGAGGACATGATTGTTTTCCCATGATTGTTTCCGGTGGGATGGTTGCGTGGATCTGCACCAAACAAAGACGTTTCCATCAGTCTGTAGAATGTGATGCGTGTGGACCAGGACTTTGCTTTAGGACGACAGTATTTAATCTAAAGTGCTATTTTGACACATGTTTTGCCTCGAACAAATATTGGGCTTCCTGCAATAAACCATATTGCAATTAAGATTGTGCATCCCGTATACATACATAATGCATAGACATTGGCAGTAGGGTGGGTCAATAGGGCTCAAAGGGTCACGCAGAGAGCAGATTTGATGTCTGCAATATCAAGCTGGTGCTAAATGTCATATTGTTTCTCAGGGCTTCTTACAGGTTAAATGAAGTGAACTTGGTGTGATAATTGTCCTCATTGCCGAAGAGGATTTATATCAGAGCCTCTTTTAACTGCACACGTCTCTGTCATCAGGTCCAGTCAAAGAAAAAGACAGTTAAGGATGCAGGAGCCCAACAATGGATTTCTCCTTCTCTTTCATGCAAGGGATCATGGGAAATACAATTCAGCAACCCCCTCAGCTCATTGACTCAGCCAACATCAGACAGGAAGGCACCTGCGACACCGGCAGTGACCCCGGCGAGGATGGTGGTCCCTCCTACGATGCTGCCCTGGATGCAGAGTTTTCCTACCCGCCGTCGGCCTCGGAGGACATGTCGCATGTCTCCAACGGCTACCCGTCTGGCCTGGGCATGTACGAGCCGCAGGCCAAGTTCTCCATGTACTCGCAGTTCCCCAACGGCTCGGCCAACGGCTACGGGGCCATCCGGAGCTATGGCGATCACGGCCTCATGCCAGGGGAGGGGACGGTCCTGAGGGGCCCCGGTCTCCAGGAGAGGCCTTTGTCTCCCGTGTCCCCGCCTCTGCACCCGCACCTCCACCACCATCACCACCACCCCCATCACCACCACCCCCATCACCACCACGGCGCGCACCACTTCCACTCGATACCGCCTCACATACAAACCCAGCTGCACCCGCAGAGTCCCCCGCCGCCAACGCCGCCGCCTTCCCAGCACCACCTTCCCCACACGCCTCACATCATGACCCACACTCTTCCCCCTCCTCCGCCGCTGATCCTGCCTTCCTCCAGTCCCCCGCCCTCCCTGGTGGACAGCACCCCTTCCTCTCAGCCCCCCCACGGTCCGTCCAACACCCCTGGTGGGGTGCTGAAGAAAACCAGCTCTCCAGAGATCAAGCTGAAGATCATAAAGACATATCAGAACGGGAAAGAGCTGTTTGAGTCTGCGCTGTGCGGAGACCTGCTACAAGAACTGCAGGTAACACACACACACACACACACACACACACCGAGAGAGAGATCTTTATCTATCACTGAAGACATTGATGTCATTTGACTCCAAACAAACATGAACTTGTTTTGTTAATTGTCGACGTGATCATTCATTAAAAAAACACTGTACTGTCTCCAGCTTCTCAAACGAGAGGATTATCTATTCTGTTCTGTTTCATTTCACTGTAGATGTAATATGTTCACGTAAATAATCTGCGGATTAATTCATAATGAAAGCAGGTGAGCCTCTTTGAGTCCAAAGCGACTTACAATAAGTGCATTCTACGGTTACAAACAAGAATCAGAACAACAAGAATCAAGAAAGTACAATTTCGTCAAAAGTTCAACTACAAAGTGCTATCAGTAAGAGCCATTTCAGTGCTACTATAGTGCTACATCCTTTATTCAAGGTATAGTCGGAAAAGATGTGTTTTTAGTTTGCGACAGAAGATGTAGAGACTTTCTGATGTCAATGGGGAGCTCATTCCACCATCGAGGAGCCAGGACAGAGAACAGTCGAGACTTTGTTGTTTTAAAACTTGTTTTTACTTTTGCATATTTTTTTCATCAATGTCTGCAAATAATGAAGCAGATTTAAACCATAATTGTTTCAGATTTGTTAAATCCACAATCAATAACTTTGCTGTTTAATTTTCTACACGTTTAAGCCCTACATACAAACAAAAGCCCACCTTGTAGAAACATCACACGGCAGTGTATTGAATCACATACTAATACAAGTCTATTTGGTCTCAATAATATGTGGGTGCATCTTGCTTTTCTTTTACTCGTGGATCTCTGAGGGAGTTGTGATTTCCGCAAATACAGGGATCCATTTCTAAGCTGCCTTTTTATGCAAAAAAGAAGAAAGTCGACTGACGTCTCATCATCTGTGTTTTATTTTTCTATTTTCTGCTCCTCAGAAGGAGTCTCAGAAGAACGACGCCACTCCGATGCAGCGCCGACACGAGAGGAAGAAGGAGAAGAGGAAAAAGAGCACGCGGCTGCAGGAACAAGAACAGAACCGGGACCAGAGCCAAGCGCAGGCACAGGCAGGTACCACAGAGCAGGCGGAGGACACCCACATCGAGCCACGGCCGACAGAGACGACCACGGCCCAGACGGAGAAGCCTCAGAAGACAGTCATCAAAACTGAACCAAAGACGCCGAAGGCAAGTGCGCGGCGGTTCACCCTCCGCAGCTGTTTAAAATTCTTTGCACACACAGATCCCAGTAGCTTGTAGTGAACAGTCGGTAACTCGCTCCTGTTTCCCCGTTTTAGGTTCCAAAGGTCCACCATCCATCTGTGATCCAGGAGACGGGCTTCTGTAAGGAGTTTGTGATAGGAGATCTGGTGTGGTCCAAGGTGGGCACCTACCCCTGGTGGCCCTGCATGGTCTCCTCTGATCCGCAGATGAAGGTCCACACTCGCATCAACACCAGAGGTACGGGCACGGAAAGAAAGAAATTCACCCGCAGGAAATCCCATCGATTCCTCTCACAAACGTCTTCCACTCTGTCTCTGTGCAGGTCACAGGGAGTACCACGTCCAGTTTTTCGGCAGCGTCGCAGAGCGAGCGTGGATCCACGAGAAGAGGATAGTCCTGTACCAGGGGAAGCAGCAGTACGAGGACCTTCAGGCTGAGACGCTGCGCAAGGCCTCGAACCCTGTAGAGAAACACAAAGTACGTACGGATGCATCTAGCAAGTGTTGTCGGCTCATCCAGTATCTTTTCACATGCCATGTCAACTTTTCAGTATTATGAGTCCAGTGTTCTTATTGAACGTATATCGAAAAAGATTTAAATGATCTTCACAATGCTTATGAGGTTTTGGTTTTCACTCATGAGATGTTACCAATCCCAAATAACTTGTTTTTAGAGAATTGAAGTCTGAAATTCAACTTATTTCAAAAGCATTATTAGAAGCTCTTGTATTTTCTTTAGATTTTTCTTAGTTACTGTATAAATGACTGAATTTACTTTTACTTATGTTATACCATCACACGGCTCATCCATTAAATACAAAACAAAAATTGATATTTATAGTTTAACATTTTATTTTCCTAAACTCTTCCTCTTCCTAAATATCTTGCCAATTTGAAACCATTTCAGTCATTTTGAGCCATTCCTATTTATATCATGAGGGTACATTACAGCAAAATGCAAGAATTTAATTGATTTAAATGAAGTTACTATTTATAAAAAAAGTACTTTGTCTTCTGAGCATTGAGCTAACTATGTAGATGACACTGTTTCTGAATGATCCCATGTATGCTTCTTTTTTCATTTTTGAACCATCATGTATCGGTACATATTTGGGTAAGCCAATATTGATAATATCAGGTTCCATTCAGAAATAAAGTTCATCAGTTGTTTGGTATTTAATTCATGTTTTTCTTCTCCAGCTTCTGAAGCCCATCCCTCAGCGGGAGCGTTCTCAGTGGGAGGTGGGCGTGGGCCACGCCGAGGACGCCTTCGTGATGTCGCGGCAGGAGCGCATTGACAACTACACCTTCATCTACGTTGACCCAGACCCCATCGAAGGCCCGTCCAGCAAGAAACTCACCATTCGAGCCGAGAAGCGGAACCGTCGCTCCAGCGGCTCGGTCGGCAAGAAGGAAGAGGGGGGAGTAAAGTCGCCGGAGAGAGAGCAGCCGCCGCGACGGCTGCTGCCGCGCAGGCAGTGCAGCGTTTCAAACACGGTCGACGGCGCAAACTCCCAGGCATCGCACGAAGAGAAGAGCCAGAGAGGCGACCAGCATAAGGCCAGCTCCCCAAAACCAAACGCCAGCGGCGATGCGCGGCCGGACTCGCCGCCACCGGTCCGAGCCTGGAAGACGGCGGCCGCCAGGAAGCTGCTGCCTCTCTCAATCACCATGAAGAGGCTCAACGTGGAGATCACAAAGTGCGATTGGCCTCTCCTGCAGAAAAAAGTTGCTCCGTCTCCGAAAAAAGAACAGGAGGAGGAGGAAGAAGAGGAGGAAGAAGAAGAAGAGGAAGAAGAAGAGGAGAGAGTGGCAAAGGAGGCCCGGCAGCCCGACCTGGGATACTGCTCGCCCGAGGACAGCAGAGTTAAACCCGAGCCCAGTCCAGAGGAGGAGGAGGAGGAGGAGGAGGATGATGAGGAGGAGGATGGGGAGGAGGGGGAGGTTGAAGGGGAGGAAGAGGGGGAGGAAAGGAGAGGCTCCCCTGCCAGTCGGAGGAGTGATGAGGGAGGAATGCAGCAGACCTCCTCTCCTGGATCACACCACAGCAGTCCACACGGTTGGTAACACAGACACGCAGGCTGCGTTTTGACGAATGTTTGACTTCAAGTCAATAAGAGATTTTATTTCCTGTGTCTTTCAGGTTCCCAGGAGAGGAAGCTCCAGCGGCGGTCCGTCAGGAGCAGGTCGGAGTCAGAGAGAGGCAACGATCCCATCCCGAAGAAGAAAACCAAAAAAGAACAGGTATCCGTCTAGCGCAGAATAAAAAAGAAAGAAAAGAAAGCGCTGCATCATATCTTTCCCTCCCCACATTTTTTTGACTCTGTCGGCCATAAAATGAAAGTAAATTCTAATTACTAAATACAAATTACAAGGAGCGTTTAATGGGGGCTTATTTCAAGTACCGGTGAGACGATGAAATAAACGATCTGCAAACCTTTCTGGTTGAAGTAACAGATTCATGGCTTTTAAAGCTTATCAGAGAATACAACACTGCACAGAGGTTTGTAATGTTAAAAGAGAGGATTTTAAAACACTGGCAAGTTGTTACGTCAGCAATCTAGTTTTTCCCTCCAGTTCTCAGGTAAACGGCGATTATAATGTTTCCCACTTTACAGACTAATCTACCGCCTGTGTGTTTGAATGTATGTAACAATATTTTATGTAGCGTTAATGTCGGCTTGAGATTAGTGTGTAATTCCTCCAAACTAACCTTTTGCTACCTGAATAAAAGCACCACACTGTCCTAAACCTCCTCGTTTAACCCCTTCACAGGCTGAGATGGCTCCTGAGACCACACTGAGGACCGGCTCACAGAAAGGTAGGGGATCCGTCTGTCATGGCTCCTTTTTGAAACCTCAGCTGTGGGAACTCCTTAGGGGAAAAAAAAAGGGTGGAGAAATCCATCTTTTTTTTGTAATTTTCTTTCGCAATCCTCTAGGAGCCAGTGAGATCTCAGATGCCTGCAAGCCCCTTAAGAAGCGAAGCAGAGCGTCGACCGACGTGGAGATGGCTTCTTCTCAGTACAGAGACACCTCTGACTCCGACTCCAGAGGCCTCAACGACCCACAGGTAGGCTCAGGAAAAAGCCCACACGATGAGGAAAATACTCAGATCTCAATAAACATACATCCACGTGCAGAAGTCCGAATTAACGCCATTTGCCTCACAATATTTACGAGACAAACTTTCAGTCATAGCATATTTGTTATTTTCATTCAAGGTTACAGTTGAATCAGCGGAAGCATTTCATTCTAATTTGGGTTTAAAGTGTTTTTTTCAGCCAAAGGTTTATCGTTGAATGTCCTTTTCTTTTTATGATTGTGATCTGAATATTTCTGTGTTCTGTACTTTTTGTTTGGACATTTGATCAACAGCTCTTGAAACTTGCTAGTCTTTTGCTAAAAACCTTTACTAGTCTGGATGTTAACGCACTTCAAAGAGCAGCCGAGCCGCCTTGCAGGTGGTCACATCTGGACTTCTTCAACCAAAACGCGCTCTCCCTTTCTCCATCTCGCAGGGTTTATTCGGGAAGAGTCTCGATAGTCCAGCAGCAGCCGACGCAGACGCCTCCGACACTCAGTCAGTGGACTCCGGCTTGTCCCGTCAGGACGGCAGCACCGGCAAGAGAGACACCGTCTGCCAGGTCAGCGCCGCTCGTGATCCTCTCTGTCTCTCTTCTGTCCCAGCAAGCATCTATTCACACGAGCCGCCTCTCTCTGCGTTGTAGGTCTGCGAGCTGTACGGAGAGGGCCTGGTGGTTTGCGAAGGCGACTGCGGCAGGCAGTTTCACCTGGACTGTCTCGGCCTAACGACCCCACCCGAAGGCCGATTCACCTGCCTTGAATGCAGAAATGGTGAGCAAATTTGGAAACGCGATCTTCACCATCGCATCTGTTGCGTTTGGCTCTGTGCGTTCACTGCTTTTCTCTCTTCTCCCCCCAGGCAATCATACTTGTTTTAGCTGTAAAACTGTGGGCCGGGAGGTGTCTCGCTGCTCCGTGTCCGGGTGTGGTTGTTACTACCACGAGGATTGCGTCCGCAAGCTGCCGGGCACAACCAGCGGTTCGGATGGAGGTTTCTGCTGCCCACAGCACAGCTGCTCCACCTGCTGCCTGGACAGAGACCTGCAGCGGGCCAGTAAAGGTAAAGCAGCCCCAGCTTTGTTTCCAAGCTCCTCTGATTTCCTCTTTTGAGTCTGCTGTGGGGTAATGAGCCGGTGCAACATCAGCAAAGTGCATGAAAAACGAAACTTTCGTGCTTCTCGCTGATGTTATGGACCAATAGCAATAAAAAGAAGAAAACTTGTAAAAACCCAGCTCAAATGATATGGAGTGCAAGGGGAAAGGCTGTACTTCCCTTTTAGAATATGTGAGAGAGAAATGAAGAGGAAGAAAAGGTGTGCTTTTCGAGAAGAAAATCAGATTGAGAAAGAGTGGACTTTAATAAATCTTGCACTGCGTATCATGCAGAGCGTTTGGGCAACACATTCCTGCAACGAACATCTTGTTTCACCTGAAACTTAAAGTGCTCTATTATGCTTGTTTCTTTTTTAAGTGAGTGGCATTGGAAGGCTGCAGACCAATTGGAGAAAAACAAAGTAATGTTCCTGGAAATGTCTTTTATGATGATGGTGCATTATGTTTGCTGGAAATCGCCCATTTGCCAAAAAAAAGGGGAAGAGATGTTTGCAACAAAGTTCAGATATGTTGTGGTTTAAAAATGACACACAGGCACACAGAAAATTACGCCTATAATGAGTCACAATGTGACACCATTGGTTAAAATTTTGAATATATATTTAATATGGTTATAATCTTTTATTTATTTTTTGACACAAGGCAGGATTAATGCAGTTTGTCTGTACGGATGGTGTGGCTGCATTTGTTTTTACATAGAGATGGAGGTAATATTTTCTGAAAACCTTTCAGGGCCTCGAATAAACATCCTTCAGCAAATTATATCTATAAATTACTATATAGTTTAAATGCACACTGACTGCCTCTCACATGAGAGGCCATGAACTGACAACGAGACATGTGAGAGATGACAACATTTCCTCTCTCAGCGTTTTTTAAGACTGTCAGTTTAAATACCTGTTTTTAGGCTCCCAAAAGGTACAATTAAGAAAACATTTCACAAGAGTGAAATCCATGAACAAAAGCATGTCTGTGTAGCAGAACGTGTCACAATCCTCCAGATTGATCGTGTGACCCTTTTACTGGTATCAAACATTAAGTTTGAATGTTTAATGTTGGATTATGTTTCACGTTTTTATTTTTGGACAATGAAGCAAAGGGGGGGGAATTACATTTAAATAGTCAAGGACTTGATTGTTTTAGCCAGCAGAGAGCGCACCAAGTGGTCTTATTGTATCCTGAATCCCTTTTTAATTACAGCTGAAACCCGTAAAGGAGTCTGACCTAATTCATTATGCAAACTCTGCATTGAAGGCAGCTCAGCTACTTGACTGTTGTAACTCCGCTGCCCCCCACCCCCACCCCTTCCTTCCAGGTCGCCTGATGCGCTGCATCCGCTGTCCGGTGGCCTATCACACGGGGGACAGCTGCGTGGCGGCGGGCAGCGTGGCGCTCACCCATCACATCATGATCTGCAGCAGCCACGGCGGCGCCAAGCGGAACGGCCTCCTCTCCTCCCCCATCAACGTGGGCTGGTGCTTCCTGTGTGCCAGAGGTAAGCTTGGCCTGCCTTTCCCGCAGCCGTGTTTATTTTATTTTATTACACATTTCGGGGAGTTCTTAATATCACCACACTCACCACAAAATCAGTTCTTCTGTCTCGCACTTTGCCGTTGGGGCATCAACAGGACGTGAATGTCATCTTTTTTTTTCTTCAGAAATACAAACTTAAATTTTTAATTTTTTTTTATATATAAGTAACATCTCACGAGTGAAAACCAAAACCTCATAAGCATTGTGAAGATCATTTTAATCTTTTAATATTACGTGTGTCATGAAATGTAATGTTTGTTTTCCATCACGATACTAACACTATGAAGGATCCAGGCTGGTACGGCACTCTGCTTAGAGCGCTCCCGTCTGTCCCGGATGGTGACGAGTGAGAAAACACAGGACTCACCCAGTTTAGCGCTGATGTTTGTTTACCTGTCCAAGCTGAGTGCACTGTTAGGCCTCCTTTGTGTCGGGACAAACGCGTGTGTGTGTGTGTGTGTGTGCGCGTGTGTGTGCGCGTGTGTGTGCGCGTGTGTGTGTGTGTGTGTGTGTGTGTGTGTGTGTGTGTCTGTCTTCTCTTTTGTGAATTTTGGGTAATTTCGAGTTTTGATTGCGGCTCACCCCCGTCTCTTCCTGTGTGTCTTGTGTAGGACTGTTAGTGCAAGACCTTACTGACACCATATTAAGTTCATATGCCTATAAGTCCCACTACCTTCTGACTGAGTCAAATCGTGCTGAGTTGAAATTACCTATGATTCCCTCTCCTTCGTCAGCTACCAAAAAGAATGTTGGGAAAGGTAACTGAACCGCTTTTCTCTTTCTCCTTTTGTCCCACTGGTGTTTGTGTCGTGCCTGCTTCCCCCTTTCACTTTTTTTTTTTTTTTGTCGTCTTTCATTTCAAAGCCTTGAGGTGCAAAGTTAATTAACTGGTTAAAAGAAGAAGAAAAAAATGCAGTTCATTTCAATGCAGAGTGGCCCAAATTAACAGCCAAGTATCGCTAACACATTAACAGACAACAATGGGCCTCATGCAAGAACACTTTCATTTTTATTTTGTTCTTATTTCAAACCTCTTTTCTGGGGCGTATGAGAAGTCAGATTTACCAAACGGAGCTCGATGTGTGTCGCCCATTTTTCACAGCAGGCGTCTTGACTTGTCACAATAGGAACTATAACTCAATGACTCCAATTCAGCTGCAGCTATTAACACCTGTGCTTCTCCTACTATGACAAGTTAAAACGTCTGTTGCAATTATATTTGGCATGATTAATGCCTCCAGAATTGCAATATATACCTTGTTTAATGCTTAAATTCAAGAGTGAAAAGAGAACCTGCGGGAGAACAGCAGACAAAAGTGAAGTTTAGCCGATATTATTACAGCTGACGGCGATGTGTGGTCAGAGCCGCGCTGTACTGCCTTCTGCGGCAGGTGGAATTGGTCACATGTAAAGCACCAATATCTAATAATCAATTCAATTTCTTCGTTTGTATACTTCTTGCATTATTTACTGGAATGCAAATTAATCAATTAATGTGCAATTTTTATGAACATAATATTATACAAATGTGTTTGCCAAGATGCTGGTGGTCAATTTATAATTTAATAATAAACGACAATGCTACTTGTGTTACAAAGTCAAGAAAGCACTTTTCAAACACTGGAATCGGTACTTGGTATCAACCGATGCCCATAGACCAGGTATCGGTATTGGTATTGGGAGTCACGAGACAACAGGTAGGCATATAACCTCCGCCTCTCTCTGTTGGTGCTCAATGGGACGTCCCATCGGAGGAGAAACTTCAGTTAAGAATTTGTTTCGCAGGACAGTTTTTCTTCTTACGTTCAGAATGAACCTCCACGTTCAAAGAATAATTAGTTTGACCTGATGTTAGATGCTTAAAAAATTAATTACATTATGTCACAGATGGACGAGAGATTATTATCCAGCAGATTTTTTTTTTTTTTTTACTTATCAGTAAATTAGCAAGCCATAATAATTGGGTCTATTGTAGAAATATAGATATTTACATATCTCTTCTATTATAGCATTATTATTCTCATAAGTTCTGAAAGTGGAGTAGTTTTTGTTTTCTTCCCGTGGAGAAAGGCAGACTGACTGTACATGACTTCTTGCCCAGAAAGAAGTTACTGCGACATGTTCTCTAAATGACTTGTAGAACAAGCCTGTTGGTGTGCGTGGTTCTTGCACGAGGCCCATTGTGAGATTATTTCGCACCGTGCATGACCAGTTTTTTTTAAATTTGTTTTATCTCTGCAATGAAGCTGTTTATAAACAAGTTAAATCAAATGTTTTTTCCATTTTTTAACAAATTAAATATCTTTGCTGGGGGAAAAACAGAAATGGTCACCAAACCTCCAGTACTTAAACGACTGTTTGATGCTGTGGATTAGTTCAGGGCCTGTCTGTGGTTTGTGAAATTTATCGCTGCTGGAGGACGCACTGCTTCTCTGCTTCAGCACTCTGGGCTTTCTTTTTTTTGTATTATTATTTGGAAGGTCTCACACCTTTTTTATGCTGACTGCAACTAAGTTTTTTTTTATTTTATTTTTTTTGACTGAAATTCTCAGACAAAACAAAATTCTGCTCAATCTCATTTTCTCGAGCTTTGACCGGCCTTGAATGGAATATAATCTCAATAGGGACGAATCTCTTCCAAAGTTGCAATCAAGCGGTTTCACAAATTACTAAATTGTAAAATACATGATTCCATGCAAGCTGGTCTGTGCAGGATGAGTATGTGTAATGGGGAACGTTTGCTTTACTAGCAGGACTGCATGCCTGCTTTCTAAGTATAACCCTGATTCATTGTTAACTCGCTGGCTGATTTTTATTCCTGTGCTGCCGCATGTTATTTCCCTTTGACTGGTCTTGGTACATTGCTCTGAATCTGATTAACAGACATGCTGTAACTGCTGCAATGAAACTCGCAAAAAAAAAACACATTAATTTATTTAAATTTCAGAATATTGCCCAGATGTAATTATGGTAGTTTATAGAAACAAATATTTTCCCCACATGAACACTATTTTCATATCCCAACAGAACGGTTTCTCAGGCTTGTCTGCAAATGAGATTCAGAGTTTGTCCAGGTTTTAAGGTGCATCACTTAATCATACACTCCTCCTCTCTTTGCATACCCATTTCCCACAACGCATGCACATACATACACACACACTTACATTTACACACCTAAACACACACACACACACACACACACACACACACACATACATGTATACATTTTACAAATGTAGGAGGCAAGTTGCTGTGCTGCGACACATGCCCGGCTTCCTTCCACCCGGAGTGTCTGGAGATGGAGATGCCAGTGGGGGCGTGGTCCTGCAGCGACTGCAGAGCGGGGAAGAAACCGCACTACAAACAAATTGTCTGGGTCAAACTGGGAAACTACAGGTACGTCATCGAGCTGTGGGCTTTAAAAATAAATGGCAAAACCAACCACAGATTTACGTGGGCTGAGAACCGCAGACGGCTGGCAACAGCCTAACGTACTGTTGGTCTTTTTATCGCATTAGATATGTAAAAGTCTTATTAGTAGAAGTTCAATGCAACAGATTTGCGGTGCACCAACACTGAAACAGGATTTGATGTGATATATTTTAGATGCCGCAGGGGACACAAATAATGTCTCATCAATGTAAGAAAAAGCATGATGTGCCCTAAATACTGCCTTTCTATTGGCCAAACGTGTAGATCAACAAAAAACAAGTCAGAGATCTTTGATTTCTTTTTGGGGTTGTTGCCAGAAATAAAATAATTATCATTCACATAGTAAGTTCCAATGGAAACAAATGAGGAGCACTCGAGCCATAATAACTGTAACTTCGCCCCCGTCCCGCTCCCCTTGCAGGTGGTGGCCAGCGGAGATCTGCAACCCTCGGCTGGTGCCGTCCAACATTCAGAGCCTCCGTCATGACGTCGGTGACTTCCCCGTCTTCTTCTTTGGCTCCCACGACTACTACTGGATCAACCAGGGCCGCGTCTTCCCTTACGTGGAGAACGACAAGAACTTTGTCACGGGTCAGATCAACATCAACAAAACGTTCAAGAAAGGTAATTTCTCCCCCGTTTCTTTTATTTGTCCCAAAAAGACAAATCTTGTGTGATTATCATCCTTCTTTTTGGAAGCAAGGATGACTGAAATCTTGTTGGTGTGTTTCAGCTCTGGAAGAAGCGGCCAGGCGATTTCAGGAGCTCAAGGCACAGAGGGAGAGCAGGGAGGCTCTCGAGCAGGAACGCAACTCTCGCAAACCTCCGCCCTACAAATTCATCAAGGTGATGTCATTTTAAGTATCTCATTTCAGACAAATAACCCCAGAATTGTATAAGTTCTGTGTTTTTACTTTCTGCTTTTGGTGTCTTCTTGTATCAGTCCAACAAACCTGTGGGGAAAGTGCAGGTGCACATAGCTGACTTGTCGGAAATCCCACGATGCAACTGCAGACCAACAGACGAGCACCCTTGCAGCCTCCACTCCCAGTGTCTCAACCGCATGTTGCAGTACGAGTGTCACCCACAGGTCTGAGCGAACACCTGTTATTTAGCTCGCCAATTAAGACCAGTAAGTACTGAACTTACCTTTTTCATTTGTTTTGCCATGGCCAGGTGTGTCCTGCGGGGGAAAGCTGTGAGAACCAGTGTTTCTCCAAGCGGCTGTATGCGGAGACGGAGGTGATGAAGACAGACGGCCGCGGCTGGGGTCTCAGGACCAACCAGGCTCTCCGGAAGGTGGGTGTCGAACTCAGTCCTTTTTATCCCAAAAGGCGTAATCAGATTACAAAACAGACATCTCAGGATATCAGGAGCAATTTAGGAGTATCTGACAAATGTAAACTAAAGGCCCAAACGCACTGGAAGTGATGGAAGGTGTACTTGAAAACGGGCACGTCAGGTGCTTTCAGTGCATTTAGGCCTTAAATGTTCAATATGACTTTCCTGCTTTTTTTTTTTGCAACATGCTATGGGGTCAAGAACTTCTTCAATTAATAATTTCAGTAGTTTTAATGAATACATTGAAAACCTAAAGTAGTCAAGTGTCAGTGGGGCCATCGAAGAAAATGTCAAAACACAAAAACATCGCTGTGGTTTTAACCTTTTACGTCCAAAATGGCAACTTAAAGACCTAATGATCGGACTGTCAGTTCAACAGGCTTTGAGACGCACTGGGTGGACATTGATTCCTGCCCGTTTCGCTATTTGCAAGTCAATTTGAAACGGGGCGTCTGAGCTCAAAATGCAACGCTTGTTCTTTCCTCCAGGGCGACTTTGTGACTGAGTACGTTGGCGAAGTGATCGACTCGGAGGAGTGCCAGCAGAGGATCAAATGCGCCCACGAGAATCACATGGCCAACTTCTACATGCTCACCCTCACCAAGGTAGGACGCCAGTGAAGTATGTGACAACAGGTTTGCTTTCCCGTGAACCACACGGTGTCTCAATTGTCCGTCTCTCCTCACAGGATCGCGTGATCGATGCCGGCCCGAAAGGGAACTCGTCTCGCTTTATGAACCACAGCTGCAGCCCAAACTGTGAAACCCAGAAGTGGACGGTAAACGGGGACGTCCGCATCGGACTCTTCACCCTCTGCGACATCGAGGCCGGTGAGTTTGTGCGCGCGTATATTCTGTTTGCATTCCTACGCCACACGCTCTCGGAGCGAGCCAGGCAATTCGTGAAATCTCGTCTCTGATGTTCCCGCAGACACGGAGCTGACGTTCAACTACAACCTGCACTGCGTGGGCAACTGGAGGTCGTCCTGTCACTGCGGATCAGACAACTGCTCTGGATTCCTCGGGGTGCAGCCAACGGTGAGGGCGTCGCCACGCGTCCGGTTCTAGGGCGATCCTGACTTTTTGAAGCTGTGTTTGATACCACTTTCTTTTTTTATGATGTTTCCTCCAGAGCGCCGTGGTGTTGGAGAAGGAGGAGAAGGCCAGGAACGCCAAGCTGAAGCAGAAGAAGCGGAAGCTGCGGCCGGAGGGAAAGCACACGCACGAGTACTTCTGCTTTTGCTGCGGAGAGGGAGGCGAGCTGGTGATGTGCGACAGGAAGGAGTGTCCGAAGGCGTACCACCTGCTGTGTCTCAACCTCACCAAGCCGCCATACGGTAACGACGCACTGAGCTTTAGTGAAATCTCCATGATGTCAAAATCTTGCTTATGACGATCTCATCTGATTTCAGAAGCGTGACAAACCTTTTGGGATGTTGAACCTAATGTAATGTTTTAATGGTCTGAACACGTGGCATTGTTGAGACACACACACACACACACACACAAATTGGAAAACAGAAATTTGCGGAGGTATGAAATGTATCAGAGAAAGAAACCGAGATCCGAATTTGAGCAGAATAAATGTGTATTTTCTGTTCTCCTATCCACTCGATCGCCTGCCTCCGTCGTGAGCCTCTGTGTCTGTCCGCAGGGCGTTGGGAATGTCCGTGGCACGACTGCAGCGTGTGCGGCGCCGCGGCCTCGTCCCTCTGTGACTTCTGCCCGCGCTCCTTCTGCCGGGATCACGAGGCGGGGGCGCTCACATCCTCCGCCCTCGAAGGCCGCCCCTGCTGCTCCAGCCACAACCCCGTCAGCCCCCTGGGCTCCAACTCCGGCCCGGCCCAGCCGCGCCGTTCCGCCTTGAGCCCCGCCGGCATCAAGGAGGAGCCGGAGCCGGAGGTGGAGGCGGGCCGGCCTTCTTCCGAGTGACACCGCGGCTCCCCCTCAATACCTCATACCCTGTAAAGTGCGCTCCCGTTTTGGCCTCCTGGGCTCCGATCCCGCTCTGACAAAAGGGAATACAGTGCTTATTTTTTGTTTTTGACCAGAACCACGGCCCGAGACACGCAGACAAACACCTCGATGCCGTTGGTCGCGACAGGAGTGTCGGTAGGGGGAAGTGACCAGGCATCCTTGTGCGCCGTGTCGTCTCTTCGCCACAAACGCCACCACTAAAGCTCTCCACAGGCCAGGCCACCACCTCCATTATGTTTTGTTTTTTACAGCTGTGGAAATTTTAAGTGTTGTTGCATTGTCAGATACTGGAACTTTTAAGGAACCTAATGAGTGAGATGGAGGGAGAGAAGGAGGAGGAGGAGCTGAACATCTCCACCGCCACGCTGCTCCTCTCCTGGATTACTTGCTTTACACTGTGGTCGGCATTCCACACAGGACGGCTGTCTGGAAACGAGCCGGCCTTCCTTTTCCTCGAGACGTGATCGGATGCATCTCTAAAAAAAAAAAAAAAAAAAAAAGGGCGGGGGGGGATGACTGATTTTTGTGCAATTCTTTTCAGGACCACACTACATTCCAACCTTCCTTCGACATGGTTTTTAAATATACTTATGGGTATAGATGAATATAATTATATACAGTATCTATGTTTGTTAATGTTTACAGACCGATTCTCTCACGTCATCTCAGTGAGTGGTGTATTACGTTTGTTTGTTTGTTTGTTTCGGTGTTAAGCATTGCGCAGACCTCCTAGTGAACATAGTCCTATTACGGTGAAATATAATGGTATATAGCGTAATGGTAATGACATTACAGAAGTACTCGTGATCTTTCATATTGCCAGTCTCACTCGCCATTGTGTACATAAATTGGCTCATGATATAGTACGTGAAGATCAGGAGGGGCGGAGCTTCGCCTCTTTGGTCGTTCCTGAAAGAAGGAAACCTTTTTTTTTTTAAACAAGACGGATTCCTTTTTTGTTTTTTAAGTTGTGTTTCCACATTTCCTCCAATTGCAATTGCTGTTCTTTGTATTGTAGATGGAGGAGCTCAGCTTGTGATCACTGGTGCTGTCTTAAAAGTATTGTTGATCAGCCTTAAGTTTGACTCTGGCTGTAGCAACTACTGCCCAGACGCAGTCCGTTTCAGTAACGTTGTGTACTGTGAGTGACCGCTTCGTTCGTTCTTTCTTTCTCTTTTTTTGCCAAACCTTTCCTGAAAAAGCACTTTTCCACGGCTTGTCGCGACACTTAGCTAGATCATACATATACAGAAATGTGTATTAAAAGAGCATAAGACAAGTGTTTCAAAAATGGATACCTCTTCTTGTAGTAACGTCGGAATTATAACTGTGTTGAAACTCTTTTAATTTTAAATTTGTATTATTTAACCAATTTTGGAAGAAAGTGGCCTAAACGCGGCTGCTTTCTTTTGGCACAAGTACGAATGACTTCGTATAAAGAAAATAAGTCTGCGGAGTCCTCGGGACGCACTTCTTCATGTCCCACCCGGAGAACATCCTCGAGGCTGGGCTTTATGTAGAGCCGTCGTGGTATAACAGTCCAGTCCAGTATGATGTACAAATACAAACTTCTGTATAGTGTTTTTAAACGCTCATCCGTCAAAATACAAAATTTCTGTGTATTTATTGCACCACATTTTATACCAATTTCTTTCTTTTTTTTCCAAAACACCAGAGCAGTAATTTGTCTTCTTCTCTCCACCATGGTGTAAGTGAAATAAAAATTTAAAAAATGTATTAAAAAAAACAACATGGGGTGTTTTACACAATATATCTGTATTTAGTCATTGCATACGTTTTTTTATTTTCACATTCGGTGTAATGATTCCACACTTTGGTGACAGCCGCTGCTCATCGACCTGTATCGTGACTCATTGGTGTTTTTAAAAGCCGTGTGAAGCAGTTCAATATAGGAATATAAAGTTTCAGTTTCACAGCTGTTTTTGTGCTTTTTGTTTTGTTTTAAGGAAGTTTATCTGTAAACATGTCTCAGCCATTTGCTTGTAATAATTATTTTAATTAGAATTTAAAAAGCACCTGTTGTCGTGTTCGGTCTTTAGAGTCGAGCTGCAGGGTAAAACTGTGCCAATTTCCCCAAATAACTTCAGATCTTCGAGTGCATTCAGTCAGTCTCCAGTTTATTAGGAACACTGAGCTAAAAACTAATGCAGTCTGATACAACAGTCCTGCCAAAAGGGGAGCCATTGAATGCAGAAAGGTCTTCTGGGTCACACTGCACATGCATCGTTCTGCATGTCGACGGTGAATCACTGAAGTAGATTAACAATAAGCAAAACAATAGTTTGAGTGGAGGGCTTTTAATAGGCTAAACATATGCACATAATTGCAAATATTTACATAACGAAGGCACTTAATCGTCATGTACTTAAATAGCTGTAGTTCATAGGAGTTAATATATAATTTGTGCACACTCTTCTGCATTCAACAGCTGCTCTTTCGTCATTCTGTCATTGCTGACCCTCTTTAGGAAGCTTTTTTATACTCATGGTGGATTCCTGAGAGAAAAAAAAAAATGACTCTACTTGAGGATTTCTTGCTGCTGTCTGATTTGCCAAACTCTTCACATTCAGAGACACTATATATACTTATTGTTCAGCAGTAAGAATTTGGTGTTCAGTATCAGGAAGGTGCATCTTTACATCACTTACTTATAAGCTCAAAATGGTCTGGTGTGTAAACTTGAATTTTCTTTATTGTATTCTTTTTTTCCCTAACACGTGGGATTATCAGACCACAAGCATCCTTGACTCTTGTGTTTGCAGCTGCAGAGAAAATATCTTGAGTTGTGATTTATATAACTGGTCTTTTTTTTGTTATCCTGTCAAGGTGCCTGTTCAGCTGAAATGCATGCTTCCAACATCAGACACTGGTTTAACCCACTTCAGTTGGAGAATCTCTTTTAAATGCCTTTTTTTTTTAATGCCATTTTTATCTTCATTTGTGTTCCTTTTTTGTTTGTTTTTTGTGTGACAGCCTTTTTATTTTTTGCACCTGCAGATCGCATGATCAATGTGCCGGTTTGTCCTCTCATGCCCTCCCTCCGCTGATGCAGCAGCAGTATTACGTCTCCCTCACTTAAGTTTCCCAGCGTGCTTCATTTTAAAATTAACATTATTCACATTAATAATGCTTTCTGATGGGTACTTTTTATTTTCTTGTCATGGTAGTTCCCACGTGTTATTAAAGAGGCTGCATGTTTGTGGATTATTTTTTTTATATACACTTAAATTTAGGATGGTCCCCCCTCCACCCTGTATGTCAACGGGTATATTTCACTGACGTCTTTTTTTTCGTGCAATGTCTCCTTTAATTGACATGCTGTCCGAGCAGAAATAGTGTTTGAGTAAATTAATAAATAATTCACCTTCATAAGCACTCATCTCTTTTTACTTGTGGTAAAATTACTTGCAGTAGCTCTAACTGGGGTCATATCTATCTCTCTTGGTGTTGCTTCGATTAAAATGTGGATGAACACAAAATACCATGTTGATTACTTGTTCGACCTGTGTTTCTGCATACTGCATATTGTCAATGAACTTGTAAATAGTTTGCATTGAACTTGCATAGAATCATGTTACTGTCGTGCTTCTTTTTTTTTTGGGCTGTACAATTCTGCTTCTAAATGTGTGTGACTGTTGAGACGACACTCCTTTTGTACATGACTGTCTTTTTATTTGAGAATATTGATTCTGTCCTTTTTTCATTCTAAAGTTGAGTTTGAAGAGTTCAGACATGCCTGAAGTTTGACTTTAATAAAGCTGTACTCTGTCTCGGTGAAAGGCTCTAGCTGTATGGGATTCATTTGAACACATTCAGACAACTACTTTGAAATAAAAATGCAACACATTAAGATAAATGGAAATGTTGCTCCCAAGCGTGGTAGAAATAAATCAATGAATTATTATAATAGGGGTTAAAAACGAGTGCTGTATTTCCTGCAGCATTATCAAAACGCAGATCATTTTATCCCTTGAAAATGTATGCAAAAAGTCCTGAGGTGACTGAGGATTCTTTACGGCAACCCATAATGTGCACTTTGTCCTGCCAAGAAGCGTCTTTAAACTGTATTTATACATTCGTCTATTGCCGTTTATCTCGTTTTGAGATCAAATTGCCTCAATCTCATCCAAACTCAGCTACAGCGGAGAGGATGATGCGCAGGGGAGAGCGGTTGTTCTGAAACCACAAGGCAAGCCCCTTGAGCAACGATGCATCCCAAGTCTCGTTCCCTCGCTCCTCGATTCCTCGTTGCTCTTATTCTGCGAGGAGGAGCGAGGATGGATCTCGGAGGAGTCATGATCGAGAGCCACGAGAGCAAGCTTCCAGGAAGTGTTTTAACGCTCGACACGCCCCCTCAGTGTTCATCAGTTATGTGATTGGACGCTGCAGTTTAGCGGACTGATCGCTAGAGTTTCATACGAGAGTGAAGACGATCACAGATTAAACTCAAGTTAAATAGTAGATTTGTTTTCTGATTCACCATCTGGTTAAAATATATGTTCACTGTAGGTCTAAACAAATTTATTAATTTATAAAAAGATTTATCTTTTCGTGATCTGTTTTGTTTCCCATCAATAACTTGTATGTATATAATTTAAATCAGAGAGAGCTGGAGAGAGGAATACTTTTGTGTAATTGTCCCATTCAGTTACGTGAGGCTGATCATTCCTGAGTGTCGGGTTTGATGAGTTATATAATTTAAGTTTGGCCTAAACAAATGAATTCCAGCGTTGAAGAGAAACCATAATAATATTGGGTTTTTGTTTTATAATGATGTCACAGTCAGAATTTCAAAACAGACGTAAATAATTAATGAATAAGATGCATTCCGCCGGTAAAAAGAAAAGAATACCACAAATATCAATACTCAAGGAAAAGACGCAAGTGAGGGAAACGGGGTATGCAATTAAGAGACTTGGGATGCACCCAATGTTGTAGTCCATCTCGGACCACAATAAAGCGCATCTTAAATACTTCGTCCGTGTTCTTGTACAACCTGGTTCATAGTATTACTTTATTAACGAGGTTGGAACAGAAATGAAAGGAGTATTACATTTAATTTAGCTGACGCTTTTATCCAAAGCGACTTACATGATATACAGTAGACTGTAGACACAGCAACGGTGAGCAATTAGGGTTAAGTGTCTTGCTCAAGGACACATCGACTGGCTGAGGCGAGGTTTGAACCACCGATCCTCTGATTGAAGGTCAGACCTGCTAACCACTGACCCACAGTATGAAATTGAAACCACAGAGAGTACAAAGCTACTAAACTCTGTTCAGTTTCAAACATGCTGAATTAAATATGTTCTCCCCCTAGCAATGTATCATATCCCTTTAACACCTTTAATGCCTTTAACACCATCATCCCGTCTCTGCTGCAGGATAAGCTCTCCCAGCTGCTCGTGCCCGACTCCACCTGGAAGTGGATCACAGACTTCCTGTCTGACAGGAAGCAGCACGTGAGGCTGGGGAAACACGTCTCAGCCTAACGGTCCATCAGCACCGGTTCCCCCCAAGGCTGCGTTCTTTCCCCTCTGCTCTTCTCCCTGTACACCAACAGCTGCACCTCCAGTCACCAGTCCGTCAAGCTCCTGAGGTTTGTGGATGACACCACCCTCATTGGACTCATCTCTGGTGGGGACGAGTCCGCCTACAGGTGGGAGACTGACCACCTGGTAACCTGGTGCAGCCAAAACAACCTGGAGCTCAACACTCTGAAGACAGTGGAGATGGTTGTGGACTTCAGAAAGATCTCAGCCCCACCAGCCCCTCTCACCCTGTGTGACTCCCCCGTCAAATCTGTGGAGTCCTTCCGCTTCCTGGGCTCCATCATTACCCAGGACCTCAAGTGGGAGCTAAACATCAGCTCCATCTCCAAGAAGGCGCAGTGGAGGATGTTCTTCCTGAGGCAGCTGAGGAAATTCAACCTGCCAAAGACAATGATGGTGCACTTCTACACTGCCATCATCGAGTCCATCCTCTGTTCCTCCATCACCGTCTGGTACATTGCAGCCACTGCCAAGGACAAGGCCAGGCTGCAACGCATCATTCGCTCTGCCGAGAGGGTGAGCCCGGGTCCCCCACTGACCTGACTGACCCTGTCACCCCCAGACAATTTCCCACTGGACACTCCCCTGCACATACCCTTATATTTAAATACACTCGACACTTTAACACTACACTTGCCACTTTCACACAACACTTACATTCCATGCACATTCTATGCACTTTATCTTATTTTTGATATTTTGATATTCTACTGTTCAATTCCATTCATTCATGTGGCGATCCTGGGGCGCCACCGCCAGGTGGTGCTGTTTGTTAACACTGGTTACGGCCAAGCTGTGTTTATCTCCCTATCAGGCAGATGCGGAGCAGCTGGGAGGAGCGCGCCCGCCACTCACGAGCCCCGTCCCGGAACCCCGGAACCCCAGCACCACACCCTGCACGAACCCGGTCACGAGACCCAGCACGTGGTGTACACGGACCAGAGCAACCATTCCCGGAGCCTCTCCAACTGGCCAGCCGGCGATCGCCCCGCGGCTGAGTATTGTCTGCCCTTTTTTCCCCTCTCGGGGTTTTTGTGGAGCTTGTTGAATAAATCCCAGTGTTTCACTTGCACCTACCCTGTTGTCCCGTGTTTGCCTTTGGGTCCAGAACCCCTCACCCTAACAATTCATTCTCATTTATTGCACTGCGTTCACTGTTAAATGTGTATTGTTAAATGTATGCACCTTCCGCCAGGACAAATTCCTTCCATGTGAAAACAAACATGGAAATAAATGGTTCTGATTTATGTTGTCATGGTTTATATGCAGATTATAATCTGATCTGATCATAAGAAATGCAGACAATAGTTTATGGGAAAAGTGTTTGTTATTGAATGGATGTCATTATAAAGAGGTGCATTTGGTTTATGACGGCAAGGAAGTTTTACTTTCATCATCGATTCTTCTATTGGTGGATTTCAAATTTAAAATGTCAAAAACTAAATTGTGAGAAACTGCCCTTTTAAAATGACACAACGTGACACCAGTAAATAGTTTTTTCCGACTAAACAGTCTTCAGGTGTTTACCTACATAAACGTAGTGCCTATAGTTAAAGAGTAATACATGTTCTGGTCATACATGCAATTTAAAATAACACTTTTTTTGGGAGGGAAGATCATTACTAATCAATTCTATATGACTGTAGGTGGACGTGGCTTTTTGCATCCACACGTCAAGACAGATACAATTACATACATTACCGTTTCCGGTTTATAAAATACTAAAGACATCCTGGTGTCATGATTGACGGCCCAAACAATGACAGCAAGTAAACACGGAGTGCATGCGTGAGACGTGATATCAGAAGTATGAGAAATAAGTGACGGGCTTGAAAGAGTTTGGTCTTCCGACTGAACTCACGCTAGAGCTTCATTTGTGATGATTTTCATTTATTTTTACAAATATCAATACTTAACAGTAATAACAGTAATGCTGTTGAGTCAAATGGAAATTAAAAATATATGAACTTATAATTTGCACAATATTTATTGTAAATAAAGTGTCATACATTTAATCATATCAGAATAATTATGATATTGTTTCTAATATAAAGACATATCTAGAAGAACATTAAACATGTATGTAATTGTACAGTAAATAAACAGTTAATACTGTACATACAGTTTACATGAACATACTGTATTCTATGTGACAAATGAAATACTTTAAAACTTTCAGAATGATTCTTTCTCGTTCAGCCTGAACCGTCAGTCGCCTTCTTGATTTCTGAGCAGATGCAAACAGCTGCTGACAGCTTCCTGTGTGTGTGAGGAGCTTCCTGAACCCAGCAGCACAGAAGAAGCAGATGGAGACAAACTACATCCTCTGTGCCGATGGGGACGGGACGGTCCTCGTCCTCTGGCTGGTGGGTGGGGCGGGTGGCGTCGGGGTGGAGGGGCAGGGAGGACCGTTGGGTCGTCCTGGGATGACGGGTTGGTTGATGTCTACCCTCAGCTGCCCCAAGAGTGAGACCAGAGGAGTCCTGCCCTGTGAGACACAAACACAAGAGATGAATACGTTTGAACTACACAACCTTTACATTGATGTGTTGAATCTGGCCTCCAATGATGGAATTGTTTTACTAATACTTATGTAGTCTTGGAGAGTGATTACTTACTCAGCCCACTGAAAGAAAGGCGGCCGCCGCTCTCCATCTGGTCCTGTGGTCCTCCATCTTTATTTGTTCCTGGTCCTCCATCCTTCTCATCTGCTCTGTCTTCAAGGAGACCCTGGATGTTGCTTCCTGTATCACGGCCATCGATACCTGAGTAAAAGAGACTTGGAGACTTTTCTTAAAGTTAGTAATTTTTACCACACATCTGTCAAGTTCAGCCACTTTCACCTAACTATTAAAATAAGCAGAGAGAGAATGAAATGAACAGTCTTTTAATACCTGTTAAGTGACACTTTCAGGGGACTCGTGTTATTGCTGGTATTAAATGTTGTTCTGTACTTTATAAAAATAATATACACAACAGAATCACAACCATTCACAGTTTCACAGACTTAATGCCGAGAATACAAACACAGCTCCAACTGCAGTCGTACAGAGACCGGATAGCCCGTTGCAACGGGTCCAGCTCCCCATACTCCCGCAGCACCCCCCACAAAAAACCCAGAGGGACCCGGTCGAAAACCTTCCCCAAGTCCATGAAACACATGTAGACTGGTTGGGCAAACTTCCAGAACCCCTCCAGTAGTCTTGAAGGTATGAGCTGGTCCATTGTTTCACGACTGGGACACAATCCGCACTGCTCCTCTTGAATCTGAGGTTCGGCAAACGGTTGAAGCCTTCTTCCAGCACCCTGGCATAAGTTTTCCCGGGAGGCAGAGTAGTGTGATACTCCGATAGTTCGAGCAATCTCGAGAACTATGGAGTTGGCGGACGGCACCCTTTCCCGGACCCCTCCCACCAAGAAGGCCGGCTACTCTGAACTGCTGTTCGGTGCATAAGCACAAACAACAGTCAGATCCTTGCTCCCCGCAACCCGCAGGCGCAGGGAGGCGACCCTCTCCATCTCCGGGGAAAACTCCAACACGGCGGCGCACATGGGTGTTTCCCTGGTCCAGGTCAGGTCACTAAGGTCCGTGGGCCACTAGCCAGCAGGGTACTTTTAACCATTCCTGTGAAACGTCATAATTTACAGCCCCCATGTGATGTCATCAACTAAGCTGCTGTTCCAAAGGGAGACGTTAGTTGTTTAGGCATCAAATCTGCGGTCGGTTTGTCAAGATTCAGCCTCCTTGAAAATGAGTTGCAACGATTTGATGGTTTGATTGTAAAAATACTTCACAGTAAAGAACCGGAGTAAACTCATTCGCAAGAACAGCTGAGATGGTATCGTCAACAAGTGAGCTGCAGGTCCTGTGCTGCAGGTCCTGTCAAAAACCTCTGAGTTGGGAACCGCAGAGTGAAAGAACCATCTTCATCTTTTTCTTCCTCCTCAGCAAAGCTTCTTCAGGACGTTCCAAACCAAAACCTCTGCTGCAGGATGCTACCTATTGCCAACCCCGCCAAAGGCAAGGGAAGACTGTCTGGTGCTTTATCAGTCCTGCCAGACATAAAGGTTTTGCAATCCTGCAGCAAACAGGCTGTCGGTCTCAGTCCGAGTCGCTGTCCGAGTCGCTGTCCTCATCCCTCTGCCAGTATCTTCTGAAGGATCCGAGGTCTCCCCCGTAGTCATCTCCTCTGGTCTTCTTGGTGGAGGATCCAAGGCCTGCCGTGGAGGGTCCAGACTCCCCGTAGTCCTCTTCTCTGGTCCTCTTGGCGGAAGATCCAAGGCCTGATGTGGAGGGCGCAGACTCGTCTGACCTCTGGGGGGCTGGGGGCGCCACGCCAAAAGGGGGGTTGAGAGGATGGCAAGGTGGGAACTGCTGCGGGAAAGGGTCATCTTCATCTTCCTCCTCTTCTACCGCCTCTTCATCGTCTTCCTCTTCTCCGTCTTCCTCCTCTTCGTCTTCTTCGTCTTCTTCCAAGGAGGAACAAAAGGAAGAGGCAGTGGAGCCATATCCGGAATCTTCGCTCTCCCAGTCTTCCTCGTCCCAGTCTTCCTCGACGTCCTCTCCCTCGTCGTCCTCTGGCCGTTCCCCGTGGAGGAACTGGCGAAAGAACTCCCCCTGATCCCAAACCCCAAACACAAAATGACCATTGACAAATGCAAGCTCCAACTCACCGTCCCTACCTTCGTTGTCCATGGCGAGCCTGACGGGGCCTCTTGCAGGATGCTCCATGATGTAGTTCACACCAGCTGAGAAGGAAAGGTGAAAACCGTAAGGATTTCTCATAACTTTAAATATTTCTGGATTACATTGAGCAATAATCAAAGATTAAAAAAAATAAAATATGACAGCATATCCATAACCTAACAACGACAGGCAACAGACAAGAGGCTGTGCTGTAAACATTTAACAGTAATATTAAACATGGTGCAGTTCTGCCTCTGTTAGTTTAAACAGATGAGGGAAACAGAATCAATTAATGCTGCTTCCATGTGACTCTTAATGATACATAATTTTGTTATTACATTTTATTGAAAGAAATTGACATTTTGACGATATATATATATATTATAAACACACACATATGTATATATATATATATAAAGAGAGATAGGAGAGAGAAATATATTGCATGACATTAATAATTGTTATTATTATCGTTTTACATATTGTCAGCAGTATTAGTATTTGTCCCAAACAACAATGTAGCGTTCATAATTAACGAGCTTTAATCTTAAATTGCACATGAAGAGCTTCATTCTGGATGCGCAGACCAGGAGCCTTTCACTGCTCTTTGTTGTGCTCAATTTACCAACAGTTGAGTCTCGTGAGCTCTCGGCAAAGACATTTATTCTGCACCAAACAATTGTAAGGAGTTCAGTGTGTGTGAACAAAACGATAAATGGTTTGCAATAAACGGCGTGAACGTATTTAATTTACATTGAGCATATGCGTCCTGACGCACAGGGAAACATGGCGATATTAATCCAACATAACCTCTTTAGTTTATAACTCATTATTTTCTGTTTATGAGGCACATATCACAGCGCGTTGGGAGATGCTGGAGGCAGCACGCGCACATGCAGTCCTATACTTAACAGATCTCTTGTCCCCCGAAAACAAAGTATATCAACAACGAGCAAAGTGCATTTCAATGTTAAATAATGTATTTAATAAAGTAAAAGGAGCAGATATGTGTACAATATGTCACGTTTCAACAGTCAAAACAAACCAACTCAGCGTCACCTGCAAGTCACGTGACGCTGGGTTAGATGAACGGCCCCGCGTTCCATATGGTTTCCATGGTGCATATTTCAGAATTATATACAAAATGGCTTTGATGTTACATTTCGACGTTTTGATGTCTTAAACCCAAAATAACAGGGGTTTCGATCCTCTATACTGATTGTTAACACACTCCACACATCTCCCGCAAGTTTTAAGCCATTCTGTCGCTCAAATATCATTTTACAGGCCTGACAGCATTCTGGGACTTTTTAACCTTAAAACTCAAAAAGTTTCACTGATTTCTAAACCGAGAACACTTTTAAGGATTTAAGGGGATACATTGATAATAAAAGAAGCTAAATTAAATGTAAAAGTGGTCCTACCTGCACAGCTCTCGTCCAAAGAGCTGCACAGCCCCTTCAGCAGGGCCGCTCTCTCGATGTCCTGACCAGTGAAGTCCTCTTTAAGGTCTCTGGTGGTCCTCTTTAGGGTCTCTGTCCTCTCGATAGTAGTGATATAGTATCTCGTTTTCCAGCAAGCAGTTCAAAACTCAAAGAGTTAACTTTACAGTTCGGGTTCACAGGAGGGTTGTAGTTCGTGTCAAGTCCAAAGTGTAAAGGGAAGATTTAGAACCTCCACGGGCCTTAAGTAGCCTCGGTCCGGTTTCCATGGAATTGACTGACGTGCTTACGTCCGTGCGTAACTGCGTGTGTGCGATTGAGGAATAAAGATTATTTTCCTCATATTTGTCAAATATATATTTTTATTTGATTAATACTCGAGTTATTTGTATTGTATTAGTCAGTAATATGTTGCTATTCAGTACAGCTATGAATTGTAAACCTACATAACTCGTCTGTGCAACACGTATTGTGATACAACACATCGGGATTGGAGGTTAGAAACGCAATAGAGAGAGAGAAAAAAGAAAAATAAATATGTTCTAGTTGTATTGATCACAGCAATTTGAGCGTTATGCTTTACTTTGTTGCACATATATATTTTTTTGTTTTTTGTTCCTTCTCACACGCCTGTATTGTGCAGAGTTGTTGAAACCATCATCTCCTCTCTTAGTGGATTTGTTGGTCAACTCCAAAACCAGCAACAAGCTAATTTCGATCAGGAGAGACCAGTCAAATACAGAATGATAATTGTTTATTGTTAACAGATGAGATGTGATGATAAAGTCTCAGAGTCTTTGTCTCTTGGACTCTATAAGGAGATCTGAGGGCCGTCTGCTCCGATCAGCATCCAGATGAATCCCCCCGTGGTCCAGACCTGGTGGTGGACCGCAACCCACTGAAAACGGGTCCACGACCCACTGAAAACGGGTCCGCGACGAACCGGAAAAGGTCCACGACCGTCTGAAAACGGGTCTGCGAAGGTGATCTTGCCTTTCAAGCCGTCGCAGGCCACATACAATGACGTGGCTTTGAGTTTGATAGCAGTGCTTTATAGGAATGAATTTGGCACTGCCTCCAACGCTGTATCCAGTTCTCTTTGTACATCCATGATGCTACACAGATGAAAAAACTCAATTTCAGATACATGACCCGAAGGAGTATGCAGCATCTGCTAAGCTGTCCCGAGGAAACGATGACAACCGCCCTGTAGCACTCACACTAATAACATTGAAATGCTTTGACATCAAAACTTCACCACCTCCTGTTTGCCTATGGACCCAACAGGTCCATAGGCGATGCCGTCTCCTCTTCCCTCCACCGAGCCCCTTCACAGATGAACAAGAACACTCACGTGACATCTTATCCAATCATTTCAGGTCAGCATTTAACGCCCAGTGTGTAAACTCACGCAAGTGTGCATTGCCTATTGGTCAGAGGAGACCAGCTGATCTACAGCTGGTGACCCCCCCCCCCCCCCCCCCCCCCCACAGCCCCTATAATAAATGCTAAATATCAAAACTCAAGCTTTTCTTTTGAGGGAAATTTATTTAATCAGAAAAAAACAGCTCAAACAGAGAACAAATGTATTCCAACAGAAAAAAAAAAACAGAACATATGTTAAAAATAACATAACAAATATGCCCAGTCGATACACCAGTAGGCTACTTTACTTTTCTTTATTTGTATATCAACTCTGGAAACACAGACAAGACAATAAGGGGGCGATCACACCAGACGCGACTTTTAAAAGCGCAGCCGCTTCAAAAACACCTTAACAAAAACTCGCCGGGCGTTTTAAAAAAAAAAGAGAGAGTACGGCGAATACCTATCCGCGAATTGTGTCTGGATATGTTAAGATATGTTCATTATGTACTCAGATGTATATGTAATGTAATGCTGTACTGTGATATGGTTACGCCACAGGGTGGCGCTAGGGTACAGGCTATAAAGGCCGATTTGCCATATGTTAGTTAGTCAGTTGAAGTTAGCTCTGACCGTCAGACTGATGTGTCAGAAGCCTGTTAAATAAATACGCCAAGAACGGCTAAAGATAACTTCATCATTTATTCTTTCCTCCGAATGCAACGGTAGCTGCAGCAACAATGCACCACGACTCAACAAATATCAATACTTAACAGTAATAACAGTAATGCCGTTGAGTCAAATGGAAATTAAAAAGATATGAACTTATAATTTGCACAATATTTATTGTAAATAAAGTATCATACATTTAATAATATCAGAATAATTATGATATTGTTTCTAATATAAAGACATATCTAGAAGAACATTGAACATGTATGTAATTGTACTACTCAGTAAATAAACAGTTAATACTACATTTAATCATATCAGAAATATTATGATATTGTTTCTAACAAGGGCGTAGGTTTGGTCTCAGCATTGGTAGGGACACTGCCAACTAAATAATGCAGGTTTGCACTGTGTGGGGTAGTTACTACTAGCTAACTAACAACGACCTGGGCTTTTTGATAGCTACTTACCCTCTGGGTGAAAAAACTCCGTATATCCCTTTTCTTTTTAGGTGGCATTTTCCTATCTACAAAGCACAAAAGGGTCAACAACATCAATGCTGAGACCAAACAAAATACTAATATGAGGCTTTATTATTTCCCGGCGTATTTTAGTAGCTTACTGTGTCAGATGAGTCCGACTGCCAGCTCTCATTCTGCATTTTACGTTCACGTAAGATTGTGTTTCTGACTCCCCACTTTGTGACTGGCAGGCTCGAGTGCGCATTGGAAAACATGGACATTTCTTTTTACTCTTCTGGGCGATGAACATAGTATTATACTAGAAGAGTGAAAAATCCACTTCCAAGTTTTTATACTATTACAGATGAGTTTGTGCAAACTTTGGATCGTATTGGTGGGGACAATTGTGTCTTTTCCCAAACTTTGGTCGTGACTAGTCCCTATGGACCCTATGCAAACCTACGCCCTTGGTTTCTAATATAAAGACATATCTAGAAGAACATTAAACATGTATGTAATTGTACAGTAAATAAACAGTTAATACTGTACATACAGTTTACATGAACATACTGTATTCTATGTGACAAATGAAATACTTTAAAACTTTCAGAATGATTCTTTCTCGTTCAGCCTGAACCGTCAGTCGCCTTCTTGATTTCTGAGCAGATGCAAACAGCTGCTGACAGCTTCCTGTGTGTGTGAGGAGCTTCCTGAACCCAGCAGCACAGAAGAAGCAGATGGAGACAAACTACATCCTCTGTGCCGATGGGGACGGGACGGTCCTCGTCCTCTGGCTGGTGGGTGGGGCGGGTGGCGTCGGGGTGGAGGGGCAGGGAGGACCGTTGGGTCGTCCTGGGATGACGGGTTGGTTGATGTCCACCCTCAGCTGCCCCAAGAGTGAGACCAGAGGAGTCCTGCCCTGTGAGACACAAACACAAGAGATGAATACGTTTGAACTCAGCTACACAACCTTTACATTGATGTGTTGAATCTGGCCTCCAATGATGGAATTGTTTTACTAATACTTATGTAGTCTTGGAGAGTGATTACTTACTCAGCCCACTGAAAGAAAGGCGGCCGCCGCTCTCCATCTGGTCCTGTTGTCCTCCATCCTTCTCATCTGCTCTGTCTTCAAGGAGACCCTGGATGTTGCTTCCTGTATCACGGCCATCGATACCTGAGTAAAAGAGACTTGGAGACTTTTCTTAAAGTTAGTAATTTTTACCACACATCTGTCAGGTTCAGCCACTTTCACCTAACTATTAAAATAAGCAGAGAGAGAATGAAATGAACTGTCTTTTAATACCTGTTAAGTGACACTTTCAGGGGACTCGTGTTATTGCTGGTATTAAATGTTGTTCTGTACTTTATAAAAATAATATACACAACAGAATCACAACCATTCACAGTTTCACAGACTTAATGCCGAGAATACAAACACAGCTCCAACTGCAGTCGTACAGAGACCGGATAGCCCGTTGCAACGGGTCCAGCTCCCCATACTCCCGCAGCACCCCCCACAAAAAACCCAGAGGGACCCGGTCGAAAGTCTTCCCCAAGTCCATGAAACAAATGTAGACTGGTTGGGCAAACTTCCAGAACCCCTCCAGTAGTCTTGAGGGTATGAGCTGGTCCATTGTTTCACGACTGGGACACAATCCGCACTGCTCCTCTTGAATCTGAGGTTCGGCAAACGGTTGAAGCCTTCTTCCAGCACCCTGGCATAAGTTTTCCCGGGAGGCAGAGTAGTGTGATACTCCGATAGTTCGAGCAATCTCGAGAACTATGGAGTTGGCGGACGGCACCCTTTCCCGGACCCCTCCCACCGAGAAGGCCGGCTACTCTGAACTGCTGTTCGGTGCATAAGCACAAACAACAGTCAGATCCTTGCTCCCCGCAACCCGCAGGCGCAGGGAGGCGACCCTCTCCATCTCCGGGGAAAACTCCAACACGGCGGCGCACATGGGTGTTTCCCTGGTCCAGGTCAGGTCACTAAGGTCCGTGGGCCACTAGCCAGCAGGGTACTTTTAACCATTCCTGTGAAACGTCATAATTTACAGCCCCCATGTGATGTCATCAACTAAGCTGCTGTTCCAAAGGGAGACGTTAGTTGTTTAGGCATCAAATCTGCGGTCGGTTTGTCAAGATTCAGCCTCCTTGAAAATGAGTTGCAACGATTTGATGGTTTGATTGTAAAAATACTTCACAGTAAAGAACCGGAGTAAACTCATTCGCAAGAACAGCTGAGATGGTATCGTCAACAAGTGAGCTGCAGGTCCTGTGCTGCAGGTCCTGTCAAAAACCTCTGAGTTGGGAACCGCAGAGTGAAAGAACCATCTTCATCTTTTTCTTCCTCCTCATCAAAGCTTCTTCAGGACGTTCCAAACCAAAACCTCTGCTGCAGGATGCTACCTATTGCCAACCCCGCCAGAGGCAAGGGAAGACTGTCTGGTGCTTTATCAGTCCTGCCAGACATAAAGGTTTTGCAATCCTGCAGCAAACAGGCTGTCGGTCTCAGTCCGAGTCGCTGTCCGAGTCGCTGTCCTCATCCCTCTGCCAGTATCTTCTGAAGGATCCGAGGTCTCCCCCGTAGTCATCTCTTCTGGTCTTCTTGGTGGAGGATCCAAGGCCTGCCGTGGAGGGTCCAGACTCCCCGTAGTCCTCTTCTCTGGTCCTCTTGGCGGAAGATCCAAGGCCTGATGTGAAGGGCGCAGACTCGTCTGACCTCTGGGGGGCTGGGGGCGCCACGCCAAAAGGGGGGTTGAGAGGATGGCAAGGTGGGAACTGCTGCGGGAAAGGGTCATCTTCATCTTCCTCCTCTTCTACCGCCTCTTCATCATCTTCCTCTTCTTCGTCTTCCTCCTCTTTGTCTTCTTCCAAGGAGGAACAAAAGGAAGAGGCAGTGGAGCCATATCCGGAATCTTCGCTCTCCCAGTCTTCCTCGTCCCAGTCTTCCTCGTCGTCCTCTCCCTCGTCGTCCTCTGGGCGTTCTCCGTGGAGGAACTGGCGAAAGAACTCCCCCTGATCCCAAACCCCAAACACAAAATGACCATTGACAAATGCAAGCTCCAACTCACCGTCCCTACCTTCGTTGTCCATGGCGAGCCTGACGGGGCCTCTTGCAGGATGCTCCATGATGTAGTTCACACCAGCTGAGAAGGAAAGGTGAAAACCGTAAGGATTTCTCATAACTTTAAATATTTCTGGATTACATTGAGCAATAATCAAAGATTAAAAAAAGAAAAAATGACAGCATATCCATAACCTAACAACGACAGGCAACAGACAAGAGGCTGTGCTGTAAACATTTAACAGTAATATTAAACATGGTGCAGTTCTGCCTCTGTTAGTTTAAACAGATGAGGGAAACAGAATCAATTAATGCTGCTTCCATGTGACTCTTAATGATACATAATTTTGTTATTACATTTTATTGAAAGAAATTGACATTTTGACGATATATATATATATTATAAACACACACATATGTATATATATATATATATATAAAGAGAGATAGGAGAGAGAAATATATTGCATGACATTAATAATTGTTATTATTATCGTTTTACATATTGTCAGCAGTATTAGTATTTGTCCCAAACAACAATGTAGCGTTCATAATTAACGAGCTTTAATCTTAAATTGCACATGAAGAGCTTCATTCTGGATGCGCAGACCAGGAGCCTTTCACTGCTCTTTGTTGTGCTCAATTTACCAACAGTTGAGTCTCGTGAGCTCTCGGCAAAGACATTTATTCTGCACCAAACAATTGTAAGGAGTTCAGTGTGTGTGAACAAAACGATAAATGGTTTGCAATAAACGGCGTGAACGTATTTAATTTACATTGAGCATATGCGTCCTGACGCACAGGGAAACATGGCGATATTAATCCAACATAACCTCTTTAGTTTATAACTCATTATTTTCTGTTTATGAGGCACATATCACAGCGCGTGGGGAGATGCTGGAGGCAGCACGCGCACATGCAGTCCTATACTTAACAGATCTCTTGTCCCCCGAAAACAAAGTATATCAACAACGAGCAAAGTGCATTTCAATGTTAAATAATGTATTTAATAAAGTAAAAGGAGCAGATATGTGTACAATATGTCACATTTCAACAGTCAAAACAAACCAACTCAGCGTCACCTGCAAGTCACGTGACGCTGGGTTAGATCGAGCGCCCCCGCGTTCCATATGGTTTCCATGGTGCATATTTCAGAATTATATACAAAATGGCTTTGATGTTACATTTCGACGTTTTGATGTCTTAAACCCAAAATAACAGGGGTTTCGATCCTCTATACTGATTGTTAACACACTCCACACATCTCCCGCAAGTTTTAAGCCATTCTGTCGCTCAAATATCATTTTACGGGCCTGACAGCATTCTGGGATTTTTTAACCTTAAAACTCAAAAAGTTTCACTGATTTCTAAACCGAGAACACTTTTAAGGATTTAAGGGGATACATTGATAATAAAAGAAGCTAAATTAAATGTAAAAGTGGTCTTACCTGCACAGCTCTAGTCCAAAGAGCTGCACAGCCCCTTCAGCAGGGCCGCTCTCTCGATGTCCTGACCAGTGAAGTCCTCTTTAAGGTCTCTGGTGGTCCTCTTTAGGGTCTCTGTCCTCTCGATAGTAGTGATATAGTATCTCGTTTTCCAGCAAGCAGTTCAAAACTCAAAGAGTTAACTTTACAGTTCGGGTTCACAGGAGGGTTGTAGTTCGTGTCAAGTCCAAAGTGTAAAGGGAAGATTTAGAACCTCCACGGGCCTTAAGTAGCCTCGGTCCGGTTTCCATGGAATTGACTGACGTGCTTACGTCCGTGCGTAACTGCGTGTGTGCGATTGAGGAATAAAGAGACATATTCATTATTTTCCTCATATTTGTCAAATATATATTTGTATTTGATTAATACTCGAGTTATTTGTATAGTATTAGTCAGTAATATGTTGCTATTCAGTACAGCTATGAATTGTAAACCTACATAACTCGTCTGTGCAACACGTATTGTGATACAACACATCGGGATTGGAGGTTAGAAATACAATAGAGAGAGAGAAAAAAGAAAAATAAATATGTTCTAGTTGTATTGATCACAGCAATTTGAGCGTTATGCTTTACTTTGTTGCACATATATTTTGTTGTTTTTTGTTCCTTCTCACTCGCCTGTATTGTGCAGAGTTGTTGAAACCATCATCTCCTCTCTTAGTGGATTTGTTGGTCAACTCCAAAACCAGCAACATACAAGCTCATTTCGATCAGGAGAGACCAGTCAAATACAGAATGATAATTGTTTATTGTTAACAGATGAGATGTGATGATAAAGTCTCAGAGTCTTTGTCTCTTGGACTCTATAGGGAGATCTGTAATTGAGGGCCGTCTGCTCCGATCAGCATCCAGATGAATCCCCCCGTGGTCCAGACCTGGTGGTGGACCGCAACCCACGGAAAACGGGTCCGCGACGAACCGGAAACGGGTCCACGACCCACTGAAAACGGGTCCGCGACGAACCGTAACCGGGTCCACGACCGTCTGAAAACGGGTCTGCGAAGGTGATCATGCCTTTCAAGCCGTCGCAGGCCACATACAATGACGTGGCTTTGAGTTTGATAGCAGTGCTTTATAGGAATGAATTTGGCACTGCCTCCAACGCTGTATCCAGTTCTCTTTGTACATCCATGATGCTACACAGATGAAAAAACTAGGGATGGGTATCGGGATCGATACCGGTATCGGTAGCGGGACCGATACTGCGTTAAAATACTCGTACTCGTATCGGTTTCGATACCAAGAACCGATACCACTCAACAGTATTTCGCTACAACAAACTGGTCGCGCTTTGTGGAGAAAAAGATTTGTTGTCCTACCTGACTTCAACGTCTAGGGCAGGGGTCGGCAACCCGTGATCCAGAGCCGCATACGGCTCTTTCGTCGCTCTCTTGCGGCTCTTGCAGCAAGGTGTGTAGAGTAATGTGCGTCGCGTTCACACAGTAAACAATTACTGCCGTCCTGCCGGTTTGAATCAAACTGTTGCTGATCCACCTGAAGTAGCGCTGGCAGCGGCCTCATTCAGACGCTGTTGTGCGGCTACGGATGATATTATTGTAGCCGAGTGTCTGTTGTGTGTCTATATTTGTAATTCTAATAAAATGAAAACACGCTGCAGGGTAACTTGAACCACTTTTTTATCTCCTTCACACACGTATATCCCACAATTCCACTCCTCTTTTCCTTTCCGTTTCTCCCTCCACAATAAAAGCACCGGAAACATAACTTGGAACACAGCTTCCTATATAATTGCTCGATCCCTAATATTATCGCTTACATTATGAACCCGGACACGGGGGCGTTTTATGGTCCGACATTAGAGGGACTTCCACGAGAAGTTTAAAGCTTGGGATAGCCTTCTGTTAATTGTGTACTATAGGCTTGACATAATCTGCAGAGGATAAAATAAAATCTGCCTCCAAATTAATTGCACTTTCATGGAGACCAAATCTAAGAAGTATCGGTATCGGTACTCGGTATCGGCAAGTAAACAAATAAAAATACTCGTACTCGTATCGGTTTGTAAAAAGTGGTATCGTTGCATCCCTAGAAAAAACTCAATTTCAGATACATGACCCGAAGGAGTATGCAGCATCTGCTAAGCTGTCCCGAGGAAATGATGACAACCGCCCTGTAGCACTCACACTAATAACATTGAAATGCTTTGACATCAAAACTTCACCACCTCCTGTTTGCCTATGGACCCAACAGGTCCATAGGCGATGCCGTCTCCTCTTCCCTCCACCGAGCCCCTTCACAGATGAACAAGAACACTCACGTGACATCTTATCCAATAATTTCAGGTCAGCATTTAACGCCCAGTGTGTAAACTCACGCAAGTGTGCATTTCCTATTAATCAGAGGAAACCAGCTGATCTACAGCTGGTGATCCCACATTTTCCAGCTGTCTTTGTGTTCTCGAGTCAAATATATAGTTTTTAGTTTTATATAATCTCCAGAGCTTATTGGAATACAAAACTTACTTGGTATTTACAACTTATTATACAACTTATTTATATTATACCCATTGGCCGCAATGTTAACAAATGTTTGTATCTGTATTGTGATTCAAACTGAGTGATGTATTTACAAATGGTAAATGGATGACCTGTATTTGGATAGTGCTTTTCTAGTCTTCCAACCACTCAAAAATACATTGTAATACCTATAAAAAATATATATATCAGTTAAACTATCTACTAAAACAGTGTGGAACGGTCGCGATAACCCAAACGAGCGAGATCTGAGGTTACATTTCTCAATTTTAGATACACACCTTTACTTTGAAAATATCACATCGGACGTAGCTCAGGCGTCGCCGTCAGCTTCAAGCTTCTCCTCCTCCATCCCTGTTTCCCCTCAAATCCTCAAATGTGCGACTCCGACCGTCGGCAGAAACGGAGGACGCGGAGGCCCTCTTCGTGTTGACGGCACACGGTACCGTGAGCATGAAGAGATAAAACAAATATCGACCCGTTAAAGGTCAGTAACGGAGCCGGAGTCGCCGGTTTGACGACGGGGGAACGGGGCCAGATGTCTTGTGTGACAGATGTTGCTTAGCTTAGCTTAGCTCTGTCGGCTAACATCTAGTTTCTACAACACAGGGACTTCATGCTAGCTTGTTAGCCTCGTCCAGTGCTTTGTCAGGTGCTGTGCGTATAATATTGTCTTCATAAAAACACGACAGTAAGACTTAATAAGTACATGCAATTAAAGAGCAGCTTTTAAATATGTACGTCACCCGGAAGAGGAGGGCGCTGATTCAGCGTGTTGGCCTTCATATCAGGTTTTAGACAGACAGGATACTCAGCGGTATGTGTTATGTATCTATCTATCTATCTATCTATCTATCTATCTATCTATCTATCTATCTATCTATCTATCTATCTATCTATCTATCTATCTATCTATCTATCTATCTATCTATCTATCTACTGTGAGTGAAAGTAGTCGAGGCACTTTATAGAAAGGATAATATTTTCCTAATTCTTCCTTTGTTTGTTGAGACAATAATTGACTAAGAGACAAGGGTCAGTAAAGACTGCTGATGTGGCTTTATGGAGCTCATTGAGAAACTTTGTGGGAGTTTACACTCGACTGTGCTTGTGCTTCATAAGACCACTTTATAAACAATGTTTAAGGGGGACGGGGACATTTCAGTACAGGAATGCAAAAGGTGTATTCGGGTGCTTTACAAACAATGCCTCCAATACATAGTCTGTCCACCAGAGTTTATTTTACAACTGCAAAATATCCAGTTGAGCACATATCTTGGTCATAGTTTTTTATAGTAAACAAATTGATTAAATCCGGCAGGAGATACAGGTAACTGATATAAATACCCCACCCTAACAAAAACAACACTAGTGTCTGGAAGATGTCGGGTGACTTTAGTCACTGCTTTCTACACTGTCCTTTAAAAAAAGAAAAGGGATGGGCACAAATACAGAAGAAAAAAAAAAACTTTCCTTCGGATAGTCCATCAGGATTATACTTATATTTAATTTATTTAACTGATATATACAGTAATTAGATTTACTGTAACTAACTCATGAAATATGAGCTCACCACTCATTTATTTCTATTTTCAACACACAAGTCAATGGCATAAACTTAAACTCTTCATTTTAAATTGTTTTTATTTTACTAGTCCCAGTTAAGTTAAATGAAAGCGGGGTGACGATGTTTGCTGTTGACTGAAGTCCACTTCGAGAAACAAGATGAAGAGGAGGCTGCTTCGTGGTTTCCTGTCGGAAATTTCCATCCGGCTGGCGCTGTTGCTCGTGTTCCTGTAAGTACATCATCTGCATCCCTGCTTCATGGATCCGCGCCTCTAAGAAGGCGGGCGTCGTTTTTAATGACGCGGAAGCAAACGCTGCTCTTTTTATGTTGTGTGCAGCGTGACGGAGCAGCTTTCTCCCTTCTACCGTGAGATCCAGCCAGAGGAGATGTGGTTGTATAAATTCCATCGCGTGGGGAGCGACCACGTGCCCACCACTCTGATGTTTGTAAGTAACATGTCAAACCCGCGGTTCAGCTCGTACCTCATCCCTGAACTTGCTTCCCTCCACTTAATGTGTAAAATTAATCACAGTTACCATCTCTATGACAACTGTTATCGAAAACGTGAAGTGAAAATCACGTATTCTATTTGTTGAAGTGTGATGAAGTGCTGCATATTTCTTTTTTTTTTACTCAGCAGGATTATAACTGTGGCAGAGATGGGGGACATGAATGCTTACAGTATTGCTATAGATTTGAATTGGAATTCCTCCTGTAGGGAAATAAACGAAAACCAGTGGCTGCCTGAAAGGTTTATCTAAACCGTGTGCTTTCCCAAAATTGTGATAATTGTAATTTGTGGTGTGAATTACGGACAAAAAGTACCAAGAAGAAGCAATCAAATACGATCTTTTGTCATCAATATGTATACTCTCCTCTTGTTTTGATCAGAGTGTGGCAGTTTTCACTCCGCTGATTGTCATCCTGGTCTTCACCTTCCAGAAGACGACAGAGCGAGGAGATCTGAAGGAGGCCTCGCTGGGTAAGATGGCTGCATACAGGCGTCATGCATTTTTTTAGGGTGGTTATTTAATAATTTTAATGATTCCGTCCCGTCTCCTTTTGTCACCCAGCTGTGACTTTGACTCTGGTGCTGAACGGAGTCTTCACCAACGTCATCAAACTCATTGTTGGCAGGTAAATGGTGTACACAAACATGTCAAGTGATATGGAAGTGGATAAAAAACATAAATCTGGCCTCTCTGTTGCCCCCCTCCCCCACCATCAGGCCACGGCCCGACTTCTTCTATCGCTGTTTCCCAGACGGTCAGATGAACCTGGAGATGCGCTGCAGCGGTGACCCAGATGCTGTCATGGAGGGCAGGAAGAGCTTTCCCAGCGGGCACTCTTCCTGTAAGGGTCTTTTTACGGTCAATAACGCCTCAATAATAACACCTCAGACTTTAGCTGTTGCATTGTCATCAGCAGGCAACAAGGGAAGCACAAAGTGGGAAGGATAGTGCTGCATGCATATAAGTGTATTTTAGCCTCCAGGCTCTTATCTTGTTACATGAGCATGAGAGAATCTCAATCTCCATCTATGATCCTTACCTCGCCTCTTTTTGTTGTTGTCTTCTGGCTCTGATCGCCCTGTCCTCCCTTTCTTTTTGGCCCCAGTTGCCTTCGCAGGTCTGGGTTTCACAGCGCTGTATGTTGCGGGAAAGCTGCGCTGCTTCAGCGCGGCGGGCCAAGGCAGAGCGTGGCGGCTGTGCGCCTTCCTCACGCCTCTGCTTGTCGCAACCGCGATCGCCCTCTCCAGAACCTGTGACTACAAACACCACTGGCAAGGTCAGAGTCACATGTCAATCATGTAAAAACCAGAAGAAATGTGACGATACGAGAGTTGATGTTTCTAGGCCACTCCCAACATGTACAGCAGTATTGCTCTCATTCACACTGGTGGCCTTTTTTCTTTTGCATGGACACGTTTTTGGCACAGTAAGACGGTGGTCACATTCATATTTCTGGGCTTGTCTTTGTTTTTCCAACTCCCACTTTCAGTTTGAATGCAATGCCTCATAGTGACAAACCTGTGGCATTCAACATAAGAGTTATTATTGTTTGCTTTACTTTAATGCAGCAACCATTTTGTAACACTATGTAGTTTATGCAGTTAAATCTTATGATTTATTTAATTAGAATTTTTCAATATCAAGTTTGTTCTTTATGGTTTGAAACTCTTTAAATTTTATACATTTTAAAGTGATTTCATAGTCAAAAACACAGCAAATGTACCTTTTTATACGTTCAGTTCTGTCCATATTGTAAGGACACCGTTGCAAGCTCATTTTGAAGAAAGAAACCAGTGTTTCCCCTTTTTATCTGTAATACATTAACCCAACCAAGAAGGAATAAAATTCAAATATTTGCATGTGGTCTTAATGTCCACATTGTCCTCAGATCTATGACACTAGTATCCTCCTGTCGAGTATTCTCACGACCTCTTTCTCAATAGGCGGCCCGTATAAAACACAAGGTGCCCCGTCAGTCTGCATACAAACAACAGGGAGCTCTGCGTCCTCGCTGCTGCTTTTTAGTAAACTAAATCTCATAACCTCTCTCAGGCTTGATATTCTCCCAGTTTTTTTTATTTATTATAAAAGCATTCATGTGAGGCTGTGAGCCGAACCTCCTCATACGCGCTCCTCATCTTCTCTCCTCCCCTCCATGCAGACGTGCTGGTGGGTTCCCTGCTGGGCCTCGCCTTTGCCTGGTTGTGTTACCGACAGCACTACCCTCCTCTTCGGGACGCCGACTGCCACAGATCTCTGCGTCACAGAGAGACTGTTCCCGCCGCGCAGGAGCGCAAGCTGGCCAACTCCAACTACATCCTGCCGCTGTAGAGCAGCCGTTACTGTTACTGCTGTCATCCACACTGGGTTACGTGGTAATCCTTGGCGTTCTGTTTTTTTTTTCTTACACACACACACACACACACACACACACACACACACACCCTCACCCTTACCCTTCTGCGGCTGGGCGGTTCACCAATATTTGTATTGTTTGTCGTTGATCATACTCACCATATCGCAGGGGATGTGTGAAACCCTTGAGAGCTGCTCCAAATAACAACTCCAGTTTAACAGTTGCATTGTTTGGGTCTCGAAAACCAAACGGATGTCGTATTCCAGATGAAGGTTCTCAGCGTTGGAGGGCCTGGTGAATATCTCTTGGGAAACAATATGTGGGGAAGAGAATTTGAGCTCAACCTGTTGGCCGAAAAGGATTTGGTGGTTAATCTGCAATGCGTTTGATAATTGATCAATCTTTTATGTTCTTAGGTTCTTTTATTTATCAACCGATGACGCCGAACACGGTTGTAGCTTCTCAAATGTGAAAATCGGCTGCTTTTTTTTATTGTTTTGAATTTAATATATAAGGGTTGGACTATTGGTATGACTAAACGAGCAATTTGAAGCTTTCAGACAATTTTTTTTTTTTTATAATTGTTTGACATTTAGCAGACTAAATGATTGAGTGATCAATGAATTTAAAGGGAAAATAATTATTTTCAGTCAAAGTTTAAAAACGATCCACTTGTTAATGAGGGAGAGCTTTCAACTGCATCTCAAAGTCTTCTTCAACAAAGGGAGCTGGTTCAGGTGTGCTCACGTGACCTGCATGTGAAAATGTGTTAAATTTTACATCATGAATTATACTTTCAGTAATTAACTCAACCAGCTGGGCACTGTAGTTTTGAGTAAACGTTTCCCATATCAGGAGTAAATGGGGCATTTGTTGGGGGCTATTTTCAGCTGCGGACTAATATGCATTTACATTAATGACGGAGGTCTACGGCACCAATGAATAAGACATGTCAGGCGCCCACCCCTCCTTGATGTGTTAAAGCAGGTTGATCAAGACCACGCAGTCAGCTCCACGTCTTCGATCTCCACACCGCTTCACTGTCTCTTGTCTGCATGTGCTTTGAATCCGTCGTCCATATTGTATTCAAAATGTTTCTGTTCACATTGATTAATATCTGAGAGAGGGTTCACTCAGTCGGCCCTCAGTTTGACGCACCGATGTAGCAGCTCCACTCGCCTTTCCTCGCGCTTTTCTGCATTGCTCTACTGTACTTTTTGTTAAGATACACAATATTATTATTATTATTATTAATAATAATAATAATCCCATCTTTGCATCCGCTCACATCCGCTGACTTGATTCTAAGGGAAAGTTTTTCGTGTGTGTGTGTGTGTGTGTGTGTGTGTGTGTGTGTGTGTGTGTGTGTGTGTGTGTGTGTGTGTGTGTGTGTGTGTGTGTGTGTGTGTGTGTGTGTGTGTGTGTGTGTGTGTGTGTGTGTGTGTGTGTGTGTGTGTGTGTGTGTGTGTGTGTGTGTGTGTGTGTGTGTGTGTGTGTGTGTGTGTGTGTGTGTGTGTGTGTGTGTGTGTGTGTGTGTGTGTGTGTGTGTGTGTGTGTGTGTGTGTGTGTGTGTGTGTGTGTGTGTGTGTGTGTGTGTGGGGAGAGGGTGAAAGTGGACTGGAGTGGAAACTGGAACCTCCTCCAGGTGATGGTGCTAGCCTCTCAATGCTCCTGCTGGTCAGGTTTTCTATCCTGTTAATAGTTTTATTGGCACGTAGTTTTGATCAACATTCATTTTCAGACGGTGAACGCTCAAGACTCATTCAAGTTGTGTTTTTATGATTTACTTTTTTGGGGGCACTTTCTGTTTTTTAAAAATCTTTCCATTGTGTTTGTATGGTTGGTTTTCGATTGGGGGAAGAAAAAAACATCAAAATGTCATGCTGACGTGACTGTTTGTGCAGGTGTGAAGATGAGAAGCGACATCTGCATGTTTCTGTTTGTGTGTGAAAGCAGCCAGAGTTTTGCAGGGTCCAGGGCACTTTCGCTCGTCGCTGTGAATCAGGCTCAGCCGGATCACAGAGGTGGCTGACCAAATGGATGACTGTGTGCCTTTGTTCTCTACATTACTTTGTTCCCCTTCGTTAAGGAATGAAGTATGTACTGCATGTTACGGCATAAGCTCTACTGTCACATTGCGCACACAACTTTTTGTTTTAAATCTTTACATTTTTTTATTTTAAATGTGGCAGGCTGCCTTTCTTTACCTCAGAAAAAACAATAACTTTAAGTACTTTCCATATGTTTTTATTGTCGGTGGGGTCAAATGTGAAGATGTCGGGGCAGAAACATGTAAAAGTTACAACAGAGAAAGTACATTTAAGATTAGTCAATCTTACTGGTATTTATTAGATGATGTACAGGTCTACGTGTATTTAATCTTTGGGCATGTAGGAGTTTACTTGAATTTTTAATATTTCTTTATGTTTTAATGTGATCATGTTATTTAATGAAAATGGACACATAGCACTCTAGAGGGCTCTTTCAGACAAAACAAATATCCATTTGAAAATCCTGCATGTTTCGCAGTTAAATAGCAACATATTTTATTCACTACTTACTTTCAAATCCCCATAATTCCATCTGTTTCTATTGATTTGACGTGATTTTAAATTCATGAATATGGCACCAGGTTGTTAAATTATGTCTGGACTCCTTCGGTTCTTCTGTTCGTGACGGGGGACGATGCTAAATAACCTGCCTGTTTGCTTTGTTTATGTCACGCTCATCATGATTTGCCTTTGCTTGTAGGACCTTATAGCGGCCGCTCGGGCTGAAACCGTATCCTGATTGTACATGTTGTGATGCTTTCAATGACTCTTTTGGTGACACTAAACAATGTTTCTAAATGATCTTGCAATACACACTGTCCTTTGCGTGTTTTTTTTTCAGAAATGTGTGATAATTACAGGCACCTGTTTAGACACTGAGATTTATTGCTGCAGCTTTTTCATGTCATGTTTATGAGTAAGCAGTGGCAATAGTTGTGTGATTATTTGTTTAGGGGATTAGGTAGTGCTGGAAAAAGTATTCTGATATATCAAAAAGTAGAAATAGCAATACTGCAGTGGAAAACTACTCTGGTCCAAGTAAAAGTCCTGTATTACATTTTTACTTCAGGTAAAGTACAAAAGCATTATCAGCAAAATATCCTTCAAGTATTTAAGTACTAAAAGTATTCATTATCATACAAATTATATTACTTTATTATAAATAATATTGCATTAATATGTTTGCTTACATTTTTGGACACAGTTTTAGTTACTTTATATACTGATTTGTAGCTTACCCTATAATACTGTCAATGTAATAATTATAAGTTGATTTATATTTTTATATTTTATTACACAAAATCAAACTAAAGCTGTCAGATAAATGTAGCAGAAAAAGTACAATGTTTATCTCCAAAATGTGGAGCAGTAGAAATATAAAGTGCCATAGCAAATTAAATACTCGAGTAAAGTACAAGTACCGCGAAATAATGTCGCAGGAACCAGTATAAACTTCAGTCTGGTTGAGTGTGTTTTTAGTCAGCTTTGTTGACCTCATTTAGCGGGCGTGGTCTTGAACATATGATGTACGTTGCTTTCTACTGATTAGTTGGAATGGGACCCGGATGTGACGCGCGGATTTGGCGCCACATTTCCAACGATGAACAGCAAAGAAAGCTCCGTCTCTGACAGCAACACCCCCCCAACAAAATACCGCTGTTTATGCCGTTTCTGCGTTATTTTACTCGGTCTGTCCACCTCATAAAAGCTTATTTTTTCATAATCTTTTGAAAATGTTTATCACGGACATAAGGAAGGACTTTTACGAAGTTGTTGCCAACCAGGTGAGTTGTTTAGTAACCAACTGTAACGTTGGGTTAACTAGCTAGTTAGCTTGTAACGCTGTTGTTTGCTAGCGCTGGCGTTACTGAGCGGGCCTGAGAGTCAGGTTGAGACGCAACATATTTATATACTCTAGGAGCTATAACCAACCCTTTGCTTTCAGAGAGTCGCTCTCCTGGTGGCTTCAGACATCGACGCCCTCTGCGCCTGTAAAATACTCCAGGTAAGACCACCGGCTAACTGTTAGCGAGCACCAGCTACTGCTACCTCTGTACCTACACTGCTCTATTAGTATTTAGTTTAACTTTATCAATATAAGTAACGTTAGTGCTCTGTTATGACGTTACGCTGCATCTTTTGATTAAAGGTCAGGAGGTCAGCATCTGTTGAAGTTTATAACATGAGGACCTGCGAATGAAATGCCCCCAGTTGCATCTCTGGCCCTCGTAGTTCACTGGGATTATATTTAAGATGCAAAATTAGTCTATGTTTTTTCATATTTATTCTAATTATTATCTCCAAGATTTTCCTCGTTGCCAGTGTTTTAGTACATTTTGTAAAAAGAAAATTCCAGTAAAGAGGTAAAAATAAAACGCCTAACTATGGATTGCTACCGTGTTGTTTTGCAAGTGCCTTCATCATTTCAAGTGTTGATCATGAAAATAAATGTTGAGTTTAAACAATGCATGCTTCTGACACTTAGTAATGGCTACACACATTAAATGTTGATTTAGAAGAAGAAAAGGGTTATCCTCTCAGTGCTACTGCCAATTTGAATGAGTAGCTTAAATAATGATTGCTGAATGTTTGTCTTCACCAGATGCTGTTCCACTGCGACCAGGTCCAGTACACACTGGTGCCAGTTACTGGCTGGCAGGACCTCAGCACTGCCTTCCTCGAACACAGAGAGCAGGTAAGATCAAGTCGGACCTGAGCTTACGTGTAAGTAAATGAGAGAAAGATGAGCAAGGAGGAACTGTTGACCTTCCTCTGCTGCCACCGTCACTTTATACTGTAAGTATATAATCTCGCTGCTTGGTGTGTTGTAGTTCCCGTATTTTGTTCTCATCAACTGCGGGGCAAATGTTGACCTTCTGGAGATGCTGCAGCCGGATGACGACTCCGTCTTCTTCATCTGTGACACTCACCGGCCTGTTGATGTGGTCAACGTCTACAATGACTCCCAGGTGATGCATTGTGATCCATTCAGCTCACCCAGCTACTCGGTGGAAATTGTGTGCTTACTCTTATGTGGGGATATCCTGCCGTCTCGTCCGCAGATAAAGCTGCTCATCAAACAGGACGACGATCTCGGCGTTCCCTCGTACGATGATATTTTTCGAGACGAAGATGAAGGGGAGGGAGGTGACTCCGGAAATGAGAGTGAAGAAGGCTCGGAGCCATCTGGGAAGCGGCGGAGATTTGATGAAGTGCGTATTTGAGCGGAACGAGAGTACGTCTGCGAAGAGTGTTGACGTGACTCCAATGATTGCGCTTGTCGTTGCAGGGGGCGGTGGAGAGGAGAATCGAGAGGCGACGAGCAAAGATGGAGTGGGAGGCAAGGAGGTGACGTGCTTTTAAGGAGGTGGAATGGTGTTTTGTCATGTAGTCGTTACAATTTCTGATTTGACACTAATGTTTCACTCTTTTCTCAGGAGGGAAATCTTGTTTGACTATGAGCAGTACGAATATCACGGGACCTCTGTGAGTAGACCTTTTTGAATTCTGGAAACTTTTTTTAAGTCTCTCCCATACACAATTGCAGTGTTTCCCCTACCATTATATTAGGGGGGGCGTCCCGCCCACCTGAAGGCACCCTCCGCCCCCTCTAAAGGTCGAGTTAATTTAGTTTAATTTAATTTTCTCTATAGCGCCAGACCACAACAGAAGCAATGTAAGGTTCCCCTTCCTATAGACCAAGTCTACAGCCGTATGTTATTCATCTTATCTATATGATGGCATGTCATTTCTGGCTCTACATGGTCGCGCGTTTAGTTCTGTCCTGATGCGCACAGGCACGTGTTTTTTTTTATTCAAGAACTTCATTGAGAACTTCACATATTATAAAAGTACAAAGTACACGGACATAAAACTAAGTAATTAAGAATTATGGCAAAATGCATGTACTTTCAGGTAAATGTTTACGTTATGCAGTTTTAACAGGTTACGCGATTCTTGGCACCTTGCCAAGAGACGATTCCCCCCTCCTCCCAAAAAAAGCTGTAAACCTAGGGGAAACCCCGAATTGAGTGTTCATTTTGCACATCTATATGTTGAGTGTTATTATTCCAGGATGCACATGTTTAATCATGTGTTTCATGTGTCTTATGTCAGGCTTCAATGATGTTTTTTGAGTTGGCGTGGGTATTGACAAAAGACACCAAGGACATGCTCTGGTAAGCTTTGTATATTTGTATAATAAATGTAATACAAATAGTTGAAGTGCACTTTTAAATGTTGACTATCTTAGTTATTGTGTCTTTGCAGGTGGGCCGTCATTGGACTGACGGACCAGTGGGTTCATGATAAAATCACACAGTAAGAATATCTTCAATATTTTTCGAAACGTCAATCGATTTACCTCAGAATTGAATTGGAAGATGCATTTGCTTTATGTTGTGTACCCACACTGAGTTATTCTTGCCTGTCTTGTTCCTTCTTAGTATGAAGTATGTCACAGACATCGCTACAATGCAGCGCCATGTTTCCCGGCATAACCACCGTAACGAGGACGAGGAGAACTCGCTCTCCATCGACTGTATGAGGATCTCCTTTGAATACGAGTATCCTTAAATCACCCGACATGTTGTTAGTGTGGAGCTTTTGGATTTTTTAACTTTTTTCTAAGTGGCAGAAATCACTTTACGTTTTCCTTGACGCTCTACTTCAGCCTCCGTCTCACCCTCTACCAGCACTGGTCCCTGTATGAGAGCATCTGTAACTCCTGCTACACGTCGTGCAACTTCAAGCTGTGGACGTTAAATGGCCAAAAGAAGCTCCAGGAGTTCCTCGCTGACATGGGGTAAAGTGTGCGTGTGCGTGTGCGTGTGCGTGTGCGTGTGCGCGTGTGTGTGTGTTAGAGCTTCCTCACTTGTTTTAATGGTTTCTTTTTGTTGCTCTTCAACAGGCTGCCTCTGAAACAAGTGAGGCAGAAATTCCACTCCATGGACATGTCGATCAAAGAGAACCTGAGGGACGTCATTGAGGAGTCTTCCAATAAATACGGGTGTGAATCCAGAAATGAGTTATTGTCAGACAGCCTGATACGATGAGTCCTTTTTAAAAAAAAAAAAAAAAAACACATTTTTATTCCATTTCTTCCTCCATCAGCATGAAGGACATCCGCATCCAGACATTCAGCGTTCACTTTGGCTTCAAGAACCGCTTCCTGGCCAGTGACATGGTGCATGCCACTGCTGCCTTGCTGGAGAGCACTGAGAAAGATGAGAGCACCAGTGACAACTTCATCAAGGCCCTGGACTCCCTGTCCAGGTTTGTGGCAGCGTTTGAAACGTCGACCAGGACGAGTGGTTTAAAACTGTAAAAGTGACTCCATGTTTATAATCTGATCTGAAAGAGCTCTTGTCGCCTGTCGGTGTCGTTTTCCTCTTAGGAGCAACCTCGACCGGCTCCACTTGGGCATTGACCTGGCCAAGAAGAAGCTGATGGCCATCCAGCAGACAGTCGCCAGCTGCATCTGCACCAACCTCATCGTCTCACAGGGACCCTTCCTCTACTGCTACCTCATGGAGGTACGAGTGTCAGAATGATGCGTCTTTAACGGCCGGTCCGTGCTGCCTCGGCTCAACCCTTTTTCCTCCTGCTGCTCTTTCTCGTGTAGGGAACACCGGACGTGAAGCTCTTCTCCAAGCCCATGGCCTTGACTCTACTCTGCAAGTACCTCCTGAAGGCTTTCGTCCAATCCGTGAGTACCCTGTTTCTCGCTCTCTCACTCTCTCTGTCTCTCTCTCTCGCTACATTTGGGCTGTGAAGGATGCTCTGTGTTCATTTAGAGACTATGCTCTGGTTCTTGTGCTTTTTTCTTCTTCTTTATTTAATTATTTTTGTATGTTTCTGAAAATGATTTAGTAATAAAGATATTAGACAATCACTGTCTGTCTTTGTAGACGAGGAATAAGCGCTGCAAACTGCTTCCCCTCATCATGGCTGCGCCCAAGGACGTGGAGAAGGGGTCCGTCATTGTTGTGGGAATCCCGCCTGAGTCTGAGACATCTGACAAGAAGAAGTAAGACCTCACTTCTTTTATTTATTTTTTACAATGTGGGATGTTACCAAAACAATATGAGCAGAGCGTGGAAGATTCTTCATAAATAACGAATTTACAAAGATGTGATCGTTTATTTTTGTGTAGAATAAAAACTCAAATATTACATACTATATCTGGTATAGTTTTCTCTCAGTATTCTGTTCCAGTGATGTAATGTCGCTCTTTGGAGATAAAATAATACTTCTGTCTTGTATCTTTTGCTGTTTTTAAGTTGATATTGCAATACTGGAAACATTTAAATCACCCTTATTTAAAAAGCAATTTCACTCCCTTTCCTTAGACTTCAATAAATAAAAGAAAACATTAAGATTTTGTTGCTATGACGAAGGGTTAAGCTGTCCGAGGGTGACGTCTTCAGACCGCTCGTTTTAGCCAACCGATATTCCAAATATTCCCCAAAAGGTCTTCACATCGGAGAATTATTGGTGTTTTTGCTTGAAGGCTACCTGATTACCAAAATAGTTGCCGTTTTTGTCGATTGACTGCCAGAATGCCTCAGTTACTCAACTCTACCTTTTTTTTCTATTTTTCTTTTTCTCTGTAATCTGTAGTTTCTTCGGTCGAGCGTTTGAGAAAGCCGCAGAGAGCACCAGCTCCAGAACTCTACACGACAACTTCGACACCTCAAGTAAGACCGACATTTACTTTACGCCGCTGTGTCCAAGTTCATGTGGAGTTGTCCGTCTCTTCATCAGACACTAGGTGGCAGCCTCGTCTTCATTTCAAGCAGCGCTTCATTCTCAGCGCTCACAGAGCTTCTGCATCAGGACACAAACTACATTTCTTCTTTCTCACCCGCGTTTGGTTTCTCTGCAGTAATCGAACTGAAGACGGAGGACCGGAGCAAGTTCCTGGACGCCCTCATCACCCTCCTGTCATAAGGAGGCACCAGTACGAGAACTTCTTCCATCGATTGTTTTTATCACTCTTGTGTGTGAATATTGTACAGTCTTATTGTTGCTTTTATATTCTTGTAATATTTTGTTGTTTTATTCCCGTCTGTATGTGAGTCGCCCGTCACATTTCTACGTTTTAAACATGTTTAATAAATCATAGTTGGTTACCTTGTGAGACGTGAGAGAGACATCTTCTTTTTTTTTTTACTCTCGATTCCTGTAGAAATACGACCCTGGCTTTGTTTTTTAGATTCATATTGTTAGTAGGTACTCCTTATTATACTCCTTATTCCACATATATTACCTGTTTTACTCCACTCAGCAGGTATGAGGCTTGCAGAGTGAGATTTTAGACTCAAGTTAAAATGTCAAATACTCCAAATCACGTCATATAGCGCTGAAAGAGCTGTACCGAAGGAAGTGTGAGGTGAGCGTATCTCCTGCCAGTCAGGAAGAGATGACCCTGTGTAACGGGCTGACGGAGATACGCAAAGAACATTTCCTCGACTGACCCCGAAGTTCTTCGCTCCTAATAGCGATTTTAAAAAGCGCCAACTCTGACAAAATCTGTAAACTTCATCAATTCGATTAATCATTGTATAAGTAGACGTGAGAACAAGGATGTCGTTTGTAATGTTGACCCAAAAAAAAGGAATGGCATCCAACACTTGATCACCTGCACACCAGCACTGCTACTTTATCATACAATCATACTGAAGAAAGTATTAAGCCCAATAATCCTAAACCTACCTAAAAAAAGAAAGACATCTGATTTTTTTTTTTCTTTGTCAAACAACTCAACTAAATTTCCTCCAGACTGAAGAGTTCCATAAGTACAAACACTTATAGAACATTTTCATTTTCTATAGATGTATTTGTATGGCCGTGTTAAGAACCACAATTGTTGCAAAAAGCACCTCATCTATTGGTCATAATTGGCATTGGAACTTTCTCTCGGGTCGTGAAAACAAAGGCCTGGCAGCGAGGGAGAGCGATCCAAACCGATTACGGTCTTTTCATCTGCATCCAACCTTTTTGTTTTGGTGACGCAACTTGTGGCTCCACGGAAAGTATTTGTGAGTGAGTGAGACTCAAAGTGAAAGTATTTTTGCTGTAATGAACTTAACGTCTCCTGAGCTCAGCATGCTCATGTGGGGCAAAGGTGAGGGCCGCGGCCCCCACCTGCACATACGTTAGAGAAAGTGGGGCCGAGGCTTTCCTGTGGTGATTTTGCCTGAGAGCAACTGGAAAGGTGGAGCCTGAGCTCGCTCTCTCCCTCTCTCTCTCTCTCTCTGTGGGGTGATTAAGATCCTTATCTCCAGGATCAGGATGCGATCGTGACCCACAGAGCAGAGGGTGTTTCAGGGGAAAGTCCTGAGAGCGGTGGGACTGAAACGTGCCACGGTCCGCGTCGAGCCGAGGCAAGGGGATGTCGAATTTGTGCCTCATCCTCATCACTTAATTGTGCATGAATGCATGGGCCGTCTGCTTCCTCTGAGTCAACCGTTTGAGAACTATTTACATCCATAATGACGCCGTTTACAGTCACGTTTATATCATTACCGAGGGCGGAGAGGCGGGATATTTTTAGAGACCTGATTACAGTTCATCCCCCTTTATCTCTTCTGTGTTTTAGACACAAGATGTACGATAATGAAAGGTAAACATTCAGCCTGGTTGGGTCAGTCTTTCTATGACGAAGACTTGGATCTTATGGCATTGCACGGAGTAAAGTACCTTTTGAATTCTGACATTTCCAGCAGCCTGTTGCAGCTTTCTTTCTTTTCAGCATATAAACCCAGCATAATATATTTTTAATATCGAGAGGCCCCATGACTAGGGGGTGTCACTCCTTCCTTACCTCACGATTTGATTAAAAAAAAGGATTCTCGATTCTAAGCATAGGGGCCGCTATTTTCAGGATCTTACTGCAGTTGACTGTGTGCTGCTGATAATGGCGGTGGGGCAAAGTCGGTATTACACTATGGGATATTTTTATAACAAACGTTTTTAAGCCAACTCAAGTTACAGAAACAATAACATAAATTAAATTAGTAAACTAGCTGCGTTTAGATAAAGCAGCAGAAAATAAATTGTACACAAAACGTTTTCAACAAATTAAAAATTCTCGACACAACTGTGACTTGGTGTGGATTAAAACGGCTTCTAAAATGTTATTAAAATAAGAAGCTCGATTCAACATGAATTCATTGTTTTCTACTCGTGAGCAAGTCCAGGGACAGTCATGATATCAGAGAGCAGGCTTCTCTCTGAGTGGACAGGAAGTGCCTCGGCTCTAAGTAACTTATACTGGATCAACTCTTTAAAAGATTTCACTGTATTCTGGAGCTTTTGATCATATCATATGAGCTTTATCAGCTGATGGAGTCGCAAGGTTGCAGATCTTAAAGACCTTTTGAGGCTTTTGCATTGGCTACAAATCTGAGGGTCAAAGTTCATAAAACAGCAGCCGGGCGTTCGTAGCTTTCTTCAACCAGCTCGAATGAGAAATCCTGAAATGGATGCCACTGTGGCCGCTGTTTAGCAAAAGACATGTCTTAAAAAAAGTTGCATCGCAACAAGTCTTCTCTCTGTTGGGATCCAGACTGATCACTTGACTCTTACCTGGCAGTGAGCACCGGCGGCTGTGGCGTCGGTCGGTGATCCACCTGTTCAGTCCGTCATTCTGCCTTCTCCCTTCAGCCATCAATCACCTTGCTCCACCCCCTTTGCACCTCTGATAAAGTGGGGCCACTGCCTTTTCCACTACTCTGCATTAGAGGAATGTGGCATGCAACAGGCCCAACACACACAGACACACACACAGACACACACACACACACACACACAATGAAGCAAACATAACCCCCCCAGGCCCGGGCTCGTACAGTTGATGTGTAGAGCGGCATTTTTGAAGCGGCCTCCAACTCAACCGGGCGCGTTGCCTTTTACTCTTCAGGGGTGAGCTGCTGTGGAGCTCCAGGGGATGTAAGTTGTGGAGTATTTGTGCAGTATTTTACCATAATAAGCTGTCTGAGCTTTGATATTGTACATACATATAGAAGCTAGATGCCACTTGTCACAGTTATTGATATTTATACTCCCACCCTTTCCTACTTTGCACTGCAACGTCTATATGGCAACTGTTGTTTTATAGTTGAAATGCAACTTAATACTTCACCCTCAGCAGATGATGAATGTAAAAACATTCATCGAGTGTCAAAATCATTTTGCACTTTGAAGTTTGAACAATTGAAATAATTGAACTCGTCAGTTTTGTTTCTAAATGACCTAATTCATATATTTAACATACCTGTATCAAGACTCAAATATCTGCTTATTCAACAGAGTTATTACTAGTGTTACAAATGTGTGGTTATATGTAGACACATCTTAACAATTTTGCCAAGATGTTTGCTCGTTGCAGCCGTTACTTTATTGCTGCTGGTGACAGAGACACAGTGTCCTTTACTGAAACCAACTGTCACTGAAGATGAACTATTTTCCCCCTGCGAGTATAAAATCTGTCAACAGTACAGTTTATGTCTTGGGTGGAGTTTTGTAATATGTCCTGTGAAATAAGAGTTACGTGGAATTTCTCCACCTCCCTTTTTCTCTCTCATCCTTCAAGTCTCAGTTGTTTTCGTCAGACTCCTCTCGTGCATCTAACAATCCCAGACTCCAGATAGGATTAGTTTTACTGAACAGCCAGAGACAAAGACCTACAGCTGACTGTCTCCCCGTCCTGCTGTGGGGGGATGCTCACACACACACACACACACACACACACACACACACACACACACACACACACACACACACACACACACACACCACACATACACACCACACACACGCATACACACGCGTAAACACGCTCACACACAAGCTAAATAAACTACAAACATTTCTCTCAAATTTGCCACAGTTAGAACCAGTAAAAACATTCCCACTTCAGACCTGCTGCTGCTGGGAGCGTCATGTCAGCCTGTCGGCCCACAGAGGCCCTTAATGATCCCTAACCCTGTGTGACCTTTAACCCTTTGTGGCCTCTCAAAGTTGGGGTGTTGTTCCTCGAATCGCTCTCCTCCCTTTCATTGTTTTAAAGTGCTTTCATGCCATTTATTTAACTTTTTATTCCACTGCTTCGCAAGCTCATTGTTGAGACTTTTGAAAATGCCAAGCCTGTAATCTCTATCCGCTAAACTGTAGAACACCCAGACCTGTTTTCTTTTTTTAGGGGGGAGAGTGGATCGAGAGAGTGGGGAGATAGTAGATGCCACATAGAAGCGATGGACATCATCTCAAAGCTAGAAACCTGATAATTAATTTGAGATGCAGCTCGGCAATGTGTGTCAAGTTGTTCTATCACAAAATCTGCAAAATATTAATTAATTAGAGTAATGATGAACATTGGTGCAATGAATTCCTTTGGCTGCATAGTTTCATATTTCAAACAAAGTAAAGCGCACACAACGTATACGTAAGTGAGGAAAACATGTCACAGACATCATTAAAGTTAAGGTAACTCCACCACATGAACGCTGGTCTCCTGGATGAAATTCCGATGTTCTCTTTATTCTGATGTTCTCTGAGCGTCTAATAATGAAGAAAATTGATTTACATCGTACTTGTATAGACGCCAAAGGGTGTCTTGTGCGTTGGTATCAGATGCCGAGGGCCTTTACTAAACGTTGGTATTTGACGACTCGGGAATGAGAACTAGCTGTCAGTGTTGCCGACATGGCAACTTTCTCGCTAGATTTAGTGACTTTTTTGAGCTCATCCTGTTACCCACGGAAAAGATTTAGCAATACTGTGCTGGGTTTTCTGGTTGGATACATTTTTTTTTTCAGCTAGTGTACTCTGACTAGTTTCTCAAGATTACCAAACCCCAGCAATAAGGGAAGTATCTCCCTTAGTTGGTGTATATCCTTGGGGAAAGTAGCTGTAACGCCCAGACCGTCTGGGAAGTTTTGTTGTCACTGTCTGTGTTTCTGTTGATTTGTCTGTCGCTCACCTTGTCGCCAAGAGGACGACACTGGTGAGCCGTACAAACCTGTAGCGCTCTCGATGGGCGCCTACTCTGCCGGGTAACTCACCACACGGCCCCTGTACAGCTAACCTTCCCTGACCACCACACAGAGACCTTTCCAAGGTGCCGGCATGCTACCATGACCTTAAGGAGGTATTTAATAAAGCCTGAGCCACCTTTCTGCCTCGTTACAAGAGGACAGCAGATCAACAGCGGACCCAGGGCCCTAACTATCAGGTCGGCCAGAGGGTGTGGTTATCTACTCCTGACCTCCCCCTTCACGTGGAGTCCCACAAGCTGGCGCCTCGATTTGTGAGTCCCTTCCCAAATGTTGCTCAAATTTAATTTAAGTTTACACAGACACTGGGATGGAAGGAGGCCAGGCTGAGGACACAACAGCTTCATTCTGCAGCCGGGTGTCTTTTCTTCCACTCTCAGCGGTAGGTGGCTCTGTCACGCTGGACTCCCCTTCACTGGACGACATGCACTACAACTTTCATTCTGCAGAGATGCACTGCGGCCCCGAGCACAAAGACAGGGGGGGAAAGAAAACCCTTGAACGTGGGCTTGTTCTGCTGTATATGTGACTGTTTCCACATTTCAATGGTTGACTCCTGAGAAGAACGAGGACGAGTTTCCCCGCAAAATGCAATTAGTGTGGAAACAATACACCTAGCACAACTCCAAATCCTGTTTGTGTGTGTGTTTGTGTTTTCTACAGGCTGTTAGTCTGCTTAGCCACTGATTGCTGTATCCTATGTTAATAAGGGACTCCAAATAACTGAAGCTAAAAGCAACCCCACCTGGCCACTGTGATTGGTGTGTAAACACTGGTGTTAGAGTTTTTTTTTCTTTTTCTCCTTCCTGACTGACATCACATACATTTTTGGAAAACCATGCCAAATCAGAAATGTCTCCTAATCCCACCCCAGACATTCCTCATGCTGCCCAGGCCTCCTCTTCATCTCAGCAGAGAGCTGTCATTCACCGCTTTGTCTCCGACTTACCTCGAGGATGTGTGTGTGTGCGCGTTTGTGTGTGTAAGAGAGTATCTATTTTAAATTGCCTCCTGATGATGATATACCGTATGGAAACATGATCTCACTCAGTCAGGCATGAAAGGAGTTGAGACTCCCTGTTTTCACCTCCTCTCTCATACTTGTGAGATAAAACCTTCACGGGGCACTACTCTTCACTCAGCTGTGAAAACACTTGTCTGTTGCTGTAAAACCGATGTTGGCTCGTCTCGTGTTACACATCAACACTTGGATATTGTGACGTTTTGGGGAGTTTTGCGCTTGATCATTTGGCAGAATCTTTCTATAAATAATAAGGTTATGTTAGGTTGCTCAGATGTGATCCTACAGATGTAGCAATATTAGTGACCTTGGGTTAAAAAGCAACTTTTTAGTGTTCGGTTTACAACCTTTAAGGTAAAGCTGCAATAACGGATTTCTTTGGCCATTTGGGGGTAGAGGAAACAAGCACGTTGGATTATTTTTACATCCGGCAGATACGTAGCATTATCATTCATTTGAACCCACTTAATGACCAATGACGTGTCTTAAACACTTGATATATATATATATATATATACATATATATATATATTCTTCACAAAAAAAGCCTTAATTCTGATGTAAAATGTTTATTCACATGTGATAAAAACAAATCCAAGGTGATATGTGTTTCACAAGTTATTGATGTTCTATGAATAACTACATATCTCCATTTATGTCAACTTGTTGTGAGCTAAGAAAACATCCCTGTTTTCAGTTTGTGACTTTTCTTTAAATGATTTATTTGGTTGATTAAGTAAGATCATTTTCTCCAAGGATCTAAGGGGACATATCATGCTCATTGTATGGTCCGTGCTTGTCTTTTGGGTTTCTACGAGAACATATTTACATTATTTAATGCTTAAAAAACACTTTATTTTTCTCACACAGTCTGTCTTGAAATACTTGTATTCTCCCTCCGTATTAGCTCCGGTCTCTTAAGGTCCCCTATTGACTCTGCTCTGATGGGTTGCGAGAAAAATAAGCGTGAAGGCAGTTTTCAAGCCGTGTGTGGAAATACTCAAAATACATGAGCCTTAATGTGAGGAGGGTAAGACTAATCTGATGGGCTTGCTGAATGACTTGTTTTCTGATCTATGCAGTCCAGAAATAATCCTATGGGCCCTTTAAGTGAACACTGAAGTAATGTGGGAGGAAAAACTACCACAAATGGAGATACATGGAGATACATTTACATCTTTTAATTTTTTTTGTGAGGGTTCGAGCTGATGAAAAAGACCAAGACCAAGTTACATATATAATTCCTGTGTGTGTCTAGAAGTGCTTTAACCACCAAAGTTCACACACACACACACACACACACCCTCCACCTCTCCTCCTTTCCCACATCCCACTTCCTATTTCCTGTTCCGCTGTCCGCTGCACAGGAAGCCTGGTCGTGCTACTGGGCCGCAACAAAAACCTGTGAGTCACCGAGCCATAAACTTTGCGGATATGCAGGAGAAAAGAAACATGGTGGTGTTTTTTTCTTTTCTTTTTCGTTTGTCTGATCTCCAGCTCCCTCTTACATTGTTTCTCAAACAAACGGCTCATGGGGTCTTTAACTCTGTATACAAAGCCACTTTTTGTCCTCCGTGTTTAACCACCTGCTGACTCTTGGCTTGCCCATCAGTGAGTAAGCTCCATCCAGCTGGGACGTCTGCAGACTGTATGCACCTGCAGTCATTAATGACAATGATCCGGTCTCCGTTATAATGACTCACTGCTACTTTGGTGGAAGAATCTATGTGATTAAATTCAATTAAAACTTAAAATTGGCCAGTTTTCCGTTAGCAGACCGTGTAGCCGCGTGTGACAAGCTCGATGGGTTGAGGGTCGTGCCCCCCAACCCCCGAAAAATGCTGGGGATTCTGCTTCGTTGAGATCATGCCCGGTTGGTCGAGGGGGGTGACTTTTGACCCACCTGACCTGAGGCCAGATTCAGAGTTCAAAGATCACGTCATGAGAAAGAACTCCCCTGGCCCAGCCCAACCTCCCCAAAAAAACGTGCACAACGCTCACTGGCTGCAGCCGGAATCTGAAACCAGCGCCGCAACCTTCTGACATGACCTCCGCCGGGCTCAGGGAGGTCAAGTTTAGAGGTCGTGGCATCATTCTGAGATATTGGCAACTTTTATTTTTCATTTGCGTTTTCACTCGATCCGACCAGAAGAAATGTTCGTGTTTCTAAAGTGCAACATTTTACACAACACAATGAGACAAATGTGTTCTGCTGTCACAGCTCTTTTTTCCAGTGACCATTATGGGCTTCAAGTATATCCCCCCTTCCTCTTCTCGACTGCTGTGCGTGGTGTGTGTGTGTGTGTATGTATGCTTGCAGGAATGTCTGCTGGCCAGGCCTTTTATTAGGCGCATCCATACCACCACATTATAGGCTCCTGTAACTAAGCAACTGCAGGTTCTGGTTGGTTACCATGGCGAGCGGCCCATTGAGTGACGTCGCAGGCCCTATTAGGAATGAGGGCCCTTTTTTAAAGGTGCCCCCCCATGTCCTACCACCCCCAACTCTCCACATAGACACACACACACACACACACACTCACTTAACCCCTTACTCACCCCATCCCAAACACACACCCTGAGCTTCGTCACCCCTCTGTGTGGTGACTAGAGCAGTGGAACTAACAATCCCACAAAAACACCTCAGTTCCAGAGGGTCTTTGTGTAAAACCCATGCAGAGCCCAAAGCAGCAACGCCTACTGTACAGCCCACTGTACTGCGGGACTCGACCACATACTCACAGTGTTCTGACGTCTCCTTGTGTTTCACTCTGTTGCAACAATCTAATATAGTTTTTAAATGATGTTGTCCCTCAGATGGATCAAGCGCGAACGTATGCAAGTCATTATTCTCACCAATCACTCTGTCAATTGTTTTCTCAATTGGTCGACTAGTTGTTGGCTCGTTTGAGTTTCACAACTATAGCCTGTAAGCGGAACTTGAGCTGTGATTGTTTCATTGTTTCATCAAACTATTTCCAAGGTCGGGAAGGAACTTTTTTAACTATTTGGCCAAATCAGAGAACACCTGAAAGTGTGAGTTTAACAGTGTCAACAGATCCATCTCCATTTCCATTGAGCCAACTCCATCCGCTGATGAAGACTCTGATGAAGACTCTGGACACTATTGCATCACATTCTGCATCAATATTGTGTTATATGTGGAGCTAAAAAAAACAGTGCCATGAGAAGTGAGCATTTGTTGGGGATGTTCTCCGGTAGATAACATGTGATCTGACAGTAGAATAAAACCGATTTGGTATTGGTTCCATTGGAGGTTCTGTCGTGAAGTGCACAAGTCACACACTCCGCTGCCTGTAATCAGACTTTCTGCATGGCCATATTTCATCTTTTAAGAGGGCATATGACCTGCTAAGATTCTTAAATGACCAGCAAAACAAGTATGGATTAGCTGCTGTAATCCAGTCACAGTGTTAAATCAGAGGACTGTTACTGGTGGACTGAAATATTTTGTGTTTTAATATTATTTTTCTTTCATACTGGTTTTATTTCAATATTGTAAATCCCCGCTCAGTGTATTTGGGTAAACTTGGTGTCCATGAAGCAGCTGTGTGGATAAACTAATTGCTTAAAAGTGACAGTGTGTAATCTTTTGTGGTGGAGCCAATGCATCCATCCTGGCACCGCCCTGGTGGAGGGAGATGGAAAGCTGCGACCACGGGGGAATGGAGTGACTCGAGGGAAGGCGATTCCAGGAACTTTCACCACAGCTCTGATTTGAACGCCTTTCATTGACTGCGGGACGAGGAGGGTTTTTGTGTGTGTGTGTGTGTGGGGGGGGGGGGGGGGGGGGGTGGGGGGGGTCTGAAGGGGGAAGGTTGTGGAGTATTGTGAGTTGAGCTGAATGGGCATTGTCATGTGGATTTCTATGGCGAACCAAAATACTTTCTCCCGCCGTGGGGGTTTATGGATCCACGGTGGGAACGGCACGCATTACGCACAGCCGCGGAGAGCTCTACACACTGCGTCTGTGGACCCTCACAACTCACCCGTCAGTTGTTTTATTCAAGAACACACTAAACTAGACGATTTCAAGACAATATATTCAGTTTAATCTTACTAAAATGACACAATATTGCATCTGCGTGTACATGTATAATGAATCATTACATCAAAGGTCAACAAACAAAACAGAAGACCAGAAGTTTGTTCGGAGTATTTCTGAAAAAGAAAATAAACTTCCTGCAAAACACACAAAAGGAAACGTCGCAGGTGCTCCGTGCAGCCGGATAGCGGGCTGTAATAACATTTCATGTTGTGACCCACAGATCCCAGACTCTCCCGGAATTTACAGGTCCAAAACAATAGACTGCAAAATGTTCACAGTCACCGCCATCAAGCTCTGAAACAACACAAAAACCCTGGTCGAGATTTATTGGGGCGCACTTTTCCTCCTCGCTCTTTACTGCTATTAGACATTGTTGAAGTCCTCAACATGTCGGCGCTATAGTTCCACTAGAGGAAATGGGTCTTTGAATGTGTGGGAGTGCAATCATTCTCGGTTACTGTACAAGTTTGTGCTGACAGTGCACATCAAGGCAAAACAAGTGTATATATTCGATGGCAATAGCTCCTCTAAGAAAAACAAAAAAAGTTTGCAGTTACAGCAATACACAAGTCAAAACGTTAATAATTTCGAAGACATACAAAAGCAGGTACCTAACAAAGATACTCATTTTTGTTTTGAGCTACCTCTTGTAGTCGATAGTCTTTTTTAAAAAAAAGGTATTTGTGGACCGAGTTTTTTTGAAGGGCCAGTGTAAAAAACAGCAGATGTGCCTCCATTGATTTTCAAAGTTCAGATTTCTAAAAAAAAACAACTGCAGGTGCAAAGATTAAGTCCATCAAAATTAACTGTTTTTTTTAGCTGCAGATCACTTTTACGCACCGCGCATTCGCGAGCCACATGAGCTACACATAATTCCTTTTGTCATACTCCCCGTTCGGTGTGGTTCTCTTGGTCGGTGCGTATTTTACAGAGTATCCGGAGTTCCCACTGGAGGGACAGGAGCAGCACAGCATTGATCCTCCGATCAGCAGCAGCGCCGTGGCCGCCCAGCCGATGTAGAGCGCAGCGCCGATCTCCCTCTTCTTGGACGGGGGCACCTGCGGGTTGTAGAAGTCCGATATGATGTTGTTGGCCATCCAACAGAGAGGCACCAGCACAAACAGAGCGCTGACGATGTAGACGACCCCTCCGGCGTTCACCACCCGAGCTTTGACGTACTCGACGCGGATGCAGTTGGTGCACTGCGCCCCCGCGATCACCACCATGAGCCCCAGCACGCCCATCACCGAGGAGATGATGGTGAGCGCCCTGGCTGCCTGGAGGTCGTGGCTGAGCGCGAGGACAGAGTCGTGCACCTTGCACTGCATCTGGCCCGTACTCTGCACCACACACGACATCCACAAGCCGTCCCAGATCGTCTGAGCCACCACAATGTTGGCCTCGATGAAAGCCGTCACCTTCCACATGGGCAGCCCGCACGAAACCATCACCAGGAGCGAGCCGATTACGCACAGCGATAGTCCCAGGATCTCCAGTCCGGCCGACACCATTTTCCCTCTTTGCGTTCAGTCAAGTCCTTCTGGAACTTTTCAAACTATCTCCCTAATGTATCTTCTTGAGTGGAAATGTATAGCTCTGCTCTTTATCTCTAAGTTCTTGCCTCGATGTGAAGGAGCCTCGGTCGTTAGTTGCGCATCACTCACCACATTGGAGATGTAAGAGACAGCAGCACCGGGTCTCTTTGTTGGGGAGGCGATGTGAAAACAACTGGAATCACAGTAGCACTGGACCACGAATATCTGCGGGGTGGGGGGTGTACGGACTCGATGAGAAACTTTTTATCCAATCAGCTGCCGCCGCATCCTCGGGGGACCAATTAAAACGCAGGGAAGTTGTGAGGCTGAATAGAGCGGTCCAGAGCGCATTGTGCGTTTGAACTGTTATTTACAATGAATAGGAGGAGGGGGTCAGGAGAGGGGGCCAAGGCGCACGGGGGTGCTTTAAGGCTGTGGAGCAGCTGAAATGCGGTGGTTGGGTGAATCACGGCACTTGTTATTGATTTTTCAGACATGGAGGCTAATGCCACTTGTCTGCGGTGTATCCACGCAGCTTAAAATGGTCATTTCACACCCAATTGTGTAAGAGGCTCTTAATTGTCCGTCTTAAAAATGACACAGGAAAGAATAAAGAAAAGAACTAGTCATATTCGTTTTAAATTAAGTTGAAGGAGTCTTACTAAGGGAGCCCGATCCTTTTCTGTTTCCCTGCATGTCCGAGAGAAACACTCCTCGGAACTATTTACCATCACACATTAAATTCACTGAATCGTTTGGATTATACAACCTTGTCTTTATTTGATTATTGAAATCAAGTTGATTTTGTTTTTATTGTTCGTATATTAATTAATAACAGCAATTTTGTGATTATTGTTTATTATGTATTTTGAATGTTATTGAATATCTGTTTGTATTTGTTGGTGTGTGTTTGTGTGTGTGTGTGTGTGTGTGTGGGGGGGGGGGGGGGGCTTTATTGTGAACAATATTTGTTGCACCACAAATATCCCAAAACGAACTTGATGGTGTTTTTCTACAACCTAATTGAATTTCAGAATAAAATCCACAGAGACTGCAAATTGAAACCAGTACATGATTTATGTAATTCATTTTTTTTTTTACTAGTGGCACTATCACAATGTAAAAAGATTTAGCTTAAAGTAAAAGTAATTGCATTCAAATTGTTTTTCAAGTCATACTTTAGTATAAAACATTTAATTAAAATTGTTCTAAATGCTTGCTATAGCTAGCTATATTGTTGGCCCATCCGTATTATAATTATACAAAATAATCTTATCATTGGTTGTGTTTCATATGCAAAATTTTTATCTGTAAAGTAATGTGTGACTGACAAATAAATGTAGAAAGTGGGCTACTCCTCTGAAATTATTATTTATTATTAGAATAAAGTGAAATACCATTGGAATCTAAAACAGTACAACACGTGTAACATATTTTGGAACACCAGGGTACTTGTTGTCCACTGGATATAACATAAGACATTCAGTGGATTTAAATATTTTATGGACACTTTTGGGTCATATATAGAGTGTAATCTTGAAAACACTGATGAAAACACTGATGAAACATTCCCACGAAGTCACGGGTCGAATTGTTATAGAAACTGTCACACTTGGGCGGCCATGTTGGATCCGAAGCGGAACGATGTTTTGCTGGTCAGCCGTCTTGCGCGTTGAACCGTAATGGCGCCAGTGGCGCAGCAAGAAAAAAACCAACCCAAACTACAAGCATTCAGGGACGAGGGCGGAGCCGGCGCACGGGAACGGTTTCCGGGTTTCCCTTCCTGGGCTGGGACAGCGGCAACAGGCAAGCGCTCCTGTCGATTCACAATTGTTCAAAGTTACGCACAGGTAAGGAACTACTCAGTGGGTTGTTGTTTTATGTGCGTTTTCTTTTTCTGGTCTGTGAATGAAACGCGGGGAAGAAAATGAAGACACACCGGAGAGTCCGCTGAAGCCTTTGCTGGCAACACGACACCAGCCGCGGGAGCAACTGTTGCTGGCGAAAGTTTGACATGTAGCGTTGACAAAGTTTCAGTGGGCGCATTACACTCAAAAGTCGGTTTTTATCAAAGGAGGTGTTTTCTTTCCACGAAGAAACTACCGTTAAAGGCAATACGGTATTCATCCGCGCACCTAGAACTGAAAACGTCCTGGTCCCACTGGATGTGTGGGGAACTCGGCCAGTGTCTGTCAGACTGGGTGTGGTGGGTATCCAACTGTGGCTGAGGCCTTCAATCTCCCCTCTCCAGTGTCCGAAGCACTGATTTGTAATCTCCGCAGTTATTTGATACAACAGTAAATATGTCCTCCTCTTCAGATTTTCACCACAACGATGAATGTCCAATACCTTTTTTATAAAAAAAAAAAAAAAACCTTTTGGGTTTTATTGTCCCATTGTTCCAGTTCATACTTGATAATTGCAGGGGAACTCCCCACACTTCACTTGGCCGAAACAAACGCCTAAATATGTACCATTATAAAAGCAATAAAATAAATGAAATCAGTTAATCAGGCGAGCATTGACTTCCACATATTTCCTGTGAAAACCCAGCTTTGTGTAACAATTCTTGGACCCAGGAAGTCGCTCTCTAACATCCGATCGATCCTTGACCTTTTGATTGCATAGACCTGTTTTGCGCGAGACAAATTTGGTGTTTACACAATAACAGTGGGGGAAACAATACCGTATTCCCATTATGTGGCCTAGGGCCACCATTGAAGAGTTATCATCCATCTTTGCTCGTTGAAAACATGCATATATTTTCCTTCCTTTTCTTGCCAAGCGGTGAGCACCACGGGCACAGCGGCAGACTGCGTGAGCTGTAATCTCGGGCTGCAGCTGCTCCTTGCCACAGAAGCAACGTAGCTTTATACCCGGCTGTCAGAGGGACAGCATCTCAGACACTGGCTGGGGAGAACGTCTGTCTTGACCTTATTAACTATACGAGGGGATGTTTCACCCTCTGTTTATACACTGTGCTGTGAATGGGAGAAGGACGGACCAGGAACTGGATTCATTGACAGACCCAAGTGGGCCTGGACTACGTTGTGTCAGATGTTTAAAGTATGGAGGCACGCAGCATGATACCTTTGTTCACAAGACCTATTGGAAATAACTTTCATCCCTAACGGGTACCAGATTTATTCTGATGACGTCGTCCTATTCGACACTTAAAACCCACTGCCTGCCGTCGGTCAAGTAAATGTTGGCCCTCACTAAGTGTAGGCATCATGAGCCCATGGTTACCTCAACTCAGGGCTGCAACTTAACCCCGAGGCTCTTAATTAATCTGTCGTAACAACATGTGAAATTCGACTGAGAATTTAGATAAAAATCACTGTACCAAGGAATCTCTGCTTCTGGCGAATGAAACAACTTGAAATTCCTTGAAGGTAGATCATCACATTGATACAAAACAATTATGTAAATTCAAAATATCTGTTAATCAGTCCTGTTTACTAAGGTATGAACATTATGGCAAAATCGCTTTCTGGAGACACATTTATTTTGTCTGGCATTAATGTCCTATTGCTCAACCCTTGTGTCTCCATTTTTTTATTAATCAATTGTTTTGTATGATAAATAAGCAAAAAGGTGATTGGTTGATGTTACTTCAACACATCATACCATTAAATGGAGAACAGCACTACTTCCTCATAGTGGGGAAAAAATAACTAGAACTTTTAATTGTTGGCTTTTAATTCTCTGTTGATTACTTGTAGCAGAAATCAATTTAGGTTATAATCAAGAATAGGAATTTCCGTTCAGTTTCAAAGCTTGTTATTCAATCTGTTATTTAATTAATTAATTAGCTATATTCTCACATTCAAATGCCCATTAATAAAAAAACATTCATACCGATTCTATCACAAGGAACAAGCATGTAAACTAAAAACAACAACTATGTGACCGGCACCTATAACCGCACCACAGTGTTAGTTTCACAATTGATCATCAATGCAGAGCCCCCTCCCCCCACCACCTTAAACGTCATGGTACAGTCCAGCAGCTGTGTGAGTAGCACAGTGTTCTGAAAACATTTTGCTGCTGTACGACTCCCACTTATTTTGAGTCATTTCCTCCCCTTTCCCCATCATCATAAATGGCCCATCCTTTCCTTTAGTGTGTGTGTGTGTGTGTGTGTGTCTGTGTGTGTGTCCCCCCACCCGTCCTCTGGGCTCCTGTGTTTCTAAAACCATGGCTTAAAAACCAGTATCATACTTTTTATTACTGTCTCCCACCACTACTAACTTTGGTCCCCCAAGGGCTACTTAATTACAGTCAAGCCCCCCCACCCCGCCCCAATGTTTATGTGCCAAGCATCACTTTATTATGCTCGTTGATCAGTTGCCAGTGAATTACCCTCCTTTTTTGTGGTCGTGGCACAGAGTTCACAAAATGTCCACAGCGTGCAATTATTGTTTCAATGTTTCCAACGAGAGCAGAAAGACTTTAATCCGCAGGGAAGCAGGCGTGCAGGCCCACGGCGCTGACCCTCAGGAAGGTGAATAGTTCTACCAGTCCCGCTGCTGCCGCCCCTTCATGGCTTCCCTCCAGCCAATAAATCAACTGTAAATGCATTACACGCCAAGCACTTTGGCTTTACTAAGGTGCCATTTTTTGACCCAAACTGCTCTAATCTCCCCCGTGTGTGTGTGTGTGTGTGTGTGTGTGTGTGTGTGTGTGTGTGTGTGTGTGTGTGTGTGTGTGTGTGTGTGTGTGTGTGTGTGTGTGTGTGTGTGTGTGTGTGTGTGTGTGTGTGTGTGTGTGTGTGTGTGTGTGTGTGTGTGTGTGTGTGTGTGTGTGTGTGTGTGTGTGTGTGTGTGTGTGTGTGTGTGTGTGTGTGTGTGTGTGTGTGTGTGTGTGTGTGTGTGTGTGTGTGTGTGGCTCAGCAGCCCGGCCGATTAAATGGCCGTTATTAAGAGAGTCTTATTGAAGTGTGCCTCCTGCCTTGTCTGTCCTGTAGTGTTGTCTTTGTGATATTACAACTGCGATATTGGAGCGGTTTAATTAAACTGCTGCCGGGATAAACGCTGGTTCCCACAGAGCCTGTCGAGGAATAACACTTGGAGGGGGCGAGGGGGGTGACGCACATGAATGGGCTGCTACAAAACGATCCATTAACAATCAAAGCACACTTATTATCGTCTTGCTTTTGGGGCTGAACCTAATGTTTGAGCCACGCTAGTTGAGGTTTTTTTCTTCAATAATTGGACGGATGGCCACGAGACCATTATACATAAACCACAATGTTCCACAGTGGTTCAACCCCGATGACTTTTTGGGTGACTTTACGTCTCTCATCGCCAGCACCTCAGTTTTCACTCATCCAGTAGAATTTCTAGATTGATTGGCACATATTTTTACCAACACATTCATGTTCCCCAGAGGATGTAACCCTGTGACTTTGGTGACTGGAGTAGCGCCTCCAGATCAACAATTCTTTTTGACAGCTTTTGTATGCAGTGTCGTGACATTTGAGATACTCATTCACGTTCTACATGGGATGAATTCTGATGACTTTGGTGATTTCCCCGCTGTTTCTATGCAGCACCGCCACCTGGGCAAAACGATGGTGAAAGATGGTTAACATTGGAGCGGAACAATTAATAATTTGGTCCATGAGCTTTTCTTTTTTCTTTTCTCAATCCTGAGGTTGACAAAGCCCAAAAGATATATAATTTACTACCGTATAAGAGCTGGGAAACCATCAAACATTCTCATTTTAGAGGCTAGAACCAGATGCTACATCTTAGCATTTTGTAAAAAAAAAATACTCCCTTTTTGAATCAAACTTTTACTGGGTTAACCTTTTGACCCTGCGGCCCTACAGGCTAGCACCCCTCTTCCCTATGTCATCGGTGTCCCCCCCTTTGCTGTCCCGACATGCGGTCGGGACCCGAATGTGGTCAGGGCTGAGGCACGTGTTCTCCCTCCTCCCCACAGCTGAGCTGCCCTGTGTAGGAAAGACTTCAGGAACCAGAGGGATAAACAGCCATTGTTCTCCCTGCAGGCTCGGTGAAACCACCCTGTCAGTATGAGGGATCGCTGCCCACTTTAATGTAGATACACATGTAGCCCCCCTCCCCACACACACACACACGCACACACACACGCACGCACGCACACCCCCCCCCCCCCCCCCCCCCACTACCATTACATAACCAGAGTGCATCTCCGTTTGGCAGCACACGGCGGCCTGCCTCGTTCTAATGCTTATCACACTCCACTTGTCAAGGGCCAGTGTGGCGGTGATAAAACGGAGCCTGTTCTTCCTGCTCCGTCATTATGTAGCTAATTTATCAAGCGGGCTTGTTGCTCTGTCGTCTGCCCGGGGTCATTGAGTGGGGCGGGGATGGGGGGGCCATAGAGGACAGTTAAATGGGAGTCTGGGAACACCCTTTGTTGCCAAGGGGCTCTTAATCTCTTCTCCTTCCGCGTGATAATGTTGGAGAACAGCACGGTCGTCACGGCAGCCCCAATGGCCGCCGCGACGCTGTCTCGATGTGCAGAGCTGGTACAATTTACAACATACGTGTCCTGAGGTGGAGTCCTCTTTTGTGAGTCCTGCGTGAATGGAAATGAGCCGCATGTCACGGAGATAATATTAATGAAGATTTGTGATGTAAAGGAAACTACGGGTCCCTGTGGTGCCTGTCCTAATTGCTCTGTCATGGCCATGCAGATTTGTTAAATAGCGTTAATGCAGAACAGCTTTATGGCAATATCGTGTTTTTTTGTTGCAGTTTTTTTGCCAAAAACTCACACTCCTGTCTCAAAAGAAACTTACTGAATCTTGAAATAAATATATTTGAGATGCTTGAAAGAAGTGTGTGGCTGTTAATAAAGTTTCACTGAGCTGTTTTTAGTTTTTTACGACAATTTATCTAATTTTCTTGAACGCTTTGTTTCTTTTTTTCTCTCTCTTTTTTCTCGTCATCAGACTTCCAGTAAGCAACAGCGATGTCTCAGTCGGGGGAGAAAGGGAAGGTCAGTAACGGGCCCACATGTCGCCATCGCACTGCAGCTTTACAGAGCATTCAGGGGGGTTTCTAATAAGGCTGCAGTGATTAACGCTTATGTTACTCCTAATCTCATGCACACACTCACACAGGCATCCAGAGAGGATATCCTGTATACATGTGCAAGTGTTTAGTGGCCGAGCTTTATTGGCTGTTGAAACGGCTCAATGGTGGGCATCATCATCAATCGCACTCGTACGCGCTTCACTTGCACCTTTTACACACCTCATAAAATGATGAGAACGGGTCACGAGTTGTAAAACGTAGGAAATCACATAACACCAGATCTACGATCGTTACACATGTTATACACAATATAACCAGTTCAATACTTCCTCCTTAATTGCAGCTTCAGACCTTAATTTTGAACAATTTGTATGCTTTTGTTTGTGCCCTCCAGTTCCCAGATGCAACGGGTTACGTCGGGTTCGCCAACCTCCCGAACCAAGTGCACCGAAAGTCTGTGAAAAAAGGGTTTGAATTCACCCTCATGGTTGCAGGTGAGTAATCGTTGTTTTGTTTTAAAACTAGACTACGTGATCTTCTTTTGAGAATAGAGCTTTTATTCTCCGTTTCTGTTTTCCAGGGGAGTCTGGCCTGGGCAAGTCAACGCTTATAAACAGCCTGTTTCTCACTGATCTCTACCCTGAACGCTACATCCCCGGTGCAGCAGGTACACACACACACACACACACACACACACACACACATGCATGCATACACAATATACACACTGTAATAATAGAGAAATGTCTGGTGCAATGTCTCCAGCAGCGCATTATTTCAAGAGGAATGCTGGGAATGCCTGAGTCTCAAAATATGACCCTGCCCCTTCTTATGACTTGACTTAGGTTAGAACTTGTTCTGACTTGAAAACAATTATCCAGGCCCTCCCTGGTCTGTGCAGATAAAAAAAGAAAAACTCTTTTTAGGTGCCAAAACCCATGATTTCACATCCACCTTCTTTTGAAGCATGCGGCAGCTCAGTGGCTCCGTGTAAGTGCTTAGTTTGGGCAGGATTATTATTATATTCTTTAATGTTAAAGTTCCATTTGGGTACCGAGGCCACCCGTTAATTGTTCCCTTGCTTCCCGCTTCCACAGAGAAGATTGAGAGGACAGTGCAGATCGAGGCGTCGACCGTGGAGATCGAGGAGCGAGGAGTGAAGCTTCGCCTCACCGTGGTCGACACCCCCGGATACGGCGACGCCATCAACAGCCAGGACTGGTGTGTGAGGAGGAGGAGGAGGAGGAGGAGGAGGAGGAGGAGGAGGAGGAGGAGGAGGAGGAGGAGGAGGAGGAGGAGGAGGAGGAGGAGGAGGAGGAGGAGGAGGAGGAGGAGGAGGAGGAGGATTGGGCATTAGGACGTGTTTCCTGTATTAGTGTGCTCTCTCATCCTTCCCCTCCTCCAAAAACTCCCTACTTGCTAAATATCCTCCCGCTGCATTCCCTATGTCTAGAATGTGTGTGTGTGTGTGTGTGTGTGTGTGTGTGTGTGTGTGTGTGTGTGTGTGTGTGTGTGTGTGTGTGTGTGTGTGTGTGTGTGTGTGTGTGTGTGTGTGTGTGTGTGTGTGTGACCCTACCTGCCTGCCAGTGTGCCCTCTATTTCTAGTTGATTGTCCCGGCATGGCTGTACGTTTACTCTCTCTCTCTCATATAAATGCAAACAATGGCAGTAATGACAACTAGTATATTTTTCTGCTGCGAAACAAAAGAAAACAGACATAAAGACAATATTATTTCCATAAATTGATTTTTCTCTGCCCAGGAGATGATTTATTGCATTCATTAGTTAAACTTTGTCTTCATCACACCTGCTCAGTCATAATCACAAGGTGTGAAAGTAGCATATATCCTGTTTTTTCCTGGTGATGAGAAACAGATCACTAATCGCAAGATGTCAACTTTTCTGCAACGATAGCAGCGACAGCTGTAATTGAACCTGTCCAGTAGAGTTTAAAGGGTTCCTCAGCTCATAGAGGAACATGAACCCCCTCGACTGAGATGAATCCGTCCATCACATGATGCCCATCACATGCAGTAATGTAACTCATCAGGTATAAAAACCACTCCACTGATTCAGGGAGTCCAAAACTATATTTGTATCTCGGTTCCTCCTCGACTTCATGTCCGATAGCCTTCAAAAACGCACGATCACTCAGACGTGATTTGAAAGAGTTTCCGTTCGTCTCTCTGTGTCTCTAATTGCCAGCTTCAAGACCATCATCCAGTACATCGACAATCAGTTTGAGCGGTACCTCCACGACGAGAGCGGCCTGAACCGAAGACACATCGTGGACAACAGGGTGCACTGCTGCTTCTACTTTATATCTCCGTTTGGACACGGGTAAGCGAGCACCCAGACACCCACCCACCCACTTCGGCTCTGCTCCGGCACATTGGAGTTTTCCTTGAAGAAGCCTATTCATTTTTCCCGTTCCCTTGCTCGTGTGTCCGCTGTCCTCAGCGTTCTCAGTCTATTTCTTAATCTCTTTCTTTGTCAGCCTAAAGCCTCTGGATGTGGAGTTTATGAAGGCCATCCACAGCAAAGTCAACATAGTCCCGGTCATTGCCAAGGCCGACACGCTGACACTGAGGGAGAGGGATCGCCTGAAGAGGAGGGTGGGTTTTGACGTCTACACACACACACTCACACTCGCACTCACACACAGCACACGCACTCACACTCACACTCACACTCACACTCACACTCACACACAGCACACGCACACACACAATTAAGATCTAAAGCCGTTCAATATACAGTATACATAATCTTCTTTCCCAGAGGTCTGATTCTTGGCACAAGGACGGCGCAAGGATGTTGAGAATTTTGGAAGTGCGTTTGTTTTCGTCCCGTCTACAGTTATACGAGTTATACTAGTGTATGAGTGTAAGTGTTGTGTGAAAGTGTCAAGTGTATTTAAGTATAAGGATGATACGCTGACAATAGCGAGAGAAAAAAACATAACGGCCATCCATCGTCATTGACAGTCCCGTGAATTGCGGGGATTGGTGGCGTGCGTCTTGTGTTCCTAATGAGACGGCTAGCCGGCCAAGCACAGGGCTGACATGCGACAGGAAACACGGGGGAGGGACATGCGCAGGAAGACAGTGTTGTGTATAATATCGAGGCAGCACATCACATATACGTCTCGACCCAGCCCAGATACGTCCTGTTGGATGTGACCCAAAGCTTTTGCCTGCCTGACTGTTCGCTCCTCAACTTCCTGCCTCCCAGGAGGGGGTGGTGGAGTGAGGGGGGGGGACAGTTGTTTCGTAGTTTCTCAGTTTCACGTCAATAAACATTGAATTTTCTTGGCAAAATTATTAAATTGAGACAATGTAACCTGACTAGTTTAGAGGGGGGCGGGGGGGGGGGAATACAAATGCAGGCAGTGAATGGGCTGTTGTTAAAAAGATGACCAGACCTCCCCCTGCCTCTCATTGAGGTCTCGGAGCCGGTGGTCTGGCAGGGAGTCAGACCCACCGGAGTCCAGCTCGGCCCCGTTCCCCTCGGCAGCGACCCTGCTTTGTTCGAAGGCCCCTGCAGTCGGAGTGCTTGAAATTGCTGATGTGGCGTCCCGGGGAGACAACAGGGTCACAGTCTCGAGACGCACACGGCAAATTTCTTCAGACGACAAGATTTCATGTGCGCCTTACGAGGACAAAACAACTCAGTAACTCCCCCTTATTTATTTATTACAAGTTTTTTATTCTGTAACACAAAAACATTACAGAACAGACATACATGTCGGAAATAAACCTTCATGTTCTTTTTTTTATTGGTGAAGCAATTTGACAAAAATAAACATGGAAGAATAACATAAAGTTGTTACGATGACGTATTTAATGAAATAGTAAGAGTCAGGGAGTGTTGATTACAATTATATTAGGTTATGTATGTATGTGTGCGTGTGTTTGTGCGTGCACATGTTTGTATAAGACGCAACAGTATACGTCTATGAGACAAAAGATGTAGTGGAATGGTCGCACTGGTAATCAATAAATATATGCTTCAATAGCAATAATCATCGTAACAGTTATGATTACATTGCATATAGCAATTAGGTACGAGGCCAGGCTGGGGCAGTGGAGAGGCCAGCAAGAGGCCCCGTACTCTGTGCTCGTGTGTACGTTGCCCAACCCCAGAAGTGAAATTCCTCCGCTGCGTGGTCCTGAAGGGACCTGCCTCGTTTAATTGTGCTCCGTGGAGTTGTTTTGTGTTTTGACCTTCCTCAAAACCTTCGGAGTGTTCCTCTGGCACTTCAGATGAACAAAACCATGTTTCCTGCCACCACCGTACCACACACACACACACACACACACACACACACACACACACAGGCCGTTTGGTTTTCTGGTGAAGCTGGCAGAGCAGAACAACTCTTGTTTAATTTTCTTCATGTATTTGCTTCTCATTCCGATAGACATCATAGAAAAAGATCGTAGGCGACAGCAGCGGAGCAGGAAATGCAGAAACACTATCGCTCCGATCTGACTGACTTACTGTAGAACTGTCCACCAGAGTTTGTTCACATGCTCCGCTAAGTGTCCCCTTAACAGACATTTCCTGCTGCACACTAAGGAGCTGATGAGTTTGGCAAAATGGACAAACTCACGCACACAGGCCCACACACGAGTACACACACTACGCATACGTTTTCTAATCCAAGCACTTAGGAAATCTTGTTTATGTCTTAACTACATTCAAACAGTCATTTTTGTAGTTTTCTTTAGTTTGACTGTATCTAATGAAAGCGATGGACAAGTATTTATTGTCAGGGAATACAGAGGATTCATTGAGCTATCTGTGTCACATTTAGAAGCAGCACCATGTCCCCAAAGAGGCCATTTAATCTACTGTTAGGGCAAAACACACTTTATCTCCATCTCAATTTGTGCAGTCTGAAGTTTCAGCCCGTAGTGCTGATGTAAATCAACAGAGCCCGGCCGCATTTACGTGCATTTAATTAATATGATGAACTCCAGGCTGTTTCGCAGCAAGGTGATTAAGACACATGCAGCTAAATTCCTGCTGGTGAAACCTGAATGTTTTACCGTGCGTAACCCAAAACAGGTTTCCTTCACATGTAAATATGTAAAGCAAATACGAGGACAGGGAGTGATGCAGCAGCAGGTTAAATCCCTCCTCATAGCTGTGCTTCTTCGTTCTTATTCAGTCAAACCTATGACCAAAACTGTATTTGTGTTCGTGTTTATTAGGAGAAACCATTAAAGGAGCACACGTTTTCATTTTCCGACTATTAAAAAAAAAAAAAAGAATAAATGAGGCTGCCATACCTCTAAATAGGTATCCTATTCGATTTACATGATTTTCGGGTGTGCTTATTCAGTCATTTAGATGATAGTATCAAAGAAAATTCTCTCTCTCTCTCTGCCTTGTCACATTTATCCCAGTGTGTGTTGTTTTTGTTTTTGCGTGCTTGTGAACGTAAAGTGAACGCAGCAATGCTCATTTGTCTCTTTGAGTGTCTCTCAGAAGAACAAACGTATTTGCCGGTCCGATCAGATTAGCTGAAGTGGCTCTTAGGTATACGTGCCTAGGAGTCCTCCCATAGAGTCGCGGGCCGCCAGGAAGCTGCCACAAAGCCCCGGTGCGGGAGGATGATTGATTCCCCCCCACCCCCCCAGCGTTCCTCCCACGGTGTTTATTGGCTTGTTTGTTTTTCCCTCTGAAGGGCTTTTTCTCACCGTTTGAAACCGTTCGTCCTTTTCTCCTATTATTAGGGGGAAGCAGCTTGTCCAGAACAGTACAGGTTTCCTGCTATGTGTCGGGACGGTTCCACTGACGAGACGCAACCTGCTGCCCTCTTCGCGGCTCAGGCTCTCGGGACATATCGTCCAGCTTTCATCCTCTAGGTTCTGCTCATCTCTCGGCCCGGCCCTTCCTCTCCTGGCAGCGCCTCATTCTTCCGCCTCGTACTTTTCTTCCTCTGCCTCTTTGTGTTTTTTCTTTTTTCGTTTCCCCGTTATTTGCTCTAATGCCAATTTCCTTCACCGGGGTCGCTGCGTTCTCAAGCTCATAAGTTGCCCCGAGGAGGGTATATTGAGGGACTGATCCTCTCAGTCTGGGTCCTTTCAGTCATATCCTGTGCTGGGCTTTAGTCTCAAACTGTTTGAACTAGAGGAACCATACACAGCTGGTTTAGACTGGAATCCTGATGGAAGGGAAAACATACAAATACCTACTTTTTTGTTTGAGAACACAAGAGTGTTTTTGTGTCTTGTTTTTTTTGTTTTGTTTTTGCCATACGATTTTATTTCTAGAGGAATTCAAATGTGTTTCATCAGAATAAATTCTGCTAACGATTCAGAATCCGACCTCTGCCTCAATGGAAGTGATGCCTCCTCTTCTGTGCCAAGACCTGAAGGCTGTTCTCTGGAGCCAGAGGTCGGCGATGGCTGGGGAACCCCGCTCCTCCTCCCTCTTCTCTCTCGCATAAGGCAGCAGACAATAGTTCAGCCCCTTCGTCCTCCTCTCTCTTCTTCCTTACCTCCTCACCTCACCTTTCTCCGCCCCTCATTGTCAGGATGTTCTCTGTACACGTCTGAGCAGGCGGCCCTGTGAGTAAAGGTCAAGTGGTGATTGTGTGTGTGTGTGTGTGTGTGTGTGAGGGGGGGGGTGCCTTGTGCCCGATCCTTTTTCCGGCCTGTGTTTCAAACACAAGGATGTATTTGTTTTTCTGCCCTCCTGCGGTCATTGTGCCACGACATGCTCCACGTCTCTGTGGATTTTAAAACAATAAATATGGGCATTTCCCCCTCTGTTACGCGCTTCCGTTTGTTCCCGAGTAAAGAAAGTTGAGTGTGAAAGGAGCAGGTTTCCTCACGAGAGGGTCGACCTGTAACGGCGGCTAACGGGTTTTGATCGCCGGAACCAAGTGACGCAAAAAAAGGGCCCCAATGTGTGCTGAACACTGAACCTGCACCGCCCCTTGAGATCTCACGTAGATACAAGAGTTCATGAATAGCCGGATTGTTCCTCCCCGTGCGCTTTGATCAGAAGGAGAGGTGGGTGGTCTTAACCGGACTAATACTTCGCCCCAGACAATAGGAGTGTGGGTGGGTGAGCGTGCAAGCGTGCCGATCCCCATAATTTATGTGATGCCTTCACGTTGCCGTGGTGGCGGTGATGCCACCCCCTCCCACCACGTACTTACCGTCAGCGCTGACAAATCCAGCTGTTCCCAGCCCGGTCTGTTCCAGTCTGGACCGTCCACTCCCAGGTTCTCAGACTGACTGAACATATCTGGAATGTGTGTTTCATGCGGGTGTCTTTAATCCTGTGAACAGAACGGTATTGTTTGCTCTGTGTCAGTGCTGTACTTCTGGGGGGGGGGGGGGGGGGGGTCCGAGGGATTTGCCCCGGGGGATGATTCTGAAGGCCCGTCCTCCGTCTGCAGTGATCCACCGGCCACCTGGAGCTGTAAAGCTCCGCGCGCACGTAAAGTCTCCTGCTCCCGACGTCGCCGGATTATACCGGGTCTCTCGTTGTGTATGTGAAAGTGTGTGTTTGTTAAGGCGGCTGGTATGAGGACCCCCCCCCCCCCCCAGCTCTGGTATTGTTGCCTCCCCCCCTCAGAGTCCCTGCAGGCAGCAGAGAGCTGGTTATTCCAAAGGGATTTCCTTGCAAGACAGAAGCATTTGTTCTCATGTGTTTTAATGTTAGCGAATTAGTTTGGAAACAAATGAGTATTATATGTATATGTATGTGTATATATATATATATATATATATATATATATATATATATATATATATATATATATATACACAAATATATATTTAAAAGTGAAATCTTGTTTTGTTGGCAGAACATGGTGGAGCAACCTCTTGAAACTTAAAACTTTCTCCCACTCTAGACTGGTATACTCATCACGGTATTTCATTCTTTATCAACAAAGTATGTTGGCCCTTTTATTTTAGGTGGGAAGAGGCCACATTTCTGCTTGTCCAGAGTTTGTAATTTACAGTTTATTAGCTGGACAGTTTTTCAGATTATTCCTTTTCAGGTTTGCTCTGACATGAGACAGAACGAAGCTGGACGCGTTACAGTGGAACAGACTGTAAATGTTGGCAGCAAGTATGAAGCTCACTTTTTTTTTTTAGCATATGGATATTTTTTTACACTTGTGCACACACACACACACACACACACACACACGAAAAGCAACTGATTTTGTCTAAATTAAGTTATTTTTACTTACTTTTGCACTGCTCCAAAATAATATGAAAACTAAATTTCCGAGGTGGAAACATGAAGTAAACATTGTTTCCCCTTGGAATATTGGTTTTGCAGATAAATTACCTAACTTAACTGGTCTCGGGATAAATTTAGTGAAAATCATAGCCACGCCTACGTAATTAACGGTGTTTGTTGTGTGAAATAGCAGCTCTCTGTTTTTACTCCGAGATTAGATAAGGTGCTGGTGGTCTTTGTGTCAGGTGCCACCTCCGCCATAGAACTGTGGAAATCCAGTCACTGGAGGCGTTTGTGTCTCCAGCACTTAGGAAGCGTAGGCAATTAGGTCATCTGCAATAACGCCATACGCGGCATAAATGTGTCACCGGAACGGTGTTGGATGCCGAGGATGGTGACGCACCAAGACGTGCTTCTCCAACTGCTGCTTCACCTCACCTCGGCCGGATCGTAACCTCTTATTGAATGCTGCTCGTTGCTGGTGACCCGGCAGGTGAGCTCCTTGCTCTGACGTGGAAATCAAACTGAGGCGGTGCAAAGTAAGCGGCCGTTTCATTCACCGGCATGTAGACGCACAGTTGTGACCCACGGGGGCTCTCGTAAGGACGGAGAGAAACCTCGGCTGAACGGATCAAACGCTCCTCACCGTGGCGGGACTTTTGTTTCCTTTTTAATAAACTCTCACAAAGTCTTGGAAAAAGAGGGCCCCTGTCCCCTCAAGGTGTTTTTTCTCTGTGTGTGTGTGTGTGTGTGTGTGTGTGTGTGTGTGTGTGTGTGTGTGTGTGTGTGTGTGTGTGTGTGTGTGTGTGTGTGTGTGTGTGTGTGTGTGTGTGTGTGTGTGTGTGTGTGTGTGTGTGTGTGTGTGTGTGTGTGTGTGTGTGTGTGTGTGTGTGTGTGTGTGTGTGTGTGTGTGTGTGTGTGTGTGTGTGTGTGTGTGTGTGTGTGTGTGTGTGTGTGTGTGTGTGTGTGTGTGTGTGTGTGTGTGTGTGTGTGTGTGTGTAATGAGAACTAGTATATTTTTTGCTGCGAAACAAAAGAAAACAGACATAAAGACAAACTGCTCTAATCTCCCCCCTACGTCTGGGCCCGTTGATGTGTGTGTGGTTACCTGTTGAATGTCGGGACCACAATTGTCTCATTTGCTCTTTTTTTTCTTCTTCCCAGAGTTGTTTGTCATCGCTTAGCAGGTGTTTTGAGTCATTTGTGTTTTGTCTTTTTTTGTGCTTGTGAGGGATGAACCAATACCGGAAAATATTATTCCCGTCCTCACGGTTTGACGCGATGAGGCGGCTGATCCCCCGTAATGATGGCTTTGTTCCGTTTCGTTATGATGGGAGGGCTTCGGGTTAAATCTGCCGCGTGGTTGCAGAAAAAACCTGCTTCGCCATGTCTCCCACGCCGCAGCCCCCACCGCTGTGTAATTACATCTATGAATAGGCCTGCGGGGATGCTATATTTGGGGCGACACACAACCGCCACAATATAGTTTCTATTCCTAGTCCTGACTGTACACTGAAAAAAACAACACACCTTCACCTTCACCTACAAACTGTCTCATTTTGAACCCGTGTGCTAGCGGCGTCCGCCCGCTCTCACTTTTCCTAACTGCCCGACATGACGGAATCATTTTTCCCACCAACAATGCTCCACATTCGGAGATGTCAGCCAGAAACGCAAGGCGGTAAATCTTTGCCTTCCTTTTTCAATTAATACCGTGGCCCGAGTCTTGCGTGGCATTGTTTGCAACGAGTGGACTTGCACGGCCAACCATAACAGCACGGGGGGGGAGGGGAGGGGAGGTAGGGGTGTATTATAGACGAACAGGATGGTCATAAAATCAAAATGGCTTCCACTGCCAACATCTGTGTGCCAAGGTAAATACACAGCTCTGCGGAGCAGGGGGAGAGACTGGAGTACCATCAGGGATCAGGGCCTACCCTGTGCACAGTAAATCAACAGGATTTGCAGACTACAGGGATTTGGAGCAGGCAGTGATTTTGACAGTGATGAGCCCTCCGAGGTCTTGATTATAGGTGTCGGGCCGTGCTAAGCACACGTTGCCCAACAGAGTAATGCAGGTAAACAGCCATCCAGCAGCCTTTGGCTCACCGCGGTCTGACGGAGCAGATGATGGCAGACAAGGGACTCGTGTTTGAGTGGTGATCAGATATTGTTTCTGGACATTTAATTGTAGTTTGCATTCGTAGAATAGTGTTTTTCTTGGTTGTTCATTTAATGTGTTGTTCAGTGGTCTTTGTTTGATTTTTCTTTTCTTCTTTTTTCTTCCTGTTTTGTCGCATTTCTTTTTTGTCTCGACTTTGTCTGCTCGTGGGACTGGATTTGTTTGTTTCTTATTTTTTCCCCTGCCATTGTGTCACTTGTGTTTCTTTTCCCATGCCCCACGAGAGCGGTGTTCATGCAGCGTTGGACAGATCTGTAAATCTTGTGCGTTTTCAGGGGAACGGTGGAGAAAGAGGTCCTGAGTCAGGCTCTCCTACTGAGTCCTGTTTGTTTTTAGATCTGCCGCACAACAATGAACGAGACGCACACGCGCGCAAACACGCATACACACACTATCTCGCGTACAGAGCTCACTGAGAAAACAAGCGGCAGCCATAACAAGCGGCTCAAACAGGAGCTGCTCTGTAGGAAAACCTGCGCTCACTTCCCCGGCTCCTGGCTGACGGACCACTGTCCCGTTACACACTGCAGAACATGAAAGCCCCCCCAAACAACACTTGACCTTTTTTGGCTCCCTATACAGTCTGGATTCAAATGTCCTGGGGCAAAAACAAAAGAAAAAATGCAGCTTTTGATGTTTAGAATAATAAATACTGACATCTGTCCCAGAGGTAGCGGGGAAGAAAGCTCCTATTGTTTCAACTTGTTTCTCCACCGGTCGACCCCGTGAATAAAGCGGGGTGAGAACTTTGTGACTCCGAAACACACACACACATAGGCCATTATTATTTTTTTCACCTGTCTACCCTTTCTGTCTCGCCCCCTCTTGTCCTCGCGGGGGGCTTTAATTAAAATGTGTTGCCTCAACAACTGGCACTCGCTCGCACCCTCCTATTAGTCTATAGGGCTCTCTTACTTTCTGTTGGGTCAGAGCGCAAGTGCTTATTTTTCTCCATTAACTCACAGTTTACAGTTTTATTTATATATATATATATATATATATACAAAAAAAAGTATATACATTATGGGCATCTACTACACTGAACATAAAGGGTGTCAAAGATCTTTCATAGGAAAGAGGTCCTTGGTGGTTTTGACGGTGAGAATGTTTTTTTGAACTTTCTCAACTACTTTCTGGTCCGTTCACAATCGAGATTGTTCATAGAAAGTCTAACTGTCTGCAGTGACACCTCTGCGCGTTGGGAGGTCGCGATGAGGTCACGTCTGCTGCTGGCTCACCCCGTGTTTCTCCTCCCGTTTCCACCTCTCAGATCCTGGACGAGATCGCAGAGCAAGGGATCCGGATCTACCAGCTGCCCGACGCAGACTCCGACGAGGATGAGGAGTTCAAGGAGCAGACCCGGGTCCTGAAGGTGAGAGGGAGTGGACACGCGCAGCTGATGCTGGCAGACACACAGCTACGTCACACACACTTCCCTCTGCTGGTTTAGCGATTTGTCCCCCCCCCCCTTTTATTTTCCACATCCCCCCCTCTGACTTTGTTTCTCTCTTTGGGATCATTTAACCTTTTTATCGTCCTCTCCCAGGCGAGCATTCCCTTTGCTGTGATTGGCTCCAACCAGCTGATTGAGGTGAAGGGGAAGAAGATCCGTGGTCGCCTCTACCCCTGGGGAGTCGTTGAGGTGGAGAACCCCGAGCACAATGACTTCCTCAAACTACGCACCATGCTTGTGTGAGTCTCCACCGGCAATAAAACTGCTTCGGTAATAGGACACTCGGAAGGAAAGTCTTTAAAAAGCCTTCAGCGGAACTTCATCCTCATTAAGCTTGTAAAAAAATAAATACAAATAATCTGCTAATGAAATAGTTTACAGCGAAGCTCTACTGCCTCCCAGTGTGTGAAGAAAGGATTGCATCTCCTGTTTCGTTGCAGGACCCACATGCAAGACCTGCAGGAGGTCACCCAGGATCTGCACTACGAGAACTTCCGCTCGGAGAGGCTGAAGAGAACGGGCAGGTGAGACGCTGGTTTCTTTGATGTCTCTCCAGCAGCACGTGAGCCGCTCTGTGCCACGCAAGCTTTTCTGACCAACGCCTTTGGGTTCTCTGCAGGGACGCGGACGAGGACGTGGTGGATAAAGACCAGATCCTGCTGCAGAAGGAGGCCGAGGTGAGAACGCACGCGCGGCTTCTCCTCTCACATTGAACTAAATTGTGTTTCAGTTGGCTGTAGATACAGGTGTGCAGGCCTCAAAAACAGAGTGATATTACTCACCTGCCATATATGTACGTTAGAAGAGTCGTTGGTCCTCCTCTTCGTACTGGCTTTGTTGCCTTCCAAATGCAACTCAAATCAACAGTTCTTCCATTTTTTTCTTGGCACAAAATGTCAAATTGTCGTCCATTTCTGACAACTGTTACTCCCATTACTGACGACCATCATCATTTAAATGCATTTTTCTTTTTTTGTTGTTGTTGGTTTTTCCCAGGGTCCACCTTGTTACGTAGCTAATGCATTTTGACGAAACACGCATCCGCACTGGTTATCGTTAAAGTTACGGAACTGCAGTACATGTAATGCAGACCTCCGCCATTTGTTAGTCCCAGGAGAAAATATTGTTCAATGAGTACATTTATAATTACAGTGAGTCAGGTGGGTGTATCACCGGAACATTTTGTTTTGGGAACTTAAACAATTTGGCAAAAGTAATCCTGAGGTGAAATAATAAGGCACTTGTGGAAGGTTTAATGATCTGTGTCTCGAGTTCAGTCTGGGCATATGGGTGTTGTAGTCCTTCATACACACACGGATCTGACCTCAAACCACAGTAGCCCTCATGCCCTGAGTACCGCGTGGAGTGTAAATGCAGACTCACCCTGCCTGAGCAGAAAAACTGCCGTGTCATCTTTGTTGTACATATGGCATCGTAACGCGTTGCCATAACGTTATGGCCCGACTGACAGTTCTACAGTGTCACTAAATGTTAGAAAGAGGAGAGAAAAACAAAAGGTCTAATTTATTATCACCCCTCCAATGTGTATATCATATCCTCCATATGTATTGTTTACATTCTGGGAGCCTGCGAGTCCCCTGGCAAATACCTGTTTCCTGATTGCTGTTGATTGGCCTGGTTTTTGCTGCTTTAGTGCGCTCATACTGCACCGTAGTGACGGGCGGGGTCCAATCAGAGCGGTTTGTAAGCAATGTGCCCAAGGGGCAGGATATGCCATCACTTCCTGCCTGGATGTCCTGGCCCAGTTTAATGGTGGGAATATGAGAGGAGACATCGACCCATTTGTTTACGTGTTGTCAGGGTTTGGACTGGGAGGACAGATTTCCAGCTATTGAAGTTACATAACACCCACTTGACCTTGAAAACAGTTGAATCCACTTTCCAGTCATTTAAAACACATGGTGTATGAGAGAATAAAATGTCAATGTCCTGTACAATTATTCCAAAATTCTTCTATTTTCATTTAGCTGAGAAGGAACTGTTATCTTCATCTATCGGATAACATTGGCACATGAAAGGGCTGAAAGTTATGTTCAGGAAACATATTCACATTCAAACGGGAGCTTATGGACCCGAATGTTTTGAACGTAGCTGCTCTTGGTTATGTTGTGGACTTGTTTAAAACACTCACACATTGAATTGTCTGCTACAGGTGTGCATGCCTCTGTGCTGTATACCCAGATAATCACCATATCCATTATTCACACATCCATGATGTTCCAAGCAGAGACCAAGAGAAACGCAGAACTGCAATATTTTTGTAATATTTGTAATTTTGTATATTCAATATTCTACTGTACATTCAATTTTCTTCTTTACTGTTTTATTATGTTTATTACTGTTTATTTATATTACTTGATTTTTTTTATCTTTTACGTACTGAGCAATGCTGCTGTAATCCTGTAATTTCCCCACTGCGGGACTAATAAAGGATTATCTTATTTTCTCTCTCTCTCTCTTAAACAAAGAGAAAGGCTCCATGCTGTGGGTTTAATATGAAGTACTGTTCTGAGCCACAAGATGGCGATAGACAATAAAGAAAGCTACAGGAGAGTTTGTTGTTTGATGATGTGACTATTGATGCTTTAAAAGCTTTACATCCTCATTATCCCCCATTATAATATCAGTCACCTTCTCAGTGATATCAGTTTACTTTTCAACAATTATTAATTTATTGTTTGACATTGATTTTATACTTCATTCATTTTTAAACATTCAATTCCACCGCTGATATAAATGTAGGTTATATGATGTTATTACGCATTAAAACATATTGGTTTTCTCTTTATTTGATTTTAAGTGATGACCATCTGTTTGATTTATTTACAGTAACGTAGCAGGTTATCTTGTAATCGTTAAAGAAAATCTCAAGGTATAACACTTTAGAAAAACGTTTTTTCATATATATGTAAAAAGTTTTTCCAAAGTGTTATAAAATATATAGGACCATTTACGTTTTGGCATTGGCCACCATACTTCTCCTACTATTACGCCAAATCCTCCAGGCGGCAGCTTCAAACTATCGTCGCCTCGTGCTGGTTATGAAGTTAAACTGAACATTTTGAGTAACACTTCTTTTAAACACTCTACATGTCACTGGATCTTCCGGGTTCTCAGGTCTCTTGCTTTTTATTTCTAAACGAGATGCTTTTTCTGCTGTTACGAATATGAAACACTTCACCTCCCTTCAGAGGATGTCTTTCCACTGCAGGAAGGGTTGGAAACTTAAAGTTCACTGAGCTCTTTCTGAACTGTGTCCCAAGATCATTGCACTGGTATAAGCAAATACATTTAAATGGGAGAACCTTCAGGGCTGTTTGTGTTGAAATATGTTTTAGGATAAATAAATAAATGATTTCTCTTCTCTCTGTAGCTGAGACGCATGCAGCAGATGATCACTCAGATGCAGGCACAGATGAAGATGAAATCAGACGAGTGAAAGAGTCGCAGCGGAAGGGAGACGGCAGGATCCCAACCCCCCAAACACACACAAACATACACACACACACACACACACACACAGACACACACTTGGTCCTCCTCTGAATCCATCCCTGCAGATCCACCAGGAGTCTAGGTACCCAGGATCACATCATCTTTATCTGCACACCACCACCACCTCTTCTTCTTCCTCTTCCCTCCAAACATCCATCCATCAGCTGTTCCGTAGCTTCTTAAATGTCTTGTCGAGAATCCTCTGATAATCCACACCTCGATATTGTGTGTTTGCCAGTTGAACGTCTTTAATCTTAAGTATGACAGAGTTGCCAGTGACAATGGTACTAGGAGGGTGTGCTACCAGACTATCATGTTTACAACAAAATATATATATGAATTATGCATTTTGTTCAAGTTCATTTTTTGTTGTTTTTTGCCATCACGTTATGATTGTTTGAAGATATTTTAACTTAAAAGTAGTTTTCTATTAGCTCATGAGTGATTCGGTAGTTCATGTCCTCTTACCTCTGGATGGTTTCAGACCTTCAGTGTGATGATGATGATGCCGATGCAATAATGATAAATATTACCACGGTGAACTCTGTCCACGCAGAGACCGAGGAATGCCGTTTGTCCTTAATCGTGTTAAAACTAGAGATCCTATTTTTGTCGCCAACACAACAAACCTTTCAGTCCAGGCGGTTGTTTTGGCTTTTGAGCCGGAGAGCTACCATGTGCAAAGTAGTCAATGCCAGTTTGTTATAAAGAGAAGCAACAACCCGGCTTTAGGATCATGATGAAGTCGAATGAAAAAGGGCCATGTTGTTAATATATATGTTTTTTTAAATATATTTATCATCAAGAGCTGCGCGACCTTTAATGTCGGTGCCAAACTACAACTAAAACTAATCGCACTGCTCAGTCCAGGAACTCAATATGTGCCCATGTTTGCTTCAGTGGTTTCTTTTTTGAATGTGTAAAATGTTTGGACGCGACATGAGCAGCCTTTCATCATCACGTGTTCGGGGCCCCGTCTGAAAAGTCAAATGCTTAAATATGTAACGGTATGCGCGAACCCCCTCCAGCCTTCTATTTCGCGGTGTCATCGAACTGTGCCGTCATCAGTGTGTCGACAACCTTATTTTGTTTTTCTGTCTTTTTGTATGCAAATCTGTCTGTCTGAGCTTATCAAGACAAACATCATTATTCATATTTCTTAACCATGTTTCAGTAGAGACTTGTTTTTAGGCGTAAACATTTTTTATTGTTGTATTTCTCTCCGTAAATAAAATTCAGAGAAAACAGAGTTGACATGTGTGAAGTCTGGGTTTATTTTGAATGACGTGACATGTTTAGCGGTTATAAGCGGACAGTGGAAAAAAAAAACAATATTAATATAATCTTCACTGACATGTGCCTTGTTGTCTTCAGTGCTTTTGACCTGACACATTTTAGAGGAGATGGTGTAATACATTTTTAATAATCTAGCATATTTACATGCATGTCTTTTGAAAACATTTTTATTGCCGAAGCTGAGACCGGGTGAAACGGTTCTAGGAATCCTGCGAGAGCTTCAACTCGACTCCACGCTTTTTAGAAACACAATTCAAGCAAAGAGGAGTTGTGGGCCTTTGTCAGCAAAATATATACAGGCTGGATCAAAACAGGCCTTTAATTTGGTGGATTATAGCAAAAGTCTTCTTCGGGGTGTAATACAGTCAAATAGAAACACTGGACAACGGGAGGCCAAGTGTTGAAACTGTAGATTTATCAGGCAGAATCCGTTTTGTATGGTCCAGTGATTTGTATGAATATATTCAACTTGTATTGCTTGATTGTAAATTATCTGATCAATATTAATATTTGGATTTTGGTGGCACAGATTCTCTAGTATTTCTTTCTAAAACAAATGTAACCCTTTTTTTTTTTTTGCTGCGTTTCCAAAACCTCGAATCTCTTGACCGGACCCCGGAGGGAAGTGATACCAAGAGTTAGAGGATGTCGGTTTAGACCCTAAACCTCCTCGTGGCATCCTGTCGGTACCCTCTGCTTGTCGGGGAACGCTGCAGCGTGATTGGCTGAGTCCGTGTGGCGGAGGAGGAGGAGGAGGAGGAGCTTTCATCTGTCAGCTTCGGCCCGCCCTCCTGCTGTCCGTCCGGGGTTTTTGGAGGCGAGGGGGCCGCTTTCTGAGAGAGCCGTCGCTTCGGTGAAATCGAGGGAGGAGAGCGGTCATCATGACGGCCAACATCCGGTACAAAAGCCGCATCCCGGTTAAAACAGGTGAGCGTGCGTTCTGTTTTTTTATTTTATTTTGTATTATTTTATTTACAGCAGTGTGATTTATTGAGAATCAACGCGGTGACTGACTGCCTGATGTTTCTGTCTCCCTGGGCGTCGCTCCGCATCCCTGCACCTGCGCTTCCATCCATCCATCCATCCACCCATCCTGTAACGGCCAATAGAGGATGGCACAGAGGTTAGTGACATCCTTTTTCATGTATTTATTCAGGCGCTGATGAGAATGCATGTTTCCATATGGTGCTTGGTCACAGTGCAGCCTCGCGCTGGACGGCCTCGGTTGCAGGCAGTAGCATCAGTGGCAATATTTACGTTCCAAATCGCACTTTTCTTTTTTTTCTTTCTTATGTGGACGTTTTTCCTGTCAGTTTTATAACCGCATGATGCTCTGAGGGCATCATGCCATCACAGGTTGATCTGGGATCACCAGTTTGACAGGCGGTGGAGTGGGGTGGGGGTGGTGTTGGTTCATTTTTAGACTCGTATGTGGAGCAGGCCGGCGTCGCGAGAAGGCGAGCAGCCAATATGGTACCCAAAAGGCAGAATCCTCTCCTCTCCGTTCCTCTCCTCTCCAGAATCCTCGGCCATTATCGGTCAATAAGTCGACCAATTGGACTGTCCTAATTATTACATCATCATTTAGTGAACGCTTACTGGCCATTGTTCAACTCAGAAACACAGCCGCCACACGAGCCTGCAAGGGGAGGTCGCATCTCGGATGACCCCCCCCCCCCCCTCCCCCCCGGGCCCTCCACCCCCCTCTCCCTCTTTATAGTGGCTGATGACAGCAGAGGAGTGTTTGCACGTGCTGAGTACATGGATGATTCATGGAACCTGACTGTTGATGGATGTGAAATGGTGTCCATTAGTGAGGCGCCAAAAGAGAGCTAGAGATGGAAAAAGAGGAAAAATAATTTACACTTTAGTCAAACTGACAGCCATAAAGCTGAAAAATGCATCAATAGGTGTTTACACAGCAAAATACTTTACTACAACACACAAATACATCTTTTATATCAATAATCAATAATATGTAGCTATGTGCCAACAAACTGTGGAACACTCCTGCTACTGACGGGCATAGCCTCAGCACCATCATATTAATGTTCTTTATCACTTTGTGTTGTGTCTATTTCCTTTTTCTGTTGAGAAGATAACTGAGACTTCTGCTAGCTTTGAGACTGCTTATAAATGCTTTGTAAAGCATAAATAGTCTTCACTTTAGATTAGGTCACAGAACATGCTTAACTAATACTTAACTAATGAGTAGTAACTACCTGAATTAATCATGAATTGCAGCTTTTTTTATCATTTACTAACACTTTACAAGTGATCATATTAATTATCTATAAGTCATTAATACTTCCTTTACAAATTGGGAATCCATCATTTATAAAGTATGAAACCCCCAAGCTTATTAATCAAGAATGACACATTTATAACTGTGTTTATGAATTGCATGCTAATGAGTTACTAATGAGGATTCATGTTTGAATAATGCTTTATAAATTATGAATTCAGTGTTGATTCATGCTTTACTAATGCTAAATAGTGTGTAATTATTATAAAATGCTACCAATACACATGAAGTTGTAGAACATATAATTATATTCAGATACAGTGCAAATACCAGACAATTTTACTTGCATACCGTATTTAAGTAAATGTACATTGGTCCGCTGCTGGAATTTGGGTAAAACGTGCTTTGCACAGACGTGTCTGCCAAACGACTGAGATGTGATGTGTTCTGGGTGATTCTTAGAGGGATTGTTCTGTACGGAGATCTGCTTGTTTTTTCAATTTGGTCCCTCACTCTTGCACATTTGTTTCTTCACTCTGTGGTCGTCAGCATTTTCTTGGGCAACAGAAAAGGTTCCCATCTTCACACTCGTCCTGTATTCAGTGTCCTCGTTGCCCTTATCCTGCTGGCAGATAAAGCTGCTCAGGTTGCAGACAGATTTGCCTTCTCCCAAAAATTCACAGTTGAACCAAAGCCAATAGCTGAAATGTTTGCGATGGCGTGGAGTCACCACCAACGCAACAAACACACCTACACACACACACTCACACACACAAGCTAATTTACCCTTTGTGGAGTAGAGGGTAGCTCTCCACCAGGTGTGTCTGCAACTTCCACTGCTGTAAGGTCTGATTGCATGAATACAAACCAAGATTGCCGGCATCCTAGACCGCAATCGCTCCGCTCAGCAGATCCTGTTTCTGTATGAGCTCACTGCCTGCACCGGGTCCGTGCAGCTGAACTAGAGGTCGCTGTGGGACGCTTCATGCTGACGGCTGAAACGCTTCCTCTGAACAGAAACCGTGAGCCGCTAACAGCTAGCTGCCGCTCCTGCTACCGACGCGTTCCCTTGAAGTCAGTGCTCGGTTTAGTTTGTCATAGTTATACATACATACCGACAAATGTCCAACCTTGACGTGCAAATCCAGAGTGGAACAGTTTGCAACCTGCAGCAGAAACAAGAGTCCAAGCTGAAGCAGTGCTTGATCACTTGTGGCTCCTGAGGATCGGTTAAGAGCAGTGAGGACTCACTCAGTGTGTTTTTTCAGGTGTCAATTGCTGCAACCACGAGAGCATGCAGTCATAAATGGGCACCGAAAATATAAGGCTGAGGGGTCCAGTAGTCTGTGAGCTGAGCCGTGGACAGACAGACAGACAGACGAGCACACACACACACATGGCCAAACACATCATCTCTTCGGGCTTCGCCTGGCAAAGATAACAACCTCAAATTACAACCAAGCTGTCATAAATCCTGAATGTGTAGTGATTTGCTCATGCTCAGTGTTTAGATCACTACAGGGCTGTTGTTTTTTACACCTTATGAGTTTTGCCACTTGGCTTTCAGCCGCTCTTCACTCCCACGTGCTGCATCTGACCTGCAGATCTCATATTCTGGATGATCCAGGCGGAGTAAAAGAAACAACTATTAGTGCTCAGTGAATGCTGAGATCATAACTGCTAAAAGACTCATAACTGATAAATCAAAATCTCATAAACTCATATCAATCCTCCATTAATATGTCCACAACAAACCCCTCCCCTTCTCCTCTCTTCCTCTTTCCACGTCTCTCTCCCCCTCTCATCGCCATAAACATTCCCGTCACTTCCTTTGCTGTGATATTACGTTGCCAGGCAACAGTCTTTCCTCTTTTTCTTTACGTTTTCATCACTTCTCTGATAGTGAGCGGACCACCTGACCTACCCACAATCCTGTGCTGTGATTATTCCGAGTGTGGGTGGATATTTGCTGAACAGATCAGAAACAGAAGTGAGAAAATATTCACAATGTCAGTTTTATTTTCGTCAGTTTGCTGAGACGTGTTTTTGGTGTAAGAATTATGATAAACAAAGCCACAAATACACAAAGTATGTACTTAATATTATGTGCCGTGTGACTTTATTTACTTATAGTGAGTCAATATAACTGTATTGATTGTAATTTATGTACTTCACGTGTCTGTCTGTCCTGAGGGGATCTGTCTTCTGTTCTTGCTCATGCTTTCTTTCTCTTTTTTGTGATATTTTTCCAATCTGCAATGACCATCAAAGAAGAAATGGTGTTGTTTGGTATAAAAACATTTTTAAGTGATTTTGGCCCATATAAACAAATATATTTGAAAATAAAACCTTGGATTCTCTCTATAAATCTAAAGTTTCTGGTAGCAGAGTAACATTTAAGGGTACCACGTTCTAATAAGGCACCATTTATAAAGGGTCTATAAGTCATCAACATTTGCTTTATTAATGGTTAATAAGTCATTCACTAATGCTTTAATGTTATTGATAAGATAATTGCCAGGTTGTGCAAAATCTCCTGCTTGTTTTTATCCTCATTCAGAGGATGCCTTCTCTTTCTTTGTAGCTCTTTAGCTCCTCCCATTGACCTCTGACCTTCTGGAAAAGTGTGCATGTTAGCAACATATTAACACTCACAATTTAAGACTTACCTCTTTATTATAAACATTTATAGTTACTGATTAATTATTAACTTTTGCAGTGGCCTCAAAGTGAGAATCCCTTATCAAATTATGAATGACTTCATCAATAATTAGGACTAAATAATTAATAAAAAATAATTGTTTAGGACTTAGCAGACAGTGAGATCTTTAAAAAAAAAAAAAAAAAGTATTACTTTGCAACCCAAAAGTGAAGAACACAATTTGGTCTCTATAATTCTTGCCCGTTTGTCTCCTCACTTTTTTTTTAAATAATTATTTTTGGGAGTAAAACATCCCACCTTGCGGTCTCTCCCGCAGCAGCGAACAGACGTTGCATCAGATGCATCCGGTCCGTGCACGTGTGTCGTCACTTTTCTCCCTCACACCCCTCCTCCTCACTCTCTTTCCCCATTGCTGCACCCCACGCACTCTCGCTGCCACAGATGGGGCCATCGGCTCCCAGTGTGGACCAGCTGCGGAGCAGGAATAGGCGTAGCTCAGGGGGGCTGGGCGGGGTATTGAAACTGGGATTTGAACCCCCTGTGGCTCCCGGCTTTTCAGCAGAACAGAAAAGTTGTAAGAGGAGGAGAAAGTCGCTGATCCAAGACGTCTTCTTCGATAAATATTTGATGAATCAATTCCCAGTTTTTGTCTTTGGTGTCTTCTCGAAGTAGCTTTAATGTTAAAAATGAATCTTGATGAGATGTTTACGGAAGGAAATATTGACCCCCAAGACATCTTTATGGCTTCAACTTATTTTTCCTTCATTTCCGCCCCTACAAGTTTGTTTTTTTTGCTCCTGCTCGGGTGTTTGGGGTGTTTCTGCCCCGCGGTGTGTTCACAAGCACATTCTTTCATTTTTTCATGCCGCAAACATGTGTGCAGATCCGGTAGTGTGTGTGTGTGTTTTTGTCCTGTACCTGAAGTGGCTCACCTCTTTTTTCCTTTTTTTTTTTCTCAGGGTTTTGAATGTACAGTAATTCCACGGCTCTGCCTTCCAGGAAGCTTTTGGAAAGTAACCGGAGGTTGACCCAGATAGAGAGATTGTTTGGAAAAATCTTTTCAAGTATATTGTCGGCCCTGATAAGTTTGGGATTATAAATTCTTTGGAAATGGGGATCAGGCGTCTGAGCAGTAATCCAATGAAAGGAATGGAGAGATTTAGGATTATTTCATAACCGGTCTCTGTGTTTTTAAATGCTTTTATCAATCACACAGTTAATTTTTGACTGGAACATACAACACATTTTTATTTAATTCCCATTAAAGCATGAGGTAAGGTTGGTGTTGGAGCCATAATGGTGTTTGTTGTTTGAGGGAAACGCTGGGTGAATTGGGACATGCAGTTCCTGCATCTGAACATAGGGTGGCACATTAACTTGTGGGCATATAGGTAAGTGCCTGCTAATGGAAACAGGTGTGTGTGGATGGGAAGCACAATAGTTGTTGACCGTGGTCGAGACAGCTTCTCGTCCTTTTTGGCTAAGATCAAGGGTATCCTGTTTCTTGGTATCCTGTGCTGTGGCCAACATGTAAGGTGATGTTGTGCTATGGGGTCACGGATTAGTCAAAGAATAAATGTACCAAAGGAAAGACGCTGCTGGAATGGACAGTGGATTTGTTTGTGGCAGAACACGCGTCCGAACATGTTCTCCCGTTCGCCGCCTAGTGGCTCTAATACTTAAATTGGTTAAGGTTAGAGCCTCTACAGTTGATGTTATGCAACCTTACTTCATGCAATCTCAATGAAAGACCGATATATTCACTTCCTCCTGAGCTGTTGACCATATCGCATGGTCTTCAACAGCATGTTGAGTTTGCGCAGGTGTCATGGAATTATGGATGCTCAGATGTTTTCTTGATTTTAGCAGCATCTTCTCCTCCATGTTAAGCTCAACGTTTATGAACATGCATGAGTGTTTTAGGTGCACCAAACCATTAAAGTGAGTCAATGGTCCTTCAATTCTTTTGTTTGTTGTTGCTATATATTTTATATATTTATTTATATATATTTTTGGCTTTTTGTCAACAAATCCAACGAAAAGACCAAAAACAACAATGTGTTGGTTCATTATTGAGCTCAACAGATCTCAGCCCACTGGATCCTACTGAAGACCGGCACTGCTGTACTTTAGTTGGGGACTATTTCCAGCTGCAGATTGACACACAGTCGGCGCTCTAGTGAGATAAAAAAGATACATGTACATACAGATAATACTTGTTAGTGGTATCAATACATTGTAGTTTGACTCATCCTGTAGTTGTGTCCTCCATTTTTGTTTTTCACAACTTCCAACCTCCCAAAAACAAAACCCTTGTTCTTTCATGAAGACATTCAGCCGTTTGGGTCCCTCTGCTAAATGCCCGGGATACATGTTTATAATGGCGTTCATTCAAGGTTAAAGCCGTGCTCCCACAAGTGTCCATTGTCATTGAATAGGCGGATGCTAAAAAACTGGGCCGCGATGGCCGAGTGTCCTTCAGTGAAGCAATTTTATTGTTTTGCCTGAGCAATTACATGCTGTCAGATTAGCATGTTAAAGAGCCGAGTGCATCTCCAAGGGAGACGCAAAGCCCCGAGTGTTTTTGCACCCCTCTAGGCCTCCCCTCTCCCTTCTCCCCTCTCCCCTCTCACCTCTCCTGTCTCCCTCATCTCTCCCTCTTCCCTCTCTTGTTGGAGGGGAAAGAACACACATTTAGGGAACAGCATCCAGGGTTAATGGTGTGAAAGTGTCAGCTGGATGCCTGGGAGATTGCAGAGAAGTCACCAGTAAAGGTCACAGTCTTCACGGGCCGCGTCTCACAGGCCACTTGGCTGCTTTTAAGCCAGGGACACATCGGTTTCCCCTTTAAAGCCCAGTCCTCGACCGAGGCCACTCGGTTTCCAGATCTGCACTGGTGGTGGCAGATATGGGAAGCACCCTCAATGTTGAAGTAGATTCTTCATGTAGTCATAACTTTTTTGACCACCAGTAATTCCTCCTTCCCGATTGTTTTGAGTAGATTTACTGTCATGCTACAACGGGGAAAAGCGAAGTTGAAATAGTATTTTCTCTGGTGAAATAGATCGTTAAAGTTTAAGAAAAGAAAGAAAGAAATAACTTGTTTCCTCTGAAAGACAAAAAGTAAAATGCATAAGCAAGATAATGCCTAATTCAATACACGGAGGTCTGGTGTCACCAGTAGCTTGGTAGCAAACTCTAGATGGATATTGACTGACTGTAAACGGTGTTCTCTAATTGTAATGACAGGCTCTCCACAGAGCTAACATCGCACTCCTGTAACATAGTTGGAATATTGATGGACAGTTTGAAAATAAATCAGAGATATATTGCTTTGTTTCCCAGAAAAAAACAGGAGCCATTACCAACAATGCAACCCGACGGCTGTGTAAAAGTTCTTGGAGTTCCCCTTTAAGAAAAGCCTCATACTAGCAGCTGTCATCATTCATGTTAAAATGTTTCGGGCAGTAAGTTTGCAACTTTTAAAATCAATGCAGTCTTCCAAACAGCTGCTTTTGTACGTTTTCTTTTGAGGTTTCAAACCGTGCGCGGACACTTCTACATGAGGAGGATTTTCCTCTTTTGCACTCTGGCCTGGCCAAAATATAGGACACGTCACCATGGATACTCACATACATTATTGTGTGCAAACACGTCATCCAGTGGATCCAAATTAAGTGATCCTGCAGCTTGAACTGTGATCTGATGTTCAGTCCTTTCATGACCCGTTAAGATTTAAGTCAACTTCTGTGTTACTGTCGCCTCTTGAGAGGGACTGGCACTGTTAGACCCGATATGATTTATGTGTGTGTGTGTGTGTGTGTGTGTGTGTGTGTGTATGTGTATGCGTGTGCGTGTGCGTGTGCGTGTGCGTGTGTCTTGGCAGTGGAGCGGACTGCTGGGTCCTTTTGAGAGTGGTTTCCTTAAAGGCCACGACTTTGTTTGACGGAGAGGAAGAGCTGAGTGCGGCCTGCAGGCTGAGTGGCTGATCCCGCTCTGCCTCTGCAGGACCGTGCAACATGTTGACAGGCTGACAAATAAACGGACAGACAGGGGCATGGTGCATTCATACACTGAAGTAGTACTCTGGCAGCGAAGAAGCCCCCTCTTGTACTTGTTGTAAAGAGCAAAAAAAGATATTCCGGAAAACGAAGTCGGACATAATTTTCCACGTCTCTTCAAACATGACGGTTGGTACAGACTTGAATAAGAGGTTTGTTGAAAAGATAAACAAGTGGTGCAGCACAAATAACTCATTCATCTTTATTTAAAAAGGCCGTCTATTAATGATAATAAATTGACAAACATTCTCTTGTTTATGCGCCTAAACTGCAAATATTTAAGAAAGATTATATTTACTATATAATTGAAAATGAAAAGTTTTTAAAGAAGAGACTAAACAATCCCCATATAAATACTTAACAGCAGGAGCTGCAGTAGGGGGGAGAAAAGACGATTAGAGAATAGATGCAACAAACGAGACAAACGTGTAAAAGGGAACAAACCACAAAATGAAGAGCTGTACGATCGCGTGAAAGCCAAAGACAACAAGAAAGTTTTAAGATGTTTTTTTTTTTTAAGTTGCTCCCTCACAGCCTGCTGCCTTGCTTCCTGTCATTAGTCCTGACTCCTGGTTTTGTCCCTCTGCACCTGCCGTACACTCTGCCCCGTATTAATCCCTGTGTTTGATCAGCTGGAAGAGGCCAGAGAGGGACTTTGACCAATAATCAATCTGGTCAATCTTGTGCTTTTAGCCAATAAAACACAGCGAAACAGAAATGAGACGAGACAATGACCCCTCCATTATTTTACACCTGTCACCAGACTCATTCCTATCCACGGTTTATAATCCACCTCTGTGATCTTGAGTGCCTTGTTCCATCTGTACCGTGAGCCCTGTGCTTGTTTACCTGAGAGTGAGCCACAAAAACATTATACTAAGGCTCTGCAGGGACGCTGTGAATGAAAAAGATTGAAGATTGAAAGACATATTGTTCTGTCTCCACGTGGTAATGGGAGATGTGACTAGATTATATGAGTGGAGGGGACAGCTGGCCACTGAGAAAGACTGAAAGTGGGGGATTTAGCTGGGGGGGGGGGGGGGGGGGCTATTGTAACTCCAATTCATGACATCTGTTCTTTTCTTCTATTCAGATTGACCCCCCCCCCCTCGCCCCTCGCCCCTCGGCCCAGTATCACACTCTTTCTTGTCTACAAGGACCTGAACTCTTCATCTCGTATCTCTGCTGACGTTTCCATCAGTACCACCACCACCGTGGATGAGATGGTTTCTGTCCCTTTTCAGGAGGCATCAGTCTGCATAAACCCTTTGTCTGGGTTGATGCCTCTGTCGCCCTCCGGTGGCGTGGAGTCGGATTATCACATCCTGTACGTGGCATCGCCGCAGGGTGTGCCTACTTTGGGGTGAAAGAAAAGAAGAGAGAGAGAGAAAAAAAAGGTCTTTTATTTCAAAGAGCATTTAAGCTATGTGGCCCACATCATGTATGAGCCAGACACATCCACCCACCCACCCACAGACACACAGACACACACACACACACACACACACACACACACACACACACACACACACACACGGCTGTCACATCTGGAAGCAATCGGCTGCAACCTCTGCCATGAAATGTACCTCGTTCACCTCTACAAACACACACACACACACACACACACACACACACACACACACACACACACACACACACACACACACACACACACACACACACACTCACACACACACAGGCAGACAACATGGCGACTGATCTTTACATCCTTTTCATTACAGTCTAGACCAGCTTCCCAAACGGTTTTAGCTATAAAGAAGCAGGCATCATGGATACCTGCTGGAGGAATTGGTTTGACTGCTTGTGACGCCGTGTCACTTTTCAGATAATTACGAGTTGTAAACGTTCCATCCATCCATCCATCCATTATCCGAACCGCTTATCCTCTTTAGGGTAAACGTTCCAACAAAGAGATATTTCATCTCCCAAATGGTTTCATTAAATATGATAGTTCGACCCTTTGGAGGGGCCAACTAAGTTATTAAAAGTTCAACATCAGCATGTAATAATAATTTTTTATTGAAATTAGTATTTTACTATTGTTTTGTTGTAAAAATCGTATACTTCTCCCACCACATCTTTAATGCGGTGATAAATACAATACTTTTTAAAAGAACTGGTCTAAGATGATGCTGAGCAGCCTTTGTTCAGCAAACACACAGACACAGAGACACACACACACACAGACACACACACACACACACACACACACGCACACACACACACACACTCACACACACACACTCACACACACACAGATACTTGTTTATCTTGATAAGCTCTCTCCGCAGGCCTGTACTTGCAGCGTTTGTCTTTATCATGTTGTCAAGTTCAAGCTAGTTTATTTTTCTTGTATCCAAACGTCTGTTGCTTCTCTGATTTCTCTCAGTACAAAGTTTTATTTCTCAACTGCCGGCGCTTGGTGGGGGATACGAGCTGAATGAATGAGTTTCTGTTAGACGCTTGCTTCTTCCATCCCTCCCTTGTTTCCTCCCTCAAATTGCCACTTCTCTCTCTCCCACTCTCCGTCTGCCTCTCTGCCTCTCTTCCTCTCTCCCTCTCTCCGTCTTCCCGTCTCCCTCTCTGCCTCTCTTGCTCCGTCTCTCCGTCTCCCTTTCTCTCTATCTCTCTCTCTCTCTCTCTCTCTCTCTCCGTCTCTCCCTCTCTCTCCCTCTGCGAGAATTCCTCCATACCTGTCTGAACAGGGAGAGTTGGACCGCTGCGGGGCAGAGAGGAAAGGGAGGAAAGAAAAGGAAAGAAAGAGATTCAAGAGAAGGAAATCAGGAGAGCACAAGCAGTAAAGAGGTGTGTTGGAGACAATTTGGGGAGAGGACACGGAGCGAGAGAGGAGTTTATCAAGGTCTCAAGGCTTCAAAAAAGTTTTTTTTCTTTTTTTCTCTCTCTCTCTTCCCCTCCATGCTGGGCTGTTTTTCAATTTTTTGAAACCCGTGGCTATTTTTGTCTGTCAGTGCCGGAGCGGTTTGGGATGGATGCCATCATGCTGCAAGAGAAACTGGTGGAACGGCTGCTGTGCCCACGAGTGAGAACAGCCAGGCAGAAGGTAAAATAATCAAATAAAGTGGGATTTCGGGGTTGGCAATAGATAAAAAAAAAAAGCGTGGAAAACTTTTCCCCAAAATATCAGAGGAAAGAAGGCCGGGTTCAGGAGTACCCGAACACCTGTGGACTCACTGACAGCATCTTTTGACATCTTTGCTTCTCTGTGTGGAGGTGTGAGAGATGATTTGTCTTTTATGCACAGATTTCCTCATTCTCACTCCTCTGGCACTGATTGTACCGCCTGTGTGTGTGTGTGTGTGTGTGTGTGTGTGTGTGTGTGTGTGTGTGTGTGTGTGTGTGTGTGTGTGTGTGTGTGTTTCATGAAGGCAATCCTCACCCGAGGGGGCTGTTGGAATTGCCCGTGACAAGTTATGACAGCTCATGAGGACTCTGACTGTTTTGTTTGTGTGCGTTCAGAGTGACAGAAAGAGCTTTTCAGTCTGCTGAATGTGGCTTTTGTCTCGTGCGCGTGTGCACGTCTGCCGTCGGGGAAGATGACGTTCTGCCAGATGCAGCAGAGAAACCCTCGCAGGACGCGGCCCCGCTCCGTGGCGGCAGGGCCGCTGGGGTCCCGTGGCTCTCTTTGTGCGTTTCAGTGGAAGGTCTGAGGCTGGTTTATTCTCAGCTGCGCACAAGAGGAATGCTGTGCACGTGTTTTTTCCGTGCAGTTGTAGATTTTCTGTCTGTCGCGGTCATTTTTTTTTTTTCATTGCACAGGACGCTGCCAGAAATGTTTTGTTTTCACATTAGAAACCCTCCGAGCACTCTTACAGTTATTTATCGTCTGCTTTTATTTGATATTCTTAAAGGTGCCGGCTTCTGATGTTTTATTGGAGAGCTGAAAAATGAATTAGTAACTTTGTGGATGATCGATTAAACCTAAACTATTTAAGCAAAACAGAATGACAAATAATCTCTGGTTCTAGTTTCTCAAATGTGGTGATGTGATACTTTTGTTTGTCTTTTGCAATGGTGGAAGAAACTCAGTTATTTACTTAAATAAAAAGATAATAACACAATGTGGAGATACTCGTGAGTAGTTTTTACTTCTAAAGGAGCATTAGCTGCAAAACATATAAAGTACCAAAAGTAAAATTATTCATGTTGCAGGATGGCCCATTTCAGATTATTGCATATTTTATTAAAGCATTTTACAGTTTAGAGATATAAACCACAATATGAATCATAATTGACTCTGAGCATAAAGTAGCAGAACATACAAATACTCAAGTAAAGTACAACTTAAGTGCAGTACTTACATACAGTAAATGTACTTTGTTACTTTCGACAACTGTTCTTTTGTGATCATAGTGAATTCAATATTTTAAAGACATCACTTTGCTCTAGCAATTTAAAACAAGAATTGGATTTGTCAATTGATTTATCAGGACACTGCATAAAACCATACACTGCATTTGGCTGCAATTAACTAATATTTCCAATACTGACTAATAGGTATGGCCTAAAGTTGTGAAAGACAGCAATTTCCTCAAATGCCTTGCTCTGTCAAAAACCTAAAGATGGTCAATTAAACATTACATGATGAAAAGCAACAAATATTCAAGTGAGAAGCCGCAACTACTTTGAAAAAAGATTGCAACAATTCATCATTCATCAAACAGATGCCAATTATGTTCCTGTCCGTCGACTTCATTGTTTCAGGTCATATAAAAAAAACAACCATTATTTGTAGCCCTATACGTTATTAAGACTTTCCTTCTCAAAGCAAGCACTAATACTAATGCCTCTTGTTCTTCATGTTCTTCCTCTTCTTCTTCTTCTTCTTCATCTTTGTGTTCTTCTTGTTCTTCTTGTTCTTCTTCTTCTTCTTCTTCTTCTTCTTCTTCTTCGTGTCATTTCTTTTTCTGTCCCAGGAGAAGCAGTATGTGGGATTCGCAACTCTGCCCAACCAGGTCCACAGGAAGTCCGTGAAGAAAGGCTTCGACTTTACGCTGATGGTGGCAGGTAAAGACACAGACGTGACAGAAAAACGTACTGGCCCTGTACACCTATTATAATGCACTTAATAAACCGGCTTCATCGTTTACACATTGTGACCTGTCCGTGCAGGAGAGTCTGGTATGGGCAAATCCACTCTGGTCAACAGCCTGTTCCTCACAGACCTCTACAAAGACAGGAAGTTACTGAATGCTGAAGGTGAGTCTTTCCTCTATTCTTGATCTCTCTGTATCAGTCACAATGAACGCACTGCTCCAGTTTTTATTTAGTGCTGCAGACGATCTACTGCAGCAAAGGAGAGGACCAGGGATATTGAACCTTGACCTTGCTCATAAGTGGCCTATTGTCTGTGCAGCTGAAAGCCTCATTTATCTTCTCCCTCTGTGTCGTAGAGCTCACCGTTGCACCGGTGACATGTTCCTTCTTTTCAATGAACAGTAGTTTTTTCTGAGCCCCCACACCGTCCTGTGGCTGTAAATACTGAGGTCGCTCGATGCTGTTTCACCAGCTGGTCGTTAATCCGTCCCTAAATTCCTCCTGTTCTTGTTATTCGCAATTTATGGCTTGTCTATCAATCCCTCGCTGAAAATAGTCCCGTAACAAATACAGTATTTATTTGTTAAGTAAGGTTTTCTAAAAACTACAGTGCCCAGCTGTTCTAGGGGATTATGTAACCTTTAAAAAAAATATAAGTGTAAATTCATAATCAATGTCCATCAATAATAATTCCCATCAATCATGCCGCCATTCCAGAAGGCACAGAGAGACAATCAAAGCCCTGAATGACTCCACCAGGGCTCACTTTGAGCCGTCTTGTTCTTCTTCATCCTTGAGCTGCTCTTTCATCCGCTTCACCTCGTTTGCTCCCCCTCTCCCTCTCCGTGTCGATGCTTTGCAGAGCGCATCAACCAAACCGTGGAGATCATCAAACACACTGTAGACATCGAGGAGAAAGGGGTCAAGCTCAAGCTGACCATTGTCGACACGCCGGGGTTCGGAGACGCCGTCAACAACAACGAGTGGTGAGCTGGAAGACCTGCTGGTCTGACGAGTGCCCGATTCAGCCTGCTCGCCTGAATTCACAGTGCTCGGAGGAGCTGCTAATGTGGTGTGTGTGTGTGTGTGTGTGTGTGTGTGTGTGTGTGTCCTAGCTGGAAGCCGATCACAGACTACATAGACCAGCAGTTTGAGCAGTATTTCAGGGATGAGAGCGGGCTGAACAGAAAGAACATCCAGGACAACCGGGTCCACTGCTGCCTCTACTTCATCCCTCCATTTGGGCACGGGTAATTACACACACACACACACACACACACGCACGCACACACATACACTTTGTAGCTGAGATGCTCTGATAGGAACTTGGAGGACTTTACTCCCTCTTTGCTTCCTTCTCACTCTGGGGTTCTCTCCTCCACAGGCTGCGTCCGGTGGACGTCGAGTTCATGAAGGCTCTGCACGAAAAGGTGAACATAATTCCACTCATCGCAAAAGCCGACTGCCTCACGCCCAACGAGATCAAGAAGCTCAAAGACAGAGTGAGTCCCAGAAGTGCAGCTCCACAGTGAATTCGGCATGTTTTTACCGTCTGCAGGGTCACTGTAACCGTTCATCTGATTCATCTTTAGATACGAGAGGAAATAGACAAGTTTGGGATCAAAGTGTACCAGTTCCCCGAATGTGACTCTGATGAGGATGAAGAGTTTAAACAACTCGACAAAGAGCTGAAGGTGAGTCTGAGCAGTCGGATACCTGCAACACAGTCCGGTCCTTATGGAAGTAACTGTAACTTTGGCCTCAGACTGAGGTCATTTCACTTGTGATATGTTTACAGGAAATCATGTTTCCTAACTCAAAGTCAATGGCGGGATTTTAGAGTTTTGCCAAAACACCCTCTTTCTGAAAAGACACCAAAAGGAACATCTTGTCTTCTTTGATTTTCTTAGTATTCTTTATTTATTTTGTTGACTTAAATGGACAGTGTGTAGTATGGAAAAAATACAATACTATTAAGATGTTTTCTTGAATGTTTAATCACTTGAAAATAATAATATTTGGGTCGTCACACCCTGACTAAGAGTCATTGGCGTTTTCACGTTGGCCACCGTAGTCCTCTTCTATGCTTGGCACACGAGAAGTTTCAGTTGATGATATCTGCAAGATAGGAGGCGCCAAATTCTGCACATTATCCCTTTATAATTATATTCAGTAAAAGTATTGGAATCCGCTAATTAGACACTTCTGCTAATGACTAAAACAACATTTGACATTGTCACTTCCTGCTAGTCAGTGGGACATTTAGCCATCCAGATTATTATCAGTTTCAAGTGACCTCATCTACTAAGTGACCTTTTAACCCTTTAAGTGTAGGAGCAGCAAAGTTTTTTGGGTTTGTGAAATGAATCCAAAGATCAGCTGGGAAGATTTGTGTAAGAAAAATTAATAACAAATTGTAAAAAGAAATGTTAATGTTTCGACAATTACCTTCACGCCTCTCTGAAGCCGCTCAGTGGATTTTGTGGATGTGTCTAACTGTGTGAATGTGTACCACGGCCCAGCATGCTCAGTCAGCTTCCTCTGGATAGATCAGGGTTACAAAAAATACAAAAAATAAGCCGAGCTCATGTCTCTTGTGTGCAGGAGTGCACCCCATTCGCCGTGATCGGCAGCAATACCGTGGTGGAGGCTCGAGGGCAGAGAGTGAGAGGGAGACTGTACCCCTGGGGAATCGTTGAAGGTATGTCTGGACGCCAGCCGCCTCTTATTACACACCGTCTGGACGTCGTATACGTCGGAGTATTCATTCGCTCTACGTCTGTCTTTCTTCAGTGGAGAACCAGTCGCACTGTGACTTTGTGAAATTGAGGAATATGCTGATTCGTTCACACATGCACGACCTCAAAGACGTGACCTGCGACGTCCACTACGAGAACTACAGAGCGCAGTGCATCCAGGAGATGACCAGGTGTGTGAAGACGTGAGAGAGAGAGAATGTGTAGGAAACATCTACTGGTGTTCACAGATTTCAGGACAGATATGTCTGCTTCACCTCTCCTCCTACTACTTTTCTTCTTCCTCCTCCTCCTCCTCCTCCTCCTCAGTAAACTGGCTCAGGACAATCGTATGGAGAGTCCCATCCCCATCCTGCCGCTGTCCACTCCAGATGCGGAGACTGAGAAACTAATCAAAATGAAAGATGAAGAGGTAAGGCATAACTTTTGCTGTTTTGCACGGCTGAAGGCCGGGGCCGGCGTTGGAATTGAAGCTTGTAGCTTTGGGTCAGGGTGGAAACCGCACGGGAGCCTGAAGCATGAACTAATATGCTGCTCGGAGAGATATTACATTACATTTCATTTAGCTGAGGCTTTTATCCAAAGCGACTTACATGCTATACAGTAGACCGTAGACACAGCAACGGTGAGCAATGAGGGTTAAGTGTCTTGCCCAAGGACACAATGACATGGACTACCGGAGCCTGGGATCGAACCACCGACCCTCTGATTGAAAGACAGACTTGCTAACCACTGAGCCACAGTCGACCCAAAAAGCTAATGTTTAGTCTCCAAGTTTGGAGGTTGCCTGGAAATATGGTATAAATATGATCACATTAAAGATTTATTATTAAAAAAGAAAGAAAGAAATACACCTTTAGTCAGTGTTTTACTACAACCTCATGCATATGTACACATTTTATACAGTTAGTTTACACACAATACCATACTTTCCCCATATCAAAGTATATTGCTCTATCCTGTCTCTCAATATGTGAGACAAAAATCCAACTTTTCATCAATAACATCCTGCAAGAGTTCATGTACTTAGTGCCAGTAATTCAGAATTATTGTTAAACCCCATATCATTTCAGTTTTTCTTACACATATTTAAATGATTAGCAGTGATGTTTTACCTTGAAGTCTGACTCTTTATGATCTTTAATCTATTTTAGGATCAAACACGAACCAGCATCAGATTCAGGATGTTTTTGTGAGTTTAACCAAACGTCCTCTTTGTCTGCAGCTGAAGAGGATGCAGGAGATGCTGAATAAGATGCAGCAGCAGATGCACGACAAAGACTAGTGATCGTCTGAGCTGGTCTGCAGCGCCACCTGCTGTTTCCCCTGAACGACAGCGAGACCTTCAGACAACATGGGTGTCGCCTGTCAAGCGACAACTCCGGCTGTACATTTATCCTCAGTTTGGTGCTTCGTATAGTTTGTCTGCCTGGACGGTTGTTTTGTCGGAGCCGTTTTTTGGACTTTTGAATCCAGTTTGCCCACTTTGAGCCCCTTGCTGTGGTTTAAGAGTCTTAACATATATAATATAAATGCGTAATTAATTTAAATTACTACTCAGTGTATCTAATTTATAAATGCAATGCTAAACTTTTTTTGGATATTTTGTCAGGGTATGATGTGTTTTATCAGATGTTTTGTAAAGAGATTTAGGTTGTTGGTGATGTTAAGATTTGATGGATATAGTTTTTTTTTATTGTGTGTGTGTGTGTGTGTGTGTGTGTGTGTGTGTGTGTGTGTGTGTGAGTGAGAGTGTGTGTGTGTGTGTTTGTACTTCATGACATTTCCTCTAGGTATCCGTCCATGAATCTCCATTTTATTCACAGCGACTTTACTTTTTGGTGTTTTGTTTTAAGCCAATTTTGGCTCTTGTTAATTCGCTCTGTGATCCTCACAAATCATTTTGTGTGAGATTATTTTCCCATATGTCAAGTCAAAATAATCTCTCCCAGCATTTTTATATATATGTGTGTGTGTGTGTGCTGGCTGAGATGGAAATGCACTTATTGCCAGTGGCTAACTGTGAATGGAGAGCCTTTGACCGTGCAGGGCGCATGTGCGAGCATGCTGATGTCACTCATACCCGCTAAATGCTGTGGGCCTATTTTTTACTGCTTTATACCCGAGGCCCTGCGCTGATGCTCAGATGCATCATGACCTCCAGTTTGCTTTGTTGCCACTGCGGTAAAAATATATCAACAATGAGGAGCGAATACTATGTCCATGTTTTACATTTATTTTATTGGAAGTGAGCCTCTGCATTCTGCTAGTGAAGATGTGTGTGTGTGTGTGTGTGTGCGTGTGCGTGTGCGTGTGCGTGCGTGCGTGCGTGCGTGCGTGCGCGTGCGTGCGTGCGCGTGCGTGCGTATGTGTGTGCGTGCATGTGTCTGCTGATGCTGAGGAACAGTACATATTTTCGCCTGAAGGCTGTGAGTTCGGCCCCGTTTATAAAAGTGTGACAAATAAAACTTTGTTTTCTCGTCAGCCTGCATGGTTTCTCTCTGAGTGTTACAGACTTAAAGGACATTAAGTCCAGTGAGCGCAGCGCCAACGTCGTCCGTCTCTGTCAGAGTGAGTGGCAGCGCTCAGAGCGGAAAGAAACATCATCTACTGAGTCTCGTTTATCTCTTCCTCTGCACAATGCACACAGCATCTTCTCCCGGCAGTCAGAGCAGACGTCCCGTCAGTATGAATGACAGACATACAGTATGTGTATTTTCTGTGCCGGGACTTTGTCTCATTCATTTTGTGGTGGTAGAAGTATTTAGATTGTGTACTTCTGTAAAAGCAATACTACAGGTTAGAAAGTAAAGGTCAAACTCTCAAAATTGTACTTGCATAAAAATATATATTCTCGTTATGCACAACGGGGCTTTTCAGATTAATGTATATTATTTGATTAGATTATAACTATTGACGCATTAAAGCTTTAATGTTTAAGCGTATAAAAGTAGAGCTCATTTTAAATACTGTATATACTGTTGGGTGCTTGGTGGAATTCAATAAAAGTATCTGAACCTTTAATGATACTTATTACATATTTCTTGATTTTATTTTGTTTTATTAGTCAGAATCTACAAAGTAACCAATAAATGAGTTTATGAAATAAATGTAGGGGAATATCAAGTACAGTAACAAGTATTTGCCTCTGAAATGTGCGGTAGAAGTATAAATGGAAATAAAGTATGTCTACCTAAAAAATGCACAGTGCAGTAGTAGCAGAGTAAACTACCACTGGTAATAATCCATATTACATTAGATATATCTGACATGCATGATGCAGGACATGTTTTATTATTTGCTGCATGATCTTAACTATAAATACAATTAATTTTACAGCTCTGTAATTTTCCCAATAATATTAGAAATAACTTATTTGATGGTAACTATACAAAAATGGAACAATGTCCTGAAAAGAATCTTCTTCATTTCAACCTATGTTCATATTCATGAATATGATTTATCATACACAACTTTATTCTTTGTTCCCATGTTGAGCTGCTCTAATCTGACAAAGACTCTCTAGGCTACACTAGTAATTAATTATAGATAATAATAATAATGACTGTAACTCAGTGAACACTTTCTCTATTTGACCTCTCAGTACCAAATGGTTCTTTCCAGAGAGCTTCCTGTAAGAAGGACCCGTAAGATAAAGAGTGACTTCTCATGTTCTGTTAGAGGTCTGTGCGTGTGTGTGTGTGTGTTGTACTGTGTGTGTGTTGTACTACGTGTGTGTGTGTGTGTGTGTGTGTGTGTGTGTGTGTGTGTGTGTGTGTGTGTGTGTGTGTGTGTGTGTGTTCATATTAGTCAGTAGTCTTTATCAGTGAGGGCCAGCTGGTAGTAACACACACACTCGTCCTCTCAAAAGGGCCGTAGAGAGTTCTCTCCTGAAGACACGCAGCACTGAAGGTAAATGACTCTCCTCAGACCTTATGAAGACTTCTTTTAGTTCTGTAGCTGTCTTTAAGACAAATTACGTTAAAACTGGGTTTCCTAGCGCATCACTTAATTTATTGCTCTTAAAGTATCACAGAAAGCTATCAAGTCGGTGAAGTTCAGTTTGGCAGGATGACTTTTCTGTTTGCTAGTACCAGGAAGGTTCTTGTAAAATATACATTTATGTTAAATTTGTTTATATTCAATTAAACTGCACAAACAGTGTCTGGTCATATTATACAAAGCAGGTAAATTGTAATAATTGGACCTGTTTAATGCTTTTCTAGTCTTCCGACCACTCGAAGAGCAGGTAATGTAGTAAATTATTTAATTATTTAAATAAACACAGAGTGACCAGATGCATTTAATGACCTGCACACGCCACATTACAAAATTAAGTTTCATAAAGATATTAATTATTGCTGGACTCTTGTTCACTTCTATTTTTCTTGTAATTTTAGAACCAGATGATCATAAGAATGTATTAACGAAGAATATTTATGAACGGGTGGCATCTTATAATGACTTTGTATTTACAGAACACACGAAATGTGTGAGTGTCATTTTACCTTCAAATGGTGTCTGCCGAAGAGGGACTGAAGTGACCAGTAGTGGAAGAAGTGATTGAGATGATGTATTTCAGTAAAAGTAGTAATACTGCAGTGAAGAAACTCAAGAATATCATGAACAACTGACTCTCCTCTCCTCTTCTTTCCTCTCCTCTCCTCTCCTCTCCTCTCCTCTCCTCTCCTCTCCTCTCCTCTCCTCTCCTCTCCTCTCCTCTCCTCTCTCCTCCTCTCCTCTCCAGTGATTAGTAACCATGAAGGGGCTTCTGCTCCTGTGCCTGCTCCCCTTGCTTGGAGGTCAAAGGTTATCATCATGCCCCCACCTTTGCTCCTGTCATGGCAGTCAGGTGGATTGCAGCAGCAGGTCTCTCACCTCCTCCTCGCTGCCCACCAGTTTCCCTGCTGGGACCACCTCCCTCCATCTCCACAACAACCGGCTGACCAGCCTCCCCAATGGGCTCCTGGATGATCTGACCTCGCTCGGCTCCGTCTCCCTTCATGGTAACCCCTGGGAGTGTGACTGCGGCGTCCTCTACCTGCGGGCCTGGCTGCTACGTCAGCCCGCCGCCCTCACGCCACACCTGGGCGTCAACTGCAGCTCCCCTCACGGCCTGAGAGGGCGACTGGTGGTGTATTTAACGGAGAAGGAGGTCCTGGAGTCCTGCCACTACTGGTACTGTGACCTGGCTCTGGCCACGCAGGTGGGCCTGTTTGTGTTTGTGATGGTGCAGGCGGCTGAGCTGGTGGCTCTCATCGTGTTCCTGAGGAGGTTTGAGAGGCTCTCCCAAGAGGCGAGGAGGACCATAGAGGAGAGCTTCACAGCCGGGGAGAATCTGGGGGAGAACGAGTACACACATTTAAAGGACAGCAGCCACTGAGATGGAGCTGGGATGTGGGATTGATAAGGAGGAGAAGAGCTGTTTGTCATTTGCACACCGGAGAGTAAATGTCTCTCACATGCTTTTGTGTTTCACACTATAATACCAAAGTTATTTTTTATGCACAATTAAAGAAAAAACTAGCATATATGCATCAATGCAGGAAACAAGTGAAATGGTTTAATAAGTATGAAAATAATGGGAACCAATTGAGAATCAACTGAGAACCTATGGGAGACTTGAATTGGCCAAACACCTCACAAAGACACTTTATGATATTTTTTTTTTAGTTTGTCACCCATATGTGTATCCGTACATGCCACCATTTACCACCATAGAACAGACTAAATGGAAAGAAAGAAAATACAATCAAAGAAATATTGAGTATTTTAATTGCATATACAATTTCCTTTCATTTGGATTACACATTTTAACATAAACAAACTAATAACCTCAATGTGATGCATATTTGCTAGTCAAGACAAGGCAAGTAAGAATGAAATGTATGTATTAATAATAAACCCAATGAAGAAAGCAGGTACAGGATGCACCAGGGCAGGCTTATGTTTTTTGTTTTTTTGTTACCAGAGTACTTTTTTGCTACCAGGTAGGAGATCCTTTGTTGTATTATTCCATCCATCCATTATCTGAACCGCTTATCCTCTTGTTGTATTATTTGTTTTGTTTATTTTGTTTTGCTCAATAAATCATGAGAAAAACGGAACCATGTATGGACAATTTATTATTATGTATGCAATCAAAAATAATCTTAACGGAAGACTGATTGAGAAAGGGTTATGACTATACTTCATGAATGGCTGATTGGGTTTCTGTGTCTGTGATATCTGGCAATTGTATATATATTTCTAATTGCATATTATAATATTTCACATGGAGTAATTTGCCATTTTTTCTTATAGTTAAATATATCAATAAGAAAACATGTTAGGGTTAGTCCCAGGTAAAGTTTTAGTTATATGTTTTTGGGAATTTAAACACAAACCAAATATTCCAAGCGTAATGTTGGTGTTTTATGGCAATGTTGTGTATTTCTTTTCTTTTTTTAAATACAGTTTTCAAAATCTTGCATTATGGATGAAATTAAAACAATAGAAAAATTCAAACCACTTGTTTTCCTCAAATTTCTTTGTTGAGTGTTGATATTTAGATCTTTGCCACTAAATCAGCTGATTTATTAAAACAGACTCACTTAATTCGCTATTTTGTTTTCCTCAACAGCTAACAAAACATATTTGTCCTTTAATTATTATCAACAAACACCAGGACGTGTATAAAGCGACATGCTGGCACCTGTTGGGGTTTATTTGTTCTTTGTAGCGGAACTATTAATGCTGAGACCAGGTTTCAGCGGCGGACAGATTTAACAGACGGACCGTCGTATGTTTACACGTGAGGTTTGTGAAGGGTTGTAATTTCGCACGTGAAGGGTTTTAATGACACATGCCGTTTTTTGACCTGTTAAAATAAAAAATATTTTTGTTATTTTTGTTATTACCTAAAGATACACTCGCGTGTGTAATTTACATTTTTACCGAAATGGATCAGCTCCAGTTAGCCATTTAGCTCGTTTTTTAGCTCTTTCGTTTCGTTTTAACATTAAAAGTTATCAGCTGGCGGTGTTATATTTATTTCTTTATTAACAGGCCTCAGTCTAAAATGGGAAAACTAAGGAAGAAATTCAACTGGAAGGGAAGACAGCAAAGTGACGCCCAGCGACCAGCAGAAGAGGAGAAGACTAAAGTGGTTGTGGAACTTCAAGGTGAGAATTCAGAGGTTTATACACTGGCGACGTTATTTTGGGCTTTTTCTGCCACTTTAATGTGTTGTCGGTGTTAATGTGTAACACGTTTTGTCATCAGATGGGGCCAGGCTGAAGGGTGTAGACCAGAGCAACGCGTTGGTCCTCCCAGCCAACAAAGCCAACAAGAAGAAAGCCCCAGTGAGACCTGTCTCCACCAAAAAGCCCCTCACCAAGAAGCAGAGGAAAGAGCTGCAGAAGGTCCTGGAGCGCAAGGAAAAGAAAACTCAGGTGAGCCACAGGTTGATGCTGCAGCAGGTTCGCACAAGGCTTTCAGGAGTTAGGTGGCTCTCTGACCCAAGACTTCCAGGCTTTGTATCTGGGTCATCCCTTTGGTCCAGTTTGTACGTACAGCTAAGAAAGTTTTATTTAACTGTAAAATTCACTTTTAGTCGGGCAAAACAATACAATTTAAGACTTTACCATTCATCCACCCCCGGCAAGGCGCCGGGGGTGGATGAAATCCGCCCTGAGATGCTGAAGGCGCTGGACTTTGTTGGGCTGTCTTGGCTGACACGCCTCTTCAATGTCGCATGGGGGTCGGGCACAGTGCCCATGGACTGGCAGACCGGGGTGGTGGTTCCCATCTTCAAGAAGGGGGACCGGAGAGTGTGCTCGAATTATCGGGGTATCACACTACTCAGCCTCCCGGGAAAAGCTTATGCCAGGGTGCTGGAACGGAGGCTCCGACCGTTTGTCGAACCTCGGATTCAAGAAGAACAGTGCGGGTTTCGTCCTGGTCGTGGAACAGTGGACCAGCTCTTTACCCTTGCAAGGATACTGGAGGGGTCCTGGGAGTTTGCCCAACCAGTCTACATGTGCTTTGTGGACTTGGAGAAGGCTTTCGACCGGGTCCCTCGGGGCTTTTTGTGGGGGGTGCTGCGGGAGTATGGTGTGCCAGACCCGTTGCAACGGGCCATCCGGTCTCTGTACGCCTGCAGTAGGAGCTGTGTTCGTATCCTCGGCAGTAAGTCAGATACGTTCCCGGTGGGTGTTGGCCTCCGCCAGGGCTGCCCTTTATCACCGGTCCTGTTCGTGACTTTCATGGACAGGATATCTAGGCGCAGCCGTGGGGCGGAGAATGTCAGGTTCGGGGATCTCAGGATAGCCTCTCTGCTGTTTGCAGATGATGTGGTCCTGTTTGCCTCCTCGGACCATGACCTCCAGCATTCACTGGGGCGTTTTGCAGCCGAGTGTGAAGCGGCGGGGATGAGAGTCAGCACCACGAAATCTGAGGCCATGGTGCTCTGCCGGAAACCGGTGGATTGCTCCCTCCGGGTGGGGACAGAGTGCCTACCACAAGCGAAGGAGTTCAAGTATCTCGGTATTCACGAGTGAGGGTAAATGGAGCGGGAGATCGACAGGCGTATCGGTGCGACTGCAGCAGTAAAACAGGCGTTGCACCGGGCCGTCTTGGTGAAGAAGGAGCTGAGCCGGAAGGCAAAGCTCTCAATTTACTGGTCGGTCTATGTCCCAACCCTCACCTATGGTCACGAGCTTTGGATCGTGTCCGAAAGAACGAGGTCGCGGATACAAGCGGCCGAAATGAGTTTCCTCCGTAGAGTGGCCGGGCTCAGCCTTAGAGATAGGGTAAGGAGCTCGGACATCAGGAGGGAGCTTGAAGTCGAGCCGCTACTCCTTCGTGTCGAAAGGAGTCAGCTGAGGTGGTTCGGGCATCTAATTAGGATGCCTCCAGGACGCCTCCCTTTAGAGGTTTTCCAGGCACGTCCATCTGGTAGGAGGCCCCGGGGAAGACCCAGGACACGCTGGAGGGATTATATCTCCCAGCTGGCCTGGGAACGCCTCGGGATCCCCCAGAATGAGCTGGTAGATGTTGCGGGTGAGAGAGAAGTCTGGGTCAGCCTGCTTGACCTGCTGCCTCCGCGACCCGACCCCGGATAAGCGGTGGAAAATGGATGGATGGATGGATGGACTTTACCATTAACTCTGGGAACTTCTGGTGCCCTTTTTAAAAGAATAAAGATAAAAATAAATGTTTTCAGTTATCAGTATTGGTGTTATTACTGTCCAGCCCTAGACACAAGATTGAACCAATTTATTCCTAATTAGTTATTCACAGTAACTCACCCTTTAAAAGATAATTAGGTATACTGTAAATAAATTGTCATATATTTAGTAACTCTGCTAACAAATGAGATGTTAAGCTCTAGATCACAGCCCACTCACCTGTCCTCCCGTCTGTCTGTCCCGTCCAGAGAGCAGACATCCTGATCAAACTGGCCGAGGTGCAGGTTCCAGACTCTGAACTGAAGCTGCTGTACACCACGTCCAAACTAGGAACAGGAGACAAACTTTACCAGACCAAACAGTAAGTGCACAAATGTAACAGTTAAGCTAAGAAAAGCAACAACCGCAGAAAAAGGTATTTTTCTCCATTGGAAGGCAGAGACGGTGGGCTTATTATTTTGGGGGTATCTTCAGGTTACCAGATGAAATAACAAATGAAGACTCAGGACCAAAGATCAGCAGTCTCAGTGGAGCAAACAGAAAAAGAAAATGGAAAGAAGAAGAAGAAGAGGAGGATGAAGAAGAGGAAGAAAAGGCAGAAGAAAGCAGCGATCTTGACACCTCATTTGATGAGGAGGAGGAGGACGAAGAGCTGAACAAAACCACAGACGTGACCGCCCCTCCTTCTGAAGGGACGGAGGACAAACAGGAAGTGAAGGAAGAACAACCGAAAATGGAACAAGACAGACAAAATGAGAAAATGTCCGATCAGGAGAAAGTGCACAACAAGACAACGGCTGTCTTCATTCCTGTTGACCGATCAGCAGAAATACAGGTGTGTGAGAACTACAGGTGTTCCTTTCATACAAGTTTGTGTGTGTTTTTTGTTTGTGAGCCCGCTTCAAGTGTGTTTGAACCTGTTGCTGTAGGAGGCTCGTCTGAAGCTGCCTGTGCTGGCGGAGGAGCAGGTCATCATGGAGGCCGTGAGAGAAAACCCTTGCGTCGTCATCTGTGGAGAGACGGGAAGTGGAAAGACCACTCAAGTGCCCCAGTTCCTGTATGAAGCCGGCTATGCCAGGTAGGCTGACGTTTACCTGGAGGAAGAAAAAATAACGGCCTGCATGCGGATGCACATTTGTGTGCGTTATCTCACAGTTACTGTCGTCTTCTTGCTTCTGGTTTCCTGCAGCGGTAGCGGAATAATCGGCATCACAGAGCCGAGAAGAGTGGCGGCTGTCAGCATGTCCCACAGAGTGGCCAAGGAGATGAACCTGTCCACGCGGTAACGGACACCGGAAATATCTCAAATAAACTGACTTGGGGAAAAAAGATTTGCTCATAAGGGAAACATTTAGTAAACGATGTGGTGCATGTTTGTGCGTCCGTGTTTAGGGTGGTGTCATACCAGATTCGATACGAGGGCAACGTGACCAGCGATACTAAGATCAAGTTCATGACAGATGGCGTTCTACTGAAGGAGATTCAGAAGGTATCATTTCATTTTTGTTGCTCATTCATAAGTAATCAAGGAACAAAAAAAACTTTATGACAAATATATCCTGCCCGTACATCTAGAATTTCACTGTATTTCACACTGAGCGCTTTAATCTTTTGAAGGATAATGTGAGAGAATAAAGAACCTCTTTTGAGGATGTTAAGACGCAGTATTTTCAGTCTGAAATTTAACTAAGTGAATTTAAGAAATCACAACTTTAATAAGCCATGATAAAGTAGTTTTATTTCTAGTAGGAAAATGGAAAAGCAATTTATTGTATTTCCTTTTAATTACCTTGATGTTCCTGCATTTCATTCAGTGTCTCTCTCTCTTGTCTCGTAGGATTTCCTGCTCCAGAGATATAGTGCGATAATCATAGACGAGGCCCATGAAAGGAGTGTGTACACGGACATCCTCATCGGACTGTTGTCGCGCATCGTCCCGCTCAGAAACAAGGTGAGAGGCGGCTGTGTTTCACGTGTCTGCTGTAAAAAGCCCCGAACGTGTAACGCCTGCGCAGACGGCATGCGTCGCACGACACTATCTCACCCTCCCTTCTCTCTTTCGATCTCTGCTCCCACTCTCCACTCCTGCAGAAAGGTCTGCCCATGAAGCTGCTGGTCATGTCGGCTACCCTGCGAGTGGAGGACTTCACAGACAACGCCAAGCTGTTTCGGACACCGCCGCCTGTTATCAAGGTGGACGCTCGTCAGTTCCCCGTCACCATACATTTCAACAAACGCACCCCGATGGAGGATTACACCGGAGAGGTTTTCCACAAAATCTGCAAGATCCACCGGATGCTGCCTCCAGGTGCAAATACACAAACATGACTGATATCCCTTTTGACTTTTATGTGACCTTAAAAATGGACTCTTTCAACATTTTGAATTCGATCAGGTTATAGAAAGGAGAATCTTGTAGCTTCACAGCATCGATAGCTGTGTTTGTTCAGATATTGTGGTAGGAGGCCTGCCTGAAGAATTACACCCTGTTGGTTCATATTTAACAGTGTAGTTTCTAAATGTGAACACGCACTCGCCCTGATGCCTGGACTCTGTCCTTCAGGTGGTATCCTGGTGTTTCTGACCGGTCAGGTGGAGGTTCACAGTCTGTGCAGAAAACTGAGAAACGCTTTCCCCTTTAGGAAGGGTAACAGCGCGACTGGTGAGTCTGACACACACCTGTTTGATGGCACACCACCCCCATCCTGACATATATACGTCTCCGAGTATGTTTTTGTATATTGACTTGTTTTTGTGTTTAGGTGATGAAGAAGCAGAGACCTCAGAGGCGATGAGGAAGTTTAAAAAGTCAAAAAAAAGGAAGACTGTTGTGAGTCTACCTTTAGTAAAATACCCCTAAAGGCCACTGTGAACTTAAACATTTGTTCTTTTGTGAGCGTGTACTGCACATATTTTAAGGTGCGTTATCTCTGTCTTCAGTCTCTCCCCCGAATCAACCTGGACAACTACTCTGCCCTCCCGCTGGACGAAGGGGACGAGGACAGAGAGGCGGGCATCAGAGACGAGGAGGACGAAGGATCTGACTTGGAGATCGGAGATGATTCGGCCAATGCAGGCGAGCTGCCGCTCCACATGAATCATATCTTCAGATCCAGCTGGATGTGTTTCAGATGAGGGCTTCTGCTAATTCTGGTCTTTGTTTTGTTTCTGCAGGGGAGAAGGCCGACCCCTCTATTCCCCTATACGTCCTCCCTCTGTACTCCCTGTTGGCTCCAGAGCAGCAGGCCAAGGTGAGATGAACATCTTATGTCAGCACTAAACTAATACACGACAAGACGCTGGACAGAGTTAAAGATTTGGACTTGTGTCATAAATTTCCCAGAAACGGTACTTCAGCTGCAGCCATCATGGACATCCACTGCACTGCTAATGTTGTAAAAAAACATTGGCTAATTATATAGCATCCAGGGTAGAAAATGGTTAAAAACCCTTTGACCCTCTGAACTCAAAAAGTATGTTTTCTTGAAACACTGCGGAGTCGCTGTTATGTCCATAACAAAACAGCATTTTGACAGCGTGTTACTTGTCTTGATAAAGGAGTGTAATAGAAGGCAGTTTTATTTATGCCCACTACTACACACTAACTCGACAATTAAGGACATTGTTTTCCAGAGAACAAATTACATTTTTATCTAAAAATACATGAAGATGTAAAACTGAGTTGTCATTAAGGTGCATATTGTTGTTTTGCAACTACAAGGATTTGGCTTGGGGATTGGTGCGTGACAATAAAGTGCATTAGTATAAGACATAGATAAAAATAGAGATATGGAAATTTAAAATAGAATATGATAAAGAAACAGTCAAAATGGTTTTGATATTCTAAAACGATGACAAGATCAAAGTCTATTTTGTACAATATCAAGTTTTAGACAAACCTTTTAGCTGTTTTCAGCCCTCGTTGTCCAACAGCCGAGAAGTTCATATGATGCAGTGCAGTCGATAATCGTTGACGATGATGTCTTGTCTCTCGCCTGCAGGTGTTCAGGTCTCCTCCACCCGGAACTCGTCTGTGTGTGGTCGCCACCAACGTGGCCGAGACGTCCCTGACCATCCCCGGCATCAAGTACGTGATCGACTGCGGACGAGTCAAGAAGCGCTACTACGACCGAGTGACCGGAGTGTCGTCCTTCAAGATCTCGTGGACCTCACAGGCCTCAGCCAATCAGAGGGCGGGTAGAGCGGGACGAACAGAGCCGGGACACTGCTACAGGTCAGGCCGTTGAAACCGCCGCGTGTTGATCACACGGTTGTTTTCTCCTTTTTTAAGGGTTCACAAACGTTTGTGGTGTTTGTTGCAGGTTGTACTCATCTGCAGTGTTTGGAGACTTCAGTTTGTTCTCAGAGGCCGAGATCACCCGCAGGCCTGTGGAGGACCTGGTTTTACAGATGAAGGACCTCAACATAGATAAGGTCAGTAAAAAGGTCACCGACTTAAACTCCCCAGCTGAGTCTTCTCCTAAAAACGGCTTCATTTTGTCTTTTTGTGCAGGTGGTCAACTTTCCCTTCCCCACGTCTCCATCTGCAGAAGCTCTGGTTGCAGCAGAGCAGTTGTTAGTCTCGTTGGGAGCTCTGAAGGAGCCGCCTCACACCGGAAGGTAACTAACTGTGTGTCGACGGGTTCCCCTGTCTTTACCTGCCTGTTGAAACTGTTTGGGTGGTGTCGAGGGTTTGAGCTCCGAGTCGTCTAGAACGCAGCATTTTGCATATTTATGTGGACATTTGTTTTTTTATTTCTATTTCAAATGTTGACTGTCTTGGTTCACGCAGTGGGGTGAGACAGATTGAGCTAATTACTTGTCCACACCTGTAAGCAGTTTTTGTCTCTCCTCAGTGTGAAAGAGCTGGAGCGAGCGAGGTTGAGTTGTCCCATCAGCCCCCTGGGCAGAGCGATGGCTTCGTTCCCTGTGTCGCCGCGCTACGCTAAGATGTTAGCTCTTGGTAAGCAGCAGGATTGCCTGCCCTACGTCATCGCCGTGGTCGCAGCCATGACAGTCCGGGAGATCTTCGAGGACCTTGACGGGTGAGGATCCCCGTTTGTTCTCAAGACATCCGTTTACAGATCAACGTGCTTAAAACTGGATTCTGAGGTCTTGCGCTGAGATATAGTTGTGTCAGAGGGGGGAAAGATCAGTTAACACAAATGTGAGGTCAGCTGGCTCCTCCATCGCGCTGCATACTTCATTTTGGTTTTAGTCCCTTTGACGCATTTCTGTCTCTCCTCAGACCTGCAAGCAGTGAAGCCGAGAGCTCCACGCTCACCCAGCGTCGAGCTCGGCTGATCCAGATGAGGAGGTTGTGGGCTGGGCAAGGTGCATCGCTGCAGCTGGGGGACCTCATGGTCATGCTGGGTAAGCTTCTTTCTTTTGTTCAGGTTACAACACTGACAGTATGTCAGGTCATATGTCGACCTCTGAAGTTTCACATGGCGTGGCTTCACAAACATAATTTTCTTCCAGGTTCCATGTGAGACTTACTGACATGAGGAGGCATTTAAATTTGAGGGATCTAATTGCGACCTGGTTGAGGCGTGTTTGTGGTGCCCCAAAGGTCTAAAATTGCATTTTCACCCCTGATTGTGAGATGCAATAGCAAAAACTATCACCAGAGTCAGACTAAAGAGTGGATTGAGATATAAACAAACACATTTTATTGTACAGAATGTTTTATATTAAGTACGTTGATCTGGTTGTACTACAGTTTTGTATACATGTGACCAACAGGTGCTGTTGGTGCTTGTGAATTTGCTGGTTGTACTCCCAAGTTTTGCGAAGAGAACGGCCTGAGGTATAAAGCCATGGTGGAGATCAGGAGGCTCAGAGGACAACTTACCAATGCAGGTACACAAACGCACACAGACAACTAGGAATGCACCCATGCAGATAGCTGGGTCAGGAATCGCGACAATGAGGCAGATCAATTAAATTCTATGTTTCTATATTATATACATTGTATACTGCAATTTAAATTTGTGTTTAGGATTAACCACTTTGTTGCTGCATTTAAAAGGTTTTATATTTGAAAACGCAATTTGAAGATGTTTTTCACCAAGTTGCTGCTGTACAATGTATTATTTCAATTATAAATAATAAGTCAGTAAATGTATACATGCATTTATTTGCTATAGTTTGTTTTACACAGTTGGTGAAGCACTGAGTTAGGTCTGATGTTTCCTCACACATAAGAGCGGCTCCAGCCTCTTCCACAGTGAGGCATACAGCTTATTGATTACACATCGGTATCAGATTAGTATGCAGTATCAGCTGATCCCCACAGACTCAGGTATCGCCATGGCGACTGATGGGTGCATCCCTACAGAAAGCTTACTGTAATACATAATGTGCTGCAGAAACCAAACTGGAAAGCGTTCCTCTTCTCTCCTCCCAGTGAACGCAGTTTGTCCAGAGGTGGGAGTATTCGTGAATCCCAAGATGGCTCCGCCAACGGCGCACCAGGTGATTTGCTTGCGGCAGATTGTTCTGGCCGGACTGGGGGACCACCTGGCACGGCGCGTACAGGGAGAGGATTTACTGGACCCCAAATGGAAGAACGGATACAAGGCAAGTCGCTCTGAGGGCTGTAGTCATTATTATATTATTTCATGATTAAAGGAGGGAGTCGACATCAGCTCTCCTTCACCGGCTCATCTTCATCTGTTTTCGTTCAGACTCCTCTCCTGGACGACCCGGTGTACATTCATCCCAGCTCCGCGCTGTTCAAGACGCTGCCGGAGTTCGTAGTCTACCAGGAGATCCTGGAGACCACCAAGATGTACATGAGGGGTAAATGAGCTCTGATTTAACGCCAGACGTGGTATCCGGGGTGCTTGATTTTCACATGGAATTATCTCTGAGGAATTCAGAATAATATTTTTCTGATGTGGTAAGGTAAAGGTGGATTAAACACTAAGAATCAAAATCAGACTTTAAAACCCTGTTTTAGACAAATCTAGGATCTCTGGTTTGATATCTAAAAGACAGTTTTGAATTAAAATCTGCTGACACGATTTCCATCAGCCAATCATAACTTGTTACAGACTTTCTTATTCCACATTACCGATCGAAGGGCAATGTTTTGCTCATTTTTATATTGTGCGTTTCTTCTGAAAATCTTGTGGACAATGCAAGCTTTCTAAACTGCCGTGTTTCAGGACAAAGCTCCCCTTGAATTGTGTGAACTGATTCGTGTGGATTTGCAGGCTGATGGTTTCAGCTGGTGAAATGTCTTCTTGTACGTCTCCCTCAGGTGTGTCAGCAGTAGAAGCCGAGTGGATCCCCGAGCTTCTGCCCCAGTATTGTCACTCAGGCTCCCCTCTGGAGTCGCCGCCGCCGTGGTTCTGTCCGTCCAGCGGCACCATCCGATGTCACCGCGCAAGCATCTTCTGTAGGTTTTCCCACAGCCGAGCATCATGCCTGTGTTTGTGCCCGGAAAGGTCGTCTCTGCTTACGCTTGTGTGCTTGCTGTGCTTCTCCTTTCAGTCCGTGTAGGTTGGCAGCTGCCAGCAGTGGAGAAGGAATATCCAGACAACATCGAGCGGTTTAAACTGTTTGCCAGGTTTCTGCTTGAGGGACAGGTAATGAGCACTCTATCCAATCCTCAACAGTCCTGATCACTGCTAGGGGCCAAAATAATTGTATTGTTGTTCTTATTAATAATAATTGTAATAATAAGAATAAACTACCCTAACTCCTCCTCCCTTTTATTTGAATATCCAGCAGTTGTTATATTGCTAAAAAATACTGCCTTCCTTCTCTTCCTAAATATACAGCATTATCAACAAATATTAACACTGCATAGAAAATTAAACGGTTTACACTATCACTACCCCGAGACCCAACACAATAAAATAAAAATACTAAAATAACCATGAATACAAATCATATTAACCATTCCACTAGATTGTATATATACGGCTGTGTTGTCCCTTCTGCATTGTTGGCACAAAGAATGATGCCTGCAGCTTACAAACCTGACCTGACCTCTGTTTGCTTTGTCTGGTCCTCAGGTTTGTCCTGAACTAATGAAGCACAGCAGCCACCTCCTGTCAAACCCCTCCATCATGCTGAAATCGTGGGCAAAGTAAGTCGGCCTTCTCTGGGGCATCTCTACGTTTCTGTCAAACTACAAATTAACTTGTTTCAAGGAAGGACTTCTCTCCCTTACTGCTGTGTGTCTCCTGCTTCAGGCTGCAGCCAAGGACGGAGGCATTGCTGGCATTGCTGGTGTCAAAGAAGGTTGACTGCAGAGATGCCCTCCTCTCAGTCTGGAAAACTGAAGATAAATGTGAGGATTTTATTTTGATTGGCATGACTTTTTGCTTGTTTCATTTGCCTTCTTGACATTTTTTCTCTGGGTTTCTCTTTGTTTTTTCTCCTCCTACAGTCCTGTTGTCTGCATACTGCCAGTGGTTGCCTGAAGCCCTGCATCAAGATGTGGCCAAAAGTTGGCCCCCAATATGAAGACTTAAATCAACAACAAAAAAGAAGGCAGAAAGTTATATTACACATTTGATCAGAGACCCATGTTGATTTAGAAATCCGCAGAACTACATTGTTGGCCATCAGAGGGCATCTTCAGACCTTATGGTTTTTTTAAATGTTCTCTCAAAGTGCAACTACAATACCACAACACTGCCTTCTCTTTGCTGTTTTGTATTTTATATACTATATCTGTGACTTGTACAGTTTTCAACTCAAGCTCGAACACAACCTTTTTAACTATATTAATCAGTGTGCTGCTGTCAGTTATGTTTGTCTGATTTGGTCTTCATAAGACTCATTAAAAACTGTGTGGTTCTGAATAAGGCTGCTGTGTGATTTATTCATGCTCCATGTAAACTGGTTGGTAAATATTAAAGGGCATCCCCAATGATTGTACACATCAGTGACCGTTTACTAAGCACGAGGAGCATCAATCATGCTGAACAGAGGAGAACCTTGTGTTGAGATGCCAGATGGTGAATCATGCAAGCTGCTGAAAGTCAGGATATCTCAGCCTCCTGATGCTATTTCTGTTTTTAATTAAACTTCATGGAAGTGCTTTTTTTTTGGGAGAAACGTTAAATGTAAAATGATCCCAATATCTATATAGATATAAATATATATATATATATATATATTACGGACGCTTTTCATCTCAATTGCAGGAAACATTTAATAAAAATAAAAGACCCGTTGGGCATCATCCATCCATCCATCCATTTTCCACCGCTTATCCGGGGTCGGGTCGTGGAGGCAGCAGGTCAAGCAGGCTGACCCAGACTTCTCTCTCACCCGCAACATCTACCAGCTCATTCTGGGGGATCCCGAGGCGTTCCCAGGCCAGCTGGGAGATATAATCCCTCCAGCGTGTCCTGGGTCTTCCCCGGGGCCTCCTACCAGTTGGACGTGCCTGGAAAACCTCTAAAGGGAGGCGTCCTGGAGGCATCCTAATTAGATGCCCGAACCACCTCAGCTGACTCCTTTCGACACGAAGGAGTAGCGGCTCGACTCCAAGCTCCCTCCTGATGTCCGAGCTCCTCACCCTATCTCTAAGGCTGAGCCCGGCCACTCTACGGAGGAAACTCATTTCGGCCGCTTGTATCCGCGACCTCGTTCTTTCGGACACGACCCAAAGCTCGTGACCATAGGTGAGGGTTGGGACGTAGACCGACCAGTAAATTGAGAGCTTTGCCTTTCGGCTCAGCTCCTTCTTCACCAAGACGGCCCGGTGCAACGCCTGCTTTACTGCTGCAGCCGCACCGATACGCCTGTCGATATCCCGCTCCATTTTACCCTCACTCGTGAACAAGACCCCGAGATACTTGAACTCCTTCGCTTGTGGTAGGCACTCTGTCCCCACCCGGAGGGAGCAATCCACTGGTTTCCGGCAGAGCACCATGGCCTCAGATTTCGTGGTGCTGACTCTCATCCCCGCCGCTTCACACTCGGCTGCAAAACGCCCCAGTGAATGCTGGAGGTCATGGTCCGAGGAGGCAAACAGGACCACATCATCTGCAAACAGCAGAGAGGCTATCCTGAGATCCCCGAACCTGACATTCTCCGCCCCACGGCTGCGCCTAGATATCCTGTCCATGAAAGTCACGAACAGGACCGGTGATAAAGGGCAGCCCTGGCGGAGGCGGAGTGTTGTTACCTCCGACCCTCCTGCTTCGAAGCTTGTGTCGAAATATGAACCAGTGCAAGGCGAAGCAAATGTATCGGTGCTTGGTTCGTTCCCTGCTGATCACGTGATCAGTGACGTCCGAAGCTTCGGTCCGGCTCACAGTGACGTCACCGCTTCGATTTGATTCAAATGGGCGCGAAACAGGGTTCGGGCTTGTCTGTTTCATACAGTCAAAGTCAGTGTTGTTGCGAGTACGAGTAGTAGTAGCAAAAAGCAAATTTACAATGGAACCTGTGGCAAAGAGAGGTCGCTCCGAGATGTGGGAGCACTTCAATTTGATTTCCTCTAACAAGGTTGCAATAGGCAGGCCAAGTCTGTCATTTGTATTGTGTAATTATGGATGTTTATTTTTATTTGTGTTTTGTAGTTAAACTATACATGTGCCTTTATTTTATTCGTGAAATATGTCCTTTTGTAAATTCTGTTGTCAGGTCCAATGTTTGGTTTGCCATCAGCAATTGGCCTATAACAACAACACCTCATCCATGCTGAGGCACTTCGTGCCAAGCATGAGGCTGGTAAAGCTGCAGCAAGCATCCATGGTGGGTACAATTCCTCTAATTCAGTAGGTCCCTTCTACATGTAATCTTAATGTTATATATATATATATATATAATATATGTTTATACATTCATTTTATTCCAGCATTTACTAAACAGTTTATTAAAAAGTACTTGCAGTGGTAATATATTATGTATCCATGGCCTGTTGTTGTATTGTAGGTGATAGGAAGGCCAAGATTGACGAGGCACTGGTGAACATGATTGTCAAGGATTCGCAGCCCTTCAAGGTATGACATTTATTTGCAACATACATTGAGGTATTTGTGTAAAACACAATAAGTAAAATGTATTTTACTGTTTAGGTTGTGGATGATCAAGGCTTTAGGGCCTTGGTGTCTCTTTTGGACCCCACCTATGTCCTTCCTTCAAGGCAGACCTTGAAATCTATGGTGGAGGTCAAGTATCACGAGGAGAAGCAGAAGGCCAAAGAAAAGGTCCAGAAGGCTACTGCTGTGGCTTTGACCTCAGATATGTGGACATCCACATCCACATGGACTCGTACCTGGCCTTCACTTGCCATTTTGTGGATGAAGAGGACAGGTTGGCTACTGTTTTACTGGCAGTTGCCAAGTTTGGGGAGCGGCACACAGCTTCAAATATTGTCTCTGTGAAAGGGTCCATAATGGAGGAATGGGGAATCCCCAAATCCAAAGTTATGTGCCTAACTACAGATGGGGCCTCTAACATGACCCTGTGTAGTACCATGATGGAGATCAGACACAGCCACTGCATTGCACATGCATTGAATTTAGTTGTGAAGAAATCAATGAAATTAACACCTGGTCTGGAGGAGGTCCGCACTAAGGCGAGGGATATTGCCACACACTTTAGAACCAGCACTGTAGCTAGAGAGCGCCTTCTCTGTCTTCAGAAGCAAATGGGTGCTCCATGTACCAAACTCATTCAAGAGGTGGAAACAAGATGGAACAGCACCCTGGACATGCTGCAAAGGCTCTATGAGCAGAGAGAGACAGTGGGTGCAGCCTTGGCCTCTCTGCAAACAGATTTGTCACCACTCACCTCAAACCAGTACGCCAGTATTGGTCAGTGCATTGCACTTTTGGCCCCGCTCAAAGAAGCAACAGTCGAGCTTTCTACAGAGAAACACGTGTCTGGTTCAAAAATAATTCCCTTAGTAAAAATGTTGCGCCAAGCAAAGGCAGCTGACGGATGAGATGGCCAGAGTTTTGGGAAAGCATTTACTAGGCCTAATGCACGAGAAGCTTGGACATTATGAACTGGCAGGACAGCATGCTCTGGCCACGCTCCTGGATCCTCGTTTCAAAACGATGGGGTTTTGCAACCCAACAAACCAGCAAAATGCAATAAATAAACTTACTGCTGAAACAGCCACTGTGATAAGGCAACAATCACCTGATCCTGCACCCTCACATGATGAAACACCATCAACTTCAGAGGATGCACCTTCAGCGTCTGATTCCTCAGGTAACGACCTACTGTCAATATATTGTTTATATGTATAATATACATCTTAATGCATTCCTATACCATTTCAGGACTGTGGGATCTTTTAGACACACAAGTGTTTGAGAAGAGGACGGTGAGAAGTGCGTCAGCCAATGCCACTGTGGAGACCACCGGATATTTGGCTGAGCCAAACATTCCACGGAGTGAAGACCCGCTAAAATATTGGGTCAAACACAAACAAGTGTACCCACATCTATTTGTTCTAGCACGTAATCTTTTGAGCATTCCTGCCTCATCCGTGCCGTGTGAGCGTGTTTTTTCTAAGGCGGGGGAAATAGTATCGAAAAAACGAAACCGACTCAACCCCAATACTGTGGAGAAAATTGTGTTTCTCAATAAAAATCAATGATAATTTCATGCCCCATCCCTTGTGTCCCCAAGCACCTCAATATCCTGTCATAACAAACCTGTCCAAAAGCACAATCACTGCCCCACTGACCTTTCCTCTGTAAATCACGTCCCATATTCCAGATTCAAACAATTCACATAAGTCCCTATGACTGCCATGAACTGCACATGCAGTAGGAAGCACTTGCTGGTATTTTAAATGATATTTCTTACATATAATCCTATACTTACTATACATACATACACAAAGGTGCAGAAAGACACATAGATAAGTGTTTGTTCCACTTCTTCCCAATGTACAGATAATTAAAATAAAAAAAACAAGGACACAATTCAAACCTGAAAAACAATAGTTTTATTCATATAGGAATCCATGTATTTATTGGATGATTTATTGGTTCAACTTTTCATAATCATGTTCAACCCACAGAGACAGGGCCAAAATATACTGGCTATTTGAAACATATGCACTACAAGTTTGCAACAGCAGAGGTCCTCATAGAGTTTGCGATGCATTGAATGAATTAACCTTTTTCCGATACAATTGGCTGGGAAACTTCACTGGTTCAGAAAGCTTCACTTTGCCATCACCCACCGGGAACGTATCTGACTTACTGCCGAGGATACGAACACAGCTCCTACTGCAGGCGTACAGAGACCGGATGGCCCGTTGCAACGGGTCCGGCACACCATACTCCCGCAGCACCCCCCACAAAAAGCCGTTGGGCATCAGTGATTGGCTAACGCCTCTCCCCGTCGTCATTTCCGTCTCGCAGCGCGTACACTTCCGGAAGAAGCGGAAGACAACAGTGTAAAGTCACAGCTCCGAAGCAAAGAAATTTCAAATAAGAAAGAAAGAAAACCAATAGCCATTTTTTATTTAAGAAGTTTGACAACCAACGAGCAAGCTGGCCGACATGGTGAGTGACTCTCCGGTTCGACGCGTTGACGACACGTTTAACGTCCTGTCGAGAGAAACCGGAGCGGTTTAGCGAGCGAGCGACGAACAACAACACGACATCAGCAGAAAGCTGCTCTGTCACGATGGACTCAAACGTCCTGGCTAGATTTTTTTTTAGACTAACACGTTAAAAAAAATAATATTGGCAACATTTATGTTTTAATGGGATTTGGTTTGTTCCACAGTTTTCCTTCCACGTATTCGACCACCCGATGTCTCGGGGGTTTCAGAACCGCTTCTCCACTCAGTACCGCTGCTACTCGGTGTCCATGCTGGCTGGACCCAACGACCGCTCCGACGTAGAGAAGGGAGGGAAAAGTGAGTACTGTTACTGACAGTGTGCCCTTATACTTCTACACACTGCCTGTACAATCACGAGGAGTCTGTCGCAAACATATTCATTTTATTTATATATTTGTAAATGGAGAAATGCTTTCGAGTCTTCTCTTTATTGAATCTATTAATGATAATAACTAACTGAACGGGAGTAATGATGATAATAATAATAATAATACCCTTTTATTTATGTAGCACAAAAGTTACAAAGTGCTTTACAAAGACAAAAAAAGTATTCAACACTAGAAAGTTTACAGGTAAATAATTCAGATATAATTGATAAAGTAACAATGCCAAACGAGGTGGGAATTACTAAAATATAGGAAATACAAGTAACATAAAACAGAAGAATACATAATGGAGCAATTCTGAAAAAGTGCAATTTTTGAGAGATTTTTAAAGATTAATCAGAGCTAGCCTTCCTGATATCCAGTCAGGGGCCTGACTGCAAACACTCAGTCTCCTCACGTTAACTTAAAACCTTTTTACAATGTTCATATACATACACATACTACATGAAGGAGCATGGGATCGAACTACCATCCTTGTGGTTAAAGGACGTCATTTAGATTTTCAATTCATTTCCAAAACGTACAGGTGCAGCGTAGAGATGCTAAAATAGGTGCAAAGTGGATTTGTGAGTATTCTTGCTGGTTTTTGTGAGTATTCTTGCTGCATGATTTTAAACTGAAAACATGTCGAACCTTTTTTTTGTCCAGAATGCTTTTTCACCACTCTGCAATAGTTCAGCCCCTTTTTTTTTTTTGCCCCAGCTTCCTCACCAGTAAGTCATCCTTGCTCTCTGGTGCAGCCAACCTTTTGTGATGTAGGCTGCAGACCCTTGTGAGGGTGTCTGTCGATCTAGTTCACGCTCTTTCCCATTTCTAAAAGTGTTGAAATATGCATTACACGTTACAGCAGTTTCTCTGTGATTCCTCATATTCCTGGTAGTTTCTCCATTCCTGATCATGCGCAAACATTATTCTAAAATGTTGCATATCTTATCTTGTCCAACGACTTTTTTTTTATACTGGAAGCAAAGATGTTCACTTGATCTTATTCGTTATTGTCTCAACTAATCGGCGGTTTCTTTTCCAGTAATAATGCCACCTTCAGCCCTCGACCAGCTCAGTAAGTGGAAGTTAAATGAAACGCCTCTTCCTTACAAACATCCCCAAGCAAACCTTTCATGAATCTTACCTCCGCTCTGTTTTCTTCACACAGGCAGACTTAACATCACCTATCCAATGCTGTTCAAGCTGACCAACAAGAACTCCGACAGAATGACCCACTGCGGTGTGCTGGAGTTTGTGGCAGACGAGGGAATCTGCTACCTGCCTCACTGGGTGAGAAAAAGAAAAAAAAGTTTCCCGCCGGTGTCTGCATTATTTTCTGTTGATCCGTCAAGGCAGCACTGAGATTTGCTTCTTTCTGTTTGCTGCAGATGATGCAGAATCTCCTGCTGGAGGAAGGGGGTCTGGTTCAAGTGGAAAGCGTTAACCTGATGGTGGCCACTTACTCAAAGTTCCAGCCGCAGAGCCCCGACTTTCTGGACATTACAAACCCCAAGGCAGTGTAAGAAATATTAGTCAGGAACATTGACTGGACCCGTTTTCACATTTTGTTTTTGAACCATCATGACAGACTGAGTTGTCACTTTATTTTAGACTGGAGAATGCACTGAGAAACTTTGCCTGCTTGACAACAGGGGACGTCGTGGCTATCAACTACAACGAAAAGGTGAATTCACTTATTGTGTCGGACTAATAGTGAATATGTTTTTGTCTTTCTTTTTTTGTTCTACTGAATACAACTACTAATGGTATTTTTGTTGTATTGTTTCAGATATATGAGCTGCGAGTAATGGAGACCAAGCCAGATAAAGCCGTGTCTATCATCGAGTGTGACATGAACGTAAGATCCTCTATAGCCGTGACAGCATTGTCAATGGGTCTTTAAAGACACTTAGCAGAAAGGGGGGTTCCCAGCTATAAACTATGGGGGTTCCCTTTGCATGGGAACGTTTGGGATTCGTCCACATTATCACAGAAAACGGAATTATTCTGATGTGTTCTCCACTTTAAACACGACTCTGTTTCCCAGGTGGATTTTGACGCTCCTCTGGGTTACAAAGAGCCCGAACGACGACCCCAGCACCAGGAAGAGCCAACAGTAAGGACCAGCCCTAAAGTACCCACACAATTTGTGCTCTGACAACATTTTATTTAAAAACTAAATTTTTCACAGGAGGAAGAAGCTGACCCCACCAGTTACACTGACATGGACCTGGGATTCAGAGTGAGTAAATGTCGCTTTGGCTTAAGGGACAAATGAACCGCACTGATCACCGTAATAACCAGAGGTAATGTAACTTCTGATCCGTTTGTTATCTTTAGGCGTTCACTGGCTCTGGCAATCGTTTGGACGGTAAATTGAAAGGGATCGAGCCCAGCCCCGCCCCTCTTGGCCCAAGTGACATCAAAAGGTGACGTTCAGTATTTTATATACATGTACACATGAAGTGGCCTACAAATATAATATGGTAACATAACAGTTTACCTATTCAGCATTATAACTCTGCAACATTATTAAGATTTTTGGGAATGACATAAATCCAGGGTAACACGGTCCGCTTGCTTTTAGCAGTTGTAATTCGTAGATTGGCCATATAACAAATTGCTAAACGTAACAGTGGACTCGCCTGGCTTTGCAGGGTCAACACGTCACCGTTTTACTGTTGCACAATGTGACCTATTCATTTACGAAGTGGCCAGAGTTCCACACCGAGGAGACGCTTGGTGGCGCCTCTTCAATATGTATTTTACTATGCAGCTCTCAACATTGAACCATATGTTTTAGCTTTGAGTGTAAATTCTTCACCTTAAACTCTAAACTTTCTTTTCACAGAGGCATCCCCAACTACGAATTCAAAGTTGGCAGGATTACCTTCATCAGAAACTCGAGGCCTCTGCCCAGGAAATTTGTAGATGATGTAAGAAATGTGGAGGATTATTATCACACATTTGTACATATTTAACTGTATTTAGGGTGTCGGTTCAGTTTCTCACAATCTTTTCTTGTACAACTTTTTTTTTTATAGCACTTGAACTTAACGATTTATTTAATTAATTCTATGTATTTGTAGTGAATTCTCTGCATACACTTTCTTGTAGAACTCGTGCTATAATATTCTGGTCATAGCTATTTTTTTAAATCTCTTTCAATCCCCCCAGGATGATGACCTGAACAGATTCATCGCCTTCTCTGGAGAAGGACAGTCACTACGCAAGAAGGGCAGAAAGCCTTGAATAATTCTACGTGGAGAGACTGGATAATGCACACGGACTCGCCATATCAATTGTTACCTTCAATAGCAAAGTAAAAAAAAAAAAAAAAAAAAAAAGAATTGGGATTTTGTTTCTGTCCCTTTGAAATGTTTTTGCTGTTGAGATGGGATCATATTTAAATAAAACTCTGACATTAATATCTTTGTCAACAAAATCGAAGCTCCGTAAAATGCCGTCTGGAGTTTGTGGAATAAATTATATCACCACACCACAAAAAAAAGAATAACTTTTCCATAATTGTTAAATTTTTACAATTGACTTTAAATATACTGTTATCCAGAGTCTCATTCTTATAAAATGGGAGCAATAATAGCTCAATGCTTTTGATTTTAATTATAATGGAAATCGTTTTTTTTTTTTTTAGTTAAAGGAGTCATTTGCTACCCCTCCCCCTTTTTTTTGCTTTATTTATAGACAAATAAAGGACTGTATTTGAAATGTATTCTTGCTAATAGTTCTTTATGTAATGCCCTTTTTGTATAGTCAAACTAATAATAATACTGGTATATATTAGGTTCTAATATATACCAGTATTATTAGGATGTTACCTTTGCATTTTTCTTGACTGGAGTTAGACACGTTTATGTACATAAAAGCAAATGCGTTATGTCTGAATGTCTAGTTCTAATTAGACAGTGTAATGGCAGGATAAAATGAGTAATAAGCAAGTAATGCATACTTTATAACACCAACAGATGGTGGAAAAACCACATTGTCAAATAAGAAATGGCCATATTTGTCAAACAAATGCAGAGAAACATTAAATAAATTGGTCACAATTATGGTTACTATAATTAGGCGATGTTTGGTTAGTGATCATTGCAATTAGTCATTTATATTTTTGATGTTTTCTTTTCTGAAGTGTTTAATATTTTTAAGGGACCTTTATTTTGAAATGAACACGAACCGGAAGCATTGCTGCTGTATTTGCTAACGCATCTAATGCTAGCAATGGACCGCTCTGGAAAAGAATTGTGGACGGTAAATTAACCATTCTTATGTTGTTAGCTCAATGTCATGATGTATTTTAATCGTCTAGTCTTTGTGCTGGTTCTGAATAAAAAAGACCAAATCTCACCCAAAACCGTCAGCAAGGTGATTAACGTCAGCTATCGCTGCTAAACTGCCCTTAGCCAGTTAACGCTAGCGATAAGCAATGTCAGCTAAACGAAGAGGTTTTAATACAAACTTTCTAATTTAACGTCACGTGATTCATAGTTTGCGTTTGTCTCCATTGTTAATCATGTTTTTTTAAACGACATGTAGATACACACAGAGCAAACTGTGGTTCATAAACATGAGCAGCCTGGGGAGGCGCTGTCAGAGCAACACGTCTCGTTTTAAAGGAACGTTTAGGAAACACTAGTGTGGAACAGTATTACTTAATAAACGATGTTTAAGACTGCGTCTTCAATAACTACCCCCAATGTATCTGTTGACCTCATGTTTTAAACCAGACATTATGAAATACATCATATATGAATAACAGACCAAATAAAAACTATGAATTGTGATATAATTCAGGATATATTCTTAAAACTTAGCTCATAATTACTCTTATAGAAGGCAATTTGTATTTAATTCCAAGACTATTTGGGTATTTGTTTTGTTAAAATTTGTATTGATTTTTATTTAATGTCCCTTTTTTTTTCATCAAAAGTTATTAGTCAATCAAGGCCGCCTTGAATAAGGTTGGAGCTTCCACCTCCCTTAAGCAAAGGCCTCCCCAGGTTAATCCTTTCTGCTCTTACATGTTACATTAGCTTGTTGGACGTAACCAGAAAAGTGGAAGGTGATGCAGCTCCAGAGACCCAACAGTTAGAGGGTCAACATATAACGTCTTGATCTTGTCTGCCCGTGCAGCCGCCCCGAGCCTGCGATGACTACTGGAGTGAACTCAAACACTGCAAAAGCTTGAAGAACCGTTTTCACCACTACTACACCCACGGTACCTCGCCATCCTGCCAGCAGTGGAAAGAGGACTTCCACAACTGCAGAGAGTGGGAGAAACACAGAGCCACCGAATCCAAGGTACAGCGGCGGAGAGCCACATTATTTGAATCCCTAAACTTGTGATCAAACTGATAACATTTGTGGTGTCTTAATCTGAACGACCTGAGGAACTCATGAAACAAAAGTCTTGAAATTACAATCAGTTGTAATGTAACCCTATCTGTTGCAGGAAGCCTTGCAGAGGAGTGAGAGAAACAGAGTGGCAGAGCAGAGGAAGTTCACCCCAGTGTGGGAACTGAGGCAAAACCCTCCCAGAGACTGGCACATGCCGCTGAACCAGGAAAAGCCTCAGGACTCATGAACTGTCACTATTTAACCCCCGACGTCTCCGTTTCATGCCGGCCAAAGAGAGGTGAAATGGAGACTTGAAAGTATTGACACTTAACGGACTTAAATAAATTTAGAAATACTGGTCCCTTATTGCCATGTCAAGCTGTATTCAGAGAGCTGCTGTGTGAAAACAGATGTTTTAACAGCAGAACCTAGTGGTCACTGATGAGTACGACAGCATCTATATCCAACCAGTAAATTACAAGATGATCGCTCCAAAGGCAGTGGTGGGTTTTTTTTGTTGTCAAATTATTAATTCTCAAAAAGCCCTGGTTAAAATAAATGTAAAAAAAACACTCAGAAAAGGCCAACTGCACTCACATACTTGCTGTAAATGAGTGTCCTTGTTTTTGGGTCAAATAATGCAGTGGGTAAATTTTTTAAGATTAAATGTATTTCATCCAAGTAACATTTCTCAAAAGCATGTTTTCTCTTCAGCCCATGCTGTAGATACTCCTTTGATGAATATATTAGAGATGCATTAATACAACTAAATTCAGCTTGACAGCATCAACTCATAGCAGTGTTCCACCTTGTGTAATTGATTATGGCTTTATCAAACAAATTTTATGAATTAAAAAAGTATTTTTTTATTTGCCATTTATTCTAATAAGTATTATACAGAGACTTGAATGTGGTGGAAAAAGAAAAATCTGCATAATTTCCATGAATGTTACATTTCATACAGAGTGACAGTACAATTCAAGAAAGCCGAAAAAAAAAAACACATTTGCAAAGTGTCCTTCACATGAAGGCTGCATGTTGGCTTATCGTGTACAAACAAATACATTAAATACACACTGGCTGCACCCACAGCCCTCCACCTGTCCATCACTGTGTGTACACTTTAGTGATGTCGTTGTATTTCCCATCAGGAGCTTCGTACTTGCTCTTCGGCGGCGTGTAGGCAGGACCTTCGTGAGTGAAGGGAAATAGGAGGGGGTCTGGCTTCAGCGCCGCCTGGTACAGCTCCTCAGACTCTAACTTCAGCTCTTCCAACGCCTCCCTCTGTGCTTCGAGAGCAAGCTCAACCGCCTTCACTTCAGCCATGTGCTGCTCCTGCAAGAGCAAAGACGGAAGAGCACATCAAATATAGCCCACTAAGTGTGCAAGAGATCAGAAGCACGGCTTTCTATAAAAGCTTTAGCAATGGGGCCGTTATCAGTTAAGTGGTGACCTGCTTGTATCGACACCACTCCTTCAGCAGCAGAGCGCGACCCTCGCTTTCATCAAATGACAGCCTCGGTGCAGAGCGTTCCCTTTGTAAGAGAATACGAACAATTTATAGCACTAAAGTCAGTGAGCACTAAATAGAAAAAATAAAAAAGGTACAGTAAGTCAAAGAAAAATATGACAAATGATGCATAAAAAGGCAAACGTGTCCATACAATGTTGTTTAAATGTCTGCCAGCCTCAATGCCAGAAGGCTTTGTGTAGTTAATGTACTGTTTGGAACAGTCGATGGGGATCGCTCTATGATGTTGTCCAACAACAGTTGTGGTATAATAACCTTGTTTCATCCAAGCATTTGGTCGGAGTGATGAGGTCATCCAGGGGGATAAACTCAGGTGCGACCTTCTCCAGCTTCTTCAGTTTCTTTCTCATCCTCTCCTTCAACATGTGCTCCCGCCTTGGGTCCACTTTCTTCTTCTTCTTGGGCTCCGCTCTTAAAAACCCAAAGCACAGCTATATGAGCATGTAAAACAGCAAGATATATATATATATAAGTTTTTCGGTCTTGACTTAAACGTAAATTGCAAATAATTTTGATCATCAGCGGTTTGGGGCATTGAGAAGTAACAGTGTCATCCTCTGGTTTTGCTTTTATCCATTTTGATATAAATGAAATATTTGGGCAATATGAACACATCCCTTTTGGTTCTGGACACATATCGACACCGACCGTTCTGTGCATTCATTGAGAAACTAAATAAACCATTTAATTAATTGACAATTACAATGAGTGCAAAAAATAACAAAAGATGTTAAAAGTAGATGTTTGTCACACTATGTAAGGCGGTTACTTGATTAGCAGCGGGATCATTTAAAAACACAATTTAACACTGTTTTTTAATAGTGCATGCTCCTGACAAGCCGTTTATCAAATATATAAAAGAAAAAATAAAACAATTGACATGCAGTGAACCTGGTTCAAACCTCAGTGGAGCAGATGTCTTCAGCGTCATTACTGGAGCTAACCAGGGACTCTGTCCAGCACGAAGATGTCCCCCCAACAGGAAGCTGTTCAAAAACAACACCAAACACCTGTCAGTCACAGAAGCGACGAGGTCTCCACTGAATAACCTCAGCAGTGAAGCTCCGGGTAGCTCGCGCCCTTGTCAACTGTTCACGCGCTACTACAAACACTCACCTCGACGGAGCGGCCTGTCGGGACAAAGCCCTGCAGAGGCCGCGCGATAAAGCCGCAGACATGTCTCCACCGTGCGTCGTTTCACCTCAAACGCGCCCGGGGGTCGAAAACGTTCACGTGCAAGGCGCTGCGCCTCGAACGGCGGACAAGACGTGGCGCGAGAAGATGACGTTATCCAGCTGTCACGCTCACAATTTCCCGTTGGCACTTTCGCGTATTTTCTTTGCGCAATTAATTAAAAGAAATGCAATATATCATTTTGTGCAAATAAAATCAATGGTAAAAACGACGCAAGAGGTTACGTTTTTTTAACGGTTTAATAATGTCCTAGTTTGAATACATATGTAACATTTTGTTGTCGAATCTTACTGGACGAGTGAAAAGTATGCGGCTCCAGTATTTAGAGGAAAGGTCGCAGTTTTTTTTACATTCACCACGAACTCATTCAGAGCAGTCAGACTGCCACCAGAAGATATCAGTCGAAGAGTTTGATCCCGGCCGTGGTGGTGTGATAATTCTGCATCATGGCGCTTCTCAGAGGTAAACAGACATGTTTCAGTTCAGCTGGAGGGGGAAACAAAGCAGGTGGACTTTTAAAATGTTTTAATGTTAGGGCTTCGTTTCTCCCATTTGTGTCGCAGTGTAGGATTATCAGTGACCTACAATGAATGGTGTCCTCTCCTAAATTTGTCTTTACATAAATATATATATATAGTAGATGTGCTTCTCTTGTCACAACTTCACTGCGAAATAGGTGAAAGGTGACAAGATGGTGTCAAGATCATTAACAGCTCGTCGATAGCTTCTCCACAGTTAGCTTTCGATTCACTGAAACAAATATTATAATAATCTTACTTAATTACTCCACTAATGGTGAAGGGAAAGGAGAAGTAAAACAGTTTATTACAAAGTGACCTATTTCAATGAATATTAGTTTATTTCTATTCCACTTAGAATTGTTGGCATTTTATTATTTCAAATTAATTGGTATTATATTTATTAAAGCATTAGATTATCATTTCAAATACGGTATTGGATTATAAATATTGTGTCACTTAACGTATAAGCAGCAGTGGCAGGTCAACCTGCAGCACACTAACTACTTCAGGGTCGTTGAATCTAGATCCAGTCTGAATACAGCTTATTAATGTAAAAAACAGATCTCAGATAAGTGTAGTGAAGTAAAAGTACAATATTACACTCTTACCTTTGGTAAGTGGAAGTGTTATGTAATGTAAAAGGGAAAAACTCAAATAAAATACAATTACTTCAAAACTTAAATATATTTACTTGTGCAAATACAACACTGAACACACCCCTCCAGCTGTTACTCCTGACATCATGTCATTAGTCAACAGTTCAATGTCTGATATCAACACAGTATTTAAAGATAACCATCATACGTGTTATACCGAGTGACTTGTTTTTTGAAGCAAGATTGAATGCAAGTACATAATTGTATTTATTATTATTATTATTAATAATAATAATAATCATAGGACATTTTAATTACTTGTTTTCTCTTTCTGAGGATTAGCACATGAAGCAACTTGCAGAAAAAAAGAAAAAAAAATCCTTTTAAAGAAAGAAACACAATGTGCGTGTGTGAAATAAATCTCTGTTGGAAGAGATGTGTAGTTTGGAAAAATAGAAAATTCAGACGTAGTTACGCACGCCTCCTGTCCCCCAGTCCAATATTGTATCCATCCAATGTTATTTTCCCCGCATCTTCAGCGTCTGCATCTCAATGCAGCGCTATGTCGACCGTCTCTGCAGTACGCACCACCCAGTACTTTCCTGACTCTGTGGCTTAGTGGTGGGTGGTTTAAAGTCAAACTCTTGTTTTGTTTTTTCCTCTGCAGGTGTATTTGTTGTAGCTGCCAAGCGCACTCCGTTTGGCACCTATGGTGGCGTGCTGAAGGATCACAGTGCCACTGACTTGGCTGAGCATGCAGCCAAAGCTGCCCTCGCCGCAGGGGGCGTGGCTCCAGAACTTGTAAACAGTGTCATCATGGGAAATGTCATGCAGGTATCCCACAAAGAATCTAGCCGATTAACAGCTACAATTAACAGATCACTACAGCAATCGCATGAAAATGCATTACTAGTGCACCTGGGTTTGGTCCTCACTATTTAATTCCTCTTCATCTACCCTCCTCTCTAATTTCAGAGCTCAGCTGATGCACCCTACATTGCCCGTCATGTGGGTCTGAGGTGTGGCGTTCCAATCCCGGTGCCTGCTCTCACTGTGAACCGACTGTGTGGATCTGGTTTCCAGTCCATCATCAATGGCGCACAAGTAAGTGCTCCAGCAAGAACAAAAACATTCTGGCAGAAATGCAAAATGTAGAATAAACCATAATATGTGTACACTATAGACCATAGTGTACAAAGAGCAAACATTAATAAAAGCACAATACTTGTCTCGTTGCTCCAAAAATATAAAACCCTATTATTGTGTGCTTGCAGGAGATTTGCCTCAGGGAGTCCGAGGTGGTCCTGTGCGGAGGCTCAGAGAGTATGAGTCAGGCCCCGTACGCCGTTCGCAACATACGATTTGGTACAAAGTTTGGAGTCGATCTCAAGGTTGGCTTCCCGTTGGTTCTTCTCTACTCTCTAATCCCTGAACACTTGACACAAATGCAAACGGAGACGGCAAAGACAGCTTGTTTTTTCCTCAAACTCTAGAAGCTCTTGACGCAAAGATTAAAAATAACAAAAAACTTTTCTTGTCTTCCTGACAGCTAGAGGACACCCTGTGGGCGGGCCTGACCGACCTGCACATCAAAATCCCGATGGGCATCACAGCGGAAAACCTGGCAGAGAAATACCAGCTTACACGAGAAGACGTCGACAACTACGCATACCAGACACAACAGAGGTGGAAGGCCGGTGAGACGGGCTTCGTTCTTTTTGATATCTTCACAATCCGCTCACCTCTGTAAGAAGTTAGCTTTGCAGCTGGTTCCTTAATTGATGAATTGTGCCTGTTGTATTTACAGCACACGAGGCCGGTCACTACACAGAGGAAATTGCTCCCATTGATGTGAAAGCCAGGAAGGGCAAAGTGTCCATGACCCACGATGAACACCCTCGTCCACAGACCACTCTGGAACAGCTGGCCAAAATGCCCGCCGTCTTCAAGAAGGGAGGGACCGTTACCGCTGCCAACGCTTCGGTTAGTTTACGCCTACAGCCGTGCGTGTGTTAAATGCATCAATCTGGTGCACTTGGACTGTAAAATGAATGGGAGATAGATATATGAAGAACTTTGTGCTCTTGTAGTAAACTATGTAATCGTGAGCACATTAGTTGTATAGATATGAATGGTGAGGACGCCCCACCCTTTCAATGCACTGATGTCATGTCAGTCTGCCCTGGGTTGACAGTCGCACAGGGAGCAGAAAAATCCACAGCCATGGTAACAGTTTAGCTTTCCGGCCCCGAGACCTGCAGATGTTAAGCTCAATGCGTGCACTGGGCGGCCCGGGTACCCAAATGGTCAGCGCAAACTTTGAACACTGAGGTGCCTCACATTGCAAGTGCTGCAATTATCAGGTGTCACATCATCCTTGAAGCCACAGGGGCCTATAGGGGTCCATAGTGGGAAGCTCACATTTCAAACACCAAGGGCCCGATGCTCAGGGGCACTGGCCCCTCTGGTCCGGTCCACAACCTTAATCCAACAGTGTTGTCTTAATGTTGGGGTCCATTTTGCTTTACTTCATTCAAAATACATTTAGTTTTTAAGGGACTGAAAGGTCCTTTTTAGAGTTCCATAGTTTGACTTGTAAAAATGTATTTTGATGTAAGAATTCTGCATCTATTGCTCCGGTCTGCCACCGCGGGAAGTAACTATTACCAAACCCACCTCTCTTCTTGATCTCCAGGGTGTCTCTGATGGTGCTGCTGCCGTGGTGATTGCAAGTGAGGATGCGCTGAGTGAACACAAGCTCACGCCTCTGGCCAGAATTGTGGCCTATCACGTTTCAGGCTGTGACCCGAGCATTATGGGAATTGGTAAGTGACACCACTGTTTTGGAGATTGTCATTTAATCCCTTTGACTTAAAAGGACTGAATGACTAAATAAACTGTTGTTGTATTTGGTTGTTTTAAAGTGAGAATATCTGGTCTCCTTGAATCATCCTAGGTCCCGTTCCAGCCATCACAGAAGCTCTTAAAAAAGCCGGTCTGACTCTCAACGACATGGATCTTGTGGAGGTTTGTTTTTAGTGAAACACTTGTCTTTGTGACTTACTCCATCAGATTGTGTCATACATTTCATCAGTGGTGGAAGAAGTACTCCGACCCTTTACTTAAGTATTAGCACCAATACTACGCAATCTAAAAAAACATTCCGTTACAGGTCCCACATTTGGAAATGTACTTGTATAAAAGTACATAAGTATTATCAGCTAAATGTACTTAAAGTATCAGAAGTGAAAGTTAAATGTCCCCTGAGACTGATAATATTATCTCCGACTGGGTGATCGTGGTGCATGCGTGCGTTGTGCGTGTGTCGTGCGTGTGTGAGTGCGTGCGTGGTGCATGCGTGCGTCTCCCAGCTGGTAAGGGGCTGCAAGAGAGCTGAGTGCACCGCCGGCCCCCAGTGGCCAAAGACACAGTTTGTCTTGATGTTCCCCATTTATGGGTTTCATTAATTCAGTCGCACAATACAACAGTGGTTGTTGCAGACACACCCAATCTGCACTTGACACAGTGCACCTTTCTGGTTGTTATTTCACAGTTGTGTCACAGCTGATGTTGTTTTCTCTGCACAGGTGAACGAGGCCTTTGCCTCGCAGTACCTGGCTGTTGCTAAGGCTCTCGGACTGGATCCAGCGAAAAGCAACGTCAACGGTGGCGCCATTGCCATCGGACATCCTCTCGGTGCTTCTGGAGCGCGAATCACTGCCCACCTGGTTCACGAGCTGAGGTCATTTTGTCTTTTAGTAACTACAGTTGTAGTTAAAAGTACAATGTTATTAGTATCAGGTGATATACGTCTGCATATTTAGTTGCTTTAATTATGAATTTGGTTTTTGACAGGCGACGCGGAGGCAGGTACGCTGTGGGCTCTGCCTGCATTGGTGGTGGTCAGGGTATCGCCATCATCCTCGAGAAGTGCTGATCCAAGTAGCTGCCAGTACCAGAAGAATTGCTGCTGATGAATGTCTTGCCTCACCCTTGTCTCGCATACACAAAAAGAAGATTTTTTTAAAAACACTTGAATGTCAAATGCTCCCTTAACAGCTACTGCTGGTCTGTTTTTTTCCCCTGGCACACGCGGATAAATCAAGAGACTGTTTGTGGCCGAGACACAGAGCGAGGTCCTTGGTCACGTTAACATGTGTAGCACACTATCAACTCATAGAGTACAGTTTGTGTTGCGTTATAGGAGTGTCTAAAAGGAACTCTGAACTCTGATGTTTGCCTTAAAATCTTCTCTATCACTCCATTAACAGGGATCATTATTTCCAGGAAACATATCCGACCTGTGATGGCTCCTGCATAAAAATCTATGCGTCAAAGAATCTCAATAAATAACATTTTCACAAAAAGGGAAGTTCTGCTTTTGAAGTTTTCATGATCAGCCCTCAACAGCAACCACTGTTATTTATTTTTCTAGATTAGCAGGGAATTTTAGGATTAAGATTTAACAAACAGCCACTACTAATTTTTATTTTAGTTTTAAATAATCAGAATCTTGACAAGTAGTTACTTTTGGTTTTGAAAAACTGATAATATATCACCATAGAGAAAGGGGTACTGAATTATATTTCAAATGAGACATTCATGTATTCAATGTTACTAACCACTTATTTTTTTTAAAGTAGACAAAAGTCTGGAATTGATGTATTAGACTTTATCTGGGAAAATCTATTTTATTAGGAATTGTTTATCAAATTAAATTTTCAACATTTCATTTTTTTAACACAAACGAAGAGTCCATCCATCCATCCATCCATTTTCCACCGCTTATCCGGGGTCGGGTCGCGGAGGCAGCAGGTCAAGCAGGCTGACCCAGACTTCTCTCTCACCCGCAACATCTACCAGCTCATTCTGGGGGATCCCGAGGCGTTCCCAGGCCAGCTGGGAGATATAATCCCTCCAGCGTGTCCTGGGTCTTCCCCGGGGCCTCCTACCAGATGGACGTGCCTGGAAAACCTCTAAAGGGAGGCGTCCTGGAGGCATCCTAATTAGATGCCCGAACCACCTCAGCTGACTCCTTTCGACACGAAGGAGTAGCGGCTCAACTTCAAGCTCCCTCCTGATGTCCGAGCTCCTCACCCTATCTCTAAGGCTGAGCCCGGCCACTCTACGGAGGAAACTCATTTCGGCCGCTTGTATCCGCGACCTCGTTCTTTCGGACACGATCCAAAGTTCGTGACCATAGGTGAGGGTTGGGACGTAGACCGACCAGTAAATTGAGAGCTTCGCCTTCCGGCTCAGCTCCTTCTTCACCAAGACGGCCCGGTGCAACGCCTGCTTTACTGCTGCAGCCGCACCGATACGCCTGTCGATCTCCCGCTCCATTTTACCCTCACTCGTGAACAAGACCCCGAGATACTTGAACTCCTTCGCTTGTGGTAGGCACTGTCCCCACCCGGAGGGAGCAATCCACCGGTTTCCGGCAGAGCACCATGGCCTCAGATTTCGTGGTGCTGACTCTCATCCCCGCCGCTTCACACTCGGCTGCAAAACGCCCCAGTGAATGCTGGAGGTCATGGTCCGAGGAGGCAAACAGGACCACATCATCTGCAAACAGCAGAGAGGCTATCCTGAGATCCCCGAACCTGACATTCTCCGCCCCACGGCTGCGCCTAGATATCCTGTCCATGAAAGTCACGAACAGGACCGGTGATAAAGGGCAGCCCTGGCGGAGGCCAACACCCACCGGGAACGTATCTGACTTACTGCCGAGGATACGAACACAGCTCCTACTGCAGGCGTACAGAGACCGGATGGCCCGTTGCAACGGGTCCGGCACACCATACTCCCGCAGCACCCCCCACAAAAAGCCCCGAGGGACCCGGTCGAAAGCCTTCTCCAAGTCCACAAAGCACATGTAGACTGGTTGGGCAAACTCCCAGGACCCCTCCAGTATCCTTGCAAGGGTAAAGAGCTGGTCCACTGTTCCACGACCAGGACGAAACCCGCACTGTTCTTCTTGAATCCGAGGTTCGACAAACGGTCGGAGCCTCCGTTCCAGCACCCTGGCATAAGCTTTTCCCGGGAGGCTGAGTAGTGTGATACCCCGATAATTCGAGCACACTCTCCAGTCCCCCTTCTTGAAGATGGGAACCACCACCCCGGTCTGCCAGTCCATGGGCACTGTGCCCGACCCCCATGCGACATTGAAGAGGCGTGTCAGCCAAGACAGCCCAACAAAGTCCAGCGCCTTCAGCATCTCAGGGCGGATTTCATCCACCCCCGGCGCCTTGCCACCAAGGAGCTTTTTGACTACCTTAGTGGCCTCTGCCAGGGATATGGGTTCATCCAACCCCAAGTCTTCAGGCGCTGCCCCCTGTTCAGGGGACATGTTGACCGGGTTTAGGAGTTCCTCAAAGTGCTCCTTCCACCGCCCGACGATATCCTCTGTCTGGGTCAGCAGCAACCCTCCCCCGCTGATAACAGCCTGGGGAAGGCCCTGCTTTCCCTTCCTGAGTCGTCGGATGGTTTGCCAGAACCTCCTTGAGGCCAACCGAAAGTCCTTCTCCATGGCCTCCCCGAACTCCTCCCATGCCCGAGTTTTAGCATCCGTGACCACCGCAGCTGCAGTCCTTCTGGCCTGCCTGTACCTGTCAGCTGCTTCAGGAGACCCCTGGGCCAACCAAGCCCGAAAGGCCTCCTTCTTCAGCTTGACGGCTTCCCTCACCCCCGGTGTCCACCACCGGGTTCTCGGGTTGCCGCCACGACAGGCACCGATGACCTTCCGACCACAGCTCCTAGCGGCCGCGTCCACAACAGAGGCTTTGAACATGATCCACTCGGATTCCATGTCCCCAACCTCCCTCGGGATGTGTGAGAAGTCCTTCCGGAGGTGGGAGTTGAAGACCTCCCGGACAGGATCCTCCGCCAGACGTTCCCAGTTCACCCTCACTACACGTTTGGGCTTGCCAGGTCTTTCTGGCCGACTCCCCCGCCATCTGATCCAACTCACCACCAGGTGGTGATCAGTTGACAGCTCTGCTCCTCTCGAGTGTCCAAAACATACGGCCGCAGATCAGATGATACGATTACGAAGTCGATCATTGATCTCCGGCCTAAGGTGTTCTGGTACCAGGTACACTTATGAGCCACCTTATGTTCAAACATGGTGTTTGTTATGGACAAACTGTGGCTAGCACAGAAGTCCAACAACGAAACACCACTCGGGTTCAGATCAGGCAAGCCGTTCCTCCCAATCACTCCCCGCCAGGTTTCTCTGTCGTCGCCCACATGAGCGTTGAAGTCTCCCAGGAGAACTATGGAGTCGGCAGGCGGCGCCCTTTCCAGGACCCCTCCCACCAACTCCAAGAAGGCCGGATACTCCGAAATGCTGTTTGGTGCATAAGCACAAACAACAGTCAGAGCCTTACTCCCCGCAACCCGTAGGCGCAGGGAGGCGACCCTCTCGTTCTCCGGGGAAAACTCCAACACGGCAGCGCTCAGCCGGGGACTCGTGAGTATCCCCACTCCCGCCCGGCGCCTCTCACCCTGGGCGACTCCAGAAAAGAACAAAGTCCAACCCTTCTCCAGGAGTTTGGTTCCAGAGCCAGCGCTGTGCGTGGAGGTGAGCCCAACTATATCTAGCTGGTACCGCTCCACCTCCCTCACCAGCTCCGGCTCCTTCCCCGCTAGCGAGGTGACGTTCCACGTCCCTAGAGCTAGTCTATGTCGCCGGCGATCGGCTCGCCCAGGCCCCCTGCCCGGCCGGCCGCCCGGTCTACATAGCACCCGACCCCGATGTCTGTCCCTGCGGGTGGTGGGTCCACAGGGTGGCTGCACCATGATGTTTCTTCGGGCTGAGCCCGACCGGGCCCCATGGGCGAAAGCCCGGCCACCAGACGCTCGCCGACGAGCTCGCCTCCCGGGTCTGGCTCCGGGAGGGTGCCCCGGTTTCCCTGGTCCGGGCGAGGTAGCTACATTCCGTGTGCTGCTATTCATCAGGGTTTTTTGAACCGCTCTTAGTCTGGGCTCTCCCCCGAGACCTGTTTGCCTTGGGAGACCCTACCAGGGGCAGATGCCCCGGACAACATAGCTCCCAGGATCATTGAGCCACTCAAACTCCTTCACCGCGTTAAGGTGGCGATTCGCGAAGGAGACGAAGAGTCCTTGACATTTAAATAAATGACGAAGAGTCCTTGACATTTAAATAAACCTAATACAATAAAATGAATAGTAAATGAACAAAACGGTAATATTAGTATAAATAGTTTAGCTAATACTGAGTATAAATGCTAACCTTTATAAACATACACATCTACACCAACAAATACATATTCATATATATATATACTGTATATACATCAGCCATACATACCAATACCTTCCCACATGCATATACTTTTTACACATGCACTCTAACAGGAGGATTAAAAGGGGGTGACGGGGAGGACTGAATAACTAAATTAAGTACAATTAAATAATATATGCAGTAAATATATAAAGTTAAAATAGCTAAAGTAAAACCAAATCAAAAAGTGGAAAACGGAGTTAAGTAGATACAAAAATGTAAAACAACTGATAACAGGAGGTTGTCATTTGTACATTTTTATGTTTTTATTTCAAGAATTAAGGGGACATATATGCAGGACTACAAGGACCGGCATATCCTTGAAACCCGACGCAATTACGTAAACGTCATCGTGCAGCGTCCTTATATACGTCACATCCCCGGATGTCGGTCTTTTTTCCGTAGCAAAGGTAAGACAGCCTTGCCTTCGTGTTTCTGACGGATTTAAATCTGTGTTCATCTGCGTTACAGAACAAAAACACCAGTTTCCAAATGTCAGCAAACGATTCCTCGTATTAACACGATGCGTTAGCTATCGTCATTTCAAAGATGTGTCCGTCGTGTTTCTGTGATAATGGACAGTTTGGTGTGTCTGCGGTCCGAGGCCGCCGGCTAGCCTTCGTGCTGTAACGCTAGCTGGCTTGCTAGCTTTCATTAACGTTTCGTCTTTAGTTTGCGGTGCTGTTATCCAAACAATTCCGCCGGCACAAATTAAGTTATCGGACTTGAAACATGAAATTGTTATTTTGAGAAGACGAGAGCACTGTTTTGCGAACCAGTATGGCGACCCTTCTGCGGTGTGTTGCTAACTGCTCGTGAACGTTACAGTTCATGCGTGTTGTGCGTTGGGGATGTCTGAGGGTTAGCACGTCAATGAACATTAACTTAAAGGAGTCCTCGGACGTTAACCCAGTCATGTTGTTACTCTTTACGTTGGAGTATGTAATGTCAATTATCAACACTAATTTTGGCTGTATTAAAAACCGATACTTGTCTGTAACATGGTGCCAAAGCTATAGAACCACAGAAAGCAATGCACCATCCAACCAAAGCTGGAATCTTAATGGCTTTTTAAACTGAATAATTTTAAATAAAATCCTTTGGTCTTGACATGCTATATTGCAGCAGTTTGTGTATTAATCTGTTTCACTTTTCTCTCAGATGGCAGAGGGAGACAAAAAAGCTTCCAAGAAGAAGCACGGGAGCCGGAACCCGGTTCTGGCCCGGGGCATCGGCCGTTACTCCCGGTCTGTTATGTACGCCCGCAGGGCCATGTACAAGCGGAAGTCAAAGATCACTGAGACCAAGGTGAGGGCAGATCTGTGCCACCCATGAAATGATTGATTAAAAGACTACATATTCACTCCTTGATTGCATCCTGTATTGATGATAATATGCTCTTGTTTCAGATGGAGAAGAAGATTAGGACGAAGCCCAGGGCAACTGTCATCAAGACAGTTGGAGGAGACAAGAATGGAGGCACTCGTGTTGTCAAACTGCGCAAGATGGTAATGTTTTAATTCCTTAAGATTTTATTTTGTTCAAATTAGTTGTAACTGTCATAATGCAGACATAACTTAACTTCAAAATGCAGTAGCAGACATTTAGGGAAGGATTATACTGAGAAATGACTCCATTGTGTACATTGAGATATTTTTGAGAAGTCATAGTGTGAGCGCAAATGGTGTGAGGAGTTTTAATTTCAGGAACTGTTGGTCAGATTACATCCCATTACAACTGGTAACATACATTGATAAAGCAATGGCCTACTAGATTTAAAATGGTAAAGTGTATTTTCCTGTGCTCCTGCTGTAGCCTCGCTACTACCCCACAGAGGATGTTCCCCGTAAGCTGAAGAGCCACGGAAAGAAACCCTTTAGTCAGCACAAGAGGAAGCTGCGCAGCTCCATCACTCCAGGAACGGTCCTCATTCTGCTCACTGGTCGCCATCGTGGAAAGGTGAGAACAATTTCTAGCACACCGTGACAATGACTTCCATGTTCTTATGGATTAGCAGAAATTGCACAGCGCATGCTGTTAAGTGTCTAAAAGGAGTAATGCAATGCTTCTCGTGCTTTGAGTAAGCTTAACAGGTGAATATGATCCATGATGTCATACAGGAGGAAGAAGTAAAGATTGGACTCAATTTTGAGGTTTAATCTTTCCTATACTTTGCTTCATGGGCTAATACAAGATAATCGCTCAAACAATCATATGATTGTTTGACTGATCAGGTCAGTCAAGTGCTGCAAATATGTTATATGTGCCATATGTAAACAAAAGGACACCTCTGCCATATGTAAACAAAAGGACATCTCTAACATTTTAACGCTTGGACTATGAGCTTGCATTTATTCATTTTTATTATGTAGGCTTGTAGCTAAACCATTTTAAATGCAGTTAAATGGTTGGTTTGCATTTAGTGTTTGAAACGGAAGTCGTTTTGTTGCATTATAAGTTATGAAACATTGAAGATTACTGAGAAGTTTGTTGCGTGTGTCTTGCAGTCAACGTATTACTTTTGGGCTCTGCGAAATAACTAACACACAGTGATGGTTTTCTGTTTAGGAATGTCAGAACACCTCAAACATATGTTTCATCAATGGTCATTATCATAGATGGCTAGTTAGCATAGCATCAATACTAAGTTAGATTCATGGTTGAACTGGCAATTGAACTGTATAGCGTATTGTTGTGGACGTAACTTCCACAATGGGGCAAAGGATGAGTCAACGCAAAAGATGAGGATTAAGAGAAATGCCACCTCGGCAGTCTTTCCGTTAATCTATTCATAAGACGTGTCGATGTACACCATTTCCAACAGACATTGGCAGTATTCTGTTTTATTGTAATAGGTAATTGGCTGCATGACAGTCGAGCTTTCAAGACACTCTTTAGAACACACTGTATCTAAGGCTAATGTGCCCCCTTCCAAGAAAAATGAATGGTGCATCTTAATTCTGCATGAAAATGTATAAATATTTTCTAACAAGCATGCTTGACACATCTTTATAATCGCACACCCTCGGTACCACAGACATTGTCCCTCCCTCCCACACACCAAGGTTACATGGGCAAGTTATAGAGGCATGCTAGTGTGCCCACACGCAATAGCTGACCTAATGTTTCAGCTGTGAATCTGACAGGCACAGTGCACTCCTGATGACATAAGGGTGTCAAGTAGATGCCTCTTTCTGTCTGTAACTTGGCATCAAAGTGGCTTGCAGATAATAAATTGCAGCACGTGATTGTGAGGTCATTAGTGTGAACGCCCTCAATGTGATCGTTTTACTAACTATAACTTGCTTTTGTTCAATAGCGCGTGGTATTCCTGAAGCAGCTCTCAAGTGGCCTCCTCCTCGTCACTGGTAAGGATGACTTCTTGGCAGTTTAGATCGTTGTTCAACGTGCATGTGCCGCTAGATGTTTACTATTTGTTATTTTTTTTGTATTCTTTTGTAGGCCCTCTGGCTTTGAACAGAGTACCCCTGCGCAGGGCTCACCAGAAGTTTTCAATTGCTACCAACACAAAAATCGACATCTCTGGCATGAAAGTCCCCAAAACTCTGAACGATGCCTACTTCAAGAAGAAGAAGCTGAGGAGACCCCGTCACCAGGAGGGGGAGATCTTTGATACAGAGAAGGAGGTGAATTAACTTTGATATTCTCTTAAATACCAATGACTAATAATATATATATATATTTATTTATTTTTTAAATGTTATTGATACCGCCTGACTCACTGGTTTTCTCATCGTCTCCATCTCCAGAAGTACCAGCTGACAGAGCAGAGGAAAGAGGACCAGAAGGCTGTTGATGCTCAGCTCCTGCCCCTCATCAAGAAAGTACCTCAACTGAAAGGGTACCTGCGCTCTTCCTTCTGCCTGTCTAATGGAGTGTACCCACACAAGTTGGTTTTCTAAATGTGCTGTAATAAAGAGTACCATCATATAATACTCTCCTGCCTCGTTTGTGCAGTAATGCTGTTCGTGTAGACTGCTTAAATGTTTCCTACCATTTAAGTTGCAACATGGAATATGACCTGTAATTCAACCAAAAATGGCATTCAACTTTTGTTATGTGAATTTGCCATTGCCAGGTTTTATGGCGTCGTGCAGATGAAACTATTTGAGATTCTGAAATGGGTCTCAACTGTTTTCTCTGAAAAAGCTCTCGGAGTTGCAGCATGTTGCACTTGTTGACGTTAGTGTTAGACACTTGACGTGCCAGAGGTTTTAAACTCCATATAAGCATGTAGACTACCGTGGATAATACAAAATGATTTCATCCCAATTGCGATGTTAAATAAACTGAATATTTTATTATATAGGCTGAACTAAATACACTTTAAAATTTGCATATAGAAAATGGCATACCTGTGAAGCTTGCTGAAATTTATTTACAATATAGAATCTCATCAAAACATGACTAGTATCTGTTGGTGTCCTGGCTTAATGTATAATGATGCAGTGCAATGAAATGACCACACCAGCCATTGGACCCAGAAAGCTTAACAGCTATGCTTTAATAAAAAAAAATGACATGTCTAATGTAACAACACAAAAATAAATACAAGTGTTTCATCTCTTTAACATGGCCACATTTGATTTTCTTTTTAATCCTCAAAAACAGAACAAAGTAGAAAGCAGCACAGAAAAAGGCAGCGGCCCCTTGCCAAGGAATGATAAGTGCCTTTGTCGAATCAGTCAGTAATGTACATAGTCAGCCGGTGTTGAGAATTGTTCCCTCAGCCAGACTTGAACAGCAGAATAGCCACCTGACCCAAGTAGAAGTAAATGAAATGCTTCGTCTCATGAGTCACGTAGCTGCCAAAGTTCCTCCCAACGATGCAATGCCAGGTTGGGTTGTATTTCTTGTCAAACTCCTGCGGGAAGAAAAAAACAGTGTTCAAATGTGTATGGACAGACATGCTGGAGGTGTGAAGAAAAGATGAGAATATATAGCATAATGTAGCATGGTAGATGTTAAAGAGAAAACTGACAAACCACATTTCCTATTTGTGATTTAAATGTTACATCTCAACTAATGAGTGAATTTTTTTTTTTTTTTTAATATAACATTTTAGCTAGAAGTACAAGTATATTAGTTTCCCCTCAGAACAAATGTATTATTACTCTTCGAAGTTAAGACTAAGTACTATGTCACAATTGATCAAACTCAAATACTTTACAATCATTCTCAGCAATGATGTTACTGAGTAGAAATACATAGTGAAACTATTTTCTATCTTGTGTTTTGTTAGATAACATTTTATTTGATAATTGTTGTCCCAGTCAACCCAAGAGAACTGGAAGAGTGGAAACTATTACCAATACCAGGCAGGGTGTTTATCAACACCCAACCTCAAATCACTGGTTGCTGCCAATTGTATGTATTAAAAAATATATATAGTAAATTATTATGGAGATGCGTCAGCAGCACTTGTACCTTCTTGATATATGCAGCGATGTCCTTCTCGATGTTGTACTTCTCCAGGGCCTGCGTGGCGCACTCCACTGCGTCCTGCTGCATGTCCTCCGACATGTCCGCATTTTTTATCACAGCCTTTCTTTCAGACATGGTTGCCCTGGGAAACCAAAACACAGCGGAGGATTTATCATCTTCACGGGCGCCTTGGCGCAATAGACTGCCCCCCTCGGTCCGCATCAGCCTCATCGATTGATTAAAACGAAACCGTTATGGAGCACACAACGTTACAGGGGGATCGTCACCCAGTTAAGTCAAAACACCGGTTAATCGGTGACGAGGTTATCGTTACATAATAACCGACATATCGGAACTGGCCATTTCTACAAGTGTTGCATAACAACTTCCATCAGGGGTTCAATGGATGCGCGCTCTGCGTAGTTTCTATGGATACGCGAGACATTTGAGATTATCGTCTCAGTTTTAGCCGACAGCTTTTCACCAAGAATCCTGTCACACGTCAAGCTGCCAACAAAAAAAAAAAGAACAAAACACAAGTGCCTGACGCTGGAAAGCAGCGATCAGAGCCAGCTTCGCTCCAAAACAAACACCGCATCTTCATACTTATAACGTCACGTTTGTCGTGAAAATTATTTCACGATAAAACAACGTTGTCTGAATTAAGGTATCATTAGGGGTGAACGGTTTACGAGCAACACGTCGCCACATGCACATTCAGCGATGATTAGCTAATAACTAACTAGTTAGCTGTTGATTCGCTCACGTTAAAGAGCGCGATGATTAGTTAGCTGCTCATTCATCCCGTAGGAGGAAGGAAAGGAAACACACCGTCTGACAGTAAGCACGAATGATACCAGTTTAACAATACTTAAAACTGAATAAATTCACCACCGTACAACTTTATACATGGCACAATGATTACATGTACTTACTCTTCTCCTGTGTATAGTGTTTGTCTAGTTTAAAATAGAAGACAGCTCCGGTTGTGGCAACTCCCGCGAAGTGGTTGACACAAAAGTAGTGTGGGTGTGTAGGGGTGAGAGACTGCTGCTCTGACGTGTTCCCATTGGCCGGTATTATTGCACCGGGCGCTGTCATTGGCTAATGCAGGTCCATCTTTCGGGTGTTTCTGCCCGCATTTTGTTTCAGACCATCCTGCCTTGCGACACGACCGTTGCCGGGGCAGCCCATGTAAATAACTTGCTAGGGGCAAGTTGTGAGCGAGACTGTCCTGTCCGTGAGTCATTGGCCGTACCACCGTACCAACTTTTTTGTAAATAAAATAAATAAAAACGAAGGCCTACCCAAATAATCAAACTATTTTGTCGCAAAAAATATAAATTACATAGCATGTTTTGAACTGGGGACGTTTCTCGTATAATATATAACCTATATTAAAAGTGTATAATTAATGGGTAATTCATCTAAAAGTCATGGTGTAATAGGATTTATCATATTTATGACAAAAACCATACAGGCACTTCAGTCAGCTAAGGGGTCCTTTGGATAGGAAGCGAGAGGGGGCGTGACGCTCATGGCTCTAACTGCAACACGCAGTGACATTGCTTTCAGGTGGGTAAAGGTGGTGAAAGGCTGTATAAAAGTAACAACACAGATGTATGCATCATAATAATAATAATAATGCATTTTATTTATAGACGCCTTTCAAAACACTCAAGGACACCTTACAAAATCAACAAGGAAACACTCAATCCATTAAAACAACCAAACAGAGCAGCAAACAGTAAAAACATCATAATACTATTAATAAAATGAACAGGCAAAGCAAAAAAGAAGGGCCATTGCACAAGAGAGAAAAAAAAAAAAAAAAGTTAAAGCGAGTAAGCCTCTCTGAAAAGATATCATGAGCAATAGTATGTTGATAAGTTATTACACAGTCATAGTATGTCATGTCCAGAATATTCATAGTATAGAATGTCAAAATAAGTCATAAAACGGTATTGGTAATGTAAAAAAATAAAAATAAATCATAGCATCTCAAAAGAAACAAGAAATGAATAAAAACATTGTATAATTTGGTTATCAAATTTTATTTTCTTAAATATTTCCAGCAATATTTGCAATCATCCACATTCAAAACTGAATTGACATCCTGATCCTAATCAAGTTTTGTGTTACAGATTAAGATCTATATAATATCTATTTTTTTTATCCATCGCCCCTGAAAGCACAGAAAATGTCCTGAACACGTGTTATTATTTCCACACAACCACATAAATTCTACCAGTGTAACAGTCATATTCACATATCAAACAATAACTGAGGAAAATGTATTCTCATTTATCTAAAAAAAAGAATTACCTTTATGTTCCAAATTAGCGCACATAAGCAGAAACTGAGCCCAATAACCACCAATACCGGATGTTAAATTCATGAGTTTACCCAAAAATGGAAGATAAATACAAGTTTAAAAACACACACTCTTAAATGTCCATGGTGAATGAGATTTTTTTTTTTTTACTAACTACTATATAACTACTAACATAAATAAGTAGCAATGCTGCTGTGTTGTCTGAATGTGAAACAATTAACCATTAAAAACCATCCGCTCAGCCAGTGTGTTAAAGGGTCTTACGTTCAAGGCAAAATGCCCTGATAATAGTCCACCTCGTTGTGGTGGACTATGGACAACTGTAATTGAAGATAGTTCACTTTAAGATTACTCTTATTATTATTATGGTAAAATTATAATAAGCATTTAAAAAAATGAAATGTACAAGTGTGATCAAAAATACATTAAAAGATGCATGACCATGGAGAATTAACCCGTTTCTAAAATAAAACATCTTGTGTGCGTAGAAATGTCATTGAAGGGGGCGTTTTCAATTCAAGAATAATACAGTAAATACATTTAAATGACTTTCATAATTGTTTCAACATAGTTGAATGGCGCACACACACACACACACACACACACACACACACACACACACACACACACACACACACACACACACACACACACACACACACACACACACACACACACACACACACACACACACACACACACACACACACACACACACACACACACACACACACACACACACACACACACACACACACACACACACACACACACGCACACGCACACGCACACGCACACGCACACACGCACACACGCACACGCTGAACTGTAAACCTTTGCTTCACTCGCTGCGCTCCTTCGGCTCTCTGTATTTGTAGTGGATGTATTCAAAGATGTCTCTCTCACTATCCACCAAAAGAGGCTCCCCTGCCACACCTACAACAGGTCCACAAAGTAAAAAAAGATATTAAAAGCTTAAAACACCAATCATTGGTTAAAGACTCAAGCCAGAAGAACAGGGTTGAGCAGGTTCATGTCACACCTGACTGACTCACCAGTGACCCCTACTGGCCGTATGGTGTACTCGTTAAGAGTGAAGCCCTTCTCCAACGCATGAGTTCTCATGGTTTTATTGAAGATATCACTTCCAGTGAAATAGAGAACTCCACAGTAGTACTGGTCCTTGGGAATTAACCTTGGGCAAATGGAGAGAGGACAGTTAGAGAGAAGGAACAGACAGTGGATGAATGTGTGTGTGTGTGTGTATGTATGTATATATATATATATCTCCAAATACCCAAGCCTGTTTCGTATTGTGGTAGGTGGAAATAATGTTTTGATTTAGATGATCATAGATCTGAGCAATAAAAAGCAGGGCACCTAATATCAATACGTCTGTGAAGGTATTCTTCCTCATCTTCGTCACTTTGCTGCAGCTGGCAGACTCCCTAGGAAAACAGGAACAAGCACATTGTGACCAAAGTCACACACTTCATGGGTTGGGTACATGACTGAACACTGGGTACATTACTGCACTGCCTCACCAATCACCAGACATGAGATGAGACAGAACTGTATTTATCCCAAAGGAAATTCTTATAAGTAATTATTCTAAGTGATACTAAGTGCCTTGTGCATAACATTGAGATAGATATTGTCATTGATTATTGAAAAGTAAAACAAGGTTATATTGCAAATAAAAAAAGAATGAAGCACCGGCCTCACCATGAACTTAGTGTCTCCTTTGGACATTGTGTCGGTCACAAACCCAATGGACTCCAAATGCTCTACCACTGCATGAAGGAGCTTGGGCTGGAAAATAAAAAGATAAATGAAGTTGCCAAATTAATTAATTAATAGTCAAAACATGTCACAAGTCAAACTGCAATTAATAGCAACATGAGAGTTGTATCTATTGCTCCAGAAGAGAAGAGTCTTACCTGCTTCTGAGTCTCAGAGGTGTAGTCCGGGTGGGTCAGCAAAATATCAATATCACCACTCGATGCTGCACCTGGAAATGATCAACAAGTGAATCAATACAACAAGAGTTCAAACTGCTGCCATTAACTGAACATCACCTTGAAGGGGAAGGTTTTACCTCTCCTGTAGCTTCCACAGATTGTCCCGATATAATCTGTATCGATCTCCTTCAGCTCTCCAATAATAAGAGTCTAAACGAAACAACAGTGTAAGAAAACCCTCAATAAAAACAAAAGCAAAAACGTAAATGCTTCATCTTCACCTCCATCTGTTCCATTTCAGCACGCGGAATCCTTTTCTCAAATTCCTCAAAGTACCTGAAGGCAGCAAAATCATTCATGACACACACACAACTCATGTATCCCTTGAAGATATTCAATAATTTATTTAGGTAGAAATGAATAACAGCATTCAGCTGAACTTACTTAAGTCCGAGCTGTTGATGATGGTTTAGCTTGCTCTCAATCTTTTTCAAATCTAAAAACAATGAAGAGGAATGCTCATTTCAAATCATACCAATGCCAGGGCCAAGACTAAAGAGCAAACATTGTTTTAAAACATTTCTAATAAAGAAACTGAACAAACCTTCTAATGTCTTCACCCCTTCATCAAAAAACTTCCTGGCGGCAGCAGGGCTGAAGTCAAGACCAAAGAGATGCACTTTGTTACATGAAGCACAAACAGTAAAACTACACACACATCTTTAACCTTCCTTGCATCCCCCGTGCCTCAGTCCAGCTGCTGAATAGATAGGTTTTGACTTTGATATTGATTAACAAATTAATCTCCACATCACCCAACATCACGGGCTAGGCTCTATTAGCTCGCTCCCCTCCATACCCGATTCCAGTGACTCTGGTGAGGAAGTTGATAGAAGAGCTGGTGTCATCTTTTCGGATCTAGAGGAAAATATAAAAATAGCACATTAGTTTATGTAAGACTGTTTAAATTGAGCTACTATTAAACACTTATTTATGCAGCGTGGCATGGACTACCACGGCCCAACACTCACCTTCTCCAGTTTCTGTAGCGTGCCAGTTTGTAGGAACTCGTCAATCTTTTTTGCTATTTGAAGCCCAACACCATCCTGTTGACGTGTGAAACAAGCACAAGGGTTCCAAATGAACAGTGTGATCTGCAGCAGTTATGTTAGTTGAGCAGAGTAGTGCTGTTGACAAACAAAGGCTACAGTGGAGGGCGTCACATGACCAAGAACAACAAAAACAACATTATTTGTCTTCTCTCCAGCAACATGGGCACATTAGCTGGAGAGAAGGATACTTTTCCAGTTTCAAAGGCAGCAGAACTCTGAATTAAACTGTTGGGGGAAGCAGCCGAGGCCAAATCAGCTCTCTGGATCGAGTTCCACACAGACAATACAAAAATGACTTTGGACGTAGCGCATCTGATCCAATCACCACACCAAATTACCAACAACATCCAAAAGTGTGGACATGGCATGCCACCACAAAAATATGTTCTGACTCACTGTTTATAAAGTGAAACATGGTGTGTTGGGTCATCAAGCGAGTCTTCTTCTATGATGATAATAATCATGATCATCCGTTACACTAACCCACCATCAGACGCGTATAAAACGTAACAGAGGATTTCTTCATAAAGCAAGTACTGTGATGGACGCATCGATAAGCAGATGCAAGCTAAAGGGCGAACGGGTGACATGATGCACATCCAATAACAAAACCTTCATACTAAAAAACATACTGAACAATAGTGAGCAGTATATCAGCAGCACCATCCATCTTCCACTATTACTAGAGGTGTAATAATGAGTCACATACTTGTACTTAAGTCACAACTTTGATGATGAATCGACTTGACAAAGACCATAAAAGATTTGCAGCTCTCCTTGGACTATTTCTTGCACTGTTTATTGTTTAATGTTACCACCATGACAAATTCCTTGTATGTGAAAACATGTGGCAATGAATGGTTCTGATTCTGATGTAAACACCAACAACACGTGACTTCACTTGGACTTGAGTCAATTGACTTGAACATACTTAAGGTATCCAGAATGTGTGGCTGATATTTACGGGAGATGCAAATGGGATTACATTTGCCGACTCGTTTGGGACTTGAACACAACAATCCCGTGGTCCCACCACTGCCAGTGACCATTACAACCTTCCAGAAAGGGTAGGATTTATTGCAGGACTCGACACGGCATTGCTGCGTTTCAGTTTGCCAAACTGTGTTTGTGTGATGTTTTTATTTTATTTTTTATAAAAAGGCAAAAACTAAAGAGCCCTAAAACCAAATCTAGTGTACATACCAGTTTCTTGGCCTCGTCACCATTTTTTAATTTGTTTGGGTACTTGGAGATGGAAGATGCAGCTTTCCTAGAAAGAGAATCAGCAAAAATATTTGCAAAAGAGAGACAAGGTTTAAATGACACGTCAAACCTTTGTTTGTTGGATGCCTCAACCGAACTTTTACTAATCACAATTACACAATTACTACACTATTAATATGGCATCAATACATACATGCACCATGCAATAAACCCTAAAACAATCTAAATGATTTTAGAGCAGTGTTATTTTAACTTTATGGTAATTTGGAAGGCTGTAATTGTATCGACAGCATTACATTTGGGTTTGTTCTGTTTGTGAAGACCTCAGCCTCGAACAAAGCACACGTCACTGCCGAGCTTACCTGTACGCGTTGTACTTGTGTATTGCCCTGTTGACGTTTTTCTCGTAATTGGCCAGTTCTGGAAACAGAAGACAGACATCGTGTGACTTTATGAAGATTTACCTCACGCTCCTGCAGTTTATCGACACTACTTTAAGAAACCGCCAGCTCAGCTCAGCTCAGCTGAAGGCAGGAGCCATTTAAACTGCATCCGAGCCGAGACACTCGGTGTGCTTCACGCACACCGGATGACAAACGCGAGTCAGAAACATTATCCTTTAGCACATTTGTTTTACAAAATATGGCAACTATGCAAAGGTATTTAGATATTTGACTTAAAAACAGAGCTCGTGCGTCGCGCTAGCTACCGTTAGCTGAACACAGCCGTCTCTCTTCTGCACGTACCGGTGAGAAAGTCTGTTATTCCCTCATTCGGGGATTCCTGTGGCGCTTTCCTCTTGCTCATCGTGTCTTTGGCGAGCTCTCAAGTATCCTTTAGAAACTTTAACGAGTTAATGTGCATGCAAAAAATATTAAAAACCTTTGCAATCCGTCTAGCATGGAGATGCTAACATTAGCTAGCACAAGCTGAACAATGACCGAAAGACGTCGAGGGAGGGGGGCGGGGCGTGCGTCGCACGTCATACACACACCAAGATTTAAAATTACTTCTTCCGCACTCAGCAGCACACACATAAGGTGTGTACACACTGTACTACATTGTACGTTTTAATACACAATAATGTAAAAATATTCATATACTATAACTTCACAAAAATATGCATTATTGAAAAAAATGCCAGCCAGTTTTACACAAAGACAAAACACATTTAATCAAATACTCTTTCATACACTAGCAGTTATTACCGATGAATGTACAGTGCATCTGCATACATATGCATATTGTTCAGTAGCATGTATTGTTCTTAAAGTAACTGATTATCAGTAACCTCAATGGTTGACCACACACTTATAATTTAATTAATGATGATGATAATGAATAAACAATCATCTATTTTACAAGGTTTAGCGTTCTCTTACATAATGCAACTACAAAATAAAAATGAATCTCAATAAAGCAGTGAATTTACAGGACCATCTCCTCCTCTTCCCTCCTCATGTGTTAGGAATCTATTTTTATGTAAACTTTGTCCCTGGAGAATATTTTAATGGCCTCCTCTATTTCAGAGAGCCTGCAATCAAGATGAGCCCGACGCGTTTGAACGCTCAGAATGTCTGCTTTGAGAGGGAGGGACAGCAGCTCGGCCACAAGGGAGCGATGGGCTGAGGAGACATAAAAAACAGCAGAATTAGAGAAGCAGATATCTACTATACATGTAGTACTCTAATCGTATGTTGGTCATTAATTACAAGGGCAGAGATAAAGAGTTACAGAGACATACTCTCTTTGAGGGATGTCAGAGTTTCCCGTCTCTCGCTCTCACACATCAGGGTGTGACCAGCTGGGACTGAGGGATCGGGTGCGTTCCTCCTCTTCTCCTCCGCCTCTTTATGCCACTGCTCCTTCCTTTCCTCAAGACTTGAGTGTGCATGTAATAATCGGTGAGAGGGAGAACCAAAATGAGCCACAGCTGTAAAAGAATCCTGTTTTCACCAAAGTGATTACTAGTGTAAGGTGAGCAGGTAAGACCCTGCAGAAGGATACTCACTACTGAGGCACCTGTCCCTTGACTGCACTGGGGACGGGCTTCTCTCTGAGGCTCGTCAGCGACTGGGACCGACGCAGCACAGTTTTTCCAGCAGAGCGGGCATTGTGTTTCACAAAGTTTATCGTCTGGCCCTGCACCTGTAACTGCATCCACGTATCAACAACGTAAGGAATCAAAACAAAAAGGAAATATTGTGGATACAAGGCAAATTGAGAAAAATGCACATTTGCGTCATATTGACTATTCTCACTTGCAAGTTCAGGTCCGGTATGGAGTTGCAGGAGGCCGGGCGTCGCAAAGCTACCGGAGAGGTTTTTGAGTGCAACCTTGGGGTGTCAGTTGAGTGGGCCTTCAGAAAGTTTTGACACTGTGGTTTAGAAGTTGGACTGGAAACCTGCACCAAAAAGGACTGGGTTAAAAGTGAGCCAGAGCAAATACTAATAACTCAAGGACTTGCGTCTTTCACAGACTTGCTTCCTTGCCTGTAGCTGGACCATCACCCTCGATGGGACGTCCTGGTACTTGGAGGAGGTCCAAAGAGCTTTCACGGGAACCGGACGAGAGTGTGCTCTCTCAGCCTCCTGCTCCTTGCAGCGTCTCTGGATCTCCCTGAGCCGACGCACGTTCTCTTTACCAAAGTCCTGTGCCCGCTGCTCTGAGGGTCAGGAATCACAAAAGTTGTCTCAATCACTTTTACATTTTTGTACGGGGTTAGTGGGCTAAATCAAACTTTGACTTGTTATAATCATAATCATAATCAGAACCATTTATTTGCCAGGTATGTTACACATACAAAGAATTTGTCATGGCGGGTGGTGCATACATTAGACAAACAACAACAATCAACACAGTGCAGAAATAGAAACATATTAAATTTACACGAGAGTATAAAATATAAAACAAAGTGCATAGACAAACAGATAACAGTACTGTAGATATATATTATACCCACTCAAATATGGAAAAGCTAGAAATAATATGCAACAGCGACACCATCATCCTTACTCTGTTTGGGAACGGGGGTGATGCCGACGCCATCGAGTTTGAGCAGCTCCCCCACGACCCCTCTCCGTCCTCGTTCCAGAATATGAGTGGCACCAGGGCCGATACGGGGAGGGTGCGCCAGGGTACGAGCACTGTAGCAGCCGGGGTACAACACAGGGTCTGGGGCGAGGGGCCCCGAGAGCAGGGCCAAAGTTCCATTGAGGTTTCCCTCTAAACGGCCACGGGCTGGAGAAAGGACAAACTAAACAAGGTCACTCGAGGCTTAAAGAGTTCTCCAAATATTCAAACACGTGATGAGAATTTATTCTAAAATTGAAGTTCCCTGCATGTGACGGCTCCTGGGCCTCTTTTACTATCAGCACTCGTTGATGTCAATAGACTAACTCCAAAACGTCAAGCCGTGTTAACGCAATATCTAACAAAACAAAGTATTAATCTTAAGCTAATAAATAGATATTACATTTACTGCCATAAAATCACTTGAAACCAACATTGACTGTCTTAGGAGGGGGAGGGGGGGGTATTAATGTAGCTGAGTGACTGCATCTAACCTGAAGCAGGTCGTTTGTAGTACTGAGGAAACAGAGAAGGATCTGGGGGGATTGGCCCAGATATTGAAGAAGGTCCCTCACACATCAGAAGCTGCAGTGTAAAATGCAAGGGGGGGGGGGCAACAGTAGAAAGTTAAGGCAGCAGCTTGGCCACAGTCAAACAGTCCATGATGAATGATGAAGCTGTAGTAAACAAACAATGGTTTACTCAGCCTGCAGGTGGTGTAATAACTGCATTAATTGTATTATTCAGGCTCATAAACCAAATCACAGATGAATGAACAAGGCCCCGCAGAAGTGTAGTTCAGTTCAGCTGTGTAAACGAATGCATGAATGAATAAATATTTGTTTAGCTCATACGCAGAACGCCTGCTCGTGCATTGCTTGCTAACGCTAACGTTAGTTAACTAGGTTAGCTAGTTAGTGAGCTAGTTTGTTGTGAAGTTAGCCGACGTTGATCAACGAAACGTATGTTCCTCCTCAGGAAACCTGCGTCTAAATTACTGCAACTTGTTAACACTGCATTATCGAAATGAATCAGCTAGTTTACCTTGAATCTATCGTGTTTACCAGTTGAGGGTTTTCTTCACGCAGGCTGATGACGCTGAGGTATCTAACGTAACGACGCTTGTCACCATAGCAATAGGCACCGCGCACAGAGCTAGACCTGACAGAAGAGAACCTCCCTCCCCCACCTATGTTTAAACATCAGACACAGCGGAGGATTCATAAGAGCATAAGAACAAATATTGTGTTACTGCCCACTAAATCACTTAATGTAGTTGTCGGTTCAAATTGTGTCGCATTATTTTGGTGACTAGCCACCAAGGGAAATACAATTGTAGACTTGGGCATAATACGTAACTACTGTATAAGTTAATGGTTTTACACGCCGGTGTTGACCTGCCGCCTCGAGCTCTAGCAGGTGTTTTTCTATTGTAATCCTGTGGGTGTAATAACAACCGTATAGTTTTATCCCCGAGTAATGTCTTGAAGGTTCATAGCATTAGATACACAATTTATCAGGGATATTAGCTAGGTCATTGCCCCCCCCGAGTCTTACACCAAAACAAATGTAGCATTTCACACTGGCAGTGGCTGTATATAATATACAATAATGTATAATAACATAATTTAAATTATATTTTATATTATTATATGAAATCAAAATATATATTATATTATATTATAGCCAATGCCAGTGTGAAACGACATATACATTATGTAATATATACACACAAACTGCGACATGTAAGCGTAATTCTTAGTGAATTATATTATAATGTATATTATTGTATGTATATATATATATGTGTGTGTGTGTGTGTGTGTGTGTGTGTGTGTGTGTGTGTGTACACACACATACAGCAAAACTAGTTGAATGATTAGAGAGTTGTTGTCCTTTCACAGAGCAGTACTGTGTGACATCAACTCATAATTCATATAGACAGATGGCTCCTCTTGATTCTGATGACCTATAACTAGCATTATTTAGACATATGTAAAAGAAAAATAAAAAAATAGTTATTTCTTCGGTCTACGAAATGTCAAAGATACCATCAAACTGATTGCAAAAGGTGTTCAATTCGGGTTGATACAAACAGGAGACAAGCCACCAACGTCTTGTTTTTATGTGTCGTTAGCATGTTTCTCAATGTTCCCTTTTCTATTAATATCATATGATTATATGATCACAAATCGAACACCAAATATCTTCTCAATGTTGTGTGTCACAACGTGCGAAAACCCTTTACGAACAGCATAACTAAGTAAACTGTGAGTTTCCCTTTTGCTCAATGTCATTAGCAGAACGCCCCGCCCTCGACCGGAGGTCTGACTCGCGCCTGCCCAGTGTGCGTTGTCTCCGCTCTCTCCTTCACTGTGGACCCGCTGCTCAGAAACAAGCGCCGTCAGACTCTACAAGCTCCGCCCCACAAATAAAGGTAAGAAATAACTGACTTTAGCTATTGTTCCTTTACCAAGAAAAAAACCAACTTATTCTTATAGGTCGGTTCGTATGCGTGACGATTTAGCTGTTGATAACTGTCGCTCCTTGACTGTCGGGGAGAAATGAGTCACACATAAAAAGAGTGTGTGTGTGTGTGTGTGTGTGTGTGTGTGTGTGTGCCTGTGTGAGTGTGTGTGTGTGTGCAGCATGCAGCGGGTAGGTATGCCAGGGTTTTAATGCCAGCTCAGGCCTGTATGTGCTGTTGGTGTAAATAGTGAACTGCTTATATAAACACACAAAGGGAGTTTGCTGAATGTATTTGCGTAAATGCGATGCAGATGGCACAGATGTCTGTTGCCGTTATGAAGTAGCATATTTGACCATTGCGGCGCAACATCCAGAAACAGCTGAGATTAGGTTTTGTGTTATTGTTGTTTTTAAGTTAATCTTCGCAGTGATGGGAACCCCTCAGCGGACACCAGAAGTCTCACGGACGCACGTTTAATGGAAACCAGACGGGCGACGCATCTGGCGAATCGAAATATACTCGTCCGCTCATGTCCCAGGACGGCGCAATGTCACAAATCTTATGTCACCGTCTTATCTGAACGTCGAGAAGCACAAAGTCCGCGAACAGCTCAATAAGGACCGTTATCTTTGGCCACTCTATGGCACATTTACGCATGCACTCCTTCCTCCTATATGCAGAAAAAGAGTGACCCATGCTGAGTGTTCATTGGGCAAATGAAACATCATGCTCAGTTTAGAGGAATGAGTTGAAGTTAAACAGTTTAAAACAATTTGATATTAGGTGTTTTAACTTCTTTTAAAGAGCGTTGCTCTCCGCCTCAGAGCTTAAAACCACACTATAGGCTGCTGCAGTGAGCCTCATATCACACTGTTAAGAGCTCACACACGGTCTGAACAGTTGTCAACATACGCATTGAAAAGCTCTGGATGCCGGGAATACATCACACTATGGAACAATTTCATCCCACCTCACACTCCTTATGCTATAAATTGTCTTGGTGAAACCTGACTGCACTTGACCTTATCTCACAGTCACACATTCCCCCGTTATACCACGCACTGGTTTCACCTTATCTGAGGGTCCGGCGAGTGTTGGGCAACTGCCTGTTTACACAATTGTATAGTTATTTTTTTTTTAGATCAGCATGCTCATCAAGAAGGGGATTATCAGGGTTAGTCTTTGAACCGAGATGAAATTCTGTTGGATACATTTTCTAAATTGTTGCTAAACATGTTGAAATAGTAAGGCAGGTGAATGACCAATACCAATTCTTATGATTGTTAAGACTATTATATTAAATTAAATATAAAAAACATCCGACACACTGGCCTCACTTTTACAAATACAAGAGGTGGCTTTTCTATAATTTGTATCAACACAAATTGAACACCTTTGGTTCTCAATGGGTTTGCTGGAAATGATGACATTTCGCAGACAGGAATGGAGTATTAGTTATAAGTCGTCAAAATCAAGTGTAGCCATCTGTTTGTATGACTCGTGAGTTGATGTACTACTCGGTTAGGACAGACAGCTCTCTTACCAGACACTTGTTTTGCTATGTGTGTATATATATATGTACATATACATGGAGAGATATAATTTTTCTGCGTCTGATCGTTGACAACCACACAGTCCCCGTGTTGTCCGTCATTTTGACCTTTGAGCTCAGTCAGGCTGTCGGCTGGTTGCTGCTCATGAAAAACACTGGCAGCAGTTTGTTTGTGTGTGTGAATACAGCGTGGAGGTACAATAAAGGCGAATGGATCTGTTTTTCATACGGGATTTAATAGGCTGAACCTGCTTATCATATGCTGAGACTCCTAAGGGTGGCCACACCTTTTGTGATTGTGGGCTGGTAAATTCATTTTCTATCAAAATAACTACTAAACAGTTAATTGGCCAATGGGCCCACATAAAAGATTATGATGCAAATGTCAGTCTATTATTAAGCTGCACCAATCCGAACGGGCATAACCTGTTTCTGTGCAAACAGGTTAAGGCATAGATCATTTCACTCAGCCTATATCTAGGGTTCAAACTAGGTCGTTCAATATTCATATACTGCAATTTCTTTGAAATATGCTCCAGCCACATTCTAGTTTATTTTTAATAATTGAGACATTTCAAAACAGCCAGTGGGCCGCAGTTTGGCCACCCCAGTCCCAGTCACATGGGTTGTAGTGTTGGGTTCACCTGGGCTAAATTTAGAGCGCCGTGCTCGAGACCGAGGGACGAAGGCCAGGAGGGGAGAGGGTCAAACATGGGGAGCGAGGTGGAGAGGATCAGGAGAGAAGTGACAAAGACAGTCAACGACTTGCACCGTGGTCAGCGAAAAATGCGGGTCAGCTGGCACACTTTTAGCTCAGCGTTTGAGAAAGAGCGACACTGAGGCAGGCAGAGACGGACAGGACTTCATCACACAGACATGCTAAAGGAACATGCGAACACTCACAGCCAATTCTCAGACAAGCCCACGTATTGTGCCCAGTGCTGGACCTCTTGCCAAAAGTTTCCCCATTGTCGACCCCCTCCCCACCCCTCCCCCCTTCCCCTTCCCCTCTCTCCTCCGAGGAGTCATGGAAGGGAAAGGAGCGGTGTGCGAGGTACAGCAGGACGAGGCAGGAAAAGGCAAGCAGGCAGTGAACAAAGGCCACTGTGAGACGTGTCAGCACCACGCACCCACGGGACATGGTGAGTGGGGGGCGGGGTGGGGGAGGGAGGAGCAGAGAGGGACAGCATCGTCAGGGTCCCTGGACTGAGCTTTGGCCGCAGTGACATATGCCTTGTGAGGGCCACACTTGCACATCTGTGACATTTTTCCATCTTTGTCAACTCCAGTGTTTCGATTGCAGCGACAGAATTGTTTTATTTTTCAAAGAAAAGTTGAGGTTATAAGCAAAGTCTCCATCTTCTGCAAACAAACCACAAAAAGATTTGAATGGTGAATAGTAGCAGGACAAAAGCACAGAAAGGAGCGATGAGTCACCAGTAAAACATTAAAGCAGCTTTGGGTCATAAGTGATTCTAAATGTTTGCATGCAAAGTCACCTGGTCCAAAAATGTCTTTATCTCTCACACACACTCAAACTCCCACACACACTGAGTCAGGGGACCTTGATGACCATCTGAAGCCCGCTGCACTGCAGTGGTGTGCAGGACTCGTATAGTTGCTGACTAACCAAACCTGCTGCTGCTGCTTAGGTTAGCTCTACTGCATTGGGCTGCATATTTCATAACACAACCTGATATATCTCTTTTCAGAGGCATGGCATAATTGGGGATGTTGTTCATGTTGGATGGCACAAAGAATATTTGCTCCTGTACATTTGGAGTCCCTTATTTTGCTTCGAGCATCAGTGGCATTAGTTCAGCAACATCCGCTTCTTGCTAATGGACCACTGCCAGGCAATCAATAGGGTTCACATGGAGGAGGGGGGCGGGGGGGAGGGGGGGGGGGGGGGGGGGGGGGGGGGCTGTATATCACCCTGTATATCACCCAGGCAGATGGTGAAGGTCTCCCAAATGAGACGAAGGTCATGTATACTGATGATAGTTTGCTGGTTTGCTGGACGCTATCTGCGATGCTTTGTGAGTGAACATCGTACTTCATGTCATGGCCTCAGGGCTCTCTGAGTTCACTGCTCATCTTCCTCTACGTGTCTGTAAGAGGGCTTTCAGCTTGCTAGTTGTTTGCAGCATTTGTTTGAGCGTTTTCGATTTAAAGACACTATCGAGTTGCATTATGGGAAATGCAGGAGCGTACATACATAAATACAAATTTGGATATTTCGGCCCCTGCTGCTTTACAGTTCTACCATTATTTGATATAAAAATCTGTCCCGTGAGTCCTCCAGCTTTATGAAAGCATATAAATAAATTGCTGGAGTATCCATTTAATTGTGCTTAATTTATTAAGTGTGTGCTCTTTTTTTTTCATAACCTGCACGTCTGTTTCCTCAGGCACGATGGCCGTCCCTCCTTCATACTCAGACCTGGGGAAATCTGCCAAAGACATCTTCAACAAGGGCTTTGGTAACTCCACACAACTCTCATATACATATTTGATGTATGACATGATGTTGCTGTTTCCTTGCAACCGTTTTGAATGAGAACACATGTGTTTGCTCTGCAGTGTTTATTCATGCTGCAGCTGCTTGAGAACCAAGCGGTGCAGCACAAGGATGTTAGTTTTCCACCCTTTTTTCTTTTTTCTATTTTGTTGATGTCCCTAATTTCCTGTTCTTTCCCAGGATATGGAGTTCTCAAGCTGGACGTTAAGACCAAGTCCCAGAGTGGCGTTGTAAGTACCTCTGTTGTCTCTGTTCATGTCGCCTCTCACTCGCCGAATGACCAGAATCGACCAGAATCTTCCTGTCAGAGTGCGTTTGTGCCTGACGTGTTCTCTGAGTCAGCAGAATAACATCGTCCGCTGGAGTTGGCTTCTTTTGCCTCAAACATGTTGGATCATGATGGAGGGAAGGCCGCGTTTAGTTTGCTCCAGACTTGTTGCGTGGCTATAAACCCGTTGCCATAGTAAAACCATAATGAGCCCTCGCATGCAGAGTTTCCCACATGCCGCAAAACTTAAATGGAAAGAAAGAAATCTCATCGTTGGGAATGTCTTCCCTCTGTGTCAGGTTTCTGTTTTCCATTGTCCCAGAGAGCATCTAAACACTTTCTACCTAACTTTTTCTATTTTCTCTCTTTTTTATTTACCTGCTTCTTCTTTGGACGTTCCTTTCAGATGGTAAGAGAGAGAGAAAGAGTGTGTGTGTGTCTGCGTGTGTGTGTATAAGTACCGATACGGTACTGCAGTGATACCGGTTATGTGTTGTGCGGACGATGCTCGCAGGCTTCCTGTCAAGTGTTTCTTTGCGTTCAAGCGACCCCTTCCCCCTCCTCCCCAACACCCGACATCTCCCTCACAGCCCCCGCAGTACAACCCCCCCCCCCCCGCCCCACACACACACATTTTTTTTTTACCCATCTCAAAAGGTGTAGTTTGTCTTTTAAATACCCAGCCAAGCAAAGCTGAGAGGGATTGTGCTTCAGAGGCGAGGTTCGTTTCCCTCACCTTTCTTCTTCTTTTCTCTCTCTATGTTTTCTCTCCCCTTCTTGCTTATATTCGCTGTAGTTGAGCTATAATGTGCCTTTCTGCTTACCTCCCCATCTCCTTTTCATCTCCATCACCCCCCCTTCATCACTTCGTCCCCCTCTCTGCAGGAGTTCGCCACCTCCGGCTCCAACAACACCGACACGGGGAAGTCGGGAGGCCACCTGGAGACCAAGTACAAAGTGAAGGAGCTGGGCCTGAACTTCAACCAGAAATGGAACACAGACAACACTCTCACCACGGAGATCACCATGGAGGACCAGGTGGAGTCAAATGTAGCAAAACATCAGTACATTCACTCTCAGATGAAGTATTATAAGCTCACGCCCTCCTTGTCTGTTTCTCTGCCTGTAGCTGGCTAAGGGCCTGAAGCTCGGCCTGGACGCGTCATTTGTGCCCAACACCGGGTGAGAGCAGGCCTGAGTGGGTTTTCAGTGTCTTGATTACATTAATACAGATGTTTATAAAAAACACTGACACCTCTATCTTTCTTTCCTTCCTTCTGTAGTAAGAAGAGCGCCAAGCTGAAGTCCGGCTACAAATGCGACTTTGTAAATGTGGGCTGCGACCTGGACTTCGACATGGCCGGCCCCACCGTCCACGCAGCTGCTGTGCTGGGCTACGAGGGCTGGCTGGCGGGCTACCAGCTGGCCTTTGACACGGCCAAATCCAAACTGACGCAGAACAACTTTGCCCTTGGATACACGGCCGGCGACTTCCAGCTTCACAGCAACGTGTGAGTCACTGCGGAGAGGCAGAGAAGGAAGTGACTTCCTCTGGAAGGAAACGTCCAAGTCCTTTTATGTGTGTTTCAGAAATGACGGCACAGAGTTTGCTGCCTCCATTTACCAAAAGGTGAGTGGCAACTTGGAGACGGCGGTCCACCTGGCCTGGACGGCTGGCAGCAACAACACACGCTTTGGGATCGGAGCCAAATACCAGCTGGATAAGGACGCCTCCCTGTCTGTAAGCATCGACTCCAAAACACATCACGGGCCGCTTCGACGACCACGACTGCAGGGGTTGTTTATGTTGTAATTTGTGAGTAAACAAGAGGATAGTCCTGGAAGTCTTGTGAGACTTTGTTGTGCTTTGAGCCACACAATGTTAACATGGTGGCACGGAGCTCAAAGACAAGCACCAAATATTACCGTCATAATAATGTCAAGACATTTCACAAAATGGTGTGCTGTTGGTGCTAAAAGAAAAAAGAAAAGTAGGATTCGTCCATCCGACAAAATAGTTGTTGAGACCAAAAGTGGACTGACGGACTGACAGGTCAACATCAACACGCCCATTGAGCCGCTAGCGTGGCCTTAAAAAAAAAGAACTCCCATAACTCACTCTGCACTAACCTGAGATACTCATCTAACTCCTCTGCAGTTGTTGACCGGATATGTATCCATATGTAATAAATTATGTAATTGCATCCCATCTGCCCTTCTAATGCTGTACTCACGATTGTCTCATGACGTTTCCTTTCTCCACACAGGCCAAAGTCAACAACGCCTGCCTCGTTGGAGTCGGATACTCACAGACCCTCACGCCAGGTTAGCTGATTGTTGCATTACTTAATATATTTATGTATTTTGGAACTGTTTTTAGAAACAATACAAACAGGTTTCCCGATACATAAATCTGATGTCCTCCCCGCAGGAGTGAAGCTCACCCTCTCGGGTCTGCTCGACGGGAAGAACGTGAACGGCGGCGGGCACAAAGTCGGCTTGGGTTTCGAGCTGGAGGCGTAGAGCGGTCGGTGGGAGAAGAGCGAAGAGCCTAAATGTAAAAAAAAAGAAAAACAAGCAGAGGGTCCACTCAGAGACACACAGACACAGACACACACACACACACACACAGACACACACACACACACACACACACTCGTTGGCCTTATCTCTAAAACCCAGCGCCAGTCTCCAAGACCTCCAGTACTGTAGCTTTAAAAGTATTGAGCATTATTTTCATGTCGGTTACTTTTAAATTTGACATTATAAAAAAAGCTCCTGCAGCCAACCTTTGAGCACAGATCACCAGAACACAACAAAAGACGGGGCTCATGCAAAAAATAAAAAACCCTATTCAGACAAAGTGTATTTGTGTCTTAAAACGTGTGCGTTTTTCTTTGTGGAATAAGATTTTAAGCATCTTGTTGTTCTTGTTCAGATATACTATTAGTATGATTATTAGAGGACGCTGGTTTCGGTATATTGTGGGTTTTGGTGCATGCTTTCGAAGCTAGAGAAGTTTTTTTTCTTTTCTTCCTGACTTTTCATTTTTGCATAACAGATTCAATAGAAAGCTGGGGGAGAATCGAGCAGGAAAGAGAGAGCGCGGCGGATCCTTCTCGGCCGACATTGATTCCACCTCTTGAACTTTGGGCCTTCAGTTGCCAAAAATTCTATTTTTCAGGTCCCTTTTTTTTGCGAAATGGGCCGACGTCCCCTCTTTGTCTTCATCTTGTTTTGAGTCCTGAACCTCTTCGACCGTTACCACTACATTTCCCTTTATCTGTGCTGTGCTGTGTATCGGGGAGTTAGTCAACAATTAGGACCTCAAACTGATTACTGATCAGTATGGTAGGATTTATTGAATGATTGAATAAAGAATGTTAAACACTATCATTTGTGTGCTGTAAAAAATAAATGTTTGTTGGAAATGTAAATGAAGCAAAGAAACCATCTCTTACAGTACAGTAAAATACTGTATTCAAGATACAAAGTTCACTTTCCACACTTCAGCCTCGAGTGCGTTCACAAATAAACCAGATATGCCGGACACTTGACTATGTAACTCTCGTCACACAGTGAAGTTTACCAACAATACTCACATTTTAAGTGTAAAGGGTGTTAAGCCAATACAAATGTTAATTTACAGAGTTTTGTTGCAGTTTTTACAGTTTTGCCACATTCCATACATTTGACTCAGCAAAACAAAGAAATGTTTTTAACCCATAGTTAGACCACAAATCATCCTTTTTTTCCTCCTTTTAATAGGAAAACCAGCATTATGGACCAAGCCAAGTGTGAAACACAATAAACAGTCTCAGCATGAGTTTAACACAACAAACTTCACAACACTTGCAGGGATACCGGACTGCACAATATTGTACAGGTGTTGCTGTTGTGTCAACCCTCTATGTAATTATCAATATATGTAAAAAAATAAAGAAATCACATTCAGACAGTCGTTCGGCATAGACTTAGATAGAGACTAATTTTACAGTTATAAATGTCACCAATGCCATTCAATGATTGACTTACTACAACAACAATTGCAATGAAAATGTAGGTCCAGTGAGAAACTGGATGCATATTTACATAAACACAGTTCAAGGGGACAGCTTTAGAATAAAATCTGGGATGAATGTGCATACATCTTGAAATATGATACGTATTTTTAGTAATACAAGTTCACCAAACATGGTAAAACAAATGTAACAAAAATAGTTTCAAAATAAAAGAGAAATATTGAATATATCTGTCTGTCAATTTTGGTAAAAAAGAAAAACATTTTCTCTCCCTTCTAAAGGGCCAGCAGGTTGAAGCAGCGCTCTGCAACACTGCAGGAATGTCGGTGTGATGCGACTGGTTTCGATCATCTGGTTCAGTCCGTGATGCCAATGAAAATACCCCAAAGCATATTTCATGTTTTGTTAAAATAACAAGTGGGTAGAAACAAAAATAAGATCCCCCTGATAATAATCAAAGATACATTTGCTTGGCATTCATTTTCCTCTTTTACTAGTTTAGACAGCTCCTTAATTTCATTAAGCAAATATGTGTCAGCAGCTATTACTCCATTCACATTTGTTTTCAAAACAGCTACTCCCACTTCCACCTGTAGTTTGACATCCCTTCCACACAGGGGCAGTAGAGTACCACAAGTAAGGCAAAGAATGACCCCCAATTCAGGAGAGGTCGCTGGAGAAGTTCTGGCCGCCATGCAGCCACGTCCACTCCCTCAACACCTGGGACAAAAGAAGTCATTATACATAAAACATTTTTTTTTTTTTTTAAATGATCATAAACTACATAACACAGCAGCGTGGTATCACAAGTGCGAGTACCTCCATACTGCTCTGTGAGTCCTGGATGGTGTCATGCAGCAGGTTCTGGAGTCGCCCCTCAAACGTCCTGCTCTCCTCCACAAGAGACTCGTCACTGCGGACACACACAAAGTGATTCATGCAGACTCACAACGTTGGTGATAGTTGTCTCTGTGCTTGTGTGTGTGTGTGTGTCTGTGTGTGTGTGTGTGTGTGTGTGTGTATGTGTGTGTGTGTGTGTTTTAAGTGCACTCACAACTGCTGCAAGCTGTGTCTGGGGGTCAGCAGCGGTGGCACTGAAGACGGGGTTGGTAATCCATCAGGACTCCCACTCACCGGGCTGCGGACTTTACTCTGCACAAGAGAAGACCATCCTTGACGAGTGTCTTGGCGGAAAACACTCTGAAAAGATTGGTGCTCGAGAATTATAGTCCCAGTGGAACACGGACGTTGGAGTCGGAATATTTGATGGGTACAAGGAGGGATTTCAAATAGAATCCATTGCATTCGATTGGATCGCGAAAGAGCGGGCCTAGACGAAGCTATTGTCACACAGGCCACCCTCCTCGCTAAAATGGTGCAGATTGATTGATGGATGGATTATTTTATTATTGGTTGAAATTGGTTGGTACTAGCTTCCAGAAGCACACTACGTAATCTTTCATAATCATATTGTTTAATAAGTGCACAATATGAAACTTGAAGGACAAATTTACACACCTGCTGCTGTTTTATGAATATTATTTGTAGTGACTCCAAAAATATATCCGCAAAACAATTGTATGCAATAATAATATTGTTATTATATGCAATTTATGTATCCCTAAAAGGAGATTAGGAGTGGGAGATAGTGTGTGTACGTGTACAGTTCATGTATCCTCACACAGGCCACTTTGAGCAGGTTCCAAAGCTCTCGCTGTCGTTTCTCCTGCAGACTCATCAGGACCTGCTCGCTCTCAGCCATGCTCTGGACCACGCCCTCCACCTTCGGCAGCAGCTCCATCACGCGCTGACGGCACACTGCGGTCTTACTGTGTCCAGCACGAACCACGGCGGCAATCCGAATTATCGGAGGCACAAGGAAAAAATAAGTTTTGAACAGGAAGTGCAACTTCAGCCTTTTTTAAAGACTCAACAGCTTTCATGCACAAACATGAAATAAGAAAGTCAAACTACTGAGAAGCAGTTTCAAAAAGACTAAAATGATGTAACTTTAGCTGAGAATACCCACTCACTGAATCTATGACCAACGCTGCACTATGGAAATAATTCAGTGTCTTGAGGAGCAGCTTTTACCACAAACTCTAAATACATTAAAACAATTCAACAAAAAGTTTCAAGTATACAACATTAACTTTTCTTCTAATTACCTTATCAGTAGCTAAATACTGAAAAACATGAAGCAGCATCACTTCAAACTGACATAGACCTGAGTCTGCAGGAATTCATACTGGGAGAACTGGGGATGCATTTTGCTCCTGACAAGTCTCAAAGTGGAGTGATGCTGCGTTCACAGCACGGATGCATGGATACGAGTAACGTGCATTTCCGCCGGGCGGCGTTAATGGCGCGACGTGAAAAAGTGTGCCTCATTCACGGATAATATTATGAACCCAGACACGAGGGCGTTTGATGTTCCGACGTTTGTGGGCTGTTGTACAAAGCCCAAATAGTGGTTATTTCTGCCATGGTGAATGTTTTCATGACGATAAGCCCCTCCTCTGCGGCGCGTCTAGCACGGATGAAGTGTATGATTGAGTAAACTCATAGCAGGAACCAATAAATGAACCGATAAATTACTTTACAAATCAGGAGCCGCAGACTGGACGACTTAAATAATAATAATAATTCTTACATTATAGTCACATTGCTCGCATCATTTTCTTACAGACAAATTTCCGACAGAGCGTCTCAGAAGTCATTCAGTCCCCCCCCCCCTCTTTTTTTTTCTTCTTCAAAAGGTGCACCTGGTCTTTGGAAGACTGTGAAACAAAGCCTGCTCTATGTCATCTGAGAGTTGTTTTTCGAGAGTTCAATAAAAACGTGACGCTTCACATTCGAGTACCTGAGGTGCGTGTAGAAGTCTCGAAGCTTCCTCTCGTAGAACTGCACGGCCTGGACCACCAGGCGCACCACCTCCTCACTGTCCCCTGGGAGCCTTTGGTCTGAGCAGCGGAAGGGAAAAGAAGGGCCAGGTTGTTGTTTTTTACATGGAAACGATGTAGTGCTGAGTGTTGTGCTGGAGGTGAGTGGACAAACCTCGGGGTTTCTCTCTGATTTTTCGGAACAGCTCCATGGCTTTCCCTTCCCTGAGGAACAAAAAAGGGGAAAAAGATATTATGGTTTAAGATTACAAAAGAGGTTTATAAGTTGAGTTTGGTTCAGACTTACAGCGTGTCCAGAGCCTCTCCACTCCTCCACGGCTGCCGCTGCACATCCACTATGTCCGGCTGCAGCTGCATCATCTCGTCCTCCAGCTCGCTCACCTTGGCCTAGACACCCACAGGGTTTTAGTCTTTTTAAAGCCAACACACGCACAAGCACGCACAAGCACGCACAAGCACACACAAGCACACTCACACTCACCTGACCACAGCTGACAGCAGTCTGCTCCATCTCCCGCCACACGCCCATGAGTTTCTCTGACGCTAGAAATATGTCAATAAAAAGACAAACTGAAGCTAGACACTTTCCACCAAATTAAGCAATACATTATTACAATTGCGACTGTGGATCAGTGGTTAGCAAGTCAGTCTTTCAATCAGAGGGTCGGTGGTTCAAACCCCGCCTCAGCCAGTCCATGTTGTTGTGTCCTTGAGCAAGACACTTAACCCTAATTGCTCACCGTTGCTGTGTCTACGGTCTACTGTATATCATGTAAGTCGCTTTGGATAAAAGCGTCAGCTAAATGTAATGTAATTAAAGGAAAGATTAAATGCAGTTTTGCCAGCTGCAGTGTAAACCTGCCCTCTATCTACCGACGTGTTTCTTTTGTCACATAGTACCGATGCCGGTGGCTGTCTGCTCCTGGTATTTGTCCATGTCGATGTGGAGGCTGGTGGTGAAGAAGTCCAGCTTGGCCATGAGTCTCTGGTGCATGGACACCATCTCATTCTTCTGCTTGGACAGCGACGAGTTGTACCTTAGGAGGCTCATGCTGAAAGACAAGCGGCAAAGGCACGTGTTTTGTTTTGTCACACAGTCGATGTTTGTTGGCGAGGGAGTTTTGAGTGCGTGTTTTCCTACATGGCGGCTTTCTGGCCCTGCTGCAGTCTTTGCCAGTCCTCCTTCAGGGAGCGGATGGTGTGCCACGCCTGGCCGCAGGTCCTCCTCAGAGGGCTGTAGGCTAGAATCTGTTTATGGCCGGATTCTGTGACAAAAGACAATGGCAAAAAGTTGCATTCTTATTGTTATTCTAGTCGTTGCAGTTTGTAGCTTTCCCACAGGGTTTTCCATTCATGTTCATGTAAACATTAAAATATTCCATTCTCATCATATCTGTAAGTGACCTTAAACATGAATCCGGAGAGTTTAGGATGTTTGTGTTCGAACAGTGTGTGGTGTAAATGTAGTAAAGTTAAGAGAGAGATTATTATGTTATTATGTAATACGCCTATATTTTCTTTATTTAACAATAAACCATGAATAAAGCAAACTTCCTAGTTGGGCAACATAAAGAAATAATTGCTTGAGAACTCAATTCATTTGAAAGGTTATAGCAAATGTGTTCATGTTTTTTCAACAGAAATCAACAAAAGAGAGGAAGAAGGCAGCTCAAAGGTTAAAAAAGCTTTACACACAGAATTACACGTGAAGACTTGTTGTTGTGTACTCACGGATGAAGCGGATGTTCTCTGGAAGGGTGCGTGGAGCAAACTGAGGTTCATAGCTGCAAGAGGAACGATCGAACAGGAAGACCAGCAGAAAGTCTGTCCGCCGCCCATTTATCTCCTACGGGCACAGGCAATGATAATACTTTGACTCAGTCCATTAATACACCGTGCTATTGACTATTGTGTGTGGGAAGGTATTGTTGTGTAAAGACATTACAGTGTAATCAACGGCGCACTGCGTGGCCAGTCCGTGAGGCTCCAGGGCTAACCCCGCCTCCAGCAGCAGCTCCTGATTGGCCGCGGGGATGTTGGAGTCCTTCTCTATCCTCAGCTGCAGGTCCGCCACCGTCTCTTCGTCCGAGACGCAGTACGTCAGGATTTTAGCGGAGATCATGTTCAGCACATGAACCAGCTGGGGCGGGGCCAGAGAAGGACCAAGCACAGTGCAGAAAGAACAAGAACATGTGTTGGTCACATTTTTGAAAAGGTGCACAATAAACCAATGGCCCTTCAGGCTGTAGAAAAAAAAAAACACAACAACCTTAAATTACAGCTTGACAGTAAAAAGTGCTAAAAGATATCCATATGGGGGGAAATGAGATGAGACGAAGGGGAATAATAAATCATTCACTCAATTGACCTTGAGCTGCAGAATGACCTCCAGCCGGGAGAAGCAGTCCATGGGCGTAGCGTCGGGGTCTTTGCCTCTCTCCTGAGGAGACCACTTTAACATCAGCCGGAGCCACCTCTCCAGCCTCTCTATTAACAAACTGTCAAACACCAGCCAACACGTTAGACTGAGATAATAAAAGCCTTGAATTTGATTTATGAAATATATTTTTGTGTAAAATCACCTGTTGAGGTCGTTGGGCTGAGGCAGATGTTTCGAGAAGCGGACTTCCCCCGAGAGGTCCTCGTAGACGACAATGTCATCCTTCTGCTTCATCTTCAGTTTGTTGTGCCTAAAAAGGATACACATGGATTAAATGAGAGAAAAGCATATCTTGTTATGTGAATGTACAAATGTTTTTTTATGGTGAATTCTGATCTGTGAACATAGGTGCCAGGAACTGAACTTGCAAGTAAGGAGGGGATGTGGGGGGGGTATTTTGGTTCTACGTAACCAGACCCCCTGTCAGGATCCCTGTCTGACCCGGTGTGTGTAACCTGTTTTTCCCAAATCTCCTCCCCTCTTGTGTCTGTCATGTGTCTGTTTGTTGTGTTACCAGGTGTTCGTCGTTTGTTTTCTGTCCCGCCTCCACACACCTCCCACGGCCACATCCCTGATTGGCACGCAGCTGCGGCCAATCTTGATCAGGGGACTATATCTGCCCTGCGTCTGCAGGCCTCAGTGTCGGTCTGTTGTTTGTCCTCTGCTGTTTGTCCTCTGCTGTTTGTCCTCTGCTGTTTGTCCCTGTTGTTTGTCCTCTGCTGTTTGTCTTGTTCGTCTTTTGCTCGTCTTCTGCTCCCCGTCTTCTGCTCCCCTTCCCAGCCTCCAGTGTCGGACCACGGGCTCACCGGTCTGCCATCCTGCCTCTCAGCCAGCCGTCAGTGTCGGACAACGGGCTCCACACCGGTCTGCCATCCTGCCTCTCAGCCAGCCTTCAGTGTCGGACCACGGGCTCCACACCGGTCTGCCATCCTGCCTCTCAGCCAGCCTTCAGTGTCGGACCACGGGCTCCACACCGGTCTGCCATCCTGCCTCTCAGCCAGCCGTCAGTGTCGGACAACAGGCTCCACACCGGTCTGCCATCCTGCCTCTCTGCCAGCCTCCAGTGTTGGGCCACGGGACCCACACTCAGCTCAACCCACACACTACTCCTACAATAAATTTCCTTTATATCCAACTTCCTGTCGTTTTGGTCTGCATTTGGGTCCTACATCCTGTACTCCCGTGACAGAACAGACCGACCACCCATGGACCCAGCAACCACCCTTGCCTGGCAGTTCCGTGGATGCCCGGAGGCATCCGCGGAGGGGGGGGCACCGTCCCCGAGTCCGGTCGGCATCCCAGCCGACCCCAGCTCCCCGGTCCCAATTCCCCGGACTGCGCCGCTGTCAGCCCCGGTCCCAATTCCCCGGACTGCGCCGCTGTCAGCCCCGGTCCCAATTCCCCGGACTGCGCCGCTGTCAGCCCCGGTCCCGATTCCCCGGACTGCGCCGCTGTCAGCCCCGGTCCCGATTTCCCGGACTGCGCCGCTGTCAGCCCCGGTCCCGATTTCCCGGACTGCGCCGCTGTCAGCCCCGGTCCCGATTTCCCGGACTGCGCCGCTGTCAGCCCCGGTCCCGATTTCCCGGACTGCGCCGCTGTCAGCCCCGGTCCCGATTCCCCGGACTGCGCCGCTGTCAGCCCCGGTCCCGATTCCCCGGACTGCGCCGCTGTCAGCCCCGGTCCCGATTCCCCGGACTGCGCCGCTGTCAGCCCCGGTCCCGATTCCCCGGACTGCGCCGCTGTCAGCCCCGGTCCCGATTTCCCGGACTGCGCCGCTGTCAGCCCCGGTCCCGATTCCCCGGACTGCGCCGCTGTCAGCCCCGGTCCCGATTCCCCGGACTGCGCCGCTGTCAGCCCCGGTCCCGATTCCCCGGACTGCGCCGCTGTCAGCCCCTGTCCCGAGTCCCCCGACTGCGCCGCTGTCAGCCCCTGTCCCGAGTCCCCCGACTGCGCCGTTGCCAGCCCCGGTCCCGTGTTCCGCCACCGTGCCGCTGCCAGGCCTGTTTCTTCTCAGCTTCCCCGCCGGGCCCCGTCCCGAGCCCAGTCCCGCCGGGCCCCGTCCCGAGCCCAGTCCCGCCGGGCCCCGTCCCGAGCCCAGTCCCGCCGGGCCCCGTCCCGAGCCCAGTCCCGCCGGGCCCCGTCCCGAGCCCAGTCCCGCCGGGCCCCGTCCCGAGCCCTCGTCTCTGAAGCCCCGCTCTACGGAGCCCTCGTCTCCGAAGCCCCGCCCTACGGAGCCCTCGTCTCCGAAGCCCCGCCCTACGGAGCCCTCGTCTCCGAAGCCCCGCCCTACGGAGCCCTCGTCTCCGAAGCCCCGCCCTACGGAGCCCTCGTCTCCGAAGCCCCGCTCTACGGAGCCACGGAAGTCTCCGGAACAACCCCCGGAGCCACGGAAGTCTCCGGAACAACCTCTGGAGCCTCTGCCCCGCTCTCCGGAGCCTCCGCCTGACTTTTCGGAGCCCCCGTCTGGTGGTCGTCCTCCGGCCCGCCCCCCAGAGCGCGCCTGTCCGCCTGGTGGCCGTCCTCCGGCCCGGCCCCCTGACTGTTTCTGTCCCTATGACCCTGATCCCTCCGCCGGCTCCCCTCCACCCACCCTGGTCTTCCGCCAAGCCCACTTCCTGGTGTGCTCCTGGTTTCTTCTGTTTTTCTTTTTGTGTCGTCTGGAATCCGCCCCTTAAGGGGGGGGTACTGTCAGGATCCCTGTCTGACCCGGTGTGTGTAACCTGTTTTTCCCAAATCTCCTCCCCTCTTGTGTCTGTCATGTGTCTGTTTGTTGTGTTACCAGGTGTTCGTCGTTTGTTTTCTGTCCCGCCTCCACACACCTCCCACGGCCACATCCCTGATTGGCACGCAGCTGCGGCCAATCTTGATCAGGGGACTATATCTGCCCTGCGTCTGCAGGCCTCAGTGTCGGTCTGTTGTTTGTCCCTGCTGTTTGTCCTCTGCTGTTTGTCCTCTGCTGTTTGTCTTGTTCGTCTTTTGCTCGTCTTCTGCTCCCCGTCTTCTGCTCCCCTTCCCAGCCTCCAGTGTCGGACCACGGGCTCACCGGTCTGCCATCCTGCCTCTCAGCCAGCCGTCAGTGTCGGACAACGGGCTCCACACCGGTCTGCCATCCTGCCTCTCAGCCAGCCTTCAGTGTCGGACCACGGGCTCCACACCGGTCTGCCATCCTGCCTCTCAGCCAGCCTTCAGTGTCGGACCACGGGCTCCACACCGGTCTGCCATCCTGCCTCTCAGCCAGCCGTCAGTGTCGGACAACAGGCTCCACACCGGTCTGCCATCCTGCCTCTCTGCCAGCCTCCAGTGTTGGGCCACGGGACCCACACTCAGCTCAACCCACACACTACTCCTACAATAAATTTCCTTTATATCCAACTTCCTGTCGTTTTGGTCTGCATTTGGGTCCTACATCCTGTACTCCCGTGACACCCCCCTGGAGTGTCATATCTTTTAATCATCATATTAATGAGGCACCCGGCATTGACTTTGGCTCAACCCACATATCCTATGATTCTTCGCTTTGGGAACACGTTTATTTATATAATCTCTGTGCGTTACAATCCAGTTACGTAACCATAATGTTCTTTTCCAAAATGCCGTTGTTGAGCTTATTTTGCAAAAGCTAGACAGAAGTGCCAAAAGAAAAAGGAAAAACAAGAGAAACATTTGTTTTGAGAAGGGAGAAATGTTTGAAACTAGTTTGGGAAAAACCTGACTTCACTTCCTTTCTTTATGACTTTTTTGTGACATTTAAATAAATCACCAACTTGGTTCAAAAATAGTAATTTCCGAATGGTTGTACTACCAAGGAACGGGCTGCCAGGTTGGTAAGAAAGGGCGAAATCCTGTGATGCACTCGAACACCAAAGTCCCGAAGCTCCAGTAGTCCACAGTGACCGTGTACTTCTCTCTCTCGATGAGCTCTGGAGCCTGGAAGATGGAGGGGAAACACGTTCAGCTGTTACTGCCCAGAATGTGGTGAGGACATCGTGTGTCAAATGTTTCATCACTCACCAAGTACTGAAGGGTTCCCACAAATGAGGTGCAAAGGCTGCTCTGGTCCAGCTCCTTGGCATAGCCCAGATCTATAATCTTGTGGATTAACTAGCAAAACACTAAAAAGTCAACATGTTATCCTACAATTACAGATTGCAGATTTTGCTGCTGTTCGACAGAGCCAGGCTAGCTGTTCTCCCTGTTTCTGTTGGCCCGATACTGTACCTAACTGACCATCAAACACTCCAGTGGAAAGCGCCTAAATGTCAAACTATTCCTTTAAATCCTTACTGATTCAAGAATACATGAGCCAAAATCAACTTTCAATGCTTTTCTGTCCATTTGTGTCCAACCGATTTGTCTCAACCCTCCCACACAAACCAAAAACTACAACTTTACGTTGGATTAACTGTTTCTCTGGTGTGCCAGTTCATGCAAAACAATAAACTTTGTGCAGATAAAGTCTGTTTGGTTCAATTTCTATAAATATATATATATATAACTTCTATATAACTGCTTTAATATGTCTGGCCTCATTTATATAGCATTCTTCATTTCCCTGTGTCCTACTGCAGGCTGGAGGATACAAGGAAGAAAATAGAGGGCGGCCCAGAGTAGAAGGTCCATCCCAAACGTTCCTTGTCACCGTACTGGGGGTTTGGGTTTTCCAAATTAAATATTCAGTGCAGTTGAGTTGTGCTCAGTTTCTGAGACATAACGTGTGTGGACTCCAACATAACCCACAAAAGAGGGGGGAAAAGCCTTTGCTGTATATGTCCTCTTTGTTGTGGTTTGGGTGAATTTGTCATAACAAGAAGGTTCACAGGGTATTTAACTCACTCTCTTCTCTCCCTGCTGCAGCACTATGTTTTCTGGTTTCAAATCTCTGTGGATGATCCTCTTCTTATGGAGGTAGGTCAGAGCTGACGCTGAAGGGAGGAAGAAGAAGAATGCAGAGTTATTGTCGCGTGACTTGGAAACGGATTGCTGAACATTCCAGGCTTACGCTCATATGAAGGAGGTCAACGCTGCAATGCAATGTATCAGCGGATTAGTGTCGCACTCCTTTAACATGGCCGGACAGTTTGAAAACAGAATAACCAAAATCGATGCAACAGAACCAAACCTGTCCACTATTTTATGTCACGTATTCTTCTTCAGTGTCAAAACCTGGCATTACCCACGATGCAACTTGCCCTGTGCCAGATTGTGGGAGATTCAGTTGCGTTATGCCAGTGGCGGCTAACGTAGCCTCAAGCAGAGCTTTTCCCCCCCAAGACCTCTAAACATCAGGCAGAGACTCACTGCTCTCGCTGGTTGAAAGTTTCAAGTGTGTTTTACATCTGACCGCTGGTGGTCGTCATCGCGTGCTCTGTTTCAATAAACAGCGATGTCACAGTGTACCGACACTTCACTGCAGCCAGAAGTAAGTAATGAGGCCACTAGAGGCCAGCAAAAAACAAGGTGCACAGCTGCTAAAATAAATAAAAACTAAATAAGTTGTGTTTCCACTGATCTCCGGTGGATCTTCTCACCTAACTGCCGCGATGTACAGGTGTAGTGCAGGACACTGTGACATCACTGTTGGGTTGGGTACGGTCAGAGGTGAAATTTCAACCAGAGAGGGCAGTGAGACACTTATTGTCAGCAAAGTAACTCTTCAATAAGAACGTCAGAGGATGAGACTCCTTCTGCAGCCTTTAATCTGTGGGAGATGAGGTCTAATAGGTTTGGTCTCAAATTACAGCTGAAACTATAATGTCACATAACATAACTAATGCGTCAAAAGGGTGACTAGTGTGTGTGCTGGCAAAGAGGGTTCAACGAGGCGGAACTCATAACCTTTGGGCACCTGACTGTGTGAGTGTGTGCACACGCACATGTGTTTGGGTGTGGAGGTGCATGCCTTTGTCTTTACCCCCACACATAAAGCAATTTAAAGGGGATCACTCATTATCAGGAAATGTCCACTAATGGGTAACAGGAAAAGGAGTTTCTTTGTGTGAGTGTCTGTGTGTGTGCGCGCGTGTGTGTGAGAGCATGTGTGTGTGTGTGTGTGTGTCAGTCTCCTCTACACTCCACTCCAGCTACATGTGATCCATACCATATGTGTCCTCTCTAAATCTTATTTATACTGTGCGTAATATAAATGTCTTGTTGATGGAAGCATTCGTACATTATGTCAGCAGTACGAGCGTAAGTGCGTCCGATTGTTAACGTAAACCACCAGTCTCTGCGTGCACTGTCACCATGGTGACTAAGAATTCGGTGGGTCATCGGTGACATCACGATACGGATCATCGTGACCATTTCCTCCCCACTACAGGAAACTAATCACGTTGCCCACACACACACACACACACACACACACACACACACACACACACACACACACACACACACACACACACACACACACACACACACACACACACACACACACACACACACACACACACACACACACACACACACACACACACACACACACACACACACACTTCAGCGGGATACTCACAAATGTCTCGCAACAGGATCAGCACGGAGCCCTCCCTCATTCCACAGCAGTTCTCCAAGAGGTTCAGATGCTGCGGGGAGCACAAAGACACTCGATAGTCTTCTCTATTGATGTTTTGTAACTTGATGCTCTTCTTTTAAATAAATCCTCCCTGAACAACATTGTGTTTGGAAGGGATCAGACATATATTGCAGGTCCTGATCAGGATCAGATTCAAGAAACAAACCCGAGGGTCAACCCTCTCTAATACAGGAATGGAGGTTTTTCTCAGCAGGCATTTTTACATCGTTCTTCAGAATTCTTTTGAGAGCGTCCAGGGTAGCGATTTTAAACTAAAAGAAGTTTTACAAATTTACTAATCAACACTTTTGTTGTAAATCCTTTGATTGAATTTTAAGCGTTCTACTGCTGGAAACTTGTGGGAGGCCCGGTAAAAGAGGCGACTGCTTAGTTTTGGGCCAACTTGGAGGCCATGAAATGTTAAAGACACTGTGGTTATTCATGACGGTTGGCATTTTCCTCCTCTACCACGACGGACTGGTGCCAACATTGTCTATCGCCTCGAGGCTGCACACTGAAGTCGGTCTCGGATTAAAAACACGCTCTAGATTTCACCCGCAGAAGAAGTGCAAATAATCGCCTGATTGTTGGTCCAAACAAATCAGACTTTCTTAAACTCTGTGACAGACATCGTATAAGCAATAATTACATTTGTGGTTTCAGTTTTCAGTGTGCCTGTATTCTTTATTTCACAAGAACTGTAGGACTTATTTCGCTTCATGATTCACGCTCATTGATGACTTCTCATGATTCAGTGATTTGACCTGAAGGTCTATGGGCTCTAAAGTGTCCTCCACTGCATGTGCACACACACTCCCACAAACATGAAGCAGACGTTTACCTTCCTCAGATCTCCTCCCTGACAGTACTCCATCGCCAGCAGCGGCAGGTCATTGATGGTTATCATTTGATGCAGTCCCTCCGGAACCTCTCGGGCTGCAACGACGTTGACATGATCCAACCTACGAGAGCCACAATGAGCAGATATCGGTCGGTGGGGCGGAACAACGTATCCTATCATATTTGTTCCAGTGGTGGCAAAAGACAATGAAAGAAAACTGTAGAAAACTAAATCTGGACCAGTGGTTTACAGAGTTTTGGGGATTGTGACCGAATAAAGTGAAGCGATGTCTCCTCGCCCCCCTGGTCGCCAATAGGTTGTGAAGAGTTCCCCTCTTCATTAGTGATTGTTTTTTGTGGCCTGAAGACATAAACTTATCCAGTAATTTGGTTGTGTGCCTCCGTCAGCCAAACATTTACATCCACGTCCATTCAAAACTTCATCATTTCTTTCTAATCGATGGTTGTCAGAAAATGTCATACTTGGCATATACATTCTTGAGTTACGGCCAAAAGCGTGTTTTGATGAGGTCACAGTGTCCTTGACCTTTAACCTGTTCATCTGTTCCCTCCAGACGTTCCTAAGATCTCACGTTCACGAGAGTGGACCGGACGGACAACCGGCCACATAAAAGAGTTTTGCTGGGATGATGTATTTTTGACAACCAACCTCGGGAAGTTAGTGCCCCTGTGGTTTCCCCGACAAAAAAACCCGATTGTGATACTTGATAGTTTTTTTTTCAGCAAGATAATCTTCACAAAGGAACACTACCTTTATGATTTTTGAAGCGCAAACGCAATAGTAAGAAGTGAATGCTGAGCTATATACTAACCACACTGCAGACTTGTCAGTGTGACAACGTTTTGTTGGGTTACTCTGACAATTTACACGTACAAGCTTCAAAACTCTCAAGAAATACCGACGTATTTTATATCGTAGAACTAAACGTTAAAATGTCTTTCGCTTGCGTCATCACAGACTTTATTTCAGGTATCTGACCAAAAACACATTCAAAATAATTTTTAAAAACATTGACTTTGGGACAGTTGAAGCGTGCGTGACATTTGTTTGAGGGTTTTAGGCAGGAAGTTACTGTCAGACCGGCCCACTCAATGCATCGCACGTATACTTGGAAAAATACCCATACACTTAACATTATTTTAGATGATTATAAAGAAATTACATCAAATATCCCCTGGTTTTAGGCAACATTTCTGCAGCAAAAACTATGAAAAAAATAAAGAGCAGCATTTTGTGCATCAAAAACACATTTTTCTTTTTATACTCTTCCCAGATTTATCTTATCTAATTTTTTTACTTGGATCTCTTCTCCAACACGGTGTCCAACAAATGGATTTTAAGACATGCTTTCATAATTTACATGCCCGTCACCTCCCTTCGCCCTCTGACCTGCTCCGTTATTTTCTTTGTTTCTTAATCTTCGCTGTTTCTCTTTGAGAAAACAAAAGAGAAATATAATAAGATGACTGATACCAGATGCACCATGAAAATGGTGTGTAATGACAACCTTGTACAACATGCAAGAGTGTGTCGGAATAGCAGGAGATGTATTAGATTCATCACTAGAATAATATGTTGCAGTTGCGTTATTATCAGTCATTAACATGTTATTTTTCTCTGCAAACTCAACCTGAATGACGCAGGAAATAGTTCTGGGAGAGAATAGCAAAACATGAACAAAATTGTTGGATAAATACATACTTTTTCTTTTGACTAAACCATTCAGCAAATGAAAAAAGTGATGCAATTCAACCCCTATAAACACAACATAACGAACAAAAACATTGCAAAAGTCATTTTATATAAGCACGCTTACATCTGTGTTAAGTAGCTGTAATAATATAATAATAGGTTGCATGTACGTGTCCCCTGCCCTGTGGTTTTTCCCCAAGGGTTGAGCGTGGGTGCACGGGAGGGTTGTGGTCGTGACCATGTCTGAAAACAACACACTTGTTAAACTGGGACTAGGAAAGAAATGGTGTTGTACTCATGTTTGCACCAGCAAATGACAAAACACACACACACACACACACACACACACACACACACACACACACACACACACACACACACACACACACACACACACACACACACACACACACACACACACACACACACACACACACACACACACACACACACACACACACACATCTCACCAAAAAAAAAGAAAAGAAAACTGCATGAGCTGCTATTCAACTCCAGTGACCCCACACCCAGACCGAAACTGCTAATGGACAACACAGACGTGTGTGGAAATGAAATACTCAGTCCAAGGCGAAGCAGAATGAGGAGGCGGCACATCAACCCGTCCAAAATAACCACCACCAGACCAAAATAACCCCAAACGTCAATGCTCTCCTAATTATTTAATGACTTTGTGTGTGATTTTTACTATTTTGGGATGCAAATTTAGGTTTTGTACTTTGTACGTAGATGTAAAATGTCAAACTCATAAGCACGCCACTTGTCATGGAGTGTACCTCGGTGAGTCACAACACGTCTCCCGTGTCAAAAAAAGAGCTTTAAGGAAACGCATCAAAGAGTTTGGATGGGAAAAATAATTGAGATGAAAAGAGATCGCCAACTTCTTTACCCAGGTTAAGTGCGTCAGACACGAAGATCTGTCACTGCGGGAAAAAGAGCTGCCGGATCATTTGCAAACACAGAGAGCGTAGTCAAGGTGCCGTGGTAGAAATAAAAAAAAAAATAATGTAATTCTCTACTGACTGATTTGAAAGTATTTAAAATAAATACTTGATCTTAACATGACCTCAAGGCTGGTCTCGCTTTATTACTAAAAACGAGTTTACGGCTTTATTATTGCAGTAAATGTCTGTTTATAGCACAGGGGCACTGGTGGAAATGCATCCTGGTGTCCTACGGGTGAAGACGCAAACATACGACAGGAAACTTTGTTGCCATTCATACCCCCCTCTCGCCTCCATGGTGCCAATAAATGCCAAAAAAAGAATACTGGTTGGCATCTGGGAAGGATATAATGAAGCTGCTATGTGCCTGCAGGGCGGTGGGGATCGAAGGGAACTCCAATAAATCTATTTGTTTGCTCTGGGGCCCTTCAGTAGGTTGATGCATGTGAGCGTGAAACTGACCTCTTCATGATCTGGATCTCCAGACACCATCTCTCTTTGTTTCTCTCACTCAGCTCCTGACGGCACTGCTTTATGGCGATCTGTTCCTCTGTGTCCTGAAAACACACACACACACACACACACACACACACACACAGTTTGAGATATTACTGGTTATTACTGATACATCTACAGTATATGACCCGTATAAGAAAACTAGACCATCAGCGAGGAGATTGTCTTTTTGCTTTACAGTTATTCTCAAAGCTCGTCGTTGGTGCCACTGCGTCGGATTCCACGCTAAATCAGATGGACTCACGCAGGTTCCCCAGAAACTCATTGAGCTCAGATTCAACTGACAACACCCTGCTGGAGACCCAGACCCAGTACAGCTGGACCCGCCAGAGGGGAGGGAGGCCACGATGGAACCAGAACCAGGACTGATCGAGGAAGACTGTCAGACACCCGCTGCAGTAAAATTAGAAGTTTTCCCAAATGGACACTGGTGCTTGATCGTCCACAGGGGCCGCCAAAGTCGACACAAAATGAAAGTTAATTGTCGTAACTTTTTGTTTTGACTTGAACATATTTAGGAATTGATGTCACAGTTCATATAAGGCAACTAATGATTACTTTCATAATTGATTCATATACCAATTCATTTCTGGATGTAAATAAATTTGGTCTCCAAAACAATCAAAATACAGTTGAAAATGTCCATTGTAATTTCCTCAACTTAAAAGTGAAATCTTATCTAGATATATATCCTTATCTAGATATATATAGATATACCTAATTTACTGCAATGCCAAAACAGGTTACAGGGGCTACATGGCAGTGAAAATGTTTCAATAAAGTCTAAATAAAAGCCTAAAATGAAAAAAATATATGATTAACCTCACTTCCCGTTTCTCGTGTCATCGTCCGGGACAAGGCACCCACCCTGCTTCCGAGAAGCAGGGTGGGTGCTGCTAGCTAATAATAGCCCCCAGCGTTGTCACTAATACAGGAAGATGGGACATTTCCTTCAGAGGAAGTTCAGTCATCACAAACCTTTACCTGCCGTGGCAGCGACAATCAGCACGGCCTCATTGTGATTCGACTGCTAAACAATACATTCATTCTTGAACAAGACTTAACCGTATTAACATCATTTCCAGATGTAATCTTGAAGAAAAGGAATTTCACACACAATACCCGCTAAATCATACAGCTATAATGTGTTAATGTTGTGTATAATGTTAGACAGACGGTCAAGAGGTCGCTGCCTGTCAATGTTAAAAAATAGTTTACATTTGAAACCCGCAAGAGAAAACATTTCCCACAGTGTCATATTCATGAGCGCTTCCCTACAGCTTCTGACTCTCCATCGTTTCTATATTCGCACTCCCAAGCCGGCTCTGAGTTTGCCTTGGAAGTGAGTAATACAACTGAAGTACAGCTTAAATGAGAGGAAGAGGAAGGACCACCAAGCGGGCGTGTTCCTATTCCCATCGGGTCCTGATGCAAGTCATCCTGTGACTAGTCAATGGACTAGTGAGTGATATAGGACTCGGTGTCCAGAGAAGACGGCTTCCTGGACTGATGTCCTCAGTAAAATATGACCGCACAGACACATATTTTTAGATTCAGCCTTTTGGCATACTTTTAATGATGCCAGTTTGGCATAATGTAAACAAATATATGTAAATTTGGAAATAGGTAAATAAAGTATTTCATTTGTAAAATTTTTTAATTTATGTAAATATTGTAAGTGTTTCACAGCTTTTTTTTGGGGGGGGGGGGGATCTCATTTGAGATCGGCTTTTGACACCAAGAATTGGCCATCTTCTCAATATGCGAAGTCAGAAACGTCTGGCCCATTTATCGAGCTCCGCAGGCAGGCTGTTGCAGATGTTTGTCTTGACCTGCAAATGCATTAACTGTTGCCATCTTCACCCTGGGAGCTTTTCAAAAATGCAACATATTTTTAGACGCTCTCTCTCTCTGTCCACTGGTGGGAGTGTGCTCACCTGTGTGTGTGCACATGTCTGTGCTCATTTATTTTCAAAGCTTTCATTGTGATGACTCGCTCATTGCACTGATGGTGTGGATGTCTGCTGGGAAACCTCAGCCGGACAGCTTTAGTTCTCCTCCGTCTGTCCGCTTAAAAGGCTGCGTTACTTAAACATCCATTCAAAACTTCATCATTTCTTTCTAATCGATGGTTGTCAGAAAATGTCATACTTGGCATATACATTCTTGAGTTACGGCCAAAAGCGTGTTTTGATGAGGTCACAGTGTCCTTGACCTTTAACCTGTTCATCTGTTCCCTCCAGACGTTCCTAAGATCTCACGTTCACGAGAGTGGACCGGACGGACAACCGGCCACATAAAAGAGTTTTGCTGGGATGATGTATTTTTGACAACCAACCTCGGGAAGTTAGTGCCCCTGTGGTTTCCCCGACAAAAAAACCCAATTGTGATACTTGATAGTTTTTTTTTCAGCAAGATAATCTTCACAAAGGAACACTACCTTTATGATTTTTGAAGCGCAAACGCAATAGTAAGAAGTGAATGCTGAGCTATATACTAACCACACTGCAGACTTGTCAGTGTGACAACGTTTTGTTGGGTTACTCTGACAATTTACACGTACAAGCTTCAAAACTCTCAAGAAATACTGACGTATTTTATATCGTAGAACTAAACGTTAAAATGTCTTTCGCTTGCGTCATCACTAAACGTCACAGAAACGTCTGGCCCATTTATCGAGCTCCGCAGGCAGGCTGTTGCAGATGTTTGTCTTGACCTGCAAATGCATTAACTGTTGCCATCTTCACCCTGGGAGCTTTTCAAAAACGCAACATATTTTTAGACGCTCTCTCTCTCTGTCCACTGGTGGGAGTGTGCTCACCTGTGTGTGTGCACATGTCTGTGCTCATTTATTTTCAAAGCTTTCATTGTGATGACTCGCTCATTGCACTGATGGTGTGGATGTCTGCTGGGAAACCTCAGCCGGACAGCTTTAGTTCTCCTCCGTCTGTCCGCTTAAAAGGCTGCGTTACTTAAACATCCTGATGTTTCTCCTTTCGGTCGGCGATCATGCCCCCTCACACAGCCACAAATATAATTACATGGATGATAACGGGGTGTAACAGTGTGTTAGAATGGTGTACCTTGTTTTGCCATCGCGTGACGTTCCCAAAGCCTCCGGTGCCCAGCCGCTCCTTCAGCTCCCAGGACCCACAGCTCTGCTGCTGCAGGGGGACTCGATTCATGGCCTCCTCCGCTGGTGCTACTCCCAACACAACAATTAACAAGAGTGAACTTCAGTCTACTGTCATACTTGAGGCGCTGGGAAAACAAAAATATTGGATGAGTGGGAAATGGAGAAGCACCTTCGCTAATCAGAGATCATTACCACACAAACATTGTTACGTTTGGCCGGAGGTTGCCATGACAGAGAAACGATGTGTTGTCATAAAAAAAAGGGTCAATCGTTTATTTTAGGGCTCAAGCTCAGCTCTACATTGTCAACCCTCTGCCCATATTTCATCTGTCTCTAGGCTGTACGTTGTGCCTGGTACATGCAAACACTTTCCATGCTAAAAACACACATAGAAATTGGTGCTGCTGTGAAAGTTCATCACATATTTATAATGTAAATTTCTGGGAAATAGTGTAAACATGTTTTTTTTGCCAAATAAGCAAATACTCAAAAACAATTTGAAAAAGAAAGAAAGAAAATACTATTTTCTCACATTTAGAAACTAAACTCATTACATGATTGTGAAACAAATGATCAACAGACGCATTGATGATAAAATGAGCATTTGTAACTTACACATGGACAAATCGTGTCTATGTTGGAGTGCTCCTTGTACGCATACTTACACATATACTTAAATACTGTACAGAAGGTATCACACCGGCTGCCTCCGTTTTGTCCTGACCGCAGTCCTCTGCTCATAAGTCAGTTAACACAGAAACAATGAAAACACGTCCCTTCTGTTTGTGTTTCCGGTTGTCTGAAGTAGTTAATTACAACGTAACGCGACATGTTTTTGGCTTTTTGTTTTCGTGCAGGGGAAAGAAAAGTATTAAGTATTATTTCAACTAACACCTACCTTAAACTTCGTAGGCAGCTTTAACACCTGCTGTTTCTCAAACCGAGTTAAGCTTTTTGGAGGTTGAGTGGTTATTTCGGCGACACAACTAATCTGAAGAACTTTCTACTTCCTGATTCTCAGATTTCCTGTAAAACCTGCGGGACCCGCCCACGAGGAGGCAGCGTCCGCTGCTCGGGTCTCGCGCTGCTGGCCTCATGGCTGGTTTCTTTTCTTTTTAACCACGCAGTCACGCGTGATTAAGACCATGAATGATGAATCTGTTTTGAGACGATGTTTATGTGAAAACCAGGACATGTAAAATATATTTTAGGATTTGTGAGAGAATTTTTTTTCACTTCTAGTCTGCAGTTATTTACACATCTCAGCTTGAACTGTCCCACATGAAACAATGTAAAATAATTACAATTATTACAATTACATTTCATTTAGCTGACGCTTTTATCCAAAGCGACTTACACGATATACAGTAGACACAGTAACGGTGAGCAATTAGGGTTAAGTGTCTTGCTCAAGGACACAACGACATGGACTGGCTGAGCCGGGGTTTGAACCACCGACCTTCTGATTTAAGTTGAAACACTGCACAAATTTTTTTTAAAATTTACATTAAAAATAAAAATGTTGATTCTGATTGGGGGAGGTGTCTATTAATTATTCGTAACTGCACAGTAACAAACGTGTATGGCGCAAGTTTTTTCTCTGCAGTTGCAAATCAATGTGCCAATAATAACTGTTAGCTAAGAACAACAGCATCAATAAACATACCACGTATCAAGTACTATGCCTTGCCAAATTGTTTAATAGCGACATGACAAAAACAAGAAATTAAACTTCAATATTTGTCCTATAAAATTGTTGATACAATATATTCCTTGCTTTTTCTAAACATGTAGAAGGATTATCTTTAAATTGTGTGTTGCTACAAGTCTGTGTCATGGTGCACAAACTTTAATTCGGGGGGACTTTGAGATGTTGTCCACTGTGCCTTAGCGGATCCCACAGGCATTGTTAGGATTAGTTTAAATATCTTTGTTTACTAAATGGGAAAATTAGCAAATTGTACAGTATAAAAACTAGAATTACCACCAACCAGTCAAGTTGCAGTCCACATCCATGACTGTCCAAAATGTCATCGTCCGTAATCATTTTATTCTCTCAGACGTGCGTATGAAATTGTCATCAATAGCGTATGAATTCTTGAGTGTGTTTGGTGAGATTACGGCGACCTTTGATTCATCCTTGAGTCCAGGACGTTTGTTCCAAGTTCAAAAACATTCGCTCGAAGCGTTCCTGAAGACTTCGCACTCAAAAGAACGGGACGGACGAGAGGTTGCCGTGACCATTTGACCCTCTGACCAAGTATCATTCCTGTGGAACGTTAGTTAGTGGTTAATAAAGTGGCGCATAAGCTCACATAAAGGACACTATTTTGGGAACAGACATAAAAACACGTATAAGCTCAGTTTTACAACTTCTCGCTGATGGTTGGAGTAACTTTCCAAACCATTCAGGACATCGCAGTGATCTGCTTCCATGGCCTCACAACTTTCACTTCATCTCTCCTCTTTAGTTGAAATATTGGGACATCAAATATCTTTTCGCAGCGTATTTTGTTTTTAATAGTACTCGTATCAATTTGTATGACACACAAGGTCCAAGTACTTTGTCCCAAACGGTTTGTAAATCAGTTGTTATCATTTTCTTCGTCAGGTGTACCAGATCTATTTATATAGATTTTATTTGAAGATTAAGATTTTCCCATCATCCAATGTCTCAATATTAAAACCAGATGGTCAGTCTTCAAAAAGATACTTATTTGTGCAACCTGATATCAAATATTCATTTCAACTAACTTTTTAGTGTCATCATTGATGATCCAACGGATGTTGCACTTGGAGATGGTGCACTTCAGAATTTCCCGAGCACATCGGTGATGTTTTTTTAATTTCATCACCTGTTATTCTTGGATGAACGCAGGTGAAAACTAATCGCTCGCTCTGACTCAACCCACGGGTTTCATTCACTTGTGTGCCTCTGACGTGGTCTGTGGGTGTATGAGACGCACTACATCAGATTGTAAATGTTTGCAAGAAAAAAAAAGACTTTCCTGTTTATACTGAGAAAAACACACAACCACGGTGCTGCTTCCTGATCTTTGTGAGCACGGTAGTGCACAACAGAGAAGTCAAATGAACCAATAATGAAAGACTGTTGTTGTCTTGTTTAGCTTTGTTAGTCATGTAAAGCTAGACTGTGGAGACGGTGCAAATGTTGCCCTCAATTAGCCTCACAAGTGTTTATTTTTCATGAAATGTCATGTTTTTATCCCGCCAACAGCAGTCTTCAGCTGAACATTCTGGTGCTAGGTAGCAACCGTTACGTGCACAGTTCCACGTGTAGATATACCGTCCTACTCCTCAAATTCCCTTGTTGGAGCATCACATACCAATTTGTGATTGTTGATGTGTGCGAACTGTTAACCAAAGCCACCCGCCATGGGGCTAATGTGTTAGCGAATACAAAATTCTACGTGCTAAATTAATAGTTTGACATGTTTGCCAAAGATGCTTGTTTTGCTTTCCTGCCTGAGGGCTTGAGTAGAAGATCACCGCTGTCATTTGTTTGCTAATTGTCAGCCAGCAGCTGGTTAGCTTAGCTTAGCATTAAAAAAGGTACTGGGATATGACAGTGTGTATACCGGGATGTGTGTGTGTGTGTGTGTGTGTGTGTGTGTGTGTGTGTGTGTGTGTGTGTGTGTGTGTGTGTGTGTAAGATGTAGCCTGTAGGCCTATATGTGTGTCCTCTGAGAAACTCAACCGGGTCAGATGCTTCATTATACGTGACGTGTTGTTTACTGGAGCGTCTGAGTCTGAGGAATTGTGAAAACATTCCCCCGCACATCAAGACGGCAAACAAAAGTGTTTAAAACAGTGTCAAGCTTCTGAAATGCCTTTAATTACCAATCATTGCATAAGTAGTGGGCAGTAAAAAAAGGGATAATTGGAGTACTTCTTAAATCACATTTTTAAATATATTTGTTTGACTGTGTGTGTGATTCTCCTCATCCAGAAGTGGGGGGTGCGCTCTAATCTAACACAGATGGAAACAAAGACGGCAGACGCCAAACCAACAACCACCGCCCATCACATCCCCAAGTCATGTTCTCAGCTATTTAATGCCGACCAAAAAAACAGTGAACGTGAATTATCCAATGCAAATGAAATCGCTGTGGGTATTAAGAAAAGATGGAGCTATTCTTAAGACGATAATTGTGACTAATTTCCTGAGGAAGGGGGCGAGTTGGAGGCTTTGTGGTTGTGACAAATGACTCCTGGTGCCAGTTGGTTAACCTGCACAGACACAGACAGATACAGTGCCACCCACAGCACATCACAGACCCCAGATCAGTTTTTAAGTCACTGTGCACTCAGTCAGTTTGAAAAGCTTTGGTATCTTTGGAGTAGTTTGAAAACGCAATGCAGGATCAAATAGGATAATCATAATGTAGTATTCTAATTGTACAAAACAACTCATATATTAGATTTTTACTCATTATATTACAATTTTCATCTGCATGGGATCAATAACATTTATGGTATCTTATTATAACAATATCAACAAATGTGCTTCTCATAAATGTTCCATATAATAAACACTAAGAAAAACGTATAGTTATATTTTAATCACTTATAATACTATATTTATGTATTCTTCACAGGTGGAATGCTGGGCTGTTTTAACATCTCTAAAAGACAAAATATAAGTAATACAAAATAAATTCTAGAAATACTGATGTTGTCTTAACACAATTATGAATTCCAGAGGTCAATTTCCTGAAGGGTTTTATTTATCTTTCCCTTTTAAAGACTTCCTGATTAAATACCTCAGTGTAGCTCTTGTCCAATCAAGTGAGTGATTCTCCAAACGATGTGCACCTCCTTGGGGGGAACTTTTGGGACGGTCCGCCCTGCGGGCTGCATCATCGTCATCCGGCCGGTCGGACAGCCTCGATTCCCCGCTGAGCCCTCCCCCTTTTTCACGCACCGGCAGAACCGGAGCGCTCCGATAAAAACGGAGAGGAGTGGTGGCCACCAGTTCAGTCCGAGATCGAATCCCGCTGCAGACACACCGAGGTGGTCAGCGATCCGGTAGAGTTTTAATTTGGTAAGAGCTTGCTTTTTTTGTATTCTTTTTGTATTTTTTTTTTTACTACGGATGATCCACAGAGCGCCCGTGCATCGGGGTGTTTTTCTGCTGAAAGCCAACGCAGCTCGAGGCAGGAGGTTCACATATTTTTTTGCATGGTTGTTATTTGACCTGTAACGAGGAAATAGATGACATTTGATGAAAGGCAATCAGTACAGTATTATTTAAGTGGATAAGACCAATTAGTCTGGTTGGATAATATATGTAATAATGCATAAGTAGTTGAATTGCACACAGTTCTCCTGTGTATAGCAACCTGTAACTCAGTGTAATTAACAACTGATTCAACATGACACACACAATTTACATATATTTATTGGGATTATTGTGGTCATGTCCTGTGTGGGGAGGGTAAACTGGGATTTTGGATTACCTTGTGCTCGCTCGCTCATTTGGCATCCCTCTGAAAAACTCTCTATTAACCCCCCCCCTCTCTCTCTCGCTCTCTTTCTCTCTTTCTCACTCTCTCTCTCCATCCCATCCACCTGTTTGACCCCGCCGAGTGCATTACCTCACTGCATCACTCTCTCGGAAAGCAAAAAAAATTGCTTTGCAACACAAAAATGTTACAAATGTTACAGGAACGCAGTGACTTTGTGCCGCTGCTGCTGGACTCAGTGTGTGTCTGTTATCGAGGAACATATTGCAATCCTGTGATTCATCTCAGAACATGTGTGTGTGTGTGTGTGTGCGTGTATACGTGTGTGTGTGTGTGTTACTACTCTGAGCCGAGACCTGCACAGGATCACTGACATGCTGCCCCCCCCCCCCCTCCTCCATCGCCAGGAATCCGTCAACGCTAATATTCATCGCACAGATACTCTTGTGCTGGTCGTTGTGCTGAGAGAAAGTAGAGATTGTATTTCCATTATCTACTTTTTTACCGGCAGTGTGGTTGGCTGTGTTTGTGCCTCACGCTGGTGTTTGTGTGACTCACAGGGATCAGAAGTTGTACAGCTAGCGGCTCAGCGGGAGGATGATATCAGACCGTGAGAACAATCGGTCTGGAGGATGACATTGAAACCAATGCTGAGCTGCAATTAAAAAAATACCATCTTTCCCTATTAGTCCTTGTGAACTGCATCTTTCATCCAATGCATCTTTCATCCAATGGCCTCAACACTGGGTCTAAGTCCCATCAATGCCTCCGTCTGTGCCTCCAACTCCTTGTGTCTCTGTGCAGCCCTGGAAGCTGGGGTGACTCAGGACTACTCACCGTCTTTCTGCTGACCTCTGACTTCATCTCCCTCTCCTCCCTCTTTGTTTCAACCCTTCTCTCCCTCTCTACATCCTTTCATATCCTGTCATGTAGGGAATTCCAACGTCAACACCTGCTCTCTCTACCTGCCTCTTTTGGCTTTGCGGCTCTGTGTTCTCTGTCCAATAACGAGTTCAAGGCCTCACAGAAGGAGGCTGTCAGGGGAACAATGCGGCCCTCTGTTCGTGGGCTGCATTGGGCGGATTGCAGCTGGTTAACAGAGGCTCGGCTGAAACCCCCCAGAGTAAAGAATGTATAACTCCTGCTAAGCAGCTTACAGGCAAGACATTGCATACCATAAGGCATCATCAGCAAACGTGCAAACCTCTCAGCTTGAGGAACAACACCTAAACCGATGCTGAATGACGGTTTATAAGCAGGTTCCCAGCAGGTCGAGCGAGTTTAAAGGCGCTTTGTGGGGTTCAGATCTGCAGCCACCGCCAAGTTTTTACAATCCGATCCCAAGAAATGTTAAGCTCTCAAGGAAGTATTGTGAGGAAACGAATTTCAGCACCAAAGGAAATGAGGCCGTAAAAGAGCTCCAATGCTCATTGCGAGGGTGTTTCCCTCTCCAGTCCGTCCCCCTGGGTGCCAGCTCTGGCAGTCCGCCCGCTCTTAGAGCTTTATGAAGCGTCACTTTGTCTTTTTGACTTTTTGCATAAAAGAGAGACAGGATAAGAAAAACCTCAGAGGTGCGCAGTGAACCCTAACTTGAACTTCACAGGCAGATGCAACTATGTATGCATACATTTTTTTTTTTGTCCTTACTGGAAGACGAGAAAGTCTCACCTCTGACCTTCACGACCTGAGCGCACCATCATTATTACACATTCTCGCTAATGGTTTCGGGGAATATTCACCACTAAGATGTCAGCGCTTAGGACTGGCTTCTTAGAATACAATAGGAAATGAACGACTTCAACTTTCAGCCTTTCGGACATAAAAATCCAGTGAGCGTGTTTGTGTGTGCGTGTGTCTTATCGTACGCTGCATGCGTTTGCTCGATTGAAGTGGTGCGTCTCGTGAAGCTGCTGCTGACTCACAGTCTGGCTGCTGCTCACTCCAAAGACGTTTTAATTTCTTCCATTCATATTTGACTTTAGTGGAACCACACTTCCTCAGGCTCCACACATGTTACAACGGCTAACTGACAAATGCTTTAACCCCATCAGTGCCAGCGGGACATTTATTGGCTCATTAATCCATACAGTCATAAAGCTTAGTGGTGCAGTTTGACTTGATTAAAACCAGAATTTCATTTTTGTTTTGTTAAATGTTTATTGTATCATTTTTGCCCTGTTTAACTTACAGGTCGTTGTAAGTTAGAAATAGACCAACACTGTGCTCTAATGAGTCCTTCGATTTTAATAAACACAATTTCACATCAACTATTTCCTCACTTTCACATAGCTCCACTGTCCTGAAAAAGAACACGTGCAATACATCTAATGGTGAAGCGCATAAGATATTATATAGAAAGTCCTACAACTGCAACTAACACACACAAAAAAATTTTTTTTTGCCCAGCGATTCCAAGAGCTGATCACCTCTAAGAAGTTAGTTCCACTTTATACTACATAAATTAAGAGAGGCCACAGTTTAATTAGGCGTTGTCGTGTGTATTTTGTGTTTTCATGTCTGCTGACAATCACTAAAATCACTAAAACTCGGGCTAATTGCATTGTGGGATTGTAAGAGTAGCAATGTTGATGGCGCCCAAACAGGGCCTCAGATACCGCACTTAAAAAAAAAAGGGTGGGGTCCATATCTGACTGGTGGCATGTTGATGTGTGTTCTTCGTGTGTGCGTGTGTTGATATGTTCGCACGTTTCCGAACTACAAGGCCCTGTGGTTGCAGTATTGTAGCAGGAAACATGTGTTTTTAGCTGACAGTGCCGGAGAGAGGAGGTGTGGGGGTGGGGTGGGGGGTTGGCGACTGAGCAGCTGCACAAAGGAACAAAACTGGTGTGTTGTTGTCGCCCTGCCAGTGAGGCTCGTTCAGGGGGGTGTTTAAAAGTGCAGGTCAACTGGGTTGGTTTATTTGTGTGAGGTGAGGGCGGCTTTCGAGGGACCTCTTAATGGTGAGTGTGTGTTTGTGTGTGTGTGTGTGTGTGTGTGTGTGTGTGTGTGTGTGTGTGTGTGTGTGTGTGTATGTTTTACAAGTAAAATCCTGAGAGGGAGCTTTTTGCTCTGTTGAACAATGAGAAGTAAATCTTTGTGTGTATGGGGATGTCTATTAGCTCCACGTTTCTGAACACTTAGAGGATGTGTGTGTGTGTGTGTGTGTGTGTGTGTGTGTGTGTGTGGTTGCCAGCGTGGCTGTTTTACTGATGGATCTAAACACAACTCCTGTTCTCTATTAGCAGAATCAACCACAGGAGGTGAGTCAGTGGAGAACCAGCCGACGTTGAGCCTGTATGCACATGGTTATCTTTGCATGCCAGTGTCTGTAGAAGAAGTCTCTTATGGTTCACTTTTTGTATATGGAAGTCATCTAAGCTTTTCAGCCCTCATTGTGTGCAACTTTTTCTTTTCTCCTCTGACCCATTTTCCCCTCTACTCTGTCCCCCTCTCCTGCTTTGGTGACTCACGTTTACTCACACTTGACTTGGGCGGACAGGCGCTTATCTCTGGACCTGTTTTCTGCACAATACAATGCTTTAAAAATGAAGAAGAGGAACCAGATTGTTATCAGATTTCCTTATCCTGGAGTATAAAAAGGGAAATATAAGTTTTGTTACTCTTTCTCGCTTGGGGTTTTCCCTTCTGATTGCCTCCTTTTTCCTTTTTTTTTTTAAAGTCCTGAGTCACCCACAGCTGCTGCTTTGCTCTGTTAGTGAAGGAATGCTGTCAGTAGGGTGCAAAAACTCTCTGTACGTTGTTTGAAGTTTCATTTTTAAAGTGAAGTGAAGACGACCTGCTGTCCCGGTGGGGAAGTTATAGATTCATTATCATAATAAAAGTTGTCCTATCAGACTGGACGGCCGTTAATACTTCCTGTCTTGGTCCAGAAGTCAACACAACTTCAAGAACCTCTAAAGGACCCCCAGTGTCCCGCAAGAACCCCCCACCCTTTCCTCTCCAGTGATCTCCTCAGGCGCAGGGGTGAGGAAGGAAGATGACCCATGTCGATAGTTTTCCTGCAATTGTTGGCTCAGCCTTACAACAAAGGACAAATGACAAAAGGATTTTAGATGTACACACATAATAATAACAATAATATCCAGACTACGGGGTCACACAGCACACACATCGTCTCTATGTATCAGCGCTGGCAGTTTGCCGACCCTTGACTGCTTTGGCTTGTGAACTCTTCCGTCAGTTGTTTCTCATATGTATTTGTATTCTACTTCCAGCAAACTGAAAACCACTTGAGAAGAAATGGCCAGAACACTGTTATTGCTCCTGTCTGCTCTCTGCTGCTGCCTAGCGGACAATGTAAGTCCTGCATCCTCATCATTTCTATGTACTACAAAGGCTTTATCCAAATACATTGCAATGTGTGTGGTTTATAACCCACATGAGCAAACATTAAGTCTGTATTGATATTTATGTTTTTTTTAATGTGTTTTTGTCGCATGGCTTGGTTTTAAAGTGACCCCTTGGCGCTGCCATGAAAGTTACCTGTTGGACAACATTTTAAATGCAACAGCCACTTCAAATTTCTTTTAACCAAAATATTAATATTAACTGGATTTTGAAAACAGTAAAGCTCATAAACTCACTGTTGTCCTGCAGCTAACTCTCACATGTTGGGTATTGGAGCCCTACTGTACACAATGTGCTTTCAAAAGTTAAAGCAGCTCGTGAAGCAAGTTTCAAGTCTCTGCAAGTTCCTATTTATTTTTTCATTGGCTGCCTGAGTTGGAAAACCAATGCCGTGCAACCAGTTCCCAATTTACTTCGGCTCCGTTTAACCGCATGCCTTCTTCGTTGCAGGTGGAGCTGCTCCGCACTAAGAGAGGGACTCGTTTTTACCGAGGTGAGCCCGACAGGCAGCCAGCCAGACGGACGCTTTTCATTATTCATGTCACGAAGTCTTCACCCTCCTTTGACACCTTCCGTGAGCCCCCATCTTTCCTAACACCACCACCACTATCACATTCATCATATTCTTTATAATTCACGTGTTTGTGTTCCTCACCATTAATGCACCTTTTGTGTTTGTTAACCGCCTTTACGTCTGAGACATATTTCCTGTTTGGTTGGCTGTGTACTCACCCTTTGTGTCTTCTCAGTACATTGTGTGGATGGAAAGACGTCGGCGGTGCGTAGTTATGGGGACACTTGGCTGCGATGGAGGGGACCGCGTGTGGAGTATTGCCGTTGTGCGTTGAGAGGACGAGAGCGTTGTCATATTGTGCCCGTCATCAGTGAGTGTGACTTTGTATTCTCTTTCTAATCCAACTTTTTGTGTGTGTGTGTTGGCGATGTGTAGCAGAATGTAATCTTCTGTTTTGTTAATTCGTCTGTCAGACTGCTTGCCTGCCCTTACTGACCTCTCTGTTTTTCATCAAGCTACCTCTAACTGGTTGTTACAACCTCGGATGATTATTATCTCTTGGTTTGTTCCTGGTTATTCCAGTGCGTCCAAATGAAGAGCCGTTGGGTTTCCTGTGTTTTCAAATAGGTGTAGTTTAGTCTGAGATTGTTTGAAATACTCTTGCCAGACGAGCCACTTTCACCCCCATTGACGAAATCCCCGCCCTCAGACAAATTACAACCACATTTTTCAGCTGGCAAAGCTGCACCATCTCTGAGCTCATACCTCTGGGAGCCAGTGGTGTGGTGTTGTTATTCTCAGGAAGTTTTAGGAAATGCTGAAATAATAAATGAAAAAAATAACAGACTGGGGATTGCATGAAACCAGTTTTGGTCTAGAAAGAAACCCCTCGGCGTGACACGCCGCCTTAAGAAGCGAAGCACTGGAGATGGATGAGCCACGCACGAGCAAAGCTGAACCCACAAATGCAGCTCTCTGTATCGGTCATACGCGTGATGATATAATTAGGGTTGTGTTCTGGAGAACTTGGTGACGTCTGACTGACTAACCCGGCTCTCTGTCTGGCCCTTCCAGACTGCTACGTGTCTCAGTGCTACAACGGAGGAACCTGCAAGGAGGCCGTCTACACTTCGGACTACATCTGCCAGTGTCCTCCAGGCTTCAGCGGGGCCCAGTGTGAGATCAGTAAGTACTCAACAAACTCTTCAATCTACAACACAACTAACCTGCTCCTGTCACGGTTATTCGATCAAACGTGTTTTGCTTCATGGAAGAGGCAGTGTGCAACGTGACGTCTTGTTTTGTACAGTCAAAATCCCCAAATATCTCATTTACAAATTCTGATCTTGCTGTGTATTCAATTAGCTAGTCTTACATCAAAGCACCAGTGAACCCAGTCGTGTGCATGACAGGGTGGCCGGTGACAGAACACTGATCCAAACGTTCTACGTACTCGTCAATGACTTTCAGATAAGGTCACAGCTGGACCGTGTGACTCACACAGGAGGTGTCATGGGCCTGCGGTTTGGAGCGAAGAATCGGAAACCATGGAGAGACTTTCTGGGATCTGAATGTTTTTGTTTCTGCGGGTGACTGTTTGAGGCTTCGGGGGCGCCCCACCCTCTCAGTGGGATAATTATGCAAACCCCACTGGTCACAGCCAAGTGATTTCAGCCAAAGAGTAATGGGTTACGATTGGCCAGACTCAATAACTCTGATGGCATTTACGATCAACATAGTTTATGTTTGGTCATTGTTTCAAACCACTAATTGGGAAGACAATACTATATAAGCGTCATTAAGACACAAGTTGTGTGTTTATTGTTTTATATAAGATATAACAATATTTTTATAATTTGTTCAAATGTTTCCAGTATCCAATAAACATACTTTATTGGGTCAGAATAAATACATTAATGTCTCACATATAAATGAGAGACATTATATCCAGTTTAACTCTGTCCCTTTCCCCAACAGACTCCAATGAGAAATGCTTCGTGGGGCAGGGTCAAGGGTACCGTGGCACATGGAGCAGCAGCCGTTCGGGGGCGGAGTGCATCAACTGGAACTCCACGTCTCTGAGGGGAAAGAGGTTCACCGCCAGGAAAGTGGATGCCAGCAGTCTCGGACTTGGCAATCACAACTTCTGCAGGTATGCTGTGACCACTTGGATCTGTTTTGTGCCGGAAGGAAACTGCAAGTATTTGTTGTGACCATGCAAAATTAAGTTGGGAAATTAATTAACCCTGGAGGAAAGATACATTTGCCACTGTATCCAAAGGCACAAACTAATGAAGCGTCTTTGTAACGGAACCGTTTACTAAAAGACTCGCAGACGAGGCAGATAGAAGCACAGTTTACTGGGTCAGAGAGGCAGAGGACAGCGACAAGTATAGGAAACTGAAACAGGTCGTCGGAGGGGATAGACGATCTGAGTTTAGGACATGCTGTTTTTTTCACATTTCATTAATGTGAACCGTGACCACACATGCTCATTGTCCTTGCCTTTCTTCCCCATCTTCCCCTCAGGAACCCTGACAACGACGTCACTCCTTGGTGTTACATCTATAAAAACACTCAAATCGTCTGGGAGTTGTGTTCCACGCCCAAATGTCCAGAAGGTACAGCTTTACCAAAAAAAAAGCAAAGCTGAAATAGCACCAATCAAACAATTAGATTGCTTTTAACACTCGGTTTCTCTGTGTGTTTTGGGGGTTAGATAAAAACCAAGAATGTGTGAAGGGCTCCGGTCAGTCATACCGAGGAACGACATCTGTCACGAAGAGCGGCTCTCGCTGCCTCCCGTGGGACTCTCCTGCTGTCAAGCACAAGCTCAACACTGCTTTCAAATCTGAGGCATTGGAGCGGGGGCTGGGCAGCCACAGCTTCTGCAGGTAGACCTGTCAGCACCGTTGTTCACTGCCACAGGTTCCCGTTGCATGGGGAGAGATCGGAAAGACTCATGCTTCCTTTGCTTTTCTTCTTCCTTTATCGAATAGGAACCCAGACGGTGACGCAGGTCCGTGGTGTCACACCTACAAGAGCATGCAGCTGACGTGGGAGCTGTGCGACATACCTAAATGCTGTGAGTCCCTTCATTCATTTTGCAGCACTGTTAAAACATGGAAGTGAGATTATCCAGACTGACGGGAGAAGTTCATTTAGTTTAGTAACTAAATCAATGTGCTGTCAGATTGACTTGTAAATAATTGTCTTTTTAGCGAGACGTCCATCCGTCATCACCACTCTCGGCCCACGTGCCCCGACCACGAACAACAATCACGGAGGTAAGAATGTGTTCGCATCCAGTGAATATCATTCCATTCTTTCTGATGTGTTCAGTGTGCGGCAATCTCAAGGGTATTTAACCATCATCCTGCAAACCTTTGTCCGGTCCGTAGCAACATGTGGCCAGCGCTTAGACAACACGCTGAATCGTCCGGCTTTCCGCATGTTTGGGGGCAGACAGAGTGACATCACGGAGCAGCCGTGGCAGGCGGCCATCAACGTTTACCAGCCCCGTCACAGAAAACACTTTCACCGATGCGGAGGAGTCCTCATCGACTCCTGTTGGGTCCTGTCTGCCGCACACTGCTTCGAGGACAAGTAGGAATGACACACATGCACCCTCAAACAATTCAGCTTGTTTGCCATGCGACATACAGTCGTATTCATTGTCTTTTTCTTTTCTTTCAGCGATAAAGCAGAAAAATTGGAGGTGATTTTGGGGAGAACGTTCCGGAAGCAGAATTCCAGCAGCGAGCAGATTTTCAAGGTTGAGAAGTACTGGAATCACGAGAAATTCAACAACGAAACATTTGACAATGACATCGGTGAGTGAACATTTCAAGAGAGAATTATTTCACGGTTATATTTTGCACGTAATGATCACTGTTGAAACAGTTTTGTCATGCTATGATGACGATAATTGACTGAGACACTTTAGTTACCGTGTCCTCCCCCGGCAGTGATGATATGGAACTTTAGGTGGGCAGCAAATGCTTGTTAAAGCATAGAAATCCGTCCCTCATTTTCCCAAATGCATTACCCTGACTTTTCCTCTGGTCACTTTCCACTTGCAGCTCTCTTGAAGCTGAAGACGGACATTGGCATCTGTGCCATAAACTCTCCAGAGGTTCTTCCTGCGTGTCTGCCTGAACGTGGGCTGGTGCTGCCCGACTGGACCGAGTGCGAGATCTCGGGCTACGGAAAAGACTCTGAATGTAAGCGGATCCGGCACTCTCTAGTTTAGGGTACTACTGTGGGGAACGCATCTCTCGCGCTGGTCTCGACTGACCAGCGGAGGGCAGTGTGAGCCTTTCTATCACACCTTTAACCGAGTTTTTGGGGGATAGGAGACTCTAATTTGAACACTCTCTCCACAGTTTCTGCAGAGTTCTCCGAGCGCGTTAAGAGAGGTTACGTCCGCCTGTGGCCCAAAGAGCGCTGCGTCCCAGAAGCACTGTCCCAACGCCCAATCACCTCCAACATGCTGTGCGCGGGTGACACCCGAGGCCTGGACGACGCCTGCAAGGTGAGAGCGTCTCATTTTGTAGCTTCACCTTAAATCAATGCTGATTTACTCTGATCTAATTTTACTTTCTCTCTCTCTCGATTTTGCTTCTTGGCGCTCACCCACAGGGAGACTCTGGTGGCCCGCTTGTCTGTCAGAACAATGACAAGATGACTCTGATGGGTGTGATCAGCTGGGGCGACGGGTGCGGGCAGAAGGATAAGCCTGGGGTCTATACCCGCGTCACCCATTACATCGACTGGATCAACAGTAAAATCAAGGCAAACCCCGTCTAAAGGAAGAGAGCCTGCAAAGACGACGTTGATGGATAAGCGTACCCATAAACTCAGTGCAAACTCAAGCAGCAAACGCAGAAAAAGTTTGTGAAGATACACAAGAGCGATCCACGGGAATCTTGATTCTGTTGTTTATCTGTTGATCTAAATCCAAACTGATGGAGGTTTTAAACCAGCAGGACCACTCCAACCAAGGCGCAAGGATCTCAATCATGAGTTTTCCTTCTCAGCGTGCTCAAGTGTTCTGCTTCTTATGCGTTAAATGTGACAAAATACATGTGGACAAAAAACTAAATGACTATTTCTCGTTCAGGGCCATCTTGATCGCGATAATACTTTTTTGTCTATTCACGCAAGCAGCGTCTTCGGGGGTTTTCTCAATATTTCCTCCCCCAAAATGGAGGTTCAGGCGGTGGACCTCACAGCCTGACAGGAAAAATAGGGAATATTTATATATTCCTCTACTCTTTCTGGCTGGCTTCGGGCTATTTTATGCAAATAAATCACACGTGGTAGACTTCAGGTCAGTAGCACTTCTAATCCTAAAGCACACTCCATTAACACAGGCAATCAGTTGCATAGGATTGTAGTTTTTAAAAAAAAGTTTTGCGCAAAAATTATGTCTTCTACATGTGAGGTTACGTGGCCTCCATTATAAATGTTCTGCATTTGCGATCATTGGGGCTTTAGGGGTTCCAGACCAAAACACTTAACGTATCTGCTGGTTCAGATTGTCTGTTGCAGTTTGAGCTCCTTTAGCTCCCCGCTGCCTTGTCGATGGGATTAGATTTGGACAGGTGGAAGCTCTGAGACTCTCACCTCGTTCCTTTATCTACGACTAGTTTTTAAATGAGATTTCCAGAGCACTTCTCCACCAGACACCTGGTTTGAGCCTAGCATGTATATAACATGTATATTGTCTGAATATTACTTTTTATATTGCAAATGACTTGGGGCTGTTCTTCTCCGTTCTACATTAAAACTGCTTGACTGCAAAACGTATCTCCTGAACAAACTCACTTTGTTCTGGGACTGGGTTTTTGATGATTTTTTTTTACTAAGTTAATATTTATGTGTATTTTATTTTCTAATGGAGAAACTACTTTTGTAGTGTGTAGTTTGGTAATTTATTGTCCGTCATTATAACCACATCTGGCAACATACTCCTTTTGTCAATAAATAATATTTGGAATACATCTTTTTATGCTCTGTGCTTTTTGACCTGTGAATTGTATCGTTAATTATGTGAATTATTACTGCAACATCCATGAATAAGAGAAGATATTGTGAGCATAGAGTGAGCATAGAGTGAGCATAGAGTTTTTCACTAATTTGAAAGAAGTGTTTATTGTTGCAGGCCAACGTTAAATGTATTTATCAATAAAACCTTTTAGTGAAATTTTAGTGATCCAATTCTAATGAACCAACAATAATTACCAGAACGTAAGAAATAAATGGCCATCAAATAAAACGGATACACGGATACAAACAACAGAAACAAATGAAACAAATGAAAAAACTTAAACAATGCATTCAAACAAAAGCATTACGAGGATAAAATATAAATTACAGTTTACGTTTTCCTCCAAACTTTCTAGTTGGTCTGTACGTAAAATAGACCACACAGATGTATTCACCACTAACTTAGCATTGGAAAATCATCCAGTGATGAATAGTAAGGAGCATTTCAATTCAATTCAATTCAGTTTATTTTGTATAGCCCAAAATCACAAATACAAATTTGCCTCTAAGGGCTTCACAATCTGTACACATACGACATCCCTGTCCCGGAACCTCACATCGGATCAGGAAAAACTCCCTCTAGAAAACAAGGGGAAGAAACCTGAGGGAGAGCAACAGAGGAGGATCCCTCTCCCCGGATGGACAGAAGCAATAGATGTCATGTGTACAGAATCAACATAACAGAGTTACAGCACATTCAATGGATGTCACAGAAATTATTCATGAGTAGTAGGCATGGCCACGGCCCAGATGACTATGATCCATGGCAGCAGACGGAGGTAAAGATGAAGGGCATCAGCAGGGCCGCCATGGAAGGGAACAGGACCGGCTTCAGACAGCCACGATCCATACGAGCATTATTGCCTAAACAAAACGAAATTCGGGTGGTAAACCTACACTTGGTTGCACCAGGTACAACTGGCTAAAGATAATGCCATCAAACACAACAGTGCTGCAATAAAGTCTACCTTCATGAAGGTTACATTTTTTTTTAGCAAAGCTGTTTCAGAGAGGTGTTGATTCAGATGTTTGATCATTGTGGAAGCTAAAGTTTGTGGAGCTGGTGAATCATAGCTCTAGGTGCACCTAATAAACTAGCATCCGAGTACATGTGGCTTTGTATATTAGTGCGTTAGCAATTAACAAACACAATGAGAAAACAACATTTTATTATTCTGACTCCCTGCTTTGCTCTCACTAACACCTCTCCCTCTCTTCATTCACTCAATAGCTCACTCGACCACCTCTCTCTCCCTCTCTCAACCAGTCGTAGATCAGTCGTATCAGTGTTGTCTGTCTTCCTACTTAAAAGGTGCACAACACCAGATTGGGAACATGTTGACACCTGACCTGGTGACTCATAGCTAACAGCGCTAACAGTGCAAACCATGGCAAACATGCTGTAGAGCTAACAGTGTTAAGCTTCGGGGAAAACCAGAGTGGGTGATAGAGCTGTCGCCCAGCGCGGCCTTATCAGCTGTAACCGCCACATGAAAGCAAAGCCGTGCAGAGCGGCGGCACTAACATGCACCAAAACAACCATTACGTCAACACAGCAATGATACGGTCAGATAAGAACACACAGAAGGAGAGTGACATCCGTCTTTCTTCATGTAGACATTACTTCACTCTATCTTTACATAGCAAACAGCAGTTTGCTGCTTTATAAATGCTCTGAATGTTGTATATTGCTCCTCTAATTACTTAGCTTAGCTTTATTGATAGCATGTGTGTGTGTGTGTGTGTGTTTGTGTGTGTGTGTCTGTGTGTCAAAAGTTAATAATTAATTCCCCCTTCGTTTTCAAATTGACTACAAATGAGACGTTGTTTAACAGTCGCAGCAAATGATGTAAAACTCAATATGGCCATGAACATCCTGAAACGTGGAGCCGTGTTTGAGCTGTGCAGTGGCTGCAGCTCATTTAAATCCAGACCGTGCAGCAGCAGGTGAGGCTGTCACAGGTAGGAAATGCAAACGAGTAAAGCTGCTCTTTACTTTCCCTCCAGTATCGCTCCCTTTCATTCTTCCAAACCGTCTGCAGCTGAAACAAAGACATTTCCTCATGACTCGAGCTGAGAGACTGGACCCCAAACCATGACCATGGTAAAGTACTGTTTTGTTTTTGTCAAGCTTCGGTTTACGTTATGATAACTTTTGGGGGAGTGCAAAAGGAAGTGAGCAGGTGTTGTTAATGGCAGAGTTTTGTCAACTGTGAAAAGCTCCGGTGGTTCTGATTGAGGGAAAGATATGATGGCGGCTACACTAATACAACTACATCAGCATTAGTGCTTTATTATAGAATGAAGGTCAACTAAGTTTGTTCACCTTTCTTTTATGTTTGTTCTTTGCTGAACTGCTCCGTAAATAAATTATTATGATATCTCACAATTGAATCACAGTTGATACTCGTGCAGGTGAAGTTTTTGTCTGAATTTTTGACAAAGTATGACCTGTTTTTTTATTTGTTTTCTTGACCTGAAATGTATCACATTCAAAGGAATTGAAAATCTTGCCAAAAAAAAAAATCATACACACCTTGTTTCAGTAGTCTGCACCCTTGGATTCGAAATGTAGCTTGTATTGTGTATCTGATTCTGTCAGGAGTTTGTTTATTTCACCTTTTAACATTGGTGGTAATCTTTTTGAATAGTTTTTATCCTTGGGTCTCGTGCAAATGTTCCCAAATGTCTCAGGGGTCATTGCAGCGATTCCAGTGAGTTACAGAAAAATAACTTTAAAAATGTTTTTACAGTCATAATATGTCTGAATATTGCTTGCCAATATATTTATAATATACTGATTGTTAGGAGACTAAACATTGTCTCAGATTTTGTATATACTTTGTCATTTCTTGGTTTTCTAGCTGTTCTCGCTAACCCATTCAGTTACATCCACATTACTGATGAGTATTTATCCAAACTCTTTATCGTTTAAATATTCTGTGAAAGCACCAATGGTCAACCCCACAATATCGTCGGAAAGCTTCAATAAAGATATTTAACCAAAAACATAACATTTAATTTTCTCATATTTCTCATCACATTTCATTATCACATAGTGTTTCCCTCTCGCCTGTGTGTTGAAAAGGATATAACTGTCGGTCTCTAAGTGATATCCATCTACAGAGGTTTTCTCGGGTCGGATTTTATGATAGCACAAGCTCTTAACTCTCTTCCTGCAGTGTCAACAACTAATGCGGATAAAATGTTCTGCGGTTGGAGAAGTTTCTATATGTTCTCGAAAACCAACAACAAAAACGGAGGTGAGATCCAGTCTGTGACGTGTGAAAACACGAAGACTAAAGAGGAACCGGCAGACAACTCATGCAGTGTGAACAAAAGCTATCCCCTCGAATATTTATCAATCTGTGGAATTGTGTTTAGGGATACACAGTGTTTGTGGTGTTAGTTTATTAACTGCCGCACATATATTATTGTATTATCTCTCTCTTTTCAAGTGTAACATTATTTTACGTTATACATTTTTATTCAACTGTTCCTGTTAACACAGACACTACCTCTACCTCGTCTGAATAGTGACACATTTGAATGACGGTCAGTGCACTCCTTTGCATCAGATCTCCTTTCATGCTTGCGTGACTCCGGGGACGCTGATAACCCTTTTCCCACATGACAGATCAGTTCATTGGAGACGAGTTGCAACAGGCTGATGACACGAAGCAGAACACTGTGGCTGTAACTTGACCCGGCTTTAAATATCAGAACAGTAAAGCGTAGTTCTCTTCTGACCGTTTTCATCACCTGCTCCTCGTTCATCAACAGTACAGCAACTGTGACATTTCCCTCTCTGTAATTCTATGACTACTTACCTTACAGCGCCACTTCCTTTACGGTTGCCCGGCACTGTGGGAAAACAGAGATACCGTCTCGCCACTTCCTGATTTTGCATGACGAGTGTGTGTTTATCTCCGCCCACTTCTGCCAAATTCAGCCACCTGAATTACCTGTAATGGCAACCAAAAGTCAGAGATACAGTACATGAGGACACGATTCACAAAGCTACAGTAAGAATACTTAACCTAGCTTGTTAAACATTAACCAGAAGTACATAAACAAACATGGCATCACAACACTCTACATCATTTCTAAGCATTGCAAAGAGAACCAACAGGAAAATAAATACATGTGGGTCTGTAGCAGCATCCTCGTAGTAAAATGTTCTGAATGTCGAGATCAATGTCGTATCTCAGCTCTAAAGTTTGCAACATAGCACGAAAGCTCTGATTCTCAATGACTGGGGGGCACACTCTACTTTGTGATTCACTTTGCCCTCTCCAATTAGGGCAGAAGAAATGCTTCCATACGTTAGCTTTTAAGCCAGGGGGTGCCGGTCGGATTGTATCCTTATTCCACCTAAATGCCACTATGCCACCAAATGTAGCCTAGCTTAGAAAGTAAACAAGACGCACCTGTATTACGTATTTTACATTCAGGGGCAGCGTTAAGGAACTGACAGCCTGGTGTCACAGAATCATACAGGCGATCATAATGTTGAGAATTGAGTTTTAAATTTCCGATTATTGAGTTTTCAGCATTGACTCATCTTTCAAGAGAGAATCACGATGCCCATAAGAATACATTTTTTCCCCCCTATCTCGAGATAGGTGAGTGTGGTTAAATCTTTCAGGTTGTAGATGATGGTGATGTTGGGGTACTGTCCGACTGCTGCTCCCATCTTAGGCCAGTAGAACTGATCTCTTGTGAATTCAGTTGTCTTGTCTACTCCCAGTTGCCCGTACTCAGGGTGAAGATGTATGTCGAGAGTGCAGCAAGCCAACGATGGTCGGTTGCGTTGAGCTTGGCGGTTGTGAGGATATACGTTAGGATATACAATTATTAAGAAATGTATGGACCACAGCCAATTAACTGCCAATAATTAGATGGTGCAGGACTTATATATTGTAGTGAAAAACAAGGCCACCTTGAGTAAAATGTGACATGAGCAAAAAAACGCTTGGGGTTCAGAGGTTGAACCCTTTAATCCCCAGAGCCCCCATTTTCAGAGGCTCAATTCTCCTTTATGAGCTCTCCTCGTGTGTTTAACTGTCCATAAAATGAATCCCAGACCTATTGTTTTATTATCTCTAATTAACCAGAAAGTCCTTGACTTTCAAGATTGTATAAGTACATTTTTCATGTTTTGAAAATAATTCGACAATAAGTATGAGCATAAACCATAAGTATGAACAAGATGTCTCAAAAAGGACTCCAAGAGAGCTCCCAGAGTTATGTTTATACATTTTCGTATGTTAGCTTGATTACAATCTACTGAATCTGTCTAAAACACCAAATTGCCTGTCAGACAATCACCCGCCACTTCCCAGCCATATTTTAGCCATCAAAAAAAATAATCCCAGCAAAATAAGTGAAATTTGACTAACTTTTTAAAGAAAATGATGTCTCACGCTTTGTTTGGTAGCAAAATGAGCAGCAGCTTTCGCTTCTGCCAGCAGATGTGTTTTGAGATGCGTTCAAGGTCAAATCAGAAAATGCGGGCATTTCCTGCGCCAGCCGATCTCATACTAGATTCATAAAAATGTGTTACTTGACTCATTTTGAGTGCATAAAAGGGCTGTCAGTCTCATTTGGATGGCTTTAGATGGCACCCATAGGCTTGCACGATTAAAAGGAGGTGTTTTTGACTCAATTCTAACCTTGCTTTGGAGTCACTTGAATATGATTTCTAAAATATTATTTTGTATATTCAATTAATGGAAGAAGCCCTTTCACTGCACTGCATATACTGCACATAGCCACACACTGTGTGCATATCAAATAATATATTTAACTATTTAATAATATTCCTGCACTCTTAACACCCACCCTGAGATTAAAGCGGCACTTGTGTCCAACCAACAGAAACATTTTGGATTTATATGTTACCTAGTAGGTGTTTTCACCTGGTTCACTAAATAAAGCTCTATTGTCCATCCCCAAAAAAGCAGCCACTGACTCATGCCTGATGATGAGGTCGATAGATAAGTTAATTAAAGTAAATGATTACCAGCCTGGCGACAAGTTAGGTTTATTTTGTCTGCTTTAAATCTCTGCCGATACTCACCTGAGGTTTCTGTGTTTCTCAGAGCTTCTTTGGAAAAAGGAAAAATCTGTAAGTAGTGTGTCCATGAGCAAAACCCCATTAGTGTTGGTGGAAATGTATTATGCATGAACGCTTCTCACAGCTCTTCTTTCAATCAGAGACAGCGGACCTCCAGCTCCACCCAGGAGGACAGGTGAGACTCAACCCCCCCTACGAATGAAGGGGCAACGTTTCCATTCCTCCCATCTTTGTTTCCTTACTGGGTTACATCGTCATTTATCGTTGTATTCCTCCACCCCACAGATGATAATGCAGGGTGTGAATGGCCACAGGAGGACTTTGTAAGTAGAAAGACAAATTAAAAAGGTGCTAAATGAGACATTTGTCAACATCTTTATCATATTTTTATGCCATTGGTACCACCTATCCCTCTTTTTTTAGTGGGGGTAAAATAGTTACACTTTATATTTTCTAAACTGCAGGATGATGAAGACGAGGACGACGGAGACACGTATGAAGTTCCTCCCTGTGAGCGCCACACCGTGAAGGTCCCACAGAGAGAAGTGGAGGAGAATGTCTATCTGGGTAACAAGCACTGTGCAGTCATGCAGACAGGGTATTGACAGTTGCTGTTTAGCACACCTCGGACACCTTCTTCACCTAAAATGATGTCCCTCGATCCTGCTTGTTTTGCAGAGAGGTCGTCCAATCCCACGCCTCCACAGAGGCAGGCTGCTCTCCCACCGAGGCCGACCAAACCCTCGGTAACAAGTTCAGTGTCCTGGAAGTCTGTTTCTGTTTGTTCAAGACATTTAAACTCAGTTTAATGATATTGTATTTATTTTATCTAAATGATCCGTCACCCAGAAACCCCAACAAGGTGCTGAAGATTTCTTCTCTGATCCCAAGACCAAGAATGGTGAGTGATTCTTCTCATTCGCAGACACACCAATGGTGCATTTATGTTTGTCCACTGCATAACCCACCTCTCATCTCATCACCTCTCTGACCCATTTCTTCAGCACCTGAGATCAACCGAACTGAGAAACCCGGGAGAAAGATGATGCCCCCCCCACCGGTGCGCTCTGCTCCTGTTCCAGAGTTTGCGTCTAACACCGAGGAAGGTGCAGTCACCACACAAATAGGCCTTTTATAGAAGTCACTTATCAGCCTGTAGATGACTGGTGACTGAGAGGAACATCAATGTATTAGAGAGGTTATGTGGCAACCACGTATTTGGTTTTATTAGCTATGTGTTATTTTGCAGAAATACAGTCGCTCCATGAAATACTTTGCATTTGCAGGAAAAACAGTCACAGAACAATGTGTTCAATGTTTCCAGCAGCAACAGCAGTGTGGGTGGAATGAATAGCAAGAAAAAGGAGGAGAGTGCCACCTGCTGTTATGCCAGTGAGCTGCACCTTGAGAGACACCATCTTCATTGGCAAACTGATTGTCGAGAAAATGACGCCAAGAATTAGTTAAAAGACAAGGGACTTTGTCACGTTTGTCAGCAGAAGAGTATCTCCACACTCTCTGCCACATCTACACTAGAAGTAAACACTAAACCAGCAATCCTGCCAGTTATCATAATGTCATTGTTTGGTCCTGTTGTGTTTCATCATGTGTTGTTTTAGTCACAAATATTGCTTTAAATGCCACAACGTGTTCTCTAGTCGCATGTGTTTGACTGTAACCCGTTCGGTTTCATTTTTAAATACTGTACACGCAGAGAAAAGCTTGAAGGCTTGTACGATACCACGACAACACAGGTCACAGACAATCTTTTTCTTTCTGTGTTTCAGATGTGTATCTGGATCCAAATGAAGAACAGGTGAGATAAGATACACATCAGCAATACCCAAAGCATAACACACACACATGAGGAGACAACAAAGGGCATCGCTGTGAAGGCATAATTGGGTTATAACGGGTTGTTATAGCCATGCACGCATGAATATGATTGGATGTTTCCAGCCGTACAGCTGCAAATGAGCCAATTGTTGCGAAAAGCATAAATTAAACTAATAACTTTGCTTCCTGGCGCGTTCTTACGCGTATTGTCGTTTTGCGTTTCAGGAGGACAGTGATGACGTGTATGTGGAACCCACAGCTAGTATGTTTACGTCTCACTTCACAAGCAGTAACTCTGCACTTTAAAGTTTGCAAAGGTGACGATCAGGCCAAGAACTTTCTGGTCCCCTTTTTCTTCCTTCTCCCCAGCTTGCGCACCCGCCCCTCGTGCGCCGATCAGGATGCCTCTGACTCCCAACACGGGCCTCGTACCTTCCCCCATACCCATGTGAGTCCTCCCACTCAATTCGGGTCCAAACCAGCAGCCGGCAACCCGCCGCCAAAACCTTAGCATGGCGATGTGCACTAGTGATACAATCTAGTCTGTTTGGCTTCATGCTCCGTGACACATCACACAATGAGCAATGCTGAGTTGTTTTTTTTGCAGAAGAATGCTAATGTGGCAGCGGTTTTAGTGCACCTTGCACTAAACACTTAATGATCTCTCTCTCTCTCTCTCTCTCTCCAGGATGAAGCCGCCTGTTCCCAGAGCTCAGTCTGTGAGTGTGTCTAATTCATCTCAGTGGGATGTTGTTCCCTCATGCAAAGCTCTGAGTTCTCATTCAAAGCAAGACCGTCACGGTTTTCATTCTCACCATTCGCTACGTAAAGGAAATGAAGACGCAGTTTGGTGACCTTTTTGTGTCCCTCCTTTCCCTTTCAGAATTCCCTCTTGCCTTGCTTGAACGAGTTAAAAACAGGTAAAGACCACCTCGCTAAAGCTGGTCAAATATCAGCACACATTTTTATCCAAAAGAAATGATTTTGAGCATGACGGTGCACATCTCTCTGTAGCGCCTTCAGTCGAGGCGAGACGTGCCACGTTTCCCGCCATATTTCCCGCCAAACTCCCCCCACCGACTCCATGCGGGAAGCCCACTCTGTCAGCCAACCTGAAGGAAGCTAAACACAGGTTTGTTAGACGAAATATCGAAAGTGTTCAACACTGTCACGCTTTTACATTAATTTCCGCAAATACATCCGCACTAAATTCAGTGTGTAACATTAGCTTTTTTGTTTGTTTGTTTTTGTCTTGTTTCCAGCCTTCTTAATCCTCCTGTGGCCGAAACTAAGATTGCTGGTAAGCTCACATTTCTTTCAAACTAAAATGTAAATCGTAACAAAAAAGGACGACTGTGATCATTTGGTCTCTGCTTAGATTATTCATTTAAAGTAATCCAAAACATTGCACAGTTCACATGATGGGCTTTCTATCTTTTTCCAAGCCTCCTCTGGTGGTATGAAGGCGACCAAACAATGCGGGATCGAGGTATGTCATCAATCTCCACCCAAAAAAGTAGTTCTGCAGGACCGTTTGTTGATGTATCTGGGTCCTATAACAGGGCAAAGAGTGGTTTGCTGGGGCCTGCAACAGGAAGATGGCTGAGGATCTCTTGCTGAGGATCAACAAGGTGAGCCAGTCGACGGTTCTGTTTCATTTCGAAGAAATAATAGTCGGCCAATCGGGTTCTTTCAATTCAACCAAGCAACATTTACTGAGTGTTTGTGTGACTGTGGTTTGCTGGCACTCAAATAGAAGGCAAACCCGAGTCGGACACTTACTTACTTTGTATAATAAATCATGTTTTTACTTTCCGCTAAATCCTTAATCCATCCATCTCTTCCCTGTATTCTCTTTTGGCCCTCGTTCTCCCATCAGTTTCCCAAAACATTTCATCTCCATTTTTTTTCCTCCTTTTTTTTTTTACAGGACGGCACGTTTCTCATACGACACAGCTCAGCCCAGGGCGGCCGCCAGCCATACACCCTCGCCGTGCTCTACCAGCAGAAGGTGTACAACATACCCATCCGCTTCCTGGGGGAGACCCAAGGGTACGCCCTTGGAAAAGAGGGCAAGAAGAACGAAGAGGTGGGTGGGGGAGGCGCTAATAGGACAAAAAGAGGGACAAGAAGAGAGCAGGATTCTGGGACAATTTCAGGCTTTTTGTTCAATTACCTAACTTTACCTTTTGTCCTCTCTCTTTCAGGTTTTTGGCAACCTCGATGAGATGATTTCCCACCACAACAATAACCAGCTGCTTCTGATCGACAGCAAGAGCCAGGCCAAGCACAGCACGTATCTAATGTATCCCGCACGCCCTTAAAAACTAAGATGTATTTGAGTTTCGTGAGGATAATAGCACAGTTTAAAAGTTTGATGCAGGTCTACCAAAGTGTCACAAAACCACAATTGCGACTCTAACTGCTACAACATCAGCTAAAGTGTTGTTTTCTTTATAGAATTGAAAATAGACAATGCAAACTTCGAAACAGAGATTACATGTCACAAGCTCCAGCTGCCCCATGACGTGGTGAGGGCTTAAAGTTCAGAGGTGTTCCTGTTTCCTCGTCGTTTTATTGCAACAACTGCAAAATGTTGCAAAACTGTTCTCCGGTGAAAAAGGAAAAATCGCTGTATTTTTTACTCCACCGTCACATACTGTAAATGGTCATGTCTGGTGAAGCGTCAAGATAAACGTCATGATTTTAAATTTGGCACGAGTACAGATTTTGTGTGTACCTTTGCGTAGGTTTAGTTTAGTTTGACTCTATGTAACAGGTGTCTTTTCCATTGGGATGTTGTGTAATACAAAATCAAAATGCATAATCTACAATATAATCTATTTCATTCATTTTGATGCATGTTTCTGATATTTACTGTTGATGACTAATAACAATGAGTTCATCTGGACCATAGTCTTTATTTTAGCATGTGTTTAATGAAGTTCTTTTGAGTAAACTCCAACCTTCTACTTGGGATTACATTACATTACATTATGGGATGGATCCTCGTCAATGTGGAGAGGAGAGGGCTGTGTGTGTGTGTGTGTGTGTCATGTCCACTGACCAGATGCTGCTGGTGAACACATGCTCCCTGTCAGAGTGAAACCACCTTCTCTGTGAACGAACCATAAATCCTGGGCCTGTCATAGCAGAATCCTGTGTGAATATGTTTCACTCCAAAAGGTGTAAAAACAAAAAACACATTAAACTTGTCAAAATTAGATGTAACGCTTTAGTATTTTTTTTAATCAAATTTAGCAGTGTCAGCTCATTAAGTGGGCTAACAACTAAGTAAAAGTCAACACTGGAGGACATTTTATCGTACTATTACTGAAAAACACTTCCCAGTACGTTACGCACGTAAAACAGCTTTACCGTTATTGTGCTTTACGGTGTAACTGCTCTGGTTTACAGTATGATGCTGTAAATCTGTTTGGGAGTATAATATTGTTATTGTGTTTTATAATAAGAAACCTGCAGGAGGATTAATGAACAGTGACTTTTAACCTTTTGAAAACCCAACCTATTTTTTGGCCTCTGCTCAAAAATTGTATACCCAAACTAAAAAGGGTGTATCTCTGCAACCACTAGAGCTATTTGAATAATTTTAGTGTTATATTAAAAGGCTATACATGTGATATTTTGTTCAGATCTGTAAACATGAGTCTATGTTACTGGTTAAGAGTAAATGAAGAAGTTACACAGCAAAAATTAAAAGGTTTCAGGTCCGACCTTGAAAAAAAAAGCACTTTCAGGATAATTATTTCTTTGGAATACGGCAGCTGTAAGGTCTCATTTAAGGTATCACTTGGGCCATTTTAATTGTCTCATGTACCAAACCATATATTTCACTTGTATATTACGTAGGGTGTCCAATACATCCAAATACAGCAGTTTTGGGCTTTTCTTTTTCAATTCATAAAACAACCTAGGATTTACAGTTGTATATAACAATCGCTCAGTCTGCCCCTCCTAGGGGGGGATTGGTTTTCAAATCAATAACAAAAAAAATCCAAACCAACAGACTTACTTAACAGGGAACCTGGCAGAGCAGAACACGGATCAAAGCAGGGAAGATATCAGGGAACACGAGCAGAGGAACCAACACAGAGACAGGGGAACACAGGGTTTAATTACACTGGGGAGCTGCAGGTGATTAGACACAGAAGAATTCAATCAGGGGCGGGGCAGACAATCACATAAGCGGGAAAACATACAAAGGCAGGAAGTGAGGTGAATACAGGACTTTAAGAGGCAGGGGAATTCAAAATAAAAACCAACAAGACCTTGACAAGTATAGCCTATAATATTCACTAGTAAGTACTGCTAATTCAAACACAGGTTAATGTATTTTTTTCAAATGTTACTTTAAAGAATTACATTTATGGTGTTATCAAATCAACAGGTGAACACATTCAGTTAGCAATAGTCCTACCACATAAAATGTGTGGTGGGATTAGTTTGCTGTCTTTGTTTTATTTGCCATATATTGGAAAATGAAAAGATATTTGTTTCATGACTTGCTCATCCCTTGCTATTTTTAAGATACACCCTGGTTCGTCATTGATATTTAAAATGTTGTGAATTATTGCAACCACTGAAATAAAGAAAAAAACAAAACAAGAAATTTATAAACAGCTGATGTCGCACCATTCAAATCCAATCCTTATATGGGCACCACATTGAGGTCATGCAGCCCTTTTCCAGTACTATACGTTATAAGTGTAACAGTAAATTACCACAGTTAAAAAAGTACAGTAAGTTTCCATATTAAGTATCTATAATGCTGTGTAAATTACAGTAACCATCTGTTAAGATGTTTTTATGGATGTTTTTTGGGCATTTAACTGTATATTTACAGCAAAGGCTAAAATATGCATGGTATTGGAAATCACTTATAAAACAAGCATTATGATATTTTACAGTCCTGTCTTATTTGTGCCTTTTAGTCTTTAGAACCAACTTATGTTCTTGCAGCAATGACACAGTTTGAAGTTGTATTATTGTTTTACCTGGTAGATTACAGGCCGGAAGTGCAATGGCTCCATCAACTGAAGCTGCTGTATTTGCATAGGCCGCTGGTGTAAATGAGTGCTAAATAACTTCCTGGAGCCAGAGTCATTTGGCAGGTGTGTAAGGCACCGTTTAGCTCTGTTACGGGATTAATCGTGTTGAAAAACTAGTACATCCCCAGGATCCTCACCCCCATCTTTTGCAACAGCAAGATCACCATCCATGTCTCATATATCGCTTTAAGTGTACAAATTAAGTGTTTTTAATTTGTCCACTGAGACTCCAACTCCAGTTTCAGTCATGGGTTTTATTTCAACGTTTTTTGGAGGGCCTTTATTGGGTAGTTCAAAGGAAAAAAGATGACAGGAAATGAAGGGACAGAGAGAGAGATGGGGGATGGCCCGCAGCAGAGATCCCTGGCTGGACATTTCAATTACATTGCGAGCATCTTAAAAAGCCAAGTCTGAGATTTGTTTTATTATTATTTATAAAATATGTTATTGAGACCTATTGCAACAAGCTTACAGGTAAATAACAGGACCTGTTTTCAACGTGCGATCACAAATGTCACCGAACTCCTTCTTTCCATGCAAAACCTTTATCAATTGAGGTACTGTGTTGTGTGAGTCAGATCCTTTAAAATATACTTTTTTATTTCAAGAGCTGTCTGCGTGTCCACATCCCATGTGTAATACACTGAGTCACATCAGGAGCATCAAAGGCCTTCGTTGATTTGAAAAGGATTTTCTTTTCAGACCTTTTCAGGGTCTCATATTGTACAATACCATAAAGTGTGTCTTAATACTAAGTTAAGTGCAATGCATGACAAAAAAAGGTGAATTGCAGTTGCACAACCTGCTGCTCACCGGACACGATAGAACTTTTTGTGATGATTATGATATGATGATGATGATAGTAAATGAGATCCTTACAAGATGCAGTTTTAGCTCGTTGGAAAAAATAAAAAAATAAGACACTGAAACGTCAGCAGACCTCTCCGGAACATACGACCACACTTTCTTTTCTGGAATGATAGGTGATTCTCATAGAAAATCACGGTCAAAGGTGGGGCACTTTTCATGAGCCCTGATTTCGAAGTTGGTGGGCAAAAGAAGGGGAGGGGCTGCAGCGGAGGGGTACACACTGCACATCCGACGCGCTTGCATTGACAGCTCTGAGGAGAGGGAGAATATATAAACAAATACATCCACTACACGGGGAGTTCACGACAAGTCATCACTGACAATAACCAACTGACGTTTTTCTTGTTGAGAAAATGCCCCGAGGCTCGTGGGGAGCTGTCTTACACTCCAGTTGTAGTTGAAGCGGCCTAGTTTTCTTCGCGGAGGTGCGGAGTTTTCGATTCAGGACTGGCGTAAGGGGGGCGCGGGTCGGCCGGGAGGGGGGGAAGAGGCTACTGAATGGGAGCAGTCGCTGGATTCGCGCGATACCAACGCAGACTACCCACCGCTGCGCCCATCGTGTCCGACTTTTTGGGGACGTTCTTTTTGAGGGGGCACACACGGAGCAAGATCACCTCCACTCCGCCTCCTGCTGCTCTCCCCCTTCCCCCCTTTTCCTTCCTCGCGGACTCCTCGGAGCGAGAAAAACCCTCCAGACATGGCTCAGATACTGCCGATACGATTTCAGGAACATCTGCAGGTAAGCAGAGACGACACAGAGAGAGAGAGAGAGAGAGAGAGAGAGAGAGAGAGAGCAATTAGCTTTATAAAAATACATTTTAGCTCATGTCTTAATTTTTGCGCAGCATGTGCCGCGCGCGCACACACACACACACGCGCGTGCGGCACATGTCGCATTTAAACGGAATCTGAAATAGGGCTGCCGGGCTGGGGCTCAATATAGCTACAGGCCTAGTTTTCTTCGGCCCGGCCAGATGATGATTTGTAAAAAAAAAAAAAGAAGATCGTATACAGCAGCAGCTCCAATGCGGGCGTGTGTGTGTGTGTGCGTGTGTGTGCGTGTGTGTGTGCGTGTGTGTGTGCGTGCGTGTGCGTGCGTGTGTGTGCGTGTGTGTGTGTATACGCCGCAGTCCCCCCACCCCCCCAGTTCAAGTGGAAAAACGCCGCTGTCACGTTCAATCCGCTCCGACGCAATCTGCGGCGTCCTGACTCCGCTCAGCTGTTGGCGCTGTCCCCGTGAACCCGGATGGCAGCTTTCGTGGCTACCGGGTTGTTGTCATGTCCTGTTCACTCACTTTGTAACCTTCAGCCGCAGCGGCGACCAAACGACGACGACGTGACTGACAAAAAACAACCAGCGTCGATAAGAAGTGCTTAGAGGCTTATTTATTTTACAACAGTTGTATAAGTTCCGAAATCCGCATCAGTCAGCTGCAAAACACCGGTCTTGATGTCGCAATACCCCCCCCCCACCCCCTGTATGAAATTACATTTTCATATCACAGCATCCATAGCAGCTTTAATGACCATATGCGCATACATACAAGGAATTTGACAATAGACCAAAAAACAAGGACAACAAAGTAGAACAAAGGTAAGCATGTACATTTAACTATGGTGTACACACATATATATAGATACCTATACAAAAGTGTGTTCATATACATTGTGTATATACAGTAAATATGTGTATATGAACATAAAACTGACAATGAAATGGAGGTAACAGTGCAAGGATGCTTGAATACTTATAGTCACAGGAGTGTGTGTGTGTGTGTGCATGTGTGTGTGCGTGGTTTCTATTGATGTGATGCGCCTCCCTACTCCTCTAGTTTTGTATACTTCATGCCAGACGAGCATCTTGTGCAGCATCAACATGACAGAGTTGCAACAACAAAAAAAGCCTTGCAGTGGGAAAACCAAAAAAATGAAACCCCACACATACATACATACACACAAAATGCCTCCTTGTTACGACCTGTGATCACAGAGGGGAAAAACAAACACACTTATTTTGGTCATGGGTGGAGGAACTATTTCCACTATGCCCCCTCCCTTTTTCTGTTCTTTTTAAAAACCTCTGGTTGGTTTGGTCTTTGATGATCGTTGTCCCACAGCAGCCCCCCTAGTGCCCGGTGTCTTGCAGCCAGAGGAGAAAAAGTTGTGACCCCCTTGACCTCCCCTTGTCCATAGCCAGTTGTTATGGTAACAGCAGGCAGTGAAATGGCCTTTCCAAGAAATAAATAAATAAATACAGAGAGCGCCCCCACCCTCTCTCTCACACTCTGTGTGTGTGCTTCCTTTTCCTCTGGCCGGTAGCCCCACTTTCGTCAGCCAAAGATCCTTTATCCTCCAAAAAAAGAAAGAATGAAAGAAAAACGGTGCTGGCCAAGAGAGCTTGAAGGCCACCGGGCTCCTCTCCTCCCTGTCAGGCCTGTTGTTGCTTTGTTGATGGAAGAGGGCAGCTCAGAACCTGGCAATGTCTGGGTTATGAGTGCACATCGCTCCTAAGAGAGACACACACACACACACCGCCTCGAGGCGGTGATAAGCAGCAGGCTTGCTGTTTTTACGTTCCACCTCTACCGTGAAATCCCAGCTCGGCCCCCTCGTCGTATCCCTCTGTGAATCTAGGTGGCTCCAGCAGAGTCAAAAAAACGCTTGGAATTTGCGAAGCCAGGACTTTGGGCCTCAAGTTGTTTAGCTTTTCTCTTTCTTTTTTTTTTCTTCTCTCTGCCTCGGCCTGGTATTTACAGGAGTGTAACGGCGGACCATATTTCAAGATGAGGCGCCGGCCATGAAATGAAGAGAGCAATCCTCCCCCCATGCTTCCGAACATCTCGGCTCGAAACAGTTCTTTAAAACAAGTCGCTAAGGATGCAACTCGTTGTTTGTTTATTTTTCTCCCTCCAGTGCAATAGCTGTGTGAAGGTGTCTCTCCTCCACCATTACATCTTTGTCTCCCTTGCTTGTTTACTTCGCTGGGATTCCTGATCCAGGGGTCCAGGCTGCGCGCCTGACCAAAGGGACCAGGGCCCAGAGGTCGGGCGTGTGGAGCAGAACGTAGCCTGAATCATGAAAGTGGCAAAAGCAGCTCATGTGGCTCTGGCCTCCAGGTACTGGAGCCTGAACAACGTCCTGTCTAGTTGAGTTAGGTCTGCGGCCGCTGGTGGCGGTGAGGACGATCGTCTGTTTTCAGTCACCAGAAAACTGAGTCACGAAAAGAGCGGTCACTCGCGCGAAAAACAACGAACATTGTGTGTCTCCGCAGTGTGAAACCTGCAATAACTGGACTGTACTGGTTGTTTTTCCAGACTGTTTTCCAGTTGATTTGACTCACTGTTTGTTCTCTTAAAATACGCGTCATATACGATACTATCGTCATGAACCGTGTCCAATTGTCATCTATTCGCATCCAAAGAACACAGTACATTACAACAAATGTCTTACTGACGCAGGAGAAAAAGGATTAACGTTCAAATATGTCCAAGTCTATATAAAAAATAAAAGGATAATTGCTTTTCATGTCGCCGCCTCTTTCTCGATTGTGATATATACAGTATATGTTTTCTAGCCACTTGAGGGCAGCAGAAACGAGCCGTAAACACAACCAGCGCATGGATATCGGTAGGATTATATCCATACTACTCTTTATTGATACTGCTTATCGGTTTGCTTCCTTATTGATACTCTTGTCGATTCTCATCGATTATTTTGTGAGGAAAAAAAGACAATTCATTAAGAAAGTAATTGCTTTATTATTCTATTAGCTTAAGCGGTTCCAAAATCTGTAAAATACATTCGCTAAAGGATCACCTCAGCGATGAGCTTTTCATGTATGAGGCTACATGTACGAGCAGCCGCTCGCCGAAGAGCAGAATTCATGCTCCGCTTACTTGCCAAATGTTGTGATGAACGATAACCGCCCTGACTTGAGCTTTTATGACATTTGTGACAAAGAGAGTTATCAGCTTCCCCTTTTTAGTCTGCTGGGCTGAAACTACACATTTTTAGAGACAAGTCCCCCCCAACCTCTAGAACACACGCACACGCACACACACACACACACACACACACACACACACAACCCTGTACCTAAAAAGCCTTGCACGAAGCTTTTGACTGCAGGCCTCTCTTTATAAATTGTGCTTGCATAATCCACCCCCCCTCCGTGAACCCAAACCCCCGTCAGCTGCTGCTGCTGCACCGTGTCAGTGCCTCAGCGTTGCATCCACCCCGGCCTATGACTCACCAAAATAGCGTCAGCGCTGTATCATCAGCTAAGTCCTGCTGCTGCTATTGTTTACTGCGACGTGTTTGTGTGACGTGTTCGGCTGTTGAGGGAGGAGGACTTCTAGGAATCTGTGTAAAGGATAGCTTATGGAGCGGACCTTTAGTCTGGAATGTTCTACTGAGGAGCAGTATGGGGGACGGGGGGGTGGGGGTCTTCCGGTGAGTCAGTTGCTCCACCCTGAGCTGAAGATTGCCAAAGGCCTGTGTTACTGGAACAGCGCTGTACAGACCGACTCTCATCCCCTCCCTTCTTCATATCTCACAAAAGGTACATTCATCACTGCCTGCTTCTCTCCGAGCACCAAGCCTCCCTTTTTCTTTTTTTCATGCAACGATGCTGGACTGCGTCTCGAGCTCCTCCTTTCACTCCTTATCTCCCCCCCTCCCCACACGCTATCTTTATTGTGGTTTCCCTCCCCTCCCTCGCCCAGAGATAGTTCTGGCAGTCTCGAGGAGATGCAGCATATGGCTCTAGTCCTCCCTCAGGTCTTTCTCCGTGGCCTTTTCAAGAGGCCTTTATCTCGTATATAAGTCCGCCGTAACTCCCCACAGAAACCGACTACACGCTGAGTTGCAGCTAAGCGGTTGGTGTGATGTATAATAATAATAATAATCATCATCCTTTTATTTAGGCAGTACAAAAAAACTTACCCTTTTACAAAGGGGTTAAAAAGAGAGAAATATTTAAGAAACATACATTTCAGAAATAAGCAAATGCGAAGCAAAGTGGTTTGAGGTTAAAAGCCGACTTGAAGAGGTGTGTTTTAAGTGCTTATAAAATATATATGTATATTATAATAAACGGAGAGGGGGGGGAAAAACAAGAATTCCTCACATTTTAGAAGCTGAAGGCTTCTGCGTTAGTGTTTTTCCTTGAGAAACCACTTAAGCAATCAACAACAAAAATGTAGCTTTCAGAGTTTTCTGTCGATCGACTGATCCTTTTCAGGTCTCAGCTGATGTTTTAAAGAAACACATTTTGCAGCAGACGTTTGCGGCACAATAAAATGATGACATGAAATGGCTCCATTCATCGTGACCCCCCCCCCCCCCCCCCCCCCCCCGCCCCCCCACTGATGATGATGACATCCTTCCTGCCGCATCCTTCCTGTTATGTAGAAGACGCGCTTTAAATGGCCCAGCGGTCGGGATGTTGCACTCCTGCTTCAACCTGCCAACAGAAAGATAGTACAGTCCTTGTGTTGAGCGTAGGGATTCCTTTCTGCCTGCCTCAGACTGCATAATGCACTCAGTTCAATCATGTCATGTTTGTGTTCTGGTCAGTTTGACAAATGTGCACAATAATTCCTCTGTTTGGCCGCTGTGGACCAATGAGCGTTCTGCTAAGATTTGACACTGCAGGAAAACTGCTGTCCTCGTTAGAAAAGTAAAGCTGCTGAATAACGAATCAGGCATTTGCCAACGGTGAATTGATTAATATAAAAATAGATTCTTTTTTTGGTGGATCTCCAGTTGTGATTTTCTTTAATGTGTTTCCAGACGGGTAATTAAAAGTGGCCGGCTCACATACTGACGACTAAGTGCAGCGTCAGGCTCCAATCAAAGGGCCTTTTGCTGAAAGAGAGCGGCGCCGTACTTTTCAATAGAGACGTGATGATGATGGTTACGATAGGGAGACAGAATACATTCGTCATCAGACTTTCGTTCTCAAAATACTTGAGTAAGATTCAGCAGGATATTAGCAGCTATAATGAGAGCGAGAGTTACTGCCCGTGTGCCCACGCTTGTTCCCCGGCTCCACGCAGCACCAGCCAGGAGGTCTGGGAAAACAAAATGTAAGAACGTCCTGGAAAAACTGGAGCAGAACCTGCTGCTATTTTAAATCGAAACACAGTTTTGGTCCCTGCTGCCTCCCCCTCCCTCCCTCCCTCCCTCCCTCCCTCCCTCCCTCCCTCCCTCCCTCCCTCCCTCCCTCCCTCCCTCCCTCCCTCCCTCCCTCCCTCCCTCCCTCCCTCCCTCCCTCCTTCAAGGCAAATGTCAGCTGCTGCCATTTCTGTTTCACCCGCTGCTCTTTTCTTTGTTGTTGTTGTTGTTGTCCCGATGGAGACGGGACTCCTTCAGAGGCCTTCAAGCTCACTCTACTAGTTTTTGCTTTTAGTCCAATTTATTATGTTTTGAGCGTCCAATAAAACTACGTTTAAAATACCGGCTCATTCTTTTCTAATGATTATTAGGTAACACTCCCTATTTAGAATTGAATGTATAATGTCACTGTAAGCCGATACAACCTGAATACTCTCTCAAAATGTACATTTATACACTCACGGCTACTTTCTAGTGTGTTATAAACTGTGTATTAAGCTTAAGTACTCTTTTTATTGCTAAATAATGTAGTTGTTGCGTCATCCATTCTTTTTTTCCTCTCTCATATTTCCAGTTGCAGAACATGGGAGTGAACCCGGCCAACATCGGGTTCAGCTATCTGACCATGGAGTCGGACAAGTTCATCTGCATCCGGGAGAAGGTGGGCGATCAGAACCAGGTGGTGATCGTGGACATGTCCGACCCCACCAACCCGATCAGGAGGCCCATCTCCGCCGACAGTGCCATCATGAACCCGGCCAGCAAGGTCATCGCCCTGAAAGGTGAGCGGGGAGAGCGGCTGGTGTCATTAGTGGCTTTGTGCCAAGCGCCGAGGTTATTATTGCTGTTCCAAATCCCCAGGATGAAGTCTGCGTGGCGTTGGCACCGTCTCGCTCTTGCTGGTTCTAACAGATTTAGTGGCGTTGCTGTGTTGATGCTGTAAATATGTAGATTGCAGTCCGTTTTATTGCCCGAATGTACTAAAATGGTCGTGCAAATCGATTTGTCTGCCACTGATGATGAGCCTGTAATGCTTCTCTGCCCCCTCCCCTCATTTGCCCTTTCCCCTCTGGTCCGTCTACAGTAGTTCAGTTCTCACCTGATTGACACTTTGCTTGTCTCTCCCTTGATTTCTGTCCTCTCTCAGACGGTGAGTTGCTTTTCGTATACAGTGGCCATGTCTCTCTCGTATAAAGCCCCCCCACTATCTCCCCATCCCATCATGCCATCATGACTGTGTGTGTGCTGTTGCAGTTCACCCGATTCCCTCATTTCCTCGCCCGTTTTATTCCTCGTTTGTTTGTTGGTAAATGGAGTTTCACTCAAAAACACCTATTTTATTCTCCTATATTTTGCTGTATCTAGCCACACAGAGGTTTGCTTGAATTTGCGCATGTTTTTTAGCCGCAATCTTTCTCTAAAAATGTCTTCCATCACCTCAATACACTACGGTTGAAAAGGAATGTTTGTGACCACCACAAACCAAATTACCTTTCATCTCCCCTGTAAGGGAGGAATCCTCGTACACAAATATCTCCAATTGAAGTGAACGGGATTGATGTGCACGAGAAATTAGATTTGTTCAGCGCTGGTTCCCGAACTAAGTGTTATAAAACGCCATTTATATCCACATTACTGATGATTATTTATTAAAAATCTCACTGTGTCAACCCTCCCCAAAAAATGGGCCCTAAAAAAAATATATATATAATATTTGATTTTCTCCGTATTGCCCTGCACTTGTTCAACAAGGTCCTTATGCTTAACTGACTAAACTTGGAGATATGGTGTCTCGAGGAATAGTGTATCTAAGCTCCAGAATACTGTCACAGGACCAGTAACGAGGGAAAAAAACAGATAGAAAAAATAATATATACACATATATATCTCAAACATCCACAAATTCATGTACATGCCTTTTTGAAGTGTTTATTTATATTATTTCATTATTCATTCAAAACATTGTTTTAATACATGAAGATACAAGGTTTTTCTCGCGGGCGGTCTGTCACATGTCTTCTCCTCGCCTCCGCTCAGCTGCCAAGACGCTGCAGATCTTCAACATCGAGATGAAGAGCAAGGTGAAGGCGCACACCATGACCGAGGAGGTCATGTTCTGGAAGTGGATCTCGGTAAACACCGTGGCCTTGGTGACGGACACAGCCGTCTTCCACTGGAGCATGGAGGGGGACTCCCAGCCCGCCAAAGTATTCGATCGGCACGCCAGTCTGGCGGGCTGTCAGATCATCAACTACAGAACGGACGAGCAACAGAAGTGGCTGCTGCTGATCGGGATTTCTGCACAGGTATGAAAACATGCCCACTCACGCCTCTTTGAGAGGTTCAGCTTGAGTTCTCCCTCTCTTATCTGCAGCGTCACAGGACATGAAAGGCCACTCTAAGATCTTTCTTTTTTTGTCGCTCTGTCCACAATAATCCTGCATTTTCACACTCAAAAACATAGCTCTATACAGAAATACCAACCTGAAGGAAACTTTTTTTTTTTTAGTGGCTTGGCGGCGGTGTGATAAGTGTGAGCTAGGCTCGACTGAAGCCTGACTAATCATGAAACCAGAAAGGGACTGAACAAATGTTTAGCTGTGTGTAAAAATAAATAAATAAATAATAAAAAAAGAGGAGGAGGAGATTCAGACATTCACTCCTTGTTTTTATCTGAAAGGAATAGTTTTTTGGAAAGTGCAGTTATTTGCTTACTTGACGAAAGTCTGGTAATTATGTAGCTGGACCCGTAACGCGTAAAGCCTGTCTTCGCATAGAGAATGTACTGGATGGACTGTATATAATGTGAACCTCATCATCCGTTGGTTTGTGGCGTTCATCATTTTGTCTGTCACTATCTTGACTTTTTGCAACCAGAAGTGACGAGAGGGCGGCGCTAAGTAGAACCGAACACTGACTGTGCCGACCAAAGATGATCCGATTAACTTTCCTGAACTAAACCCACAATGAAAGGGTTAAAGTTTTAGTTTACAGTGATAATAAATCAAGAGAGAAGTAGAGTAATGTTCTCATAGACTTCTATAGAGTCAGACTTCTTTTTGCCACAGGAGAAGTCGCCACCTGCTGGCCATTAGAAAGAATGCAGGTTTTATGGCACTTTGCCACCTGGGTTCAAGGATACGGGAAAAAAACGCTGACTAATTGAGATTACCGGCTAAAATATTGATCTCCTTGTCCAACTCTTTGCAGCAAGCGAATAAGCACATTTCCCCCCCAAATCTAAAACGGTTCCTTTTGTAGTGGCAATGACTTGAATGCATCAAAAGCTTTCTCCCCCTCTTTGTTCTCGTCTTGTTTTTGCCCTGCAGCAAAACCGAGTGGTCGGAGCCATGCAGCTGTATTCCGTTGACAGGAAAGTGTCCCAGCCCATCGAGGGCCATGCCGCTGCCTTTGGGGAGTTCAAAGTGGAGGGAAATGCCAAACCCTCCACCCTCTTCTGTTTTGCAGTGCGCTCACAGGCCGGGGGAAAGGTGAGCGCCCCTGGACTGAAGACAAGGATCTCATGTCTTTAGTCTTTGAACAAAGAAACAACGTTATATTCTTTGTGTCTTTCAGCCTCCAAAATGGCTCAAGAAAGAGTTATTAGAGCGCATTGACTCCCCTTTTTGTGTTTGCATTTGCTGGGCTGTGGTTGGCTGCCCACCTACTGTGGTCGGGTCTTTACGTGGGCTTTCTTTTTTCTTCCAGTTGCACATTATTGAAGTTGGTCAGCCAGCTGCAGGAAACCAGCCATTTGCTAAGAAAGCAGTGGATGTGTTCTTCCCCCCAGAGGCCCAGACAGACTTTCCTGTAGCGATGCAGGTAAGGAAGGATCTCTCTTCCCCCACACACTTCATTGTTTCTGTGGTGACAGCAGATAACATCTCTGTCTCTGATCATTCTTCCCAGATTGGGAATAAGCACGGCGTGATATACTTGATCACAAAGTACGGTTACATTCACCTGTATGACCTGGAGTCCGGAGTGTGCATCTACATGAACCGAATCAGTGCAGAGACCATCTTTGTAACTGCCCCTCATGAAGCCACCTCGGGAATTATCGGGGTCAACAAGAAGGGACAGGTGAGGAATAGGCCATCACTAATTATTTGTATTTGCATGGTTTATACAACATACATAATAGCTCTCCTTATGATGTTAAAGATGAATGCTTGAATGTCATTCTGGCCTCACGGAGCACAATTCCATGAAAGACGATCGACGGTATGTTTTCTTTCCAGGTGTTGTCGGTGTGCGTGGAGGAGGAAAACATTGTCAACTATGCCACCAACGTCCTGCAGAACCCCGATCTGGCCTTGAGGATGGCCGTGAGGTCCAACCTGGCCGGGGCTGAGGAGATTTTTGCCAGGAAGTTCAACACTCTGTTTGCCCAGGGAAGTTACTCAGAGGCCGCAAAGATTGCTGCGTCAGCACCCAAGGTATGGCCGTGTCTACCGCTGTGTCGTAGCGCTCACACAACCAAATGTGCACCAGATGCACTGGCAAAAAGTCTGAAAAGGTGCTTTTCATGCACATCTCACACTTCTACTCAAAGGGAGTGTGTAGGATTTGGCGGCGTCTGGTGGCAAAGTTGAGGATTACAACCAATTGAATGCCCCTCCGCTAACTCCTCCCCTCAGGTCTTGTTGTGTCGGAGAACCGTTGTGGCCTTTGGGGAACTCTAGAAAAGGCCCTCGTTCAAGTCTGGTTCAAGTCTGGTTCAAGTCGGTGTTTGGTTTGTCCGCTCTGGGCTACTGTAGCTGTGCAAGAAGACCCGCTCTATCGGAATATGCTAAGCTAACAAAAACACAAGCTTTGTTTACACTCGCCGTGGTGGATCTGGCATGAGTTCATGTGACTGGAACAAATATTTCAGTTATTATAAAAGCACAATTTACATGTATTTACAACACGAAGCAGACCAATTCACTTTGACATGCTTTAGAAACAGGAGGTCTCATAAACCTTCTTTACGGGGCTTGTACAGATGCAATGAAGTAGTCCATGAATATAAGATATGAGTTTCCAGATAATCACTATTAACAAAGCTTTAGTTATGAATAGTGCTTTGCATTTCTGCCAATAGACCGGCCTGAATGCTGCACACTGGCCCTTTTTTAAACGTGTATCAAAAAGTAAAATGTTTGTCTGGTGATGTTAGAAACTATGGCAGTTTATTATATCGCTGTGATTCAGCGTAACAATTCCTAGCCGTCCTTCCTCCGCTCAGGGTATCCTGCGAACGGCAGAGACCATCCGTAAGTTCCAGAGCGTCCCGGCCCAGCCGGGCCAGGCTTCACCACTGTTGCAGTACTTCGGTATTCTGCTGGACCAGGGCCAGCTCAACAAGTTTGAGTCTCTGGAGCTGTGCCGGCCCGTCCTGCAGCAGGGGCGCAAGCAGCTGCTGGAGAAATGGCTGAAGGAGGACAAGGTAGGACTGGGATGGGGGGATTAGACACAACGTAACCTGTAAATGCTGCTCACCGCTTTACTATCATCTAACTATTGGTTACTGTGCGTGTGTGTTGCGTTGCAGCTGGAGTGCTCGGAGGAGCTGGGGGACCTGGTGAAGGCCTCGGACCCCACCCTGGCTCTTAGCGTGTACCTCAGAGCTAACGTCCCCAACAAGGTCATCCAGTGCTTCGCCGAGACCGGCCAGTTCCAGAAGATCGTGCTGTACGCTAAAAAGGTAAAAGCGGCTCTCCTCCACTCCCTTGCGCAGATAATGTGGCAACGCTACAATTAAGTGGAAACATAATGTGGTGGAATTATATCCAGTACAGGATGTAACATGAGGTGTCTTTGAGTGGCCTTTGCTGTTGCTGAATTGCTTCATCAACGCCGCTTTTGTAGGTCGGCTACACCCCGGACTGGGTGTTTCTACTGAGGAATGTGATGCGCGTCAACCCAGACCAGGGCCTGCAGTTCGCCCAGATGCTGGTCCAGGACGAGGAGCCGCTGGCCAACATCAACCAGGTGATGCACACGAACTTACGGGAACGGATACGAAAGCCTCGCTCACTTAGAGATATACGATGATAACAGCGCGTTCACTCCCTCGCGCCTGCACGCAAACGCACACAAAGTGCCTAGTGTGGGAGCCTCTGTCTGTGTTATTCCAGATGTGCCAGCAATGCCAGGAATCCACTGAGTTCACAGGTGGTAGGAATTTAAAAAATTCAATAAAAATCGCAGCAATTTCTCTCTCGCTTTGTGCCTTCTCTTCATTCCTCTTCTTTTTTTCCACCCCATCTTGCCCTTTGGTAGATCGTCGACGTGTTCATGGAGGGCAACCTGATCCAGCAGTGCACCTCCTTCCTGCTGGATGCCCTGAAGAACAACCGCCCAGCCGAGGGACACCTGCAGACGCGTCTGCTTGAGATGAACCTCATGCATGCCCCGCAGGTGACCGCTCGAGACTGAAAGCCGCTTCACCTTTAATCAAACTTCAATGCGTGTGTTCATGCGTGAATGGATTTTTTTTTTCAGGTAGCAGATGCGATCCTGGGCAACCAGATGTTCACCCACTATGACCGCGCCCACGTTGCCCAGCTGTGCGAGAAGGCGGGCCTGCTGCAGAGGGCTCTGGAGCACTTCACCGACCAGTACGACATCAAGCGAGCCGTGGTGCACACGCATCTGCTCAACCCGGAGGTACGCCCGTGGATGGATCTACCTTTTAAACTGAAAATACCTTTTGAGCCCGCCCTCACTTTCCTCTTCCTCCTTTCTTCCTCCGCTGCCTCACTTTCTTCTTTTTCCTTCTTCTGACTCCTCTCAGTGGCTGGTGAACTTCTTTGGCTCTCTATCGGTGGAGGACTCGGTGGAGTGTCTGAGGGCCATGTTGTCGGCCAACATCCGGCAGAATCTGCAGCTGTGCGTCCAGGTAGCGTCCAAGTATCACGAGCAGCTGGGGACTCAGTCGTTAGTGGAGCTCTTCGAGTCCTTCAAGAGCTACGAGGGTAGGGGTCACCCGTGGGCTTTTTGAGGGGGTGAATGTGTTAAATCTTGGCTTCAGGTTGGCATAGATTGAGCTGACTTTTTGTGCTGTTTTCTCCCCACTCTCCCCTCCTCCGCCCCCTTTCATCTCCATTCAAGGCTTGTTTTACTTCCTTGGGTCGATTGTGAATTTCAGCCAGGAGCCCGACGTCCACTTCAAGTACATCCAGGCCGCCTGCAAAACGGGCCAGATCAAGGAGGTGGAGAGGATCTGCAGGGAGAGCAACTGCTACGACCCGGAGAGGGTGAAAAACTTCCTCAAGGTAAAAAGAGAAGAAAGAAAAAGTTCCCCAGTGTAAATAGTGTTCATGATTTTGTTTATTCAGCAGCAATCTTTTTTACTTTCGACACGGTTCAATGTCGCATTCCTTCCGTTCGCAGGAGGCCAAGCTAACGGACCAGCTTCCTCTCATCATCGTGTGTGATCGCTTCGACTTCGTCCACGACCTGGTGCTCTACCTCTACCGCAACAGCCTACAGAAATACATCGAAATCTACGTGCAGAAAGTAAGAATCACAACTTCACACACATCTGGTGAGCACTTACTTGTCAAAGCTCGATGTGGGCTGTGTGCTGATACCTTTTCTTTCTTTTTTTATTTGCGCGCATTCAGGTGAACCCCAGTCGTTTGCCAGTGGTGATAGGCGGTCTGTTGGATGTGGACTGTGCCGAGGACGTCATAAAGAACCTGATCATGGTGGTCAGAGGGCAGTTCTCCACCGACGAGCTGGTGGAGGAGGTGGAGAAGAGGAACAGGTGAGGCCAAGAGATAAACGACCTGCACTGTTTTTTTTTAATTTATTTTTTCACCTTGCACAGCACTTCCAGTATGGCATGACAGGGCTGAATGTGCCACACTGCCACCTAGTGTTGTGTGCATTGCACTACAGCAGAGGTGAAAGATCCTCCTTAAATGCTGCATTTTTGTTCAGGTTGAAACTTCTGCTGTCGTGGCTGGAGTCCCGTACCCACGACGGATGCGAGGAGCCGGCCACCCACAACGCCCTGGCCAAGATCTACATCGACAGCAACAACACGCCCGAGCGCTTCCTGAAGGAGAACACGTTCTACGACAGCGCCGTGGTCGGGAAGTACTGCGAGAAGAGGGACCCCCACCTGGCCTGTGTAGCCTACGAGAGAGGACAGTGTGACCTGGATCTCATCAAGGTGCGTACCGATCCCGCAGAGGATCGTCTGCGTCGTTCCAAGCGTGGAGGAGGATTTAATCACCTTCTTCTTCTTCTTCTTCTTCTTCTTCTTCTTCTTCTTCTTCTTCTTCTCAGGTGTGCAACGAGAATTCTTTATTCAAGAGCGAGGCTCGCTATCTGGTGCGACGGAAAGATGCAGAGCTCTGGGCGAACGTGTTGGAAGAAAACAACCCCTTCAGGAGACAACTCATCGACCAGGTCAGAAGTCCTGAAGTGAGGCATGCTCTCAAAAGTAATGCGCTCAATTAGTATTTAGGGGTACAACTGCTCATATAAAGTTATACTTTAAGGTGCACTATTTATACACAAGATGAATACAGAATGAAACTTTTCAAAGGAAGCAGAATTGTTTGCATTTTCACAGATTACCTTTTCAATAATAAAGAAAAGTAAAACCGTACATATCATGTACCTGTTTGGGAACATATTCTTTTCTGGGCACTAAAAGGTGCGCATAGTTACCTTGAGTTCCAATACTTCCCCCTCGTGGGAGGGCATTGGTGTAGATGGTCCCTTGTGGGACAGAATTGGACTCCTGCTGGAACCCGTTTCTGACTTGCTATGTATTCTTTCTGTATTTATTCCCTTCTCACCTCAGGTGGTGCAGACGGCGCTGTCGGAGACCCAGGATCCAGAGGAGGTGTCCGTCACGGTCAAGGCCTTCATGACCGCGGACCTGCCCAACGAGCTGATTGAACTGCTGGAGAAGATTGTACTCGACAACTCCGTCTTCAGTGAACACAGGTGCAGCAGGACTCGCGGCTCGTTAGGCATCACGATGATTTCACCACTCTTTTTTTTAAATACTTCTCTCTGTTGCGGATATATTTTTCACCCAGAAACCTCCAGAACCTGCTCATTTTGACGGCCATCAAGGCCGACCGCACTCGCGTGATGGAGTACATCAACAAGCTGGACAACTATGACGCTCCGGACATTGCGAACATCGCCATCAGCAACGAGCTCTTTGAGGAAGCCTTCGCCATTTTCAAGAAGTTTGACGTAAACACTTCAGCCATACAGGTGAGATTAAAATATTTTTTTTTTTTATGATGACCGCTCCAGCTGCACTGATAAAAAATAAATAAAGAAATTGTTCACGCTCAAGTTTTTTTTTTAAGGAATAGTAGAGGATTTTCACACACACACACACACACACACACACACACACACACAAAGGACAGCTGGAAATCCTCTCTCCGTTCCTCAGGTATTGATCGAGCACATAGGGAACTTGGACCGCGCCTACGAGTTTGCCGAGCGCTGCAACGAGCCGGCGGTGTGGAGCCAGTTGGCCCGAGCTCAGCTGCAGAGGGACCTGGTCAAGGAGGCCATCGACTCGTACATCAAGGCCGTCGACCCCTCGGCGTACATGGAGGTGGTCAACGCGGCCAGCAAGAACGGTAGGCCTCCTGTCGCTTTGTCCGAACACAGTGACACATGATGAATAACACTACAGAGTCAACAAGGCAACAAACTAATCAACTCAAGCTGAAAGTCCAATAAACAACAATGGCAGTAAAATAATATAACTAAACAAGCCTTGAGAGACACAGGGCAGCATCCGGTATTCAAACACATATTGATACAAGATTAAAAAGAGACGGCCTCAATTTGGTGCGATGGGAGAGTTCCCCAAATAATCCAAGAAGGGTGGCCATACCTCATAAAATGTTTTACTCTTAAGTTATTTTCTCTCAAGGTGTAAAGCTTTTAATTTCAGAGAGCCACTTTCCGATTGATCTGATTTCAATTTCAACGCAATCCATCTTTTAGCAACGTGGCCGGTTGTCTCTCTTGCGCGTGATCTTAAGTGTCTTTTGTTGTTGCAGATAACTGGGAAGACTTGGTCAAATTCCTCCAGATGGCTCGTAAGAAAGCTCGAGAGTCGTACGTGGAGACGGAGCTAATCTTTGCCCTGGCGAAAACGAACCGCCTGGCCGAGCTGGAGGAGTTTGTCAGCGGGCCCAACAATGCTCACATACAGCAGGTGATGGAAACGCATCCCGGCCGCGTGCATGCAGAGGGCTGCGGCGCTGTCGCGCAGGGTGTAACGCCTTTCCTGTCCCTCTGCAGGTGGGCGACCGCTGTTATGACGAGGGGATGCACGAGGCGGCCAAGCTCTTGTACAACAACGTGTCCAACTTTGCCCGCCTCGCGTCGACGCTGGTCCACCTCGGGGAGTACCAGGCAGCCGTGGACGGCGCCCGGAAAGCCAACAGCACGCGAACATGGAAGGAGGTAACGGCACATAAAAAGTACACCTTTTAGTTGAAACTGAATTGTGGTAGCACATATTCTAAGATGAATTGGTATCTGGTACTGTCTGGGCGTGTCTAATTAAAGCAATTATTTGGGAAGCATTCAACAACATATAGAGATGCTGTATAGGGCTCTGGTAGCGGCAGCGACTTATCAATCACAAGATAGTCTATTTGATTCTAAATGGACCAGCATTCACAAAATAAACATCACGCTGTATTAAAGAAGACTTGAAACTAGAGATTGAGGCATAAACTCATATTAACGATGTTTATTGATGTAATGTGACAAGTCATTTTCTCATAGACTTCTGTACAATCAGACTTCCTTTTTTCATCCGGCGATGTCGGAGACACTTCCACATCGTCTTCACTTATCAGAACCAGAGGTTGCCGCCTGGTTAAAACCTGACATTTAAAGGGCAAACTCTTTACACATAAAATTGAGTTTTCTTTCCCATCATGTGAACAAGCCACGGTGGCTCTGTGCCTCATGGATAAGCAGTTTTTAAATGTTTGCAAACTAAGCAGCTTTTATGTTATATACAATATAGCATAGTTGTAGATTCTCATTTATACAACATCTGGACAGAAGATTTCAGTACCCTGAAAGCACCCTCTCTCCGTCCTTACCCGACCGCCAGGTGTGCTTTGCGTGCGTGGACGGCGAGGAGTTTCGGCTGGCACAAATCTGCGGCCTCCACATAGTGATCCACGCCGACGAGCTGGAGGACCTGATCAGCTACTATCAGGACCGCGGGTACTTTGAGGAGCTCATCGCCCTGCTGGAGGCCGCGCTGGGTCTGGAGCGGGCCCACATGGGCATGTTCACCGAGCTCGCCATCCTCTACTCCAAGTTCAAACCTCAGAAGATGAGGGAGCACCTGGAACTCTTCTGGTCCAGAGTCAACATCCCAAAGGTAGATTGTGTGTGTGCGTGTGCGTTTCAAAACAATGCCGCCTTTTGTAAATCAAATTGAATTGTGCGCCATGAACTCCTTGTCATATTCTATAAGATCCTCGTAGGTTTGTATTGTCTGTACATTATTGATTTAATATGTTGTTCAGTCAGGAGAGACTCATTTAGAATTTTACAATAATGTATTACTTATGCGTAACATTTGAATAGTGCAAAGTCTTTGGCAATTGGACTCCAACCTGAAATAGGATAATCAAGGGGTAGTGACACTGAGGTCTGATGAGTCCAGACACTGGTGGTGGTGATGAAGGGAGTGTCTGCAATCCGATGATGAATGAGGAGCATGAGTGATGCTGATTGGAGGTGCCTGGGGTGAAGTCAGCTGAACAGCAGTTTGACTAGCAAATATGCCTCACATTAAGGTTATTAGTTTGTGTATGTTGAACTGTGTAATCCAAATGGATGGACATTTTATATGCACTTTAAAATGCATCTTAAATTTTAGGCCTAAATGTTTCTTTGAGTGTGAAAGCAGTTTTCAATAGTGCATCCTAAGACCATAGAAGTTCATAGTAACTCAAATCTTGAGTCTATGAATTTAAACAAATTTGACCAACAGTCTCGAAAGAGGGTTTGAGATTGTTTTACGGTTCTGTGTGTTCTCCAGGTCCTTCGTGCCGCAGAGCAGTCTCATTTATGGGCGGAGCTGGTTTTCCTCTACGATAAATACGAGGAGTTTGACAACGCCGCCATCACGATGATGTCTCACGCGACAGATGCGTGGAAAGAAGGGCCGTTCAAGGACATCATTGCTAAGGTGAGCAAGTGTCCGTGACGGATCATTTTCAAACATCTTTGCGTTTTGTGGCCTTTTCTACGTTTCGTTATTTTGCCCTCAGGTCGCCAATCTGGAGTTGTACTACAAATCTCTTTCCTTCTACCTGGAATACAAACCGCTGTTACTGAACGACCTGCTGGCCATCCTGTCCCCGCGGCTGGACCACAGCCGAGCTGTCTCCTTCTTCAGCAAGGTAACCCGGCGGCGAGGTCAAACCTGGGTTTCTCTTTGCGTCCGCTACACAGTGACACGCGTTGACGTTGTTTTTGCTCAACCAGATGAACCAGCTGAAGGTGGTCAAGCCTTACCTGAGGTCCGTCCAGAATCACAACAACAAGTCGGTCAACGAAGCCCTCAACAACCTGCTGACGGAGGAGGAAGACTACCAGGTCTCTCAGCCATGTCACTGATGTTGATGATTATCTTGTCCATCCCCCTGCGTAGTGTAGATTTGAGGGGCACTTTTGAAATGCTAAATTGATATAGTAATAATTATACAGTCTATTAAATACACCCAGCTTCTGTCGTCACTAGGTGGTGCTGCTGAGGTCCAGTTCCAAGAAACTGACCAGGCATCCCTCTTCTCACCTTTTTTGGTGCATGATGTGAGACTGTGTGTTATCCACAGGGCCTTAGAGCATCCATCGACGCCTATGACAACTTCGAGACCATTGGCCTGGCGCAGAGGTTGGAGAAACACGAGCTGATAGAGTTCCGACGCATCGCCGCTTACCTTTACAAGGGCAACAACCGCTGGAGACAGAGCGTGGAGCTTTGCAAGAAGGACAAGCTCTACAAGGCAAGACAACAAAAGACAAGACGACAATATTTCATCCGAGCTCTCGCATGTACCGCCATGTTCCTCCACTGTTTGTCCGTTTATACACAGTGATGCGAGGCAAGAAGCCGCCTCTGCAGACAAAACGATGGTTTAGACGACTTCTAAAACGTGCACGAGGGGTTTAACGATTAATTAAACACGCTCTGCCTTTTCCCCAGGACGCCATGCTCTACGCCGCCGAGTCTAAGGATGCCGAGCTGGCGGAGACTCTGCTCCAGTGGTTCCTGGAGGAGGGCAGGAGGGAGTGCTTCGCCGCCTGCCTGTTCGCCTCCTACGACCTGCTGCACCCCGACGTGGTGCTGGAGCTGGCCTGGAGGCACAGCATCATGGACTTCGCCATGCCGTACTTCATCCAGGTCATGAGAGAGTACCTGACCAAGGTGAGCGCTCCACCAGGAGTACAATGCAAAGACTCAGTTCAGTTTCTATTTGAACGTTAAAAATGTTGATTAGTTAATGGATATTGTTTTAGGGGGGAATTTGGGCATTTTTACTGTTATATTTCTGTTTTCTTACATTGTTTATTTCCCTGTAGCAACCTGTCCCGTGAGAGGTAGACAATAGCCTCCTGGAGGTATTTAAAAAAAACTGGTCATACGGGGAGTTTTAGTTTAGGCCTTCTTAAGTAATACTAGTTCAGTATTTTCTTTCGCAGTGAACTCCTTCTGGTCTAAAAAATGCAGACATGTGAGGTCACTTGAGGTCATCTCTCTGGCTTCTCTTCCAGGTTGATGAGTTTGCAGCGAAGGTGACGGTCTCTGGCCCTCTTTTTCATTTCTCCTAAGTGTCCTGTTTTGTGTTGTTTTTTCTGTCGTGGCAACGCATCCTTGAGGTTTCGTGACGCGGGAGCCTCGAGCATGGACCGTAGCCTCAAGCCCGGCTCGCTCCGGCCTCGGGGAGCCGTGGTGGTTTGTGCAGGCTTTCGCTCCGCTTCGGCACCAACATGTAATGTTTTTAAACACATTTTGAGTTGGTTGGCCCTGAAAAAAATGTATCTTCCCGGGGAGCCTTGTAGTCTCGTTGGCAGAGGTTGATGAATTTTCTCATCTTTTTAAAGGAAAAAAAAGGTTAGAATTGCTGGTGTTGGATTCAAAGCCTTCAATATCTGCACTAGTTTGGTTATGAAGTGCTTTCATAAATCTTCTGGCACCGTGTAACTGGCGGTTGAACAAACCTTCCAGATTTTCATTGTATCCAGGATGTAGATCGCGGTCCAAAGAAGAAGTCTCGTACCAGCCGAGAGCCTTTTAACTTGAAGCGCCGTGTTGCCGGCTGGAGCCAAAGCCTGCGCCCCATGCTTGTCCTTCAGGGTTAGTCTGTCCTGAGCTAACGGATCCCTCTCACCCTCTAACTCCTCTCTCCTGGGGCTGCATCTAGTGTCAAGTGGCATTTTAGTTTTTTATCTGGAATATTTCAGTTTTGGTACAATGTAGTATAAAATATTTTCTTTTTTCTCTCCAAAGCCCAGGAGTGTGAGCCACTATTAAACGTGTTAGATGCAGCCCCATGTTTCCAGCTGCTGGTTGACACGTTTTAGTTTCAGACCTTTTAACTTTTGGACTTTTTAACTTTTTCAGGAAATGTGACACCAGCTTCTCTTGGCAATACAAAAGGCGGCATAAGTCTTTGTTATACATATATTAAAATCACATCCAATTATATGACATGGATACTGTATTTCAAATCTGCATCTCAGAAATGATTTTCCATACACTCTGTTTATTTTCACATATACAGAAAAAAAAGTGCTTAACGGGTGTTTAAACATTTTTAAATTCTACTTTTTTTCAAACTGAATTAGCAGAAGCATTGTTTTAATTTACCTCCATCGGAAACCTTTTTCTTATTGCTGTCTGCACAGTTGAAGCACAATGTCTGACAATCTCTTTGGGCTTAGTGTCAAGAAAAAAAATAAAAATAAATGGCACCCGACCAACTCACTGTGCAAACACTTGAGCGTCACCTGTGGGCTTCTGACGTGAACGAGAAATATGTCTGAAGGTCTGCCAGGAGGGGGCGCTGCTGACGGGGTGCATGTGGAAGCCGTGACATAGTTATTGACATGAGACTGTTGGAAACGTATGTAGGCATGAATAGCGTCTCCTTCATTTAATATACAATTTAATATTTCTTTAACCTGCAACCTTTCTGTAGTTTGTCTGAAAGGGTCAGTTCACCCCCCCCCCCCCCCCCACTCGCCACCACCACCACCACCACCACCCCTCCCTCTCAGCCAGTGGTATCTAGCCACGATGTAGTTGTAGGTTGTTGTTGTTTATCTGCTGAGTTCTTGAGCTTCCTGCAGGTAGCTCATTGATGTGAATCAGCTTTTAATTCTGGTGCTCAAAGCATTTAAAAAGTGGACTCTTAGAAACTCAAAAAGCAGTGATGATCTTGTAATGCATAATAATCCACAGAGCTTGTTGTCAACGGTCTTAATTGGGAACTATTCTATCGACAATGAGGTCTGTGAATTATTCTCCGTTTCTGGCAAAGGGACTACAGATATAAATTGGCTTTTAGCTAACTGTATAGTGTCCCTGTACAGTAAAATAAATAAGTAAAATAAAGACATCATATCTGGAAAGAGATATTGCTTTGGGCTTTTTCTTAAATGTAATTTCCCAATGCTAGTCGTCTCAGCACGGTTAGATGCCACTAGGGGTTGAGTGGTTGCTTAGTTGTTGTTTTTGTGCTGGGGTGAACGGGCCCTTTTGATTGTTGACCTAACATCTGTACCGGAAGCTGCGTTAGAAATTCTCACCAGACCCGCATGACGTCTTCTCTCAGGTAACCCTCCGCTGCACTGCGGAGTGCTGTGTGTAGTTGTCTCTTAGGAGTGGGTGTGATATGTCTACAGAGTGACCAGTCAAATATTTTGTAATAATAATAAAACTGGCAACACCGTGATCACCGCATTCATATTATCATGTTGCTAATTGTGTGTGTGTGTGTGTGTGTGTGTGTGTGTGTGTGTGTGTGTGTGTGTGTGTGTGTGTGTGTGTGTGTGTGTGTGTGTGTGTGTGTGTGTGTGTGTGTGTGTGTGTGTGTGTGTGTGTGTGTGTGTGTGTGTGTGTGTGTGTGTGTGTGTGTGTGTGTGTGTGTGTGTGTGTGTGTGTGTGTGTGTGTGTGTGTGTGTGTGTGTGTGTGTGTGTGTGTGTGTGTGTGTGTGTGTGTGTGTGTGTGTGTGTGTGTGTGTGTGTGTGTGTGTGTGTGTGTGTGTGTGTGTGTGTGTGTGTGTGTGTGTGTGTGTGTGTGTGTGTGTGTTGCATCCCCTTGTCTCTGTTGCCCTCAGGTGGACAAGCTGGACGAGGCAGACAGCCAAAGGAAAATCGAAGAGGAGGTGACGGAGCCTCAGCCGATAGTGTTTGGTAGGTTTTCCGGCAGCGCGTCGCCCTGAGAGACGGGCGGTTGTGGTTCCGGCCTCCCGTTGTGTGGAAAGTTTTTCTGTCCATTAACTAAAGATATCCAGATTGGATGAAGGCAAAGTTCAGCTTCAGTGTTGACAGATCAGATTCCAGTTTCCCAATCACAGTTACCAAAACCGTTACATGCACAATAGAAAACACATAATTAAACAAAGCTTCATATCTGCATCAAATAATTAAAAAACTACAACTTGTTTGATGATATTGTATTTTCTGCCCAACTAAATTGAAAGTAGTGCCAGTTTGGGGGGTGGGCAGCCCAGTCTGTCAACCATTACTCCACTGTAGACAGACCTTTGGCCACACTAGTTTTTCAAAGAAAATATATTTTGCGATTTAAAAGCTGACAGAGAAAATGTGTCCTTTACTTTGACAAACTTGTGTCAGTTTTTTTTATTTTTTACGCCCCGGAAAAAAAACAACTTCATTTTTGTTTTCATTTATTTAAAGTCAATATTTTGTGTTTGTGTGATCAGGTCAGCAGCTGATGTTGCCCCCCTCTCCTGCTCCAGTGGCTCCTCAGCCGGCGTACCCAGGTTACGGCTACCCCGCCGCCCCCGCGGGCTTCCCGGCTCAGCCCGCTTACGGCTTCAACATGTAAAAGGCCCCCGATCCCCCGACCCCCTCCTCATCCGCCCCCTCTTTCCCCTCTCTCCTCCCTAGCGCACACACACCCCCCGTGGACCTGAACCACACTGGACCGTGTTGCTCTGGGTCAACACCTGAAACTCAACTTGGCCGTCGTCCCCAACGAGACGCCCCTGAAACTGCAATAGAAACCCTTCAGCCCCCCACCCCCACCCCATGTATTTTGGAAGGACCGGACCTCTCAAGCCCAACACTTCCCCTTTCCCCTCTTTCCCTCTTGGATGTTACAGTTGCATCACTGATCTACACAGCATGAAGTCACCTCTCAGCTCCTAGAGAATTGAACAAAACCCAAGGACAACATTACTGACCCCAGACTCTTCTGTCCTGCTGTTCCATGTAGACTTTATTAACCATAGAGCAGCTTTTTTTATTTCTTTCCCCCCAGAGATTCAGCACTGATGAGAAAGAGACTTTGTACAGGGGAGTTATAAAAGCACTGCTACAGCCTTACACACATTTTGAGGAGGGGGGCAAAAAAAAAAGACTCAAATGTTTAGTTCCACAACCGTCTCATGCTCTGATTGGAAAGATGGTTACTGTGCAATAGTTCATGTTTGTCCTCTCACAACAGGTACAAAGTGTTTGCTGTACCAATTAAGAACACTTGTTTATGAGGTTATGGTTCTGTCTGTGTATGTGCGTGCGCGTGCGTATGTGCGTGTAGCCTCTAAAGGCTTTGAAGGGACACGTCACCAAAACCAAGAGACACTCAATGAAATGTCAATCCCCTCGTAGCCTGCAAAACAAACACTTTTTTGCTGGGTCTGAGCGGTCAACCTAGTAGGTCGACATTTTTTGGATCTGGAGTTTCAGGATGCTTGTGACGGGAAAAAAGGTGAAATAATAATAATAAAAAAAATACATTTAAAAAACAAATGCTGTAGTGTGTGCATGTGCTGCTAAACTATAATGCTACAACCAGGAGCACAATTTTCATGTTCCACTCAAGTATATCAAGTATTACCGACGTTGAAACATTAACAGGAAGCGGTGATGAAGCTAAGAGACTTGAGGAGATGGCGACACATTATTTGGTTCAACAAAAAAACATATTGTACTGAAAACTGTATAATTTAAAATGTATTTAAACACCCAACTGATCAAAGAAGTCAAATATTATGGTGTGTACTGTCTATAGTGTAAGTGTGTCTGTTGTAGTCCTATAAAACAATGATTTTTGTAAGAAAATGACAACGCAAAGAAAAAAAAACAGCAGGGTAAATAAATGGCAACGTGTTGAGGCGAAGCTGCGCCAACCGGTGACGGTTCAGTTGATTTGTTTACTTCCTGTCGGTCTCCGTGTGACGTCTGACGATGAGCCCCGTCCCACCGCGCACGGTCTGTGTGTGGGGTTCGTGCCCGGGTTTCTCCCTGGTGCGCCCTTATTTCTATTCCCTGTCGAGATCCAGACTGACACGACTTGTAACGTGTGTGTGTGTGTGTGTGTGTGTGTGTGTGTGTGTGTGTGTGTGTGTGTGTGTGTGTGTGTGTGTGTGTGTGTGTGTGTGTGTGTGTGTGTGTGTGTGTGTGTGTGTGTGTGTGTGTGTGTGTGTGTGTGTGTGTGTGTGTGTGTGTGTGTGTGTGTGTGTGTGTGTGTGTGTGTGTGTGTGTGTGTGTGTGTGTGTGTGTGTGTGTGTGTGTGTGTGTGTGTGTGTGTGTGTGTGTGTGTGTGTGTGTGTGTGTGTGTGTGTGTGTGTGTGTGTGTGTGTGTGTGTGTGTGTGTGTGTGTGTGTGTGTGTGTGTGTGTGTGTGCGCGCGCGCGCGCGCGCGATCCGCTGCCTCTTTGCTTGGAGAGGGCGTGGCTGGCATGTTTGAACCAATTACTGCCAGCTGTTGTAAAACTATGTAATAACAGAATAATATGACTTTATTCTCCCCCGCCGGGCTGCATTCAGGGGGTAATGCAGACACAGGCTGCAGCCCCGCCCTTCTTCTACTGTGGGGAAAAAAAGTAGCCGCTCTCTTTTCGCGCAAGCACCCAGTGTCACCCACCACCGACCCGCTTGTCGCACGACAGGCTCGGCGGTAGTTTTCTCGCTTCACGGAGAAAAACAGCCGGACAGGGAGACAACTCTTGGTCTGCCGCCACTGCTCGCTTCCGGTTCGCTTCGCCCTACTTACGCACTGCCTTCGTGACACGGACATGGTTACAAATAACAGCCAACTTCCTCTACAGTCCCAGTGTACACGCCCACTGTCAATAGGGAGAGAGAGAGAGCGCGCGCGCTTCGCTGGAGTCTCAACCGAGGTCACCTGCATCAGCCAGGAGAGCGCACCAGACCGCAGCTGTCACTGAGTCGCGCGCTCCGCTCCACTTCAAAATATTTCTCAAGCCACTTCAGTTACTTGAAGATATAGATAATTAGTCTATCATTATTTTTTTTGGTGTGCATTTCCTGGTAATCATGCAGGATAGAGGCACATTCATCAGCCCTTTCTTCAGACCGCGGTGTCTGGCGGCGGCGGCGCCGGCGGGGAAAACGAAGCTAACTCACCCCGGGAAGGCGATTCTGGCAGGTGAGTCCGTCTTAAAGTTGTACTAACATGTTACTGGTTTGCCAAGAAAGTACAGGTTTTAGTTTTTTAGGTAAACTACTTGTTACCGCTGCAACACTAATAAATACTTGAAAGATCGTAACGAAAAAAAAGGCAAAAGAGCAAAACCACAAAAAAAGAAGCTTTTAGTCAACAACTCGACTGTGTGTGTGTGTGTGTGTGTGTGTGTGTGTGTGTGTGTGTGTGTGTGTGTGTGTGTGTGTGTGTGTGTGTGTGTGTGTGTGTGTGTGTGTGTGTGTGTGTGTGTGTGTGTGTGTGTGTGTGTGTGTGTGTGTGTGTACACACGTATGTGTATATATGTATTTGTATATATGTATGTATACATATATATGTATTTAAACGGACTCGCTAAATTTGTCAACCAACTTCTATCACTTTGCCTTAAACCGTGCTCCCCTGGGTGACCCCGCCCCCGTCCTTGAGAGGACCCTGTAATGATCTTATAGCTGCATCGATGGGACTCTAAAGACCCCCTCTAGTGCACTTGACATAATGACGTTAGGGTGGATTCATGCGCACGCGGCGGTGTAGGGGACTCTTTAATTTTTAGCTTTTTCTGGGGATCCTATACAGATGAATATGAAAAAAAGTGTCCATTCAGTTGTCTGTGCTTCATTGCACGGCTGTAACTAAGTAATAGCATGTAAGTCGCTTTGGATAAAAGCGTCAGCTAAATGAAATGTAATGTAATACAACTGTTGATCAATTGTAATGGGTTAACTATGATGTGAATATCTCTAATACAAACATATCTCTAACAATCTAAAATAATAAATATCTAAAAGGTAATTTAATGCCAAAAAGCTGCAGAGGTTTGGTACAGGGACATATTAATAGATCAATTGATGGACTTATTAGTTCAGCGCTATGCTTCGGTCATACTGGTTGTGACCATTCCTGTGATTCATCGGTTTATCCCTGCTGAGGTTCAGACACCCCACTCTTCCTTTCCTGCTGCTCTTCTCTCCCCCCCTCCTCCCCCCTCCTGCGTTGATGATCAGGGTGCAGCAGCTCCATCTGATGAAGAGCCCCTCAAGAGGTGCCCCTGTATTAAGGCTGCAAGCTGCTATTTGGCAGCACTCTGTTGATTTCTGCCTTGTTCTCTGGCACCGGCTCCAGGCTGAATATTTCATCGTTCTGAATGTATTCTCTTTGATTGGAGATTGGAAAAAACTGTTTTATTTTTGAGTTATTGTGGCCATAAAATTGGTATTAAATGGCTTAAAATAGTAAAAAGATCCAGATCCCACGACGATGTCTTGAACTTGGTTGTTTTACCTGGCCAAAAGTATTTTTAAAAAAACAACCTCAAAACATTTAGCTTACTCCCACATCCATTTCTTGAAAAATGATTCCCCCTCTCATTCAGAGCATTTAGCGCGTTGTGGTGTCAGCATGCTGCACACAGGACCCTTCATTCAGTCACCCACATGGTTCGGAACAACAACACAGACGAACTCCATCGAACATGTACTAGGACATTTCTTGATTGCTTCTAACCCTGAAGGCACAAAAGGCTTTTATGTAATTAATGTTTTCACATGATATCGAGTCATCTACTCCTGTTTTAAATTCAACAAACATCCCTCTGATGATTCTCTCAGCATAGTGTATTAATAGTGCTTTAAAAACAACTGTTTGAGTGAATTATTTTGTGGTTGGTGGAGCGAGGAGCTAAGGGAAGAAAAAAGAAAAGAAATCTCCTGACTGGTGGTGTCCTGTCAGCCAGCGAAAAATGGAAATGCAGCCGTGGTGAGACCTTTCCCTCCCCCATCATTCCTGTGCAGCCTGATTGACTGGATATGGCCCCGCGCGTCGCTCCCCGTGTCGTTTAGCTCGTCTCGAGCCTGTCGGTCCAGTTTTCATTTCATCCACCCTCTGACTCCTCCCGCCTCGGTGTCAACAAGCCATAGATCAGTCAGTATCAGTCTTTCAAAAGTTTTTTGGGGAGATGAAAGTGTGTGTGTGTGCGCGTGCGCGCGTGCGAGGGTTCAAAGTGTGTTCCAGCGACCGTCTTTTTGAGGCATCCATCAAAGGCCGCAGCCGATAACTGTGCAACGTCACCATATGAAATCCTCTCCCCGGCTGTGGCACTTTCAGCAATCCAGCCGCCCCCCTTCCTCCTCCTCCTCCTCCTCCTCCTCCTCGCAGTGCTCCCGCATGCTAATGCTGCTTCAGGGTTCCTCTGTTATGGTTAGCAGGCAGAGAGGGAGTGGGCCTAGTGTACTTGCCCGAAGGCTCCCGAGTAGACAAAGCAAGAAGTATAAGGTCACGGCCTTAATGGGTTACAGGGACAGCGTAGGCGGAGAGAGTGGCTGGAGAGGGGGGCGGCGCATGTTTGCGCACATTTCCAAAGCTTTTAGAGATCTGCAAGGCTCTCTGCTTTTTGCACCCCACTGCCGATGGCTTGAAGACAGGGAAGGACGGAGGGAAGGTTTTGTCTGCAGGAGGCCGGAGGGAGGGAGGTCTAAATTGAATCTCTGGTCCTGAGTCGCTGGGCCGCTGTGCATTTGCCACACTTCTGAGCAGAGCCCGGGAAGCAGACGGGTGGACAAGAGAGCGGGGAGTCAGAGAGAAAGTAAATTCTTTTATAATTTTTTGATCTTCATTTCATGATGGATTGGATTTTCCACTGAGACTGGCTTGTTTTTATGTCTCTCTCTCTCTCTCTCTCTCTCCTCTCTCTCCTCTCTCTCTCTCTCTTCTCTCTCTCTCTCTCTCTCTCTCTCTCTCTCCTCTCTCTCTCTCTCTCTCTCTCTCTCTCTCCTCTCTCTCTCTCTCCTCTCTCTCTCTCTCTCTCTCTCTCTCTCTCTCTTCTCTCTCTCTCTCTCTCTCTCTCTCTCTCTCTCTCCCTCCCTCTCTCCCTCTCTCCCTCTCTCCCTCTCTCTCTCCCTCGCCTCGGGGCAGCCGGTTAGGTTTCTCTGAGTGCTTGTCTCCTCTCCGGCTCAGAGGGCTCGTCAAACGGTGCGCTTATTCCCTGTTTTCTAGCGTCGCAGGTGACTCAGGCTCCCCCCGAGTACCAGGAGGCGAGATGATAAATTCCAGTGCACGTGACGGCCTGTCAGCTACTGTCGGCGTTATGCCCGCGCACACAAACAAAGAGAAATAAGAGCAGAAAGGCCCCGCATGGCTGTCAGCTTTCTTCGTTGTGTTTGTGAGTGTCTTTGAGATTCATTACAGCGCCACAGGTTTTTGTGTGTTTCATCCATGCGGAAACCTGTGGAAGTGCCTTGCAATCTCTCTACTGACCAGTCTGGTTGTATAGAAGTCTCTAGAAAATGACTCTACTCTCTTGATTTATTCCCTCAGTAAACATTGTGAACATGAGTTTATGTCTCAATCTCTAGTTTCAAGTCTTCTTCAATACAGCATGATGTTCATTTAGTAAATTATGGTCCATTTAGAGTCAAACAGACCATAAAGCAGGGTATGCTTTAGGGCGGGGCTACCTTGTGATTGCCATGTTGCTACCTAGGCGTTGTCCGTCTGGGAGGTGTTTGGGTTTTTAGTCTTAAAATTTTGAGAGTTAATTGTAACATTTTCCTGAAAAATGTCTTACTCAGCATCTCGGTTGTAGTAAGCCCACCTTCTCGTGTTACTTCTGACTGCAAAAACCGAGATGGCGACGGACAAAAACCACAATGATGACGGGGCGGAAACCACGATGTTGACGACCAAAAGCAAAGATGGCGACCGCCAAAATGTCAAAGTCAATGCTTTAAAACGGCCTTCCACAGGCCAATAGCTGACGTCTCGGTGACTGCGGCCACTTGTTATGTAGTCTGTTTTTATCTCACCAGTTACAAATAACCTGTTCCTCATACGTTGTTCCTCTCTTTCAGTCATGTTAAGTTCAAAAATCTTTGGGTGGTTGTGTGAAGAGAAGTCCCAGATGCAGAAAGTTATAATAAAAATTGATTTAATAAAAAGATGATGAACAGCATTTCAAAATGAATCACACTAATAACTACACAATATATATACAAATATATCCCATGGGAGAGAGAAATCCCATGAGACAGAGATCCAGTGCCCCCCCCCCCCCCACCGGGCAGCAGATCCATACATACCTGCCCGGCAGAAGGCACCCAGAGATCTGCTGATGTTCTCACAATGTCTCAGCTTTGCCAGGTTTGGGGTCAGCCCCCCTTCCTCTGGCTAGCCTCTCTTCCAGTCCATTGATTGGACAAGACCTCGTCCTTTTAGGTGTTGGTCAACCCAAACCCCCTCTCACATTCTTGAGCATGTCCTCCTTATCTATCTGCTCCAATCTTCAGGCTGCGTAACTGTTTGTGGGCTCCTGATGTTTTCAGGATTCCTTGTTATGGTTTCTTCTGACCCCAAGCGCACGACAACAGACGTGGTATCTTTAGCCAGTATACTGGCGTAGTTTATTCACACAAAACAAATGGATAGCACAAAGTCCAAAAAATGATATAACAAAATCAACTGCCTCAAAAACTGGCAGCGGTGAGAAGTCCAAACGATCTAACAAAAAACAACTGCCTCTCAAAATGGCAGCGGGAAGATAGTCCAAAACGATCTAACAAAAAACAACTGCCTCTCAAAATGGCAGCGGTGAGAAAGTCCAAAACGATCTAACAAAAACAACTGCCTCTCAAAATGGCAGCGGTGGGAACTCACGTCCTGGCTCCGTAACCGTCACTCTCCAAAAACCCTGGGAAATCCTCCTCGTGATACTCCACACGCTCGGCGGGACCTAGAAGCACGAACTCGCGTCGAACACAGTCTGTTCTCCACCTATATTCCCTGCAGGCAGCCTAACGAGCTCCAGCTGCGGGAACCCGCAGATTGGCTTCAGGTGCGCGTCCCGCTCGCCCCCGTCGCCTGGCACGCAGCTCCCTGGCCGCGCGCTCCGAGGTCCCGGGCGCCTCAGCTGGCTGGTTCCTGACATTCCTTCCACAATCACTCAATACATTTCATAATTCTAATTAATACATTTGTGTAGTACATACAGTGTCATCCATTCAATATTTGATAATCCATACAGAGTTATTTATTTGTCTTGACCCTCCAATGTAAACTCTCTAGCTCTCACTAGGAGCACTAAAAATCATTATTTTCCAACAATCCCCCCTTACTCACTATTTATAGTGAGTATACAAAAAGCATGCAAGACACTCTGATCATCGCAAACTCAACTTGCTGTTACAATTCCCATAATCGTCATTCACTTACAGACTAAATCATGTCCCCCCTTGATAAACAAATGCATCAATCAAAAGCTTATTTCTTCATCTTCAACTCTTAATTGATTCCCTTGAATGTTTTTTACTAAATGCAGCTTCAATCAACCTCTGCAGAAGTCCATGGATGCAGCAGCATCCTCAGGGGATCACGACTGTGGTGGCAAGACAAAGTGTGGTTATTATGGACAGAAATGCATCTTCCAAACATACTGTCCAACCAGCTTGTGATGGGATCATCAATCCCAGCATTCTCTGCAAGGTTCTGACTCCATGCCGTAAGACCAGTCAGCGCTTCGGTCACTGATCCACCAGGAGCTGTGTTGCTTAGGATGAAAGTAAAACAGGCAAATCCAAACATTGTACAGACTCCACCTTTCTCAGCATCACAGTAAAATTAACAATGCCTTTTGGCTATTGTCAATAGTTGTTAACCAGTTTCTCCTTCTAAAATCAACACTGAGCTCCCCTTGATAAACAGACACTCCCTAGGCCTCTGGGTGTTTGATGATTTCTTCACTGGGTTGAGACAAGTGTCCCTATTGGTTTCACCTCCCTTTGTAACCAGACTTCACCACAGAGGAGATGGGTGCCCGCTTAGGAGTCCTCAGTACTGCAGTTTTCTGCAGACAACCGATGCACCTTCTTGCTGTAGGTGTGATGAATCCAGGATGCTCTCTCTTTGATGTGCTAATGATAGTTGAATGGCCCTTCCCCCCTTGGTGCATTCCAAGTCTTTCTCTTTACGACCCAAGTGGTCCAAATGGTCGGGGGATAACAGAAGTCATCTCAATTCTTCTTACATTCCTGATATCATGCTGCTTTGTTTTCCCTTGTACTCATCCTGCCAACAAACATCCTAAACTTTGTCACCAATATGCTCTCTGCTTAAGATTTACTGGACAGTTTCTTAGATAACTTCAACTGTTGTTCTTTTGTCTATAGTCATGTTTAAGGATTTAGGATTACAAATGCTGTTCTCACCAAATGGTTCTATCTTTTTGCTCTATCAATTTAGTTTTCTACTTTCAGGTGCTAGAATGACAGATCTGCATGCTCCGGAAACACTCAAAAAAGTCACTTCACATCCCTCTACTTCTAAAGTTCTAAACAGCTTTACATCCTGAATTAACAGTCTGTTCAGCTTATCAGTGTGTGTGTGTGTGTGTGTGTGTGTGTGTGTGTGTGTCCTTCTCTTCTCTCTAATTCTCCCTTCTTAAGGTTCCCTCTTATTCTTTGTTCAATCTGATGAACCAAATATTGACATCATGTGACTGTCAATCTTCCACTAAAATCCTTATTGTCTTTCCATTCTTTCAATTTATCCTTCTAAAACTTCACCATTACTGTTTTACAACATCTTTTCTAATTAATTGTTCTTTATCATTATTAGTTCACTAGGACACATCTGTTGCATCTCAAATGACTTTCTCATGGAACAGAATTCTCACCGGGTGGAATTCTTTCTAGTTCCAGCTTTGGACTGGCAATCTTGAACTCCATCTGAGGAACAGCTTCTCACCTTCTGGGAGGAATCACCTATTATTTGCGCTTCTGTCGTCCAACGGAGTCCCAATTACTCAAATTCCCTCTATCTTAATTTTTCTCAGTGTCTTAAGGTTCCCTATTGATTTCACACTCTTACTTCCTGTAGCATCTCTCTCTTAAGTTCCCTTCCCCCTTAACACCTTGTCTCCTTTTTATGACTCTTTGTTCTACTTCTCCTTGAGGCCTACGTTTCTTACTTTACAATTTAAACTATAAAATGGCAGTTTTCAATATCTTTAACACTCAAAACATGCAATCACCCTGTACAACAGATACAACGCTTTCTCTTCCTTTTCTTATTTTTTACAACAAATACACTATCAACTGATATGTCTTCCTAGATTTGTTTTTCCAATTCGTTATTTTTTGTTATCTTAACATACGCCTTAGCCATATCGCATGCGTCGTCTCATACGAATTCTAATTTCGTTTTCTTGGCTGTGAAACTCTTGAAGACATACACTTCTTGCCCTCTGATGCAAACTTTGCACCAAAAAACTCTGTCAGCTCCAATTTTTTATGAGAAACACACTTCGTCCTTTCCAGATTAATATTTGATTTGCATTTTAACAGCAACCTAAGAATTGGTTCTCGGAGCTCAGAGACAATGAAGGGCCCGTCGACTTACTAAACGTAACTCCTCGCGCATGCCGTATCCCCAACCTTACTGACGATATATCCTATATCTCCAGGCCACGCCGGGACTTTTAGTTCTGTTAAAACTTTTGCAAAACTGGTTAAAATACAGTTCCAATCTTTCATCTGCCGCGTATTATAACGATTGCGACCACGAAAGCCCTGTCACTTTATGTATTTATCATAAAGAAACTAAGTAGTTACTCATCGCTGCGAACACATTCACACCTCTTCAGGTGGAAGAAACCTCTGTGAGTTTCACAAACACATACAATCTCTCACTCAACATAAAGCTTCCACTCATGCACTGACGCCATCTTTCATTCAACATACATCTATATGCTGCACCACTTTCATTATTTGAACATTATACTTATGTAATTTTTACTCTAATAATTTATCACCTCGTCAGACCAGCCTTCCCTGCTCACAACTAAATTGTCCTAGTTCTACCTAAACAAGGTTCGGTTATCAACAGGTCCTTGCCATTACCTTTTTAGTGAGGCCTCATGTGAGCAGAGAGGAGGGATCATCCAAGGGGTCCCAGAGAAAAGTCTGGTCCTTTGTTCAAATCACTATTCTTCAACCACAACTCACCACAAAGATCACGTCAGGGTCACCAAATTGTTAAGTTAAAAAATCTTTGGGCGGTTGTGTGAAGAGAAGTCCCAGATGCAGAAAGTTATAATAAAAATTGATTTAATAAAAAGATGATGAACAGCATTTCAAAATGAATCACACTAATAACTACACAATATATATACAAATATATCCCATGGGAGAGAGAAATCCCATGAGACAGAGATCCAGTGCCCCCCCCCCCCCACCGGGCAGCAGATCCATACATACCTGCCCGGCAGAAGGCACCCAGAGATCTGCTGATGTTCTCACAATGTCTCAGCTTTGCCAGGTTTGGGGTCAGCCCCCCTTCCTCTGGCTAGCCTCTCTTCCAGGCCATTGATTGGACAAGACCTCGTCCTTTTAGGTGTTGGTCAACCCAAACCCCCTCTCACATTCTTGAGCATGTCCTCCTTATCTATCTGCTCCAATCTTCAGGCTGCGTAACTGTTTGTGGGCTCCTGATGTTTTCAGGATTCCTTCCACAATCACTCAATACATTTCATAATTCTAATTAATACATTTGTGTAGTACATACAGTGTCATCCATTCAATATTTGATAATCCATACAGAGTTATTTATTTGTCTTGACCCTCCAATGTAAACTCTCTAGCTCTCACTAGGAGCACTAAAACCATTATTTTCCAACAGTCAGCAGCTGGTTTTTATTTACTACACAGTGATGTGGAAATTTCCTCGAAGCTTGTTTGAGACCATCGATCAGAGTGAACGCGTACGTTTTGGTCCGAGTTATTTAATCACAGCGCGGCAATTCATTCTCAAGTAATTAACACTCTGACATCTACTACAAGATGGTCACTCCAACCGCAACCTTTTTAAGTCCTTGGAAACCCATTTTTCTCGATCTACTTCTTCCTATGAGTGATGGACTATGAGCTCCCTTGAACGCACCAAAGTCAGTTTTTCAAACGCTCATAATTGCATGCAAAGTCGGGCTGATCAGCAGACTGAATACCCGGCCTGTCTAAAATCAAACCTTGATGTAATTAATCTAAACGTAAAACACGGAAACCCATTCCACTGCAAAGAGCCCGGCAGCCTTGTCTGCAGCTGCACACACTGTCAAAACAAACCGGAGCACAGTAGTGTTTTCAACGCGCTGCAGTTAAAAAAACGGCTCCCGTGTAAAACCAATCGGCATCCGTCCTGTAATTAAGCACCAGCGTGGCATTAGGGAGTGTTGCTCGGGACAGAGGAAGCCTACGAGGCCAGACGTCAGATGAATAAATCTTTTAAGGGTTTTTTTTTTTTTTTTTGCACGAGGCAAACAGGATATTACGGACCCTGTTAATGGGACACCTCATGTTTGAAGTACATCAGTCCTCTGGCTATGTTCTCCTTTTGAACTGGAGACGTGGACTTAATAACATATTTCCCCCGCACCCCGGAGAATTTAAAGTGAGAGATGATCATCTAAATAAGGAACATCTGGATGAATAATAGATAGATTCCACTGGAAAGCTGATTATTCAATTGATTTGCTGGCACACAGTAACACACACGCACACACATGTAGATTTACGTTGTTGACTGTTGGGTTTTTCCTGCTTTAGTCGAACACAGAGTCCCCGAAAGAGAATCTTAATTCTCTAAAAAGGTTTATTTTGAAGGAAATGATGCTTCAAGTTAGTTTAGGAGCTGCTGCATTCAGAGATTGTCAGCTCCTCCAAAGAGAAGGGAACTTTCTGAGGGGACCAGATGTGTTGGATGCTCATTAGAGCCACCGAAGCGGACAGAGAAGGGTTCCAGAGACGGTTCCTCCCTGTCAGCTGCACGGCTGCCTGCACACCTGGCTCCCTCTGCGCCTCTCGGTGCTGCAAGTTTGTTTCATAAAAAAAAAAGTATGTGGAGCTGAAAGGCTCAGTTGGCTTGATAAGTCGATCGACAACTACTCCGGTGACATATCGGCAGTTTCAGTCATCTTTCTAGAATAAACACGCCCATGTTCCTTGTTCTCATTTGTGATAATTTGCGGTTTTTCATTGTCCGATGTGATACTGTACGCTGGATGTCTGAGTTCTGGACTGCTGGTTGTTAAAAACAAAAAGAAGCAATTTGAAGTCGTCACCTTAGGCTGTAGGAAACTGTGATGGGGCCCCAGTGGCATAAGTCAGCTACGACGGGGCTGCCAGTGCACGCTTGTTTCTAATAATGACGCAAAATAAATGTCAAAGAAATCAAATTTCGGAGCATTTCACCAGTCGCTTTTTATGTTTGAAACTAGCTTGACCTAAACGAGCCGCCGTGTATCGCATCGTCTCGTAAACATCAAATCAAATAGAGACTCAACTCAACAGATTACCCAGCAATCATTAGTGCATATCTTTATGTGACAAACATACCAAAGATAAAGGTTATCGTCCATTTCATTGAATAGTTTGTTAAAACTAATGTATTTTTGTACAGTAAGATAATCATTTTGTTTAATTCTGACTAATTTAACCCCCCCATCTCTTTGCTGTGTGTCTTTCTGTTGATCACCACTTTGGTCCAGACTTCCTTGTGCCGACGTTTGTGGTCCTCCCGACTTCGGCTCTCATGTTCCCTTTTTTTGTGTGAAATGTCTTGCATTGCCATGAAAGTTTGGTAAGTAAACAACTTCCATGGGGGTCCCCGAGGATAACCCTTGATGACTTTGGGGATTCCCCCAACTTTTCACCCAGCGCCACCAGCACAAAGCCACATACACATAGCAATGGTGGGCCGGGTTTGGTACGGAGGAACTTGATCAGAGCCATCTAATCCCCCCATCTTGCTTGTTGTAGCAGCACGTTAATATCTCTAGAAGGATGGAATGACACAACCAACCATCACATAGGTGTGATTTTCACATTGTCTTCTTGGACGTGTTGATTGATTGTCCCAACACAGTTATACCTTTGTGAACCATGTCATGCCGTCTATGTCTGATTTGTTAAACTGCTGCTCAGCTTGTTGAAGTTCAAGATTGTTCACCCCCTTCCGGGTTGTGAATATCACTCCCGGTGCCGTTTCTATTTCTTTCCCGTGTAATAGCAAGTGTCAAGGATCTCTGTGGATGCATTGATTTTATGACACGGCGTGGAGAAGTGCTGCTGCTGGGGGACGGGGAGAGGGGGGAAGGAAGAGCGCTGAGAGAGAAAAATGAAGAACGGGAGGCGAGGGGAGCGAGCTCGTGGAGATAAAGATTAATGTCTGTTTCGCTCGCGTCGCGCACGTCTGGCACAGGAGTCATTTAGGGTGTCAGCTGTAAGTTTGCGGGTGTGACATATGTGTGTTTTTGTTGTTGTGGGTTGCAACATGGACTAGTAGACACAGAAAGCGCTTCTCCTCCTGGGGCCTGTTGCACAAAACTAGGATAAGGGATTAAGCCAGGATATCTTGGTGATCCTGGCTCAATTGATCCGTAATCCGGTTGCACTAAAGATGGATAGGGGGCAGGAGGATATGTTATGGTATAAATTACCATGGAGATTTATTCTGTGGAGCTAGCCTGCTCCAGACCAGGCTAAATTCCAGGATCTATTTAATCTCATCCCTAATGTCAGTCAGCAGTCACCACAAATGGAAACCAATAGTTATTTCACTGCTCACTATACATTGTTATCACATATAACTAGACCCACTGTCATTATTTAAACGTTTGTGATCATTAATTTCAATGATTTTGGATAAAAAATGATTTTTAGATGATGTTGCTATCATTAGATTTACAGTTTCCCATAGACTATAAGGCTATATATAAAATTATAGAATATTAGGGCCACAGAGGGAAAAAAAAGACAAGTCATAATATTGTAACCAGTTGTTTTAAAGGAGGACAGTTGTTAAAATGACAGATGTGGGGCATTTCGTGAAATTGTACTTCAGTATGGTTTCATAAACAAAGACATGCTGATGTGCCAGAATATTAAGTATCACATTGTCATAAGTATCAAAACTGTAAAAACAATGTAGCTTTTCTGCAGAAAGAACCAGCCTCAAATTTATGACTTGATCCTTTTTCTTCAGTGTGGCCCTAGTACTCTGTCATATAAACAAATACACATTCCATATGAATATAAAAACACAATGTGTAACATTATGTTCCTTTATTGAATAAGGACAAAACAAAGCAGGTAAACCATCAGCTCCTTTCGAAACTGAAGTCACAGTGACTCTACAAGATGGAAAGCACAGAATCCAAGCATATTATACAAAATGATACATACACATTCAAAGGTCTGTATATAACACACCCTGCATGTCTGCACACTAAAATAAATGCAGGACAAATCCATACACATCAACTGAACAGACAAATGAATGGATGCAGTAGCCTCCCTGCAGCCTTGTATTACACACAGTATACCGCACAAACATCATAAGAGGCCAAATTCGTAAAAAAACGAACCCAAAAAAACCCAAATTCCTCTGCCACCGCAGGACATATTTAACCAAAATTGAAAGCACACATACTAACTAAAATAATTCAACACATATTGGTCCCTCAGCAGCCGACCACTGTCGTCATCAGGGAAGATTGCCGGATTGTCCCAGTCCATGGCTGGTGGCACTCTGGGGGCCCTCTCCTTCCTCAGGCAGGCCACATTGTGGAGGACAGCACAAGCCACAGTAATATCACATGCCCTAACAGGGCTGACCCTTAATTTGTGAAGGCAGTGAAAGCGTGCCTTCAGGAGGCCAAAGGTCATTTCAACTCTGGCCCTGGTCCTGGCATGGGCATGGTTGTAGGCCTGCTGTGCTTCCTGGGGGTCTGTGAAAGGTGTCAGGAGAAAAGGCTGGCAGCCATACCCCCTGTCTCCAAGCAACACACCAGAGAATTCACCTGTCAACACAAAATCTCATCATTACTACCTCATAAACACAGTGATATTCTTGACACAGCCATGATGGTTATAAATAGGGGTTGTGTGGCTTACCTTGTGATAGGCACTGATAGATTTCAGAGGCCCGAAAGATTCTGGAGTCATGGACTGAGCCAGGCCATTTTGCCACAACATTGCTGATCACACAGTCAGCATTGCAGACCATCTGAAATCATAAGATGAGGAATATTACACCAATCAATGCACATCACTGGCAATGCAGAGTGTTCGTCAATGGACAATATCAAAAAGTTATGTTCACCTGAACATTAATGCTGTGAAAGGATTTCCTATTCACAAAATCGGCCTCATGGGCACCTGAGGGGGCTTTTATCCTTATGTGTGTGCAGTCCACTGCACCAATGACATTGGGGAAACCTGTCACACAAAGTAATGAGTATCCTACTATGTGTTAACAGTTGTCCTGTAATTTGTAGATCCTCTTACCTGCAATCCTATAGAACTCCTCTTTGATGTCACAGAGTCTTCTGTGGCCAGGGAAGGAGATGAAGACATCTGCTAATGCTTTGATAGCCAGACACACACTCCTTATTGTGCGGCAAATTGTGGCCTTGTTCAGCTGTTCTGCATCCCCCACTGAGTACAGGAAGGCTCCACTAGCAAAAAAGTGCAAGGCCACACAAACCATTTGCTCCACACTCAGTGCATGGCTCCGTGCAGTGCGGTGCTTAATCCTGGGACCCAGTAGTCTGCATAGATACCTGATGCCATCTGCAGAAAACCTGTATCTTTCATATAGATGGTCATCAGGGAAGGCCAGTGGGTCCAACCGGTCCCTGAAGACCCTTTCTCGCCTGAAGGCTCTCCTCAGCACAAGTGCTTCTTCATCCACCACATCTCGCACGAATGGGCATGCCATTGTCAGAGCAGAAAGGAACACACAATTTTGGGCCTTCATATGGCTAGTGGCCACACCTGGTGCTGGGGGGGTGGGCAAAAGAGGGCGATGCCTTATAACGATGACTTGGTTGTACTGATTGCTGGGAAAATAAAAAAAACCTTAGAAAGATGCCACCGTCCTGTGTGCTCACAATAAGAGCTCATATGTCATGGCTCACTTGACTTTACGAGAATATACCTAATTTTTATTTTGAGCTGTGTCATCTTCTTGGAGCTGGGGGAGGAAAGAAAAATAATGATTAATACATTTGTGTTACAGTTAGCATACAGTGTACATTGAAGGCATATCTCACCTCCCTCTCAAGTTTTTTTATTTCAAGGTCCAGTTTCCTAATTGTCCTCTTTTTTATTTCGGACTCCAGTGCAAGATTTTCCATCTTTTTCTTCTTGTACTGAATGTCTATGTCTGCCAGTTCTATTTGGCGCCGGAGGTGGTTGCCATACAACTTTCTGATAGCTTGTGAGCTCTGTGAACACAATACAATTAGCGCAGCTGGAATTTGGCAGGATGTGGTGTCCTTTTATTAATACGCACTATGTTGCCAGGCTGGTTTTCCCACTGTATAGCATCTGGGTCCTGTAAAAGAAATTAGATTTTTTGATTTTGATGAGGACTCCTCACCATTGTAGAGTAAATAGTACTTTCACAGTCTTAACATGATACCTCATGCCTTCTGGAATCCAGAGAGATGGTCTCCTCCTCATCATCATCTCCATCATGTGCTGTTGCTGCTGCACTGGGGCCTTCACCCTATCACATTTAAATCGGATTCATATTGAAGCTAGTAGACAAGACATGCCAGGCCTACAGTATGCCTTTGATGGAGTACTCACTGGATCAGCATCGTCTGGTGCTGGTGGCTCTAACAGGAACACAGTGCTGCCAGACACTGCAAGGCAATAGGTAAACCAAAGTCAGACAGTCCAAATTGATTCAATATGAATGTGGTTGTATCCCATGTAGAGATGGAAGGACATACCTTGAATGAAGCGGGTGGCATCTTGGGAGGAACCTATGCTCGTCTCTTTCCCCCCAGGGATCCCCTCTAAGACGGGCCTGCCTTTATTTAGCTCCAAGGCCATGTCCTCTGCTGGGGTAAGGTCAGCCTTTGGTGACCCACCACCCATGCCTTGTCTGTGGGTATTCTTTTTCACTGCTAAAACAGTACAGACAATGTGTGAGCAGGCACCTTCTGGGTACAATATATGCTTGTGCTTTGTTAAATATTAGTCAGGGACCATACCATTCTGCAGAATGTTCTTGTATTTGATTTTGACCTGCTGCCATGTCCGTTTTGGCCCGTTCATGTTTAATCTACACACACACACACATTTAATGGAGTCACGCTGCAAAAAATTACTTGGTATTTTTGTCTTGTTTTCAGTAAAAATATCAACAAAAAAAAAAAACTTAAATAAAGATGTATTTTCTTGATTTGCTAAATGACCTAGCAAAATAAGTATAGTTTAGACAAAAAATATATACTTTAAGTAAATGTGTGCTTAAAACAAGCAAACAAATAAAAAATCTGTCAATATAATAAAAATTCTCTTGAAATAAGTTTACTTTTTCCATAAACACTTAATTTTAGAAAAGTTCTCGTTTCACTGGCAGATTTTTTTGCTTATTTTCCTAGGTAATTTTGCTCAAGAAAATATTTAAGATTTTTTTTAGATATTTTTTTTAACTGAAAACAAGACAAAAATACTAAGTAAGAAAGACATTTTTGCAGTGCAGTGAGCAACCGACCTTGGGTCCTTTGAAAGGCGTTATATAAATTAAAGTGATTATTATTATAGCTCATCTATTTATTCAATTAAATTTTATTTATATAGCACTTTTCACAATTGTTTCATTCTGTCAAAGCAGCTTTACATTAATGAAAGCAGGAGAAACACAAAAAAAACGGTGGACAACATAAGAAGCAGAGTACAACGGCTAAGATTAAACCGTACTGAGCGTAGTAACGTTAAATAATAATGTAAGGCTTTAATAATAATTTATCATAGCTTTATGCAGTGTGATGGAGTTACTTTACACAATCACTCATATCTGCAGTGCATTTCAATTAAAAAATTAACCGTTTCATAATTACAGTACAACTGCATTTTTGGAGATGTGAATTAAATATTTGAATTGTAATTGTGATGTTTCAGCGGAGCGGTGAGTGTGTAATTGTGCACTACTTACGCATTCAGGCGGTCTGCAATACTTTGCCACGCTTTTTCTCTTTGCTTTATCACTGTGGCGGTGTTGCCTTTCTTCTTAATTATATCTTTTACCTCCTCGTATGCCTCCATGAGGATTTGTGCTTCCGACGGGGAAAAGTACGCGGCTCTAGTTGCCATGGTAAATCAGTTAATCTGTGATCTGTGGCGGGGTCTATTTGAGTGAGCCGTGAGCGCGCACCTATCCAGGGTTGGTTTCACCTGGCTTAATGAATCCGTGTCTGCTCATCCTGGCTTGGTCTTTGTGCAACCAATTAAGCCTGGACGCACATGTTTTGGCTTCATTGAGCTCAGCTGAGTCATTTATCCCGGATGTCTTAATTCTACTTTTGTGCAACAGGCCCCTGATGAGGATTGATCAGTTTGCGCTGTGAGTTGCAGAGTGACTGACGGTTGTTTTTTCCACCTGGAAATGGATGAATTAGGTTTATTGTTTTCTTTTTTCAACGAGATAACACTGACCTACTGATCCCGGATCAGCTCGGCTGGGTTGGAGCGTTGTAACGCTCATGTGACTCCTGTTACGGCTCAGCCAACGTTTACTTACAGCTCACTGGCCTGTGTGTGTGTGTGTGTGTGTGTGTGTGTGTGTGTGTGTGTGTGTGTGTGTGTGTGTGTGTGTGTGTGTGTGTGTGTGTGTGTGTGTGTGTGTGTGTGTGTGTGTGTCATCCCATGATTCAGCTTAGTCACAGTTTTTATGAATTGGGCTGAATCCAACTATAATCAATGATAAGCTATAGTTTACTGAAATACTCAAAATCCCATGTGGCAAAAACCAAATCCCTTTCATCACACTGAATAAAAAAAAAAGGATAGATAATGTTTAGGTATAGACCGAAATAAAAACAGAAAATATACATCCTCGGGTATCTCATGCCGTGACACATTTTGATGTAAATGCTAACGTGCCATTGATCTACATAATATTTCTATTTTTGCCACAGTACAATCAAATGGCGATAAATGACGCTAAATGACTGTATTAGATAATTGTGCAGCCTTAAGTAAATGCCATTTACCCTTATTGATTTCCCTTTTATTAAATCAGAGAGCACTCTCAGGAGTGGAGGCGCAGATAAAGAGAAGCAGATGATCTGGCTTTATCAGGACGCTTATAATTCCAGATGTTATGTCCTTATAGTTCTAAAAACGTATGTCCCGGGTTAAATATATGCTTTTATCTTAAAGGGGACGCTCTGCTTCTGCGCGCCACAGTGACAAAAGGTTGTGCAGAACGGCAGAGCTAAATGACACACGTGCACGTTAAGGTGAGGCATGGCTTTGCAGCACGCGGAGCCCAAATAGACTGAGAAAAGTGAAATAAATACACAAATTCTAGATTCAAGACATATTTGTCTAAAAAAACAAAACATTAAGGGGAATTTTGCCAGTGTTGAAATAAAAGCATGTAGACTGCACCCATTTTCAACCAGATTGTCTCGCAAAAAGGTTATGCTATGTGAATAATTTGAAGGATGCTTTAATATCATACATATTCTACTTAAAGAGGCTTTAACATGCGCTTTTTTTTAACCTTGTCCTAATCTTGATATTTTTTTAAAAGCTTCTGGGCAACTGCGACTTTCTCTTAAAAAAAGCAAACGCACAAATACACAGAATAATAATAATTTCCTCATCATCAAACAGTTTGTGTGTGTGTGTGTGTGTGTGTGTGTGTGTGTGTGTGTGTGTGTGTGTGTGTGTGTGTGTGTGTGTGTGTGTGTGTGTGTGTGTGTGTGTGTGTGTGTGTGTGTGACTGTCATTGAGTTAATGGAGGGTCTTGGTCTGGGTAATGGAGCCCCTCCCTGCAGGCTGAGAGGATAATTTAATTAATGTCAGCCCTGTTTCCATCCTCCCTCCCTGCCTCCCCCGTGCTTCGGCCTTGCTTTTGGACACTTGTCCTCATCTATTCGTCTCATCGACCGTGCCGCGTCTCGGGCTCGGACTCTCCAGCGGTCGATCGCGCCTTTGCCCATTTGCTTCATCCTTTCTTTTGTTCCTGCATAGATGTTCTTCTCCGCGCACACACGCCAAAAACAAACTGCTTTGAAGGCGATAGTTGAAGAGTGGTAACATCTTCTCACACAACGCTGCTCCTCTTCTCTCAAACGGCACAGGCGCCTGCGTAGTTTAACTGGGGTTGATTTATCTCCGCTCAGCTCGTTACTCTTCATCCCTTGGCTGCAGTGCTTCTTTTTTTTTTTAAACATTTATGGAGGGGGGGATCCATTTGTGGAGTCGCTGTAATGATCCATGACGCGATGGCACCGCTGTGCAAATTCATGAGGGCGGCGGGGCACTAGATCAGGCTGCAGCCGGGGAGAGACATGGCGTGCTAAGTTTAGGCGATGAGTCAACTAACCTTCTACCTTCTTCCTTTATCAGCTCCAGGTTAATTTACACCTTTTTCTATCCATTAACATCTGCCATGATTGTCTGTGTTTTCCCAGGCGGCATTGCAGGTGGCATTGAGATCTGCATCACCTTCCCGACAGAGTATGTCAAGACCCAGTTACAACTGGATGAGAAGGCCAACCCACCCAAATACAGAGGAATAGGTGAGCGTGATGTGTATTAGCAGACTTTCAGCTTCTCCATCCATCCATCCATTTTCCACCGCTTATCCGGGGTCGGGTCGCGGAGGCAGCAGGTCCAGCAGGCTGACCCAGACTTCTCTCTCACCCGCAACATCTACCAGCTCATTCTGGGGGATCCCGAGGCGTTCCCAGGCCAGCTGGGAGATATAATCCCTCCAGCGTGTCCTGGGTCTTCCCCGGGGCCTCCTACCAGTTGGAGGTGGGTAGGTAGGTGGAAAATCTTCCACCTACCTACCCACCTACCTACCTACCTACCTTCTTACCTTCCTAAAGTATATTCTGTTCTTCATCCTGTCTCTGTGCCTCTCTCAGGAGCTGATTATCTAATTACCCATCATCCCTAGGTATATAAGGGATTCTGGCAGGCTGTCACAGGGCTTGTTTATATGACTTAGAACAGAGCAATGCACACTCACAATCCATGCTTGCGTACCTGGGTAAAAACACACACACACACACACACCCTCTCAGCCAGAGCGTGTGACGTTAATGCTGGCTGGAGCTCTGAGGACTGTACTCAGTGCTAATGAGCACTCAAGACAGCTGTTCGATGGCTTGATACCAGAACCTGTACTGATGACTCAACGCAAGTTCAAAGAAAAACTCCCAAGTTTTGGGGAAAACAGCCTGTTGATGAACCACAACTGTAGGACAGATCTTGGTGTGCTCTTAGGTGTAATATTTATAAGAGTCATTCCATACTGATGAATGATAAACACTGCAGCACTACATTGATTATGCTATTGGGAAAAATTACCAATTTGTATGTTGGCTGGGATTAGTGCACTCAATTCATAAAAAACACATTACTACTAGAGAAAGTGTCCACATTTAAACAGTAAATTAATTAAATGTAATTTTTAACATTTCATAACGTACGTGTGTGTGTGTGTGTGTGTGTGTGTGTGTGTGTGTGTGTGTGTGTGTGTGTGTGTGTGTGTGTGTGTGTGTGTGTGTGTGTGTGTGTGTGTGTGTGTTCCTCCAGGTGACTGTGTGAAACAGACGGTTCAGGGTCACGGTGTGAAAGGACTGTACAGAGGACTCAGCTCACTGCTGTATGGATCCATACCCAAATCTGCAGTCAGGTGAGTCAAATAGCGAGACAAATACATTTAGTCGAGATCAGGTCAAATTTGTGACGTATAAATTCTAGCTATGTCAAAATAACAAAAGGAAAAAAAGTAAACTTCGAATTAAATTAGAGACAAATTGATTGTATAATTAATAGCTTCTGGGTAGCTTTCCAGTATTTCTCTGTTATGAGGTTTTATATCAATCCACCTTTAAAGTAAATAGTTGCAGCAACACTTGTCATCACATTAAACCATTGCTTTAAATAATCTACTTTTTTTTAAACATTTGAATGTTTTGTCTCTTTATATTTTCTAATGTTTGTTTGTTTGTTGTAATGTTGTTTTTTGGTAAGAATATTTCTTTGGGCATTTTTGCCTTTTTATTTTGTAGAGGCCATTGTAGAAATGGGGAGCGAGAGAGAGGTATGGTTATATGGCACGTGCTGTAACCACTCCGTATTTATATTCCACTAAACCCAAAAGGTGGAGTGTATATGTGTGCAGTAAAGTCTGGAATAAGATGAGCACTTCTGTCTGAGCCGATCTTCTACCCGGAACCACTAACTCACACGTTCCAATTATTCTAGTCCATTACCCACAATTCAAGGCATAAATGCCACACTTGCCTTCGGTATAATTACATTATTCTTTCACAGCCGTGACATTTATCTCCAGAGAAGTGTGCGCTACTGCGGTGCTCGTGTGCAAACATGCACGTGAGCGTGCACGCTGCACAAAGAAAAACGAAGTCGGGCGCTTTGGCTGTCACAGTTTTTTTGTTTAGTTTTGTTCTTTCGTTGCACCTTCTCTCTCTCTCTCTCTCTCTCTCTCTGTCTCTCTCTCTCTCTGTCTCTCTCTCTCTCTGTCTCTGTCTCTGTCTCTGTGTGTGTGTGTGTGTGTGTGTGTGTGTGTGTGTGTGTGTGTGTGTGTGTGTGTGTGTGTGTGTGTGTGTGTGTGTGAGAGACGGCGGAGGGCAGCGCCTGTCTGTTCAATGGAGAGACAGGCCCAGCCAGGCGGAGCAAAGATGCCACTCAAATTCAGGCGGGGTCTTAATAAGAGTACAGAGAGGAAGACTTGTGTTGGTACTGTGTGTGTGTTTACATATGAGTGTCAGTCAGCCTTTTCCGGCGGGAGTCTGACTGGTTTGGTTTTCTGCTCTGATGATTGCTTTCTCTTGTCGTCCTACAGTGCATGTAAGAACAGGCGTGTGCAAGTTATGTGCGTTGTTTTTCTCCCTCAGCTTGGGAACAAGTGATTAAGGTAACGCTCCAAAACATTTAGATTTGATTTACAGAGAATATTTTCCGCTGGCCGCCGCCCCCCCAGTCGTTTGTTTGATCCGTTCTCTTCTTCTTCACCTCCCGCCTCCCTATCGCTCCTCTGCCTCCATCATCTCATTAACTGATTGTCTGTGCACCAAACAGCCTGCTGGAGGGTCGTCATGGAGGCACGAGAGGGACAGATGAGAGAGCTTTTGACCTTTTTCCGTCTGCTTGACCCTTTATCTGTATCTCCATCCCTCTCCCGTGTCGGCCTGCCTCCTTTCTCTTCTTTTCACATGTCCAGCCGACTCTTTCCTCTCCACTTCACCCCCTCTTCTCATAGAGCCGGGGATAAGACTGACCTTGTCGAAAGACCCTACTCATGAAAATTGGGAATGACTCATCTCCGCCCGTGGATATCGGCCAAAACCTGTCACATCCTGTCGGAGGAGTTCAGTCCACTTGTTAAATGTGATTGGGAGAGGGAATTCTGAAAGGGAGTAAATTGGCACAGGAGCAGGCCTGACAGCGGCACTTTTCTCTCCAGCGGCTTTTAACAAATAGCCTTAATTTCACAAGGTTAATTATTAAGTGCAGTCTGAGAAAGGCTGCAGGGAGGAACACTTTTCTTTTTTGATTACTCTCCAAAGCTAAAAAGCAGTGTTATGGTGAGAACAAAAAGGATTATTTGTATGTTTGTTCACCGCTCGACAGTCGGAGCCAGTTAATTGTGTGGAGAATTTCAAAACTAAACCTGAGCGAGGCCGAGGAACAGACGTGGGAGGTTAAGAAAATGATACGACGGTTGATTAAAATATACAAAAAAACAGCAAAAATCCCACGAGCCGAACGGAAGAGAGGATATCTTTAGAGACGTGAGGATGGCGGGTAGACGATTCGGGCAGACTGATAAAAAGACGGGAGGAAAACAAAGCATTCATCAAGACCCAACTGTCTGTCCTCCCCCGCCCTGTTTTTTGCTAAATGTACCGGGCAGCGTCCTCCCTTCAGAGCAATTCAATTCCATCTATAAATAACCTTCCTTGTAAAGGGCTCACTGGCACAACATTTTCTGATTGAAGAGATACATAAACCACACCTCTCTCTCGCCCTCTCTCTCTCTTCCTATCTCTCTCCCTCCCTCTCTCTATCTCTTTGGGCTGGCTTCCATGGCAGCTGTTGCTGGTCACTCGGCGGTTGCTGAGACACCAGGGTTTATTGGCGCATCCTTAATGAGGACGCAGGAAGGAAGGATAATCAAATAAGTAAAAGCCGCGAGGCACACTCTGCACTTTCAGCGGCCTAAAAATCCTTGTTTTACGAGGGAGGATCTCATCATATTTCACTGCATTATTTTCACCTGTGTGTTTTTGTTTAATTTGTTTACTGTAGCCTTCCATGTGATCTTTTTTTTTTTACATTAGCTGTAAGATGATCTGCTGCATCGTTCAGACTGCAGAGTGGTTTAATACGTCGTACTCAAAGGAGTGAAGTGGAGCGCCGACAAAACGGGAGCAAAAGGCTCGACCACTATAGAAACGTGTTGTCACAGGACTGACGACAGTCCCAATGCCCATGGGCTCAGGGCTGTCCCGCTTGTCGGGGGCTCTCTCACAGACATTTTTGATGCACAGTTCATATTTCTGCACACTCTGCCTGAGGGGATTAACCCACAATTTACCAGCTCTGTGACATCGCACCGCAAAAGGGTTAAAGTGGGGAAGACCGGAAGCGGTAAACAAAGGGGGAGGGACGGAGCAATGGGCGTTCAGCCGGGCACATTGAATCTACATCTTAACAAGGGGGCAGGAGGAATTCAGTGATGTATTTCCAAAGCTTACTGTGAGTCCAGCCAAAGGTCATCCACTTTTAAGTTATACCAGAATCTATAGTAATGTCTACAATAATAATGTTTTTTTCTTCTTCTGTTCCTCAGGTTCGGGGTGTTTGAGTTCCTCAGCAACCACGCCAGGGACGAGTCCGGTCGGCTGGACAGCACCAGAGGCCTGCTGTGTGGGCTCGGGGCCGGGATCCTGGAGGCCGTTTTGGTGGTCTGTCCCATGGAAACCATCAAGGTATGTTACCAACTGATCTGTGGTCAGATTTCAGATTTTATTTGTTTGATTTATTCTTTATGTCACTCAATGCCCAGCGAAGACGAATGTGCCTGAAACATCTGTCCCAAGTATTCTGTGAATTAGTAATTGTTTTGTCTCATGAGCCTATAGAAGATATGTCTGATCCTCAACATAAGCATACCGCTGCTTTTCAAGGACTGAAACTAATCTCAAGACATTCATGTCTCTAAAACATTTTGATATGAACAAACTGTCCTCAACTTATTATATCCTCAGAGGAATTGTTTGATATAGTGTCCCCTGTACACTGTGTCACTGTTTAGTTTAATAAAAGAAGGCCAGACTAAACATTTGTGCAGTTTTCAATCTTCTTCTTTGTAACCGCAAAACATTTCCTGTTTTGGGTGACAATCACACCGTTATTTGTTTTTTTTAAATCTCCCAAGGTCAAATTTATTCATGACCAGACTTCTGCCAACCCCAAATACAAGGGCTTCTTCCACGGAGTCAGAGAGATCATCAATGCACAAGGTAAAGACGGGCAGCAGTGCATGTGATTAACCTGACATCTGCTGGTCGGACAGGGTAATGCAGCTGGAGTGGAGCACCTGGGTCTCCTCAATGTATTCTTATGTCTCTCGTATCGTGTCTCACCAGGAATACGAGGGACATATCAGGGTCTCACTGCCACGGTCCTCAAACAAGGCTCCAACCAAGCTATTCGGTTCTATGTGATGACCTCTCTCAAGAACTGGTACAAAGGTCAGTGTTTGTCTGTCTATCAGTGAAAAAGACATTAGAACCAAAGACCACAGCTGCTGATGAGCTGCAGGAAAACTAGTTGGGATGTATGTTAGATGTAGCTCCTGGACTGTTCTAAAAGGTTCTCTTCCTGGAGGGCCGAGGTTCCACCAAGAACCATTTGCTTCTGAAGAATACTTTTGTAAAGAACGGGTGTTTTAAAGGGAGAAAGATTTCTTCAAGGGTTTTTTAAAGCATTTGTGTTAAAAGGAATCGCCCATGAACCCCAAAAACTGGGATTGTTGCGGGTTGTTCTGCACCGCATCAGTACCGGCCCTTTAAGATCCTACATGAAACCCTTTGAATATTAAAAGAGCTCTTGGTCGAAAGCCCTCGATTGGTTTCAGTTGAAACCCCTGTAGTATAGAAGGGTTCTCAGTAGAACCTGGGTGGGTTCTTGTTAGCACCCTTAGGAAGTGGAACTGTTCTGCATAGAACCTCCAGAGAGGGTTCAGGCTCTAATGAATACACAATAGAAGTTTTTTTTGTAGAATCTCACTCATACGGTTCTGAGTGGAACCATTACACCAAAGAAAAGTTATTTGCAGGATCTTTCACAGATGGTTCTAGGTATAACAATTAGTGTTGAGTTCTAGGTTTCTACCTAGAACTCAAGCTCTGACAGGGTTCCAGGTGGAACCTTTACAAAAGGTTCTACCAGGGACCACACATTGCTCTCTGATAAGGGCAAGCCGAAGAACCCCATATGGTTCTAGTTAGCACCTTTATTTCTTAGAGCATATCATTGGGACTTTGATGAACTTTGTGGAAGCAGAAGTATTGCTGCTTGAATGCGAGAATGCCGACTGACATATACGTATTTGTATAGTGTGGACTTGAGACCCGGCACACTATGAAGATTCATATTTGTATTTATGGTTCTACCAGCTGGACGCTGTGTTCAGCTGTTCAGTGCCGGGACTCCATTCCAGCGTTCACTGTTACTGACTCTGTGACGTCCTTCCACCAGCTGATGACCCCAATAAAGCAATGCATCCCCTGTTGACTGGAGCGTTTGGAGCCGTGGCCGGAGCAGCCAGTGTCTTTGGAAACACCCCACTAGATGTCATCAAGACAAGGATGCAGGTATAGTGCAATATGCTCACCATTACAACCATTACATCATTACGCTGGTTTTTTGTTGTGGTGTGTGTGTGTGTTCCTTGCTGGTGCTGTTAGAAACAACAATAACTTTCTTGTCAATTATGAAAGGGTCTGGAGGCGCATAAATACAAAAGCACAATGGACTGTGCTTCAAAGATCCTGAGACATGAAGGCGTGGCAGCGTGAGTACGACCCCACTTTGTTTCAGTTTAGCTTTGGTTGACACGGTTGCAATGGGGCACGCCTACTGGCCCCACCAGAAACCAAGTGTTTTATATTCTCTCTCTCTCTCTCTCTCTCTCTCTCTCTCTCTCTCTCTCTCTCTCTCTCTCTCTCTCTCTCTCTCTCTCTCTCTCTCTCTCTCTCTCTCTCTCTCTCTCTCTCTCTCTCTCTCTCTCTCTCTCTCTCTCTCTCTCTCTCTCTCTTTGTGTCCACCTGTAGTTTCTATAAAGGGACGGTTCCCCGGCTAGGCCGCGTGTGTCTGGACGTGGCCATAGTTTTCATCATCTACGAGGAGGTGGTGAAAGTCCTGAATGGGGTCTGGAAGACGGACTGAGCGAGAGAGAGAGAGAGAGAGAGAAGGCTCCCTGCTTCCCATCGGGGCATCAGACATCCGATCCGAGTTTTCCGCGGGCCTCCGCAGCTGGACTTGGATCAGTGTCGTATGCTAACCAGGGAGTCAAAGAGCTCGCAGGCTCAGGATGGCGGAGGAGAAAAAAAAAGACTAAAAAAAGAAATAGGCCCAGTGTATGGACAGCTTGAGGGTATGCAGAGCTTGGGATTAAGTGGGATTATGAAGTTCGCCAGTTAGCGGAGACAAAAAGAAGCTTCATCCTACGTAGACATCATTTCTAATAGCCTTTCTTTTTTTCCGAGTTGTCTGGTGGCTTTCTTCAAACCCACTTTGTAAAATACCCTCCGTCAGTGAAGAGCATCGTTTCTAGTCGCCCACACAGATGTTCCACTGATGTTTACTGCCAGCTATGCTCGTGTCATGCTGGATCTCTCTTGAGTTAGCTGGTGTTGCTCTCTGCTTCTTCTTGTGCCCAACACGGTTTCACATCCATAGGAGCCTTTCTGGTTGCAGTTTACGCTCACATAAACTGCCACGACTTCCATAACTACGCCTTTATATAGAACGATTTTACGTTTATGATACACCGATTATTTTTATACAGCGTAGATTCTAATTTAGTCTTATTACCAGCATTGTAGTTGTATTGTAAAATATGATATATTTTATTCCTGTGCCAAATTATGAACATGTGTTCAGAGTAGCCTAACAAGAGAATATAAGACTTATACATTGTGACATACGTTATAGATGTATTTATTGAAAGTTGAATGTTAAATATGTACACGGTTGAGGGATTATTTACGGTCAACTTGTGCCACTTGTGTCAAGTTTTTTATACTGTATTTGTTCTTCTTCCTGTGATCGGGTCTGGGTGTAAAGGTGTTTTAAAGATGTTAGATAAAATATTTTATTGCTGTATTTTACTGTGAGACAAAATGACTGAACTACACTTAAGTCCGAGAGACCGAGTAACCTCAGACCTCATTTTTAACCCTTAATAGAAGCAGTCATACACAAACAAAAGGTTCCCACCACTTGTTGTTTTCTTTTTGCCTGCTATCATTAGAAGCAGGTTTTCACATGTTCCCTACTTCAGTGGTACAAGATCGTTGATCGGAAAGGAAAGAAGATAACTATTCTTCTTCTGTGCACATTTATTTACTCTCAGTAGAACCTCTCACAATTCATTGATATGATATTCATCCTGTGATGAGGGTTCGCTGCTTCATTCACTGTAAAGGTCTTTTCAAAAGTGCCTTTTGCTGAGAAAACTCCCCCTCCATCTGTGTTTTGAGATTTCTGTGGTCCATTCAGAAACACATGTTTATGAAAACAGTCACAATCTGTGTCTCTCACTGTACTAAGTCTACCAAAACACACTGAACACTGAAACGGATTGTTTCTCCATTTATATATTTTTTTCTTTCTGTTTAACCAAACACTTGTGTTCCCATACTTCCAAATAGCAATGAAGAAAATGTGATTGTCACAGCAAACCACAGTATTCCAAGGCTGTGTGTGTCTGTTTCTGTGTCTGTGTCTGTGTGTATGTGTGTCTGTTAGTTCTTTATGATGAAGCTTGTGCAATAACCCCCCCCCCACACACACACACACACACACACACACACACACACACACACACACACACACACGTTATGAAATGTTAAAAATTACAAGTCCTCTGTTGTAGGTGGTGGGAGAATGGTGATGGGATGGAATGGGGAGGGGGGGGTTCAAAACTCATTAAAACAAGCATCTGAACGCAGACTGGCTGTTGTCTTTTTGTCCTCCCTCTCTTGTTCTCTTTTGGTTTCAGCAAATCACGTTGGGACAAACCATGGGGGGCAGGTAGGGAGGAATCGAACAGGGGACTCATTGTTCCGGTTTTGGCTGATGCTCATGTAGTCTTTTTTTCTCTCTTTTGCGCACAAACACACTTTAAATCCACGGCGCCCCAGTGTTTGTTGTGAGAAGGAATGTGAAGCTCTCTGCTGAAGAAGGGAAGTGCGGACAGCATGTAGTGAGGAAGCTCTACTGAAATTTATAGTATGTGTGTGTGGAGAAGTCATGGCCTACTTAAGTAAAAGTAAAGCATTCAAAATGCTCTGAAGTAAAAAACTAAAAAGAACAAGGAAGTATTGGCATCAATATATATTCTATATGTAGGTGAGGTAACAACAGTAACACCGCTCATGATGCAGAAGGGCCCATCTCAGAGTGATGTTGGATTATTGCTATGGTAAAGGGGCTAAATACGAGACTGGGAGCTAACAGTGCAAACAACGGCAACAGTGCTGACTGAGCTAAGGGGGGAACCAGAAGGCAGGAGCGCTGCCTCACTACATCTTTACATGGACAATAGTCCTTCCCTGCTGTAATTCATAATTTATTTGTTGACATTATTTTGTATTAATATTCTAAATCAGCAAAGTAACCAAAGCTTTAAAGTAAATGTAGTGGGGTCTTGAAGCACAGTGTGTGCCTCCAAAAATGTAGAGAAGTATAAAAACACTTAAAAATACCTGTAGGAGCGACGTATTGACTGTTTATGGTTTTATTTATGCTGTTTGTTGGTCATTGTGTTGTGCTTTGATGTTGTGGGTGGTGGGCGGAAGTGCGGTTTGAGCGGAAGTGAAAGTCTATTTATTTGTCTCACCTGTGCACCTGGGTTTTTTGGGTATTGAAAGAGAGGGGGTGAGCTTGGGAGCGAACACTTTTGTTGACCGCGTCAGGCTGCATGAATGCAATTATTCTACTCGCCAGGTATCAGTTACATTTGGCAACGGCAGGGCTAAGTGTATTTTACGTGTGGAAGAAGAAGAATAATAAAATCTTTGCAATACAGTCATGAGCGCGTCACAGTGTGGATCTCTCAGCGTTAGCCCCTCGCGGCAGCACGTATTGGACTGCTTACAGCCGCAACAATACCGTTGGAAAGTACAGTACTGATACAGTACTGATATAGTACTTGCCACCACTGGTGTGTGCATGCCAAACAGTTCTTTTTTAACCAGTAGGTGGAGCTGTTGCCAGAGCCTCAAACACATCTGTGAAGCCCATGCTCAGACACGCACACCCACGTGCGCATCAATGATGAGAGGCCTCCTCTCACTTCTCACCTATCTGTACAATAGGGCTTTATGAGATGGGTCAAAGAACCTACCTCCCTTCATCCTAACATCATCACTCCCATCATCACTTCTTCGCAGACATCAGCCACATAGCTTGGGCCTTCAGATCATCATCGAAGCTCCAGAGATGGAAAAATGTAAGCCTCCCCGTTCATCTGAGAGCAGTGGCTTTAAAGCCCAACGTGTACAAATACTAAGAGGTGGACATTAAACCAAGAACATTGCACTATTTGAACTGTTTCAAAAGGTATAATATACAGAAAGCCCTTGTTAACATACATAATAAGTTAATATATGTGTTAGTGGTGTATTGGTTTATGATAGTACACAGAAAAGGAACACTTTTTTAAAATGTTATCATAATTTGCGAACGGAGTATCCATGCAAAGTTTGGCTTTGATTGAGTGAAGATAAGTATTTTTAATAATTATTTTAGTTCAGACATTTCGAGCGATCGTGTCAACTCGGCCGACACTGAAAATTCCCACATTCCTCCCTGGTTGTTAAACGGTCTTCTGAGAGGAAGCTGTACAGATCAAGAAGGCCGTGATTAATCATATTTCAGCCATAAGTAAGTCAAATGTCACTTTTTTTTTGCAGGACATAAATGGCAATGTTCATATCTTGGCGTGGCTTTGTTTGACAGCGGATTTGACGGTATTCGTGAATTCATAGGTTCTAAGGATTCCAAAACGCTTCTTGCTATCAATATGAAATGGCATATTTTCAAAACTCTGGGTGCTTTCTGGAGTCACTCTGGAGTCACTTCGAGTCATACTTATGGTTTATGTTATTATGTATTGTGTAATAGTGTTATAAACATGACAAATTAAATTTTCAAAAATGGGGGCTCTGGGGTGCTACTTTAAAAGATACGCAATTTACCCTTTCTCATTTGAAGCAATTTTAGTTTTTTTGCCCTAGGTATATTTCACAGTCAAGAAAATAAATGCATATTTTTAAATTACAGTTTCTTTCTAATCCTTTTTAACCTTTTTTTAACCAAGACACTGGTGTGTATAACACCCCGTTCCCTTGTGGCCGTTTTGACTTTAGGCACAGTGAGCTCATTTGTTTAGGTTTAAGATACACCAAAAGGGCTTCTTCTAAAAGCATCAAACACAACGTGGACATCTTTAGCAGCAGCACATCACAGTACTTCTTCATGTACAGTATTTCCCCATTGACCTGTCACGTGTGAAACCGCTGCAGTGAGGGATTTGAAACACTGTCCTGTGTCTGCCTTGTCCTGATGAGCTTTTACAGTCGTCGTCCCCCGTGCCCCCCCCCCCCCCCCCCCCCATTGCTCAGTTTCTCCCCGAAAGCCCCCATTCACTCCGACCCAGTGAAGGGTGAGTAATGTTATTGTTCTCCAGTCTTCCTCTCCAAAGGGTGGATGCCCTTCGTCCTGCGCCTTGAGTGGAAGATCTTTTTTCCTTTTTTTGTTGCTGTTGCGGCTCTGAAAAGAGGACCTCGGCTCAGCTGTGATTGACTCATAGTTCCATGTACACTTCTCTCTCCTATTTATGATGTCGACATAAAGTGACCGCGCCGCTGTCCGTGGTGCTGAACGGGATTTCCTGATTGGAAGCTAAACCAAAGACCTATAGAAACTTTGAAAAATCTGTCCTTTTTTTTGTGTTTCCATGAAAAGATGTTGGTTAGAGCAACGCCGCGAGGCACTGTGAATCCTCTATTTGGGGATGAACGTCTTCTCCATTTGCACCTCAGCAGGAATAATAAGATAGTGCAATCACTCACTAATTTGTTGAGCAACATATTGGGTGACCAGAGAGAGAGAGAGAGAGAAAGAGAGGGGGTGGGGGGGGTTGGCACAGAGAGAGAGAGAGAGAGAGCGAGAGAGAGAGAGACTGTACTCCAACAGTAGCTGTAAGGGGCGGCGTCCAACACACGGAAAGAGGAGAGTTGGTGCGCACACGGGCTCCACTTTTACGCATCAGTTGTTCGTGTCAAGGTGTCAATGCCGAACTTACCTGGATTTGGATTTTTATTTCGAAAAACAGCACCAGTGTCTTCATAACATACCTCATCTCCAAACCGCCTGTGAGTGTGTGTGTGTGTGAGTGTGTGTGCGTGTGTCATTGAGTTTGTGTGTGTTTGTGTGTGTGTGTGTGTGTGTGTGTGTGTGTTCGTCTGAGTTTGTGTGCGTGCGTGTGAGCAAGTGGTGGACCCCGAGGGCAAGTATTCCGTCATGGGAGCGCGTGGATGTAGCTCGGCGCGTCTTGGTTGGCTTGTCGTTGGCGGATATCTCGCTTTTTTCTGCGGCGGGATGGTCCCACAGGCCGAGGCGGGCTGCGGGGAGAGGGAGAGCCCCAACTGCTGCACCGGCCGCGACAACGAGTGCTTCGAGTACAACAAGAGGAAGTCGGCGTGCTACTGCGATACCTACTGTCAGAAAACCGGAGACTGCTGCGAGGACTACCAGCGCGTGTGCCAAATATCTGGTGAGTTGCCGTGCCACATCTGTTGATGCGCCGGTTTGAGAGGCATGGAAGCTCAAAGTTTGAGGGGATAAGAGCCGTGCAGGTCTGTGACGCCTTTGTTGTCCACTTTGAGCGGCTGGCGCTGAGGTGACATGGAGACAGTGAGACATACTGCACATAGCTGTCTGTCTCCAGTTAGTTTTAAGTGATGTTTGCTCTTCATGGTGTATTTTGTTTTTCTTCCACAGCTGGTTGCGTGCGCATGTGCGCATGTTTTTAAGTTTGTGGGGTTGACCCCCCCCCCCCCCCCCCCACACACACACACCCTCCCTCCATTGAAAAGAAATCCTAAAAGCCGTCAATTTGGGAAGTGGAGTGGGCGATCGCAGCAACGTCACAAATTCAGAGAGAATCAACCGCACTTTGAGGCTGATCGTTCACAGAATACCCCCCCCCCCCCCCCTCACACACACACACACACACACACACACAACACACACACACACACACACACACACACACACACACTCCCTGCCCGCTGCTATATATGGACAAATTAAGGGAATGGACACAACAGACTGCCAAAGATGGTCAGGATCACAGCGGAGCGTGTGTCTGAGTGACAGAGAGGAAAGGCTCTTACAGCTCTTGAGTCGCAGCACCTGCGGGGAGTTCGGTGCTGCGACGCATTGGTCCCTCATAATTTATAGGCACGTGCAGTGTAAACACATGTGGGTCCTGCTGTGCTGCGCTGTGATGTGAACGGGCTGCTTATGAAGGGCGCGCCAAAGTGCTGTGACGCACTTTATTTGACCCCGCTGTTTTGCTCAAAGACAGTCGAGCCACCTGTTGGATCCCCGTTGAACAGCAGCAAATACTATACTACTTAATACTACTGCTATTATTTTCACGGAGAAAATATATTTTATGAAGCTGACGTCAATGCTTGTTTACTTTACATTACAGTGGCCTTTTATAAAGCTTTACTTGGTGTTTCAATGCTTTTTGGGGTACACTTTAAGGAGTGATGTAAAATTACATGTAACATCTGGACCGGGTAAATGGGTTAAAACTTAAAAAAACAACACTTTAAATGGAAGAAAATGAGCTTTCAGTAATAACGGAGGCGTGGCTACAACTTACTACACACAAAAAAATATGGCAGGCCCGAGTCACATTTGGTGTTTCTTCATCCACCGATCATATGAGTGGCATGAAGAGACCGCGTCCCTCGTGCAGCCGCCGGCTGAGTCCGGAGTCCAGGCCCCGCGTCCCGCTGTCTGCCGACCAGCCAGACAAACGGAATAAGCGCCGGAAAAAAACAGCACATCTCGGTGTTGAGTCATATCGGCGCGCTGGTTAACAGCAGCTGCGCCCTGCGAGGTCAGCGAACGGCCGCCATGTGCATCGGTTCACTCACGTGTCAGATGAGGATTGGGGTGACGCGGGGTGCTGTTACAGGTTGGACGACTTTCTTTCCACATCTGTTATTCAAGACGTGACAATCCTCTATAAATGTAATTTGTCCAGCTTGTGTGTTTATTCTGTTACAGAACATTAACATGAAATTGATGTAAACTTGGCCATGACATGTACATGCTGCGTGGATTCGTGCACTGGGTGATGCTGCGAAGCCCCCCCCACCCCCACCCCACGCATCCCACCAACATAAATGCAATCATGTGACTTGGCTCCCGTTCCACCTCGAATCCTCACCCCCAGATACGCTCCGGATCTTATCTGATCCTGATCCGCGCAGCCCTGCGACGCATCAAGGAGTCCGTCTGTGTACTGTCTGTCACAGTCTGTAATTTAGCCGTGTCAGCTGGAGCCGTGCAAAGAGCGTGGAGTGGGTGACATCAGAGGAGAGACAGGGTAACAAACAAAACACTGTCGGACTGTTTGCGCCACTTGGACACGAACGCTGGAAGCTCTAAAGAGTTGACTATGAAGAGGTGTTGCTCAGATGAAGTATCTGGCAGGAGTGTGTGTTGTAAACAGGGGGAATGTTCCCGTGAACTTAAGAGCTCGGTTGTGGAGTGTTTTGAGGAAAAGCAAAATCCACACATTGCCCGTGTGGTCTGGCAAGTGTGAAGTGTTTCTGCACCAGACTGGCAGAACCGGACAATTGCTGAGGCGTTTGTGGCCCGTGGGTTTCACCAAGTTTTACAAACTAGAAAAATGTGGCATTTCTGAAAACGAAACATATTTAAGCAGGACAACGCACCAAAATTGCTTCCATTAATAAAACACATTCTACCGAAAGGCCAGCAGGGGGCTGCTCCTCTGGTTGCAAAAATAAGTCAGATTGTATAGACGTCTATGAGAAAGTGACTCTACTTCTCTCTTGATTTATTCCCCCAGTAAACATTGTAAACATGAGTTTATGTCTCAATCTCTAGTTTCAAGTCTTCTTCAATACAGCAAATTATGGTCCATTTAGAGTCAAACAGACCATAAAGCAGGGTATGCTTTAGGGCGGGGCTACCTTGTGATTGACAGTTCACTGCTGCTACCAAAGCTGTACACTTCACATTTACGTCACTCTGCGTTCCAAATATGGTCCCTTCCCCTTCCCTGGTTGCAGAAAGCCAAGATGGCGACGGCCAAATCGTTGAACTCAAGGCTTCAAAACGGCAGTCCACAAACCAATGTGTGGTGTAATAATGATTACATCCATTTCTTATATTATATGCCACGAACCTCACAAATGGATTGGAATCTCACATTCCAATCAGAGCAGACTGGGCTTTTTTTTAAGTGGAGGGCTTAAAGAGACAGGCACTAAAACGGAGCGTTTCACGCAAAGAGTGAATACAGGTATATTCAGACGGACAGTATCAGGAAAATAATGTCTTTTTTGAACATTAAAGCATGTAAAAATGTTCTAGTAGGAGCCAAAAATGAGCAAGATATATCCCCTTTAATTTCCTATCGAGGGTGAGGAGGTGAATTCCTCCGAAGCACTACGCTCACAAGGCATTTTGGGCTCACTCTGCAAAGCTATAGCGGTTTGTGCACTTCTCTCGCTCTTGCAAGTAAATTGAAACATCTCATATGCAATGAGGAGCATCCATCTTTGGTCTCGTTATTTTGACAGATATAGAGAGAAATGCATCGTGGGAAAGGCGGAGAAGATTCGCATTTCTGCAGCACAGCAGATTTCAATGTTGCCTCTTCAGTAGGGCACACATGAGACATTTCCTGCATTCTTCACCTTTCTGTAGGACAACTATAGGGAGCGGTTGTTTACAGAAGGTGGGAGTTGCCTCCTGTTGTAGGAGTACATTATTTCTATGTCAGCCCTACAGGGAGTCTCTAACTGCTCATTCCTCTTCACATACTGCAGAGAGGAAACCGGCCCACGGGAGGATGGAAGGGCAGCTCCTCTCCTCTCCATCTGTGGCGTCTGGTAGTTCTCACTTCAGCAGGAATGGCGTACTGTAGCCTCAGATACAGCAGAGCTCCTCTCATCCTTCATCTGTCTCCCCTTCAGGCACCTCTGCTTCTGCTTGTCCTCCTCTCCACGGTGCGCTGTCATGCCATAATGTTTGCTTCCCTCTAACGGCGTTCACTCCCCCGTTTCTTCTTCCGTTGCTTCCCCCCACACGTTCTTTCTGTAACCTCTTGAGAGTGGCGCTGGGTCTTTTCGCCCGGCTGAAATGGGCAAGCTGTTGTTGTTTTTCAGACAAACAGCTGACATCCACGCTGGATGCTCCAGGTTGTTTATTTGGCGCCCTTCATCTGGCGTCTACATGATCGGAAAAAACACAAATAATGTATTCTATTTTAAACTTGGAGAGGGTCAACAGTTTCCATATAGGAACTATTATAGCTGCAAAGAAATGTATCACAGAGACATTTAAATGTAATTTCTTTTCAAATAATCTCAATCTGTGGCAGAAAAGATGGGTATTTTGCTAAATCATAGAAAAATTAAACCAAAACTATTAGCAAGGCAAGATAGTGACTGTTTTCTTTTAAAATGTGGGCGAACCAACCCTTTAATAAGGAGACCAATAACCCTTTTAGCCATGCCGCTCTTTGAACGACAGTGTTGGTCCGTCAATCCATCACTTGGATCTGAAACTTATCAACTCTTAGATGGGTTGGACAATTCGTGGTCCCCAAAGGATGAGCCCTATACTGACTTTGGTGATGCCCCTGACATTTCTTTCTCCCTCTTATGCTACCGCGAGGTTGACATTTCTGGTTTATGAGTAAAATGTGTTTCTCAAAAAATTATTAGATGGATTAGCGCAAAAAACTGGTACACACATTCATGTCCCTTGCATCGTGAATTGCGATCACGTTGGTGATCTTTTTTCTTCTTCTTTTGTTTCATAGTTGTTCGGAAGTGGAGTCGGCACTGTGAATTGTGTTGGACGGCCATGCTTGGCAAACACTTTTCTACTTTTGTGCAACTCTCAAAGAAAATCAGTCTCAGCTGTGTTTGTACCGACTCCTTTAAATGAGTTGCTTTGCTTGGCTGCTCTTTTCAAGGTGTCTACAGGAAACATTTATGCGCTAACCCTGTTATTAGGGCTCAGTCCCGTGTCCCTCTCCCCCAATAACAGGCTTCTCTCTTGTTTTTTTGACGAACGTTGTAACCGGCTCGTCTGATGGGACCGAGGCCCAGCTCTGTACATGTGCGGAGGGAGGTGTGCGAGGGCTGCTGTGGTCCTCTGGAGCAGCTGGACATCTGGGTCCCATCAGAGAGGAGATGGAGGGAGAGGACATGGGGTGGGAGGGACGGGGGGAAAGAACAAGGGGCGAGCGCGGGACAAAGTGGTAAAGGGAGGTGAAGATAAAGCAAATTGGGGCGGGCAGGTCAGATAAGTCTTTTGTTATTGAAACCCTTAAAATGGAAGCAGAGTTCAGGGAGAGTGAAAGAGAAAGGGAAGGAATGCCGACACGCCATTATATCAGTGTGACAAGTGTGACTGGAGATTGGCCGACAAGTGAGGAGATAAAAGTGCTGATGTTGGATAACATTGAGTGGTTTAGACTGTCGTTTAATTGGCATTTGTCTGAAGGTCTGCCAACCGCCAGAAAAAAAAAAAAGCCATACTGCCATAAACTCCTTAAAACAAACTGATACTTATCTCATAATTTGTTTAATATAGCAGTGTTAAACCACCCTGTATAAAGCTTTGGTCTAAATGACTCTCAATTAAACTTTTACACTCATGAAGATTCATTAGAACTGCATCAATGTGGTTTGACCATATTTCATTGAATTGTTGGTAAAAAACCTAATTTCACCTTTTTCAAACTGAGCCCAAACAGAATCTATGAGAATTTCAAAAGTTAAATAAAGACCTTTTTTATGGCCTTAAAGTTGAGTAGGTTCTTTAGATATATCAGTTTTTCAGCGTGTCAAAGGTCATTACATAGAATGGATGTTGGGCTCCAGAACAAGAGAGAATACAGATCTGGAGTCAGTGGGGAAAACTTACTTTTGAGTACTTGAAAACGCTTTGTAAAAACTTACCAGCTATTCGAAAAGACAAAAGCCAAACATGCTGACAACGAGTGCCATTTGTTTCCTGTACTGGAGTGGGGTGGGGGGTCAGAGGTCAGAAGGTGGTGGCGTGTGGGTGGTGGGACTGTCGCACTGGTGGTACCAGAAACAGAGCCGGAGGACCACCGCGGTTTGGTAATTGCCTTCTGACCTTTGGCGGCTCGGGGGCCAACAGGTCTGAAACCCTCAGCCAGGGCCTCAGTCCTGTGTGTGTGTGTGTGTGTGTGTGTCGATCAGAGGTGGCAATAATTTCCCCCTTGGGCGCGGGAACTCGCTGAACCTACACGTTTCATTGCACCCCAGCCCCCTGACCTGCTTGCTCGTGTCTTTTCCCCCCACTATTTGAGAAAGACAAATAGTGTCATCAAAACTGCCCCCTCCTGTGTGAACGTCACAGGATGCGGACGGGGGAAGGAAAAGGCCGAGCAGTGAGGATAAGAAGAGGCGGAGGAGGCAACAGTAGGAAGCCGATACGGTCGCGCCGTCTGATTTGATCGCGACCCCTCGGTGTCAAGAAAGCCCACAGGTCGACGTGATGATAAGTGTTGTGTGTGTGTGTGTAGTGTGTGTTATAGGGGTGATGACTGAGGGGTGGAACAAGCCCGAGCGGCTGTTTTTCTGACAAAAATAGTTTTTGTGTGTGTGTGTGTGTGTGTGTGTGTGATGATCTGGGAAAGGCTAGTGTCAGGTGGGCAGCACTAATGTGCAGGAATGCAGAGATTCCACAGTGGCTTTGTCGATCGGCTGTGTCACTGAGACAGCCCCCCGCCTCCGCCCCCCCGATCTGCCCCATCCCCTCCAAAACCCCAACGGGACCATGGGAATGAACCGAAAAGGCGGCAACTTGAAAGCTCTCTTTTTCCTGTTCACACACACACTCGCAGCATTGTGCTGCATGGTGTGTGTGTGTGTGTGTGCGTTATAAAGAGAGAGTGAGCTTGATTAGATGGGCGAGGGAGGATTAGATTCAGTTATGGTATATTTATCAACTCCCGCTGTATAATTTCCCCCAAGCACGTCAAAGAGCTTCAAGCCGTATGCAACTGATCTCATTGTATTTTTGTTGTCTACAATTAGGGAAATATAATAATCAGAAGATCTGATGAGGCTTTTTGAATAAAGAGTAAAGAGAAGTGCCTCTCCAGTTGTTTTTGTTGTGTTCATGAAGTGAGCACTTCCTTCCCACTAAAAACAGGGCTGTTAAATGTCGGCCGCTATTAAATGTCCGCGCGGGACGAAGCTTGATTACCTCTGGAGACTCTCGGCTTTGATCAGGGCGGCCATCTAACTAATACAGCTTCCTCCTGGCCCGATGTAATTGGCTAAATCAGCCTACCGAGCCTGATTGTGTGGCTGCTGCTGTGTTTATGTGGTGTGCTGCATTTAAGTGGTTGTGTGTTTGAATGTGTGGCAGAGGGAAACCAGGGAGAGGACAGGATACAGAAAATTAGCCCCTTTATTTAAATGGCACTACACATGTGACCCTGGGGTCACAGACTTCCAGACAGACCTGAGCGACTGTGGCTCAGTGGTTAGCAGGTCTGTCTTTCGATCAGAGGATCAGTGGTTCGATCCCCGGCTCCGCTAGTCTGTGTAGATGTGTCCTTGAGCAAGACACTTAACCCTAATTGCTCACTGTTGCTGTGTCTACTGTATAGCATGTAAGGCGCTTTGGATAAAAGCGTCAGCTAAATGTACTGAACTTCCTGAGTCTGGGGCAGCCGCTATAATGACCCCGTCACTTGTTTTTCAGTAAATGCCTTGGTGCAATATTATGCAACTCCCTATCTGGGTGTGTGCAGCTCACACTAACAGCCATGCAGTTAGGCTCGACAGCAGAGATTAGGGTGGGACGTTTTCAACTACACCTCAGGGTTAAGTTATATTTCAGAAATAAACCATTTTGTTGGCAGCTGGAGAGATAGTTTCTTCTTTCTTTTCTGCTCTGATGCCCGTAGATCTTCCTGCAATGAAACAAACTCACCTTCCCATAATGCACTTGACCTTCTCTGTATGAAACTCTGAGGAAACCCTAAAGCAACTTAAACCCACAGGAGGCTCCACATCCTCTTTCTTTGTACTTTCTCATTTCTCATTAATATCTCATTGAGAGGCACCAACACAGATACAACACTTACTCAAATGGCTAGATTAGTATCGGGGACCAGAGGCTGATCTGCTATCGAATACCATTATTTTAGTAAATAACAAATTATACGTAGTTATTTGTGACATTTAGTTTTACATTGGAAAGCAGTGTTTCCATCAAGCGTACGCTGGCTCACATGTGACAGAATCATCCCAGTCACTTCACACAGCGAGGCTTACAGCGTATTGATTGAACACCAAAGCCCAGGTGTCGCCGTTGGTATCAAAACATGAAAAGTCAGATTGGTTCGTCCCTCAAAACACTTTTCTTCTGACGTGTCCGTAAAGACCTCAGCTGATCTCTCTCTGTCTCCCTGCTCCCCCAGCAGCCATTGACTGCGTGGTGGGCTCATGGGGCCCCTGGTCGCCGTGCACGTCCCCGTGCGGAGTTGGCAGCACGGAGAGGAGTCGCCAAGTGTCCGTCCCCCCCAGGAACGGAGGCACGCCCTGTCCGGACCTCAAACAGCGGCGTGGGTGCTTCGGGAACAACGCCATATGCAGCACCGCCAAAGGTGAGACCCTGACCGTTTCTCCTCCCGCTCTGAGCTTTGATACATATTAACTTGGTGTCTCAATGTTCTCTGGGGTACCATCGTTTTTAACCTTTTTACTGTGAGAAAAGTTATCTCCAGCTGCAATCACCCAGTTCCCAGTAATAACACCCAAACACTTTGAGTCATTTTCATCCATGGGAAGAGAAATGTGGGATGTGTTTATGCCTCCGCTGACCTTTCTGTAATGTTTTCTTTTAAATGGTGTCTGCCGAATCTTTAGAGGTGGCAAAGATCCTGCCGGATTCCTTCAAGAGGAACTTCAAGGACCCTTGGAGGCGACCACACATGCTGATGAAGGAGGAGAAGGCGAGGTAAGGCCTCCATTATCAGACTGCAAACAAGCCACAGTCTGCTCCCTATACTGACCCCTGTATGCAAGGAGGGGGCAAATTACAGGTTTGGGTGGAGCTTAGAATGAGCATGTGCAGAGATTTAGGTTTACAGCGACCGAAGAGCTCCGTTTCAATATCTTGAAAAGCACAACTTCTACTCATGACTATAAATATAAGCAGTAATACGCTGCTTATCTGCCAGCAATCTTTTTTGTGGCGTAAACCTCTTCTGTTCTAGCTTTGGGGGCCGCTTTTCATCTTCAGGTTCATATCAGTTGTGTTGCCTCAGTTTTGACTCAAAGGTCACTCGAGGATCGACTTTGTTCTCCAAAAGATTAGAGAAGGCAGACCGAGGTCCAAGGTTGCCATGGCGCGCGGAGCCTTGACTGTAACGGGAACGGCGTCTGCTGAATAGTCGCATCGCGAGTTGACCTTTCGCGGATAAGGCCGCAGCGATCCATGTGAGAGGCAAACCGCCCCCCTGCCCCCGCGTGGATGCCGTCTTTGATCGGAGCTGATTGCAGATGTTTTGGAGCTGGAACAGTCAAGAGGCCTCGTAGGGAATAAAATCACTGCTGTCTTCCAGCCTTCACCCTGATTAAAATAGACATCGGATACCTTTGTTTTGACTGAAACACAAAGGAAGTGCATTACTCATAAACGTCAGCGTGCGTGACAGAGAATTATGGGAATTATTCGCACAGACATCTGGTGCCTCCTCTGATAGCCCCCCTCCCCACCCCTCCCCGGGTGTCCCCGGGGACAAGAGGTTAGACTCTAACCTCTTGTCCCCAGGGGTGGGCAAACTTTTTGGCTCGGGGGCCACATTGACTTTTAAAATTTGACAGACGGGCCGGGCCAGTATCAGATGGATAGAGAGTGTTTGTGTGAACCAATATACATTATAAGTAAAAGCCAATAACTAAAAAGTAAAGAGAACTTACATTACTTACTAACGAATATAACTTAAATGACTCAGCTTTTTTGTTTAACTTGCTGGCTAAGTCTTCGTCAATTAGTTCTACACGCCGAGTCACTGTCCTGCGTGATAAACTACATTTTTCGAATTTGTTTTTGCTCTCTGGACACAAGAGACCTGCTGTCTCTACCATGCATTCTTTCAAAAACTCCCCTTCATAGAAAGGCTTGCTGGCTTTTGCTAATTTAAATGCTAGCAAATAACTTGCCTTGGTGCTTGATACTTGACTAGCAGTTTGTCTAAAAAAAGCCCCCCTGTTGCAGAGGGGCTCAATGCAGGAAGCTGGCAGGAGGCTGGCAGGCAGAACCCTGTATGTCACATGAGTCCCGTGGGTCTGATGTGCGTTCGTTATGCCGTATAAAACGGACCATGTCTCCGTGGCGCGCTGGCCTGTGGGGGAGGGGTGGAGGTGAGCAGACAGCAGCAGCTGGACTCGCAGCCCGATGCGCTGCAGAAAGCACGGCACGTAAAGACCGCTGTAACGCTTCTCCGTTCCCGACTTGAGTTAAGAAACATCGATGCTGGTCTTTTGCCGTCATCGTGCTTCGGGAAACTCAAGTCGGGAACGGAGAAGCGTTACAGCGGTCTTTACTATAATTTATAATTCATAATACTCGGCGGGCCGGATCAAAACGCCCAACGGGCCGGATCCGGCCCGCGGGCCGTAGTTTGCCCACCCTTGGGTTAGAGTGACACAAAATGACGACATTTTCTGTGAAATTAGCCGGCGATGTAAACGTTTCAAGATTTGCCCGTAGGCTGTTCTGTAGTTCTGACTGTAAATCCTCTGAACACCCACGCAGGTGTTTTCATCAGCGGGTCGTGTGCAGACTGACACATTCCTGTGTCCCCGCGTGAGCTTTGTCACACCTATTAGGGGCGGGACAACTCACACCTCTCTCATTCTCAATGGCAGGTTTGCAAAAGTAAATTCTCAACCCGAGCCGAGGTTCAATCAGCCAGAATAATTGAAAACACTTGCGTGGGTGTTAAAATATTTCAGGGATGAAGACATAATGGTGTTCGTTTTTTTTGGATAGTATTTTAGTGGTGTGAGGGATTTATGCTTTATTTGAGGTTCTGCAGCACGAACAAGTTAAAGCCGGGAGGGAAAAAAGATCCCCTCACAGGTGTCAATTCAGCATCATTTAAAAATAATACCAAAGATGTATACTACTATTACTGACGGAATCTGTCAAGCATTTTTTGTTCATTTTCTTACGTTCCTATCAGTGTATCTTTGCTCTGTTTTTGTTTGCCTGGTTGCAAAATATAAAATCAATAATGATTTAAAAAACTGTTGGACAAAGTCACTGAGAAATAATAATTAAAAAAAACTTTTCTTTGACGAACAAGCCCACTGTTTTGTCTCCGCTGACTGAATCAGGCCCTATAGAGTAACAATCAGACATCATCAGATGTTGATACCCGGATATCGCAGCAGGTGACCGTGACACAGCTCTTATCGGGAAGTTTTCATTTTACTTTTGTCTGGTTAGTTGCTGGCTCGGGGACAACACTTGGTCAAGACATTAAGACATTTTCATGTTAAATTTTTTTTTACTCATGGGAACTTTTAAAACATTTTTCAAACCTGGCTCGGGCCTTGTTAGAAAATAATTTGCACTCGACACTGGGTCTTGGTGGTCATATCAACAGGTCATTTATTCTTTGCAAGGAAGGAGCAGAGACAGACATGCTACGTGTTACTTTACTAATTGCATATCCAAGTCTGCTCGAAGAACAGATCGAAAAGTCCTTCCTTATAACACCCAGACACAGGAGCCCTCATGACGTCTTCGTAACCTTCCTCCCGCCATAACCAAAACAATGATGCGTTGTCTCCAGTCAGGCGCATACCATATCATAACAGTGATGCGTTTTGTCTTCAGTCAGGGACATACAGATATCAGAAAATCCCTGGACTCCTAACTGGCTTGCTTTGTATGAGGTCATAATTAGGGGAAAGTTCACCTAGAAGTCACAGGCCATATAATATATTTATATATATATATACATATATGTGTAGAGGAGAAAAAACATTTCCCGACAGGCCTGATCCTGTTTGGTTTGGTGAAGTCAAAAAGTGAAGATCTTATTCTCAAACCAAAGAACAAAATAGCAGATGTTTAGCTTCTTGGCTACAGAGCACCTGCTCTGCTGTCCAGGATCATCATGGGCGACTGTGGCTCAGTGGGCCTGACTTTCAATCAGAGGGTCGGTGGTTCAAACCCCGGCTCAGCCAGTCCGTGTTGTTGTGTCCTTGAGCAAGACACTTAACCCTCATTGCTCACCGTTGTCTACGGTCTACTGTATATCATGTAAGTTGCTTTGGATAAAAGCGTCAGCTTAATGTAATGTAATCATCGTTTTCTGAGCCCAATTGTGCGATTTGACCCCTATATTATTTTTATATATGAGAATCAAATGTAAATCGAACTACTTTTGACACTTTTCCTGTCTGTCCCCTCCCTCCCTCTTGCAGCTACTGTGTGTACCTGCGGGTGAAACAGGCCAGCGCGGCGTGTAAACTCAAGCTGTGGAGTGCTCAGCTGGTGAGAGAGAGGCTGGTCTGTGCCGAGTGTCAGAGCGACGCCATGTCAAAGTCTGACCGCTGTGGAGGCGACGGCCTGGAGACCACCAGGTAAACCCAGCAACCCAATGAACAACCAAAGGTGTGTTCATCCATCACGCTGCTCGGCAGTTCTTTAAAATTTAGGGCATAGTAGCTTTAAATGTCATCAGCAGACTGGCTGGAGAAAACAAGGAGGGATCAGGCCCATGAGCAAGGCACCAAAAGGAACTGATGAATGTACCCGTCTTTGAGTGCAGTTAAAAGGTACAGCGTGTTGAATGATGAGCTCAAACAATGGATGTCAATGGGATCTGAAAGAAGGGAAACTTCCTCAACACAGATGGTGTGACACTCTTTAGCCGAACATATGAATATTAATTTGCCATGTAAACTGCATGTTTATTAAAATGTGTATTCCCTTGGCTGTGGGGTAAGTATTAGTTTGATTATGTCACCAATCTGTGAAGAATTGTTAAACCAGAGCAGCCGGTCTTTAATGCAGGTTCTCATTCCGTTGAAAAGTGTGCAGTCTTAAAAAGCATCCATTGGTTTGTCTTGGACTGTGGAATGGAAATAAAAAAGTAACGAATGTAACTCACTGGCTTAATGCCTGGCTCCGGGCCTTTCTCTTCCCAGAACGTTCTGGGCGGCGGCGTCGGTGCCAGGCTGTCACGGCTCCTGGGTGCGAGAGTCGTCCTCCGAGGGCTGCCGGTGTCCCCCCTACTCTGTTCTCTTCGTGTGAGCCGACCACCAGGCGACCAAGACAGACAACACCCTTGCCCCCCCCCCCTTTCACCAACACCTTCCGATCCAGATTACCGGATGGGTAAACTCAAGGAGATCAGCAGCATCCTGCCACCTCCCCCCTCACCTCACACTCTGTACTGTACACACTATTAACTAAGCACACCGACATTCTCACATTTAACTTTTACAGCCACGTTGTGTACTTTCCTCCTCCAAAGCACAGCTGCATCTATGTACCCCTCTGAATCTCTGCTATCTACCTCCATTAATGCAAGTGCATTTGTTAATGCATAATGTATAAATATATAAATATATTATTTTGCTTTATACATTTTCTACTTTTGAGCGTTTATGTGTTATGTATATGTACCTATATAGCCACACGTATTTGTATCCAACAGTCGAAGCCCTCAGCCGGGGTGGGGGATGGGGGGGAGGGGGGTTCCCCTTAAACTGCTCCGCAGGCTGGAGGCGCCGATAACTGGTTCATCCAAATTCTACCCAAACGCATGAAGCCCTTGAGTCAATATATCTGTGTTTTTTACATTGTTGTTTCTTTTTCCGTCAAAAAAACCCAATTTCTATCAGTAAGACAAGTTGAATATCAGGTATTGATTCTCAGGTGCTTGTCTATGGTTTTATTTTAGTGGTTCAAAGTGACTCGTGGCGTCTGTCAAGACCCTGATACAGTTGGAGAGAGTTTGGGGCGGGGGGGGGGGGCACTTAGGAGGACTTCACCGTTCTCTCTGTCCAAGGCCGAACAGAAGTTATTTTCTCTCTTGCTCCCTGCTCAGAAACCCTATCACTGTCACCCAGTGGTAACACAGCCATGTTACTCTCACTATATGTGCTTGATCTGCACTTTTTTCCTTCTCTGCCCTCTACAAAAACAAACAAGCAGTCAGTCATCTGGCACTTCCTGGTTTATTAAGAAGAGGGGACACGTGTGGTCCCAGTAAAAAACAAATTATAAAAAAAAGCTTTTCTCTGGAAAGCTGTGACCCTCTCTCTCCCTCTCTCTCTCTCTCCCTCTCTCTCTCCCCCTCTCTCTCTCTCTCTCGCTCTCTCTCCATGTCTCTGTGTTTGTGTGTTTATTTATTATAAAACAAGTGATGATGTTATTAGTGCAGCACCGCATACTCTGTACACTGTCCATAAGTGAAAAATAAACTACTATACTGTTGTTTATTCTCCTCCTCATCTCCTCATAGATATGTCTATATATATATATATATATATAGACATCTATATAGACATATAGACATATATCTTCTTGTTGCATTCTTGGCATTTTTTCCCGCCCTGGCGTAAGCGGGATGACGACAGGCAAAATGACAACTAATGTGTATAATTATGTTTGGAGTGTTTTTTTTTCTAGCACACTCTCCTACAATTTGGGGGTTTTCCTGTGTGATGTGTAAATGCCAGGACAGGCCAAACAAGAGACACTGGACAACTTACATCATGTGGGAATACATCTGTTTCTCTCCCCTTTTTTTCCACAACAGCTTTCGGACAGAGAAGAAGATGCCCAATTTGAAAAAAGCCCTCCTCCATGTGATGTATGTAAGCGAACATGGAAGTAGAGGTGGTGTCTAAACCAAAGACCCTGAGAGGTGCTTATGAGGCCTTTGCTCCACATGTTAACCACAGCATTAGAAGATTTTGATTTTGATTTCCCATATCCTGTCCTTGTGTAAAACCCAACAAATGCTTCCCCTTCATGGCTTATTGGTCAGTTATTGGCCATTCACGGTATAGGAGGTTACAGCAAGAGACTCAGCCGAGGGAAGGGGAGGTGAAGCACGATGGACGCATTTGAGGACGTAGATGTTACGTATTTCACCTGTTTAGGCTTTAAGTTGACACAATATTAAAATTAACTTCTTTGTCTGAGTAATAAAGCATAAAACTACCAAAAGATATAACAAATCAACTCTTCCTGAGACTCCTGCTACTTTCACGTGCTTCATCTCCGGGGCACTTGAACCTCAATGTATCCGCCCCCCCCCCTTTCTCTGCCCTCCTCCCCGTGCCCAGATCCCCTCCGTCAGCACAACTCTTTCTTTTCTCTTACTACAACAGTGGCAATAAAGCCGTCAGCCCGACCAGCCCGTCCCCTCTGCAGCAGGCTTTACCCTGCCCGACCCTGCCCCCCGCCCTGGCTGCTAACTCCGCTTTCCAAAGAGCAGGAAGGCCCCGTCTCTGGCCCGGGTGCCTGATGGGCTCCGACAGCAGTGTGTTCTGGGATTACGCCCGGTGAAAAGGGGGGCATTCCAGCACCGGCGGGCCTTTGTCACAGCGCGGCCACTGTTTGCTTTTGACAAGACAGCTGTTCAAAGCCCCCCCCCCCCCCCCCCCCAACGGATGGCGTCGAGGGAAAGAACCCAGTGGTGACTTCCGCTTATCGGCGGTGTCGTCGTAGAAGTGCAGGGGGAATCTCCACCTGAGGTCGCCTCGGTTTATCTGGAGACCCAGATTGACTTTTCCATCACGCAGCTATAGAACAGTCCCTCCAGCTCGGTGCGTAACTGCTCAAGCAAGGCAGGAGTGATTTTAGGTGTGCATTGCCTCGTCTAGGGGAACATCCTCGACTCCTTCCCTCGTACCTAATGTGTAAATGATGCTGCCACCACAGTTTGTGTGTTAGGGTTAGGGTTGTAGCTCGGGATGCTGTGCCCCATACAAACCCACTGCGCCCCCATCCACGTTCACCCCATCCACGACTCGGACGTAAGCCAACACATTCATTCGCTGATCAATTCGTGGGCTCATACTTTAGTGAAATCTTTCTTAGCGGCAATCAGATCACGTTCACGTACATAGGCCGACTCACTGCTTTAGCCACACCCTCGACCTTGTTCTTACATATGGTGTTGATGTAGAGCATTTGGTGGTTTTTCCGCAGAACCCTGTTTTGTCGGACCATTGTCTTATAACTTTTGAGTTTGTGCTGCCGGTGTGTGTGCTCTCTGACAGAAGTTTTTACACCAGAGGTATAACTGATGTTGTTATTGATGAATATAAGAAAGTGATTCCTTTTGTATTTAATTCATTACCATGCCTCAATATAATAAATAACTCTGTTGCTAACTGCAGTCCATCCCAGATTGATCATTTAGTTGATAGTGCTACAAGCTCACTGAAAACGACACTGGACTCGATAGCCCCTCTAAAGAAGAGGATCATCAAACAAAGAAGGCTCGCTCCATGGTATAGCCCTCAGACCCGCATACTGAAGCAAGCATCACGGAAGCTGGAAGGTTTATGGCGTTCCAACAAGCTAGAGGAATCCTGGTTAGTCTGGCGGGACAGTCAGACAACCTACAAGAGGGCCCTCCGTAATGCCAGAGGAGCCTACTATTCATCAGTAATAGAGAGGAACAAGAACAACCCCAGGTTTCTGTTCAGTACTGTGGCCAGGCTAACGGAGAGTCACAGCTCTGTGAAGCCGTGTATTCCTACGGACCTCAGCAGTGATGACTTCATGACATTCTTCAATGACAAGATTCTGGCCATCAGAGGCAGGATTGGCGATCTCCTGCCCCCAGCTACTGGCTGTTTATCCTCAAGTGGACTGGCCTCGGCGGCGGCGGCGGCTGTGGGCCCTGATGTGTGTTTGGATGGCTTTCTCCCCATAAGCCTGGACCAACTGTCTTCAACCGTTTCGGCTTCCAAATCGTCTACCTGTCTCCTGGACCCCATCCCAACGACATTGCTGAAGGAGGTGTTGCCTTTGGTTAGCACCTCTTTGCTGGATATTATTAACGGTTCTTTACTAACTGGTTATGTGCCACAGTCGTTCAAAATGGCTGTAATTAAACCTCTACTCAAGAAGCCAACTCTCGATCCAGAAGTGTTGGCTAACTATAGACCTATCTCTAACCTGCCCTTCCTGTCTAAAATTCTGGAGAAAGTAGTTACAAATCAGTTATGTGACTTTTTAGATAGCAATAGTTTATTTGAGGACTTTCAGTCCGGATTTAGAAAGCACCATAGCACAGAGACAGCTTTAGTGACAATTACGAACGACCTTTTAGTTGCATCAGATAGGGGACTTGTAACCGTTTTAGTTCTGTTAGACCTTAGTGCTGCATTCGACACCATTGACCATGACATTTTATTAGAAAGGCTAGAACAGTTGATTGGTATTAGGGGTACAGCACTAAGCTGGTTTGGATCGTATCTATCAGATCGATCTCAGTTTGTATATGTAAATGATGTGGCCTCGGTGAGCACGGGTGTTAAAAATGGGGTACCACAGGGCTCCGTCCTTGGTCCAATTTTGTTCACCCTTTATATGCTTCCGTTAGGCAATATTATCAGGAAACACTCAATAAAATTTCATTTCTACGCCGATGATACCCAGCTATATATATCGATCAAGCCAGATGAAACCAGCCAGGTGGCTAAACTTCAAGCATGTCTTAAAGACATACAAACCTGGATGACCTGCAACTTCCTGATGCTGAACTCGGACAAGACTGAGGTTATTTTGCTTGGCCCAGAGCCACTGAGAAATCAACTATCTAATGATATTGTTTCTCTTGATGGCATTGCACTGGCGTCAACCACCACCGTGAGGAACCTGGGAGTTGTCTTTGACCAAGACTTGTCCTTCGGTTCCCACGTGAAACAGATCTCAAGGACTGCCTTTTTCCACCTACGCAACATCGCAAAGATCCGGCACATCCTGTCTCGAAGGGATGCAGAAACATTGATCCACGCATTTGTTACCTCAAGACTGGACTACTGTAACTCTGTATTATCAGGCTGCTCTGCTGGGTCTCTCAGGTCTCTACAGTTGATACAGAATGCTGCAGCCCGTGTGCTAGCGAGAGCTAAGAGGTGAGATCACATTACTCCTGTATTGGTTGATCTCCACTGGCTTCCTGTAAGACAGAGAATTGCATTTAAAGTCCTTCTTCTTACATATAAAGCCTTAATTGGTAATGCACCATCATATCTTAGGGAGCTTATAGCACCATATTGTCCCACCAGAGAGCTGCGCTCAATGAATGCGGGGCTACTTGTGGTTCCTAGAGTCTTAAAAAGTAGGATAGGGGCCAGAGCCTTCAGTTATCAAGCTCCCTTTCTGTGGAACCAGCTTCCGCTTTCGGTTCGGGGAGCAGACACAGTCAACTCATTTAAGAGAAGACTTAAGACTTTTCTCTTTGACAGTACGTATGGTTAGGGCTGGCTCAGCGGACCTAGGGTCCAGCACCTAGATATGCTGCCATAGGCTTAGAGTGCTGGGGAACAATTTAGGATACAATGAGCTCCTCTCTCCTGGCCTCTCTCTCTCCTCCTCTTCCCTTCCTCAGGTGCTCCTGGGGTGCTCCTATGGACTTATGTTTCCGGGGAGCGCCTTGGGGAAACACCGAGGGATTTATATCTTCTTCTCCCTCTCATTTTTCTCCTCTCTATACTTCTAGATAAATTAATGAATGTCTCTTTAATGCTCATTACTAACTCTACTTCCTCTCGGGAGCCTCTGTGCTTCCTCTCCTCAAGCGTCCATGGATCGTGGCTGTCTGAAGCCGGTCCTGTTCCCTTCCATGGCGGCCCTGCTGATGCCCTTCATCTTTACCTCCGTCTGCTGCCATGGATCATAGTCATCTGGGCCGTGGCCATGCCTACTACTCATGAATAATTTCTGTGACATCCATTGAATGTGCTGTAACTCTGTTATGCTGATTCTGTACACATGACATCTATTGCTTCTGTCCATCCGGGGAGAGGGATCCTCCTCTGTTGCTCTCCCTCAGGTTTCTTCCCCTTGTTTTCTAGAGGGAGTTTTTCCTGATCCGATGTGAGGTTCCGGGACAGGGATGTCGTATGTGTACAGATTGTGAAGCCCTTAGAGGCAAATTTGTATTTGTGATTTTGGGCTATACAAAATAAACTGAATTGAATTGAATTCAAGGATGTTAACGGTTTATCCTCTGTAATGTTGCCGCAAGACGGGCTCATGCCTATTTTTGAGAGTTTGGTTGGTGGTCCTGAAGACAAACTTAAATCAAATGAATGAAATATCGGCCAAAACAAGTTTGAGATGTATGAGAAGTCGCAAAAAATAAAATAAAAAACTCTTCCAGTTCAGACATGCGGGGCTCCTGCAGCATGGGGCCCTTGGTCGTTGGTACCCCCAATTTTACCCCCTCTGAGTGTATATGTGTGTTTTTGGGAAGTGTGTACTGTAATTAGCAAGTCATCCTAATGAGGGCTTGTTGCCACTGTGGGAGCAGCTGGTCCAACACAGAGGAATGATAATGAATAGACGCCTTGACACTAGGACCCACAGCAAAACGGCTGGTACACCAGCCACACACACACACACACACACACACACACACACACACACACACACACACACACACACACACACACACACACACACACACACACACACACACACACACACACACACACACACACACACACACACGGTCATCATCAGTGTCTTGCTTTTAAGGTTCGTAACAGGCCTTTGCAGGTTCAAGGCCTTTGGTTATTTGTAACTGCAGTAAAATATGAGCTTTCTCTGTTTTGCCAAAACAACTAAAATTCACAAAGTTTACTTTCAGAAGCATTAACGAGTTTGAATATGTTTTTTCGACTGTTGAAGTGTTCTTTGGATTAAAGAATCAGCCTGTTGCTAAATCCCAACTCATTCAAACACCAACACACAGCCTCACATGAGTCACATCTTCCAGGCAGGTTGGGCAGTCCCACCCTGGAAATGTGGCGCCACCTCGTGGTGCTTTTGACTCCTTGCTTCAAACACAATTTGAGAGAGACCTCTTATAAATGTTTTTATTTTTATTGAGTATGTGTGGCTTCAATTAGAATACATGAAGTACGTGTGACCATGGCTCCAAGGTTTCATTGGAATACATTTGTGTTTTAATTTCTAAAACCAAAACCTTAAAGTGGTTCATCTAATAATTAAATGTTTCCTTGAGATGATACCGTATATTCTGTTAATAATGGGGTTGGGCGGTCCCTCCTTCAATTTAGAGGTTTTTACATTCACAGCTAGCTTGTTCACATTCTACAGAATTCAAGACAATGTACATCATTGGAAAACAATTTATATAAAACTAGGGGGGAGGAACACACGGATGGAAAACAAAGTGAAGTCTCTCGAGGAGAAGACATGGATGGTCCACTGGACGCACGAATCACGTGTAAGGCAAAAAGTGACGTGCAAAGTAGGTTTAGTTTGTATGTGGAGGCACGTCCAGGACGTCAGCGCTGACATAAAGAACCATACACACGACGACATTCCAGTCTTAGACACATGCAGTGAGCTCTTTTTCATTTGAGAAACCATTCATTCGATTTGCCCCGAATGACGGCTGTAGCCGACTGGACGTCTTTAGTGGTCGAGAAAAAGAGAAAAAAACGGATCAAACTCTAATCGGAGAAACCAACAACCCAGTAGAGCTTGACAGAGAAAAAAAATATATATATTTTTACCTGGACAAAATTAGAATAGAATCACACAAGCAGATCAGAGATTTTGAGGTGGAAGGATTCGTTAAATCAACGTGTCAGTATGAAACTAGAGTACAGGGAGGACGTCGTGGACAAATCTGACATGGAAATTGATCGAGTAAATCCTCCGGAGGAAAAATGAAAGAATGGATAGAAATGTCTTAAACCAGCATGGAAATAACTTTAGGCTGGAGAGCCACGTTGAGAGGACAACCGGTTGCCGTCTTCCGCCTCCGTGAGTCCAAAGGTTTGCTTTACTTGAGGTTTTTAATCTGTTGGTTCGTGTTGTGGATCTTGAGATCCATCTTGTCCACTTTGTTCATCAGAGAATCAAGGGAGTCGTCCTGGTCGTCGATCTCGGACTGGAGGCCGAGGCCGAGGCTCTTCAGCCTGCTCAAGCCGCCGCACATCTCATCTAGGTCATTCAGAGGGCACACCGGGCGTTAGATAAACTGGGTGGGGGGGCCTGGCGGTCAACACTTAAAGAGGAGTTGATGGAAAAATTGCGGCAAAAGAAATGTGCATACCAATGCCTAGTGGAATTACAAGAATAAATCACTTAAACAGTTATGAATGAATGAATACAGATGTTTACCTAGATTTTTGTCAAGGGTCTGGTGAGCCTCCCGGAGGTGTCTGTTCTGAGGGTATCCATTCTTGCCGGATGAGCCGTCATCTATCGATGCAGACGCTCCGAACCCTGGAACACAGAAATCAGGAACGGTGGCAGCCGGGTCGCGTTTAGCAGGTTACGGCACACAGAGGGCTCTCATGGACAAACTCTTACCTCCCGTGTCCAGCTTTCTGAGATTGGGGTGGCTGGCCTGGTACTTATCTTCGTGTTCTCGGCTGCTGGACATGGCGGTCTGTAATCTGAGAGTCAGATAAGCATGGTTCGGAAGTTGTTTTTAGTGAAGGATATGTCAATGACGAGAAGCTGGTGAAATGCCGAAAGCACAAATAGGACGGCAGCGTTGCTCTAACACGAATCAGTCCTCGTTATGGAGCGCTTTTGTTGTAAAACATGACCTACAACTCGGCGCCAGAACTGTTTCAAACAGGTGATGCAGTATTTTTATTCAGTTAGAGCAGGTTTAAATAAGTTCAGAAACTTAAATCCCAAATCATATTTCGTCTTTTATCCTGACGTTTTTATTTTTTAATCTGCCAACCGTATTTGAAGCTGGTTTACAATCCTATTGCACAAAAAACATATTTCAAAAGATAAGAAGAAATACATTTCACACACTCCAAAAGAAAGGAAGGAAATGGCGAAAATCCAAACACGCTGACGACCTGCACGCCCATCACTCTCTTCTCGCCTCCTTCTCTGCAGCCAAAAGCCTGTTCTACCAATCCAGAATTGAATCTTCTTTCTCTAACCCCAAAAAACTCTTCTCTATTTTTTCCAACCTCCTCGACCCCCCCTCTCCTCCTCTTCCCTCCACCCTTCTACCGAACCACTTTGTCGACTACTTTACAAAAAAGATAGATGACATACGCTCCTCATTCACTGATCCCCCTCCCATAACTACATCTCCACTAACCCTATCCGCCTCCCCTTCGCTTTCCACTTTCACCCCCCTGTCTCCCGATCAAGTTCTTACCTTGGTAACCTCTGCCCGCCCAACCACCTGCCCCCTTGACCCCATCCCATCTCACATCCTCCAGTCTATTGCTCCTGACCTTCTTCCCTTTCTCACCCATCTTATTAACACCTCCCTCTCAACTGGTTGTTTCCCTAACTCTCTGAAGGAGGCAAGAGTTAACCCTCTCCTGAAGAAACCCACTCTCAACCCGTCAGAAGTCAACAACTACAGACCTGTCTCTCTCCTTCCCTTTCTTTCCAAAACCCTGGAGCGAGCTATCTTTAACCAAGTCTCCTCCTTCCACGAATCTCTGCCTGTCTGACTGACATTTCTCAGTGGATGTCCGCACACCACCTGAAGATTAACCCCGACAAGACGGAATTACTTCTCCTTCCAGGAAAAGTCTCCCCCACTCACGACCTGACGATTACCTTCAACAACTCAGTCTTGGCCCTGACCCCGACTGCCAGGAACCTCGGTGTGACCCTTGACAGTCAACTCTCCCTGACTGCCAACATTACCGCAACAACTCGTTCCTGTAGATTCATGCTGCACAACATCAGGAGAATACGTCCACTTCTCACCCAGAAGGCAGCACAGGTTCTCGTCCAGGCTCTGGTCATCTCGCGTCTAGACTATTGTAACTCCCTCCTGGCGGGTCTACCTGCTGGTGCCATCCGACCGTTGCAGCTCATCCAGAATGCTGCAGCTCGACTGGTCTTCAACCTCCCGAAATTCACCCACACTACTCCGCTCCTCCGCGAACTTCACAGTTACCGGTGGCCGCCCGCATCCGCTTCAAAACATTGGTACTGGCGTACCGTGCTACGAACAGATCTGGTCCAGTCTACATCCAGGACATGGTAAAACCTTACATCCCAGCTCGTGCGCTCCGCTCGGCTTCTGCAAATCGCCTTGTAGCTCCGTCACTGCGAGCTAAACACTCAACAAAGTCTCGACTGTTCTCTGTCCTGGCTCCTCGATGGTGGAATGAGCTCCCCATTGACATCAGAACAGCAGAAAGTCTCTACATCTTCCATCGCAAACTAAAAACACATCTTTTTCGACTATATCTTAAATAAAGGATGTAGCACTATAGTAGCACTGAAATGGCTCTTACTGATAGCACTTTGTAGTTGAACTTTATTGATGAAATTGTAGCTTCTTGATTCTTGTTGTTCTGATTCTTGTTTGTAACCGTAGAATGCACTTATTGTAAGTCGCTTTGGATAAAAGCGTCAGCTAAATGAAATGTAATGGCTGAGGTAAATTGCTTTTGTGGATTAACAACTCCTAATAGTACCAAAATGATTACAGAAGATGTTCAGACATTCATACATAACATTTATTGAAAGTAAATAAGCATACAATTTTGTCCAGCTTGGAATTTGTATCATCTTATTAAAAAGCAGATATCTGAGAATATAGTACTGAATCTTACCGGTCGTTGGCCACGTAGGCTTTTGGCTCCTCGGGCGGGGGCTTTGTCTCCGGGGTGCCCTTGAAGTAGTTGACGAGGCCGCCCCACACGCTCTTGATGCCGTTAATGTGCTTCTGGCTGGTCTTCAGGTCCTGATCCATGTTGTCCATCATCTTGTCGGCCCTCTTCAGAACCTCACCTTGTCGAACCAGCTCCTATAGAGACACAGGGATAGAGACATGGCATTTTCTTGTTCCCCGTCACCCTTTCTGGGACCATATAATATTCTACGTGCCAGGTCAAAGCCAGTTACTAGTTTGACGTACCTCTGCAGTTTCCACACCAATTTTCTCAGATTCATAGATGAGCCCGAGGGAGCGGTGGCTGCTATCCACGGCAGACTGAGCCGTGCGCATCACTTGCTGCTGGAGGTGCCGCTGTCTCCTCTCCGGTTCGCTCAGCCCACTGTCGCCGGGATCGTCGTCGTCATCATCGTCGAACTCCCTTCTTTTGGGCCTGAAATCACCCTCCTCGTCGTCGTCCGCAAATGGGTTGTAGGATTTAGGGTAGGCCATCTGTGGGGCAGAGACACGCGCGCGCGCGCGCGCGCGCGCGCACGCACGCACGCACACACACACACACACACACACACACACACACACACACACACACACACACACACACACACACACACACACACACACACACACACACACACACACACACACACACACACACAGTTTTGACAAAATAATCTAGACTCAATGTCAACTTTAATTGACTAACTGGAAGATAAATAGTAGGTTTCAGTTATAACAATCCTTAGATTGTTAGCTTCAGCTATCAACATGTTTCACGCGAATAATCAGCTAAAACTCCGACTGGGTCATATAGACAAATGTAAATGACCCTATTGCTCCGGTAGCTATGTTGGTCAGCTACGGGGTGTTGGCTGCTTGCTCACGTTAAATCAACAAGGCTAAGCTAACTAAATCACCACACCTATGAATACAAGACGGCGCTGTGCCAACATGGACGTTTCCTCCTCACCTCCTAGAACAGATGATGGCTAAAGTAAAACTTTAACGAGCACAGGTACGGTCAACTTAATAGACAAACCGTTGGATCTGTAGATGTTGTCACTCTGTCAGCTGACTGTAAGCAACTGAGCACTTCCGGTCCCGTTTGGTGACGTTGGCGCGTGCTGTCCCACCGGTTAATCCTGCGCAACAAAAACGCACACTATGCTGCTGAAGTCACTATAAATATTATTTATACATACATAAATGTAATTTAAACATGGAAATAGTTGCGAGAGCGTCTTGTTTACCCGTCGACTTTATTAATATAATTTATTTTACGGTCAAACGTCAAATGCAATGCAGCCAATGAGCCTTCGCGCCCTCGTTAGGATTGTCCTCGCTGCGTCGCCGTACTGCGGCTCCGCCAGCTGCAGCTGCACGACAGTCTCCACTCCCGAGTCTTCGCTCCGAATTTCGCTCGTTTGGTGTAGGGGGGCAAACATGTCTGTCTTGGGAGGCGGTACGAGAGGGTTTTACTTCAACACAGTCCTGTCGCTGGCCCGCTCTTTAGCCGCCCACCGTCCGGCGCCAGTCGAAAAGGTGAGAGGAGGAAAAAGGAGTGAGCTTAAGCTAAACATGTTGAGTTAACGCCAATTAGCTGACGTTAAAACAGAGCTCACTTCCGCGCTCAGTCGGTGGCTTATTTCTGATCTATGACGTGACAACCGTGCTAACATTTGACAGCTGTGTGAGTCTGCAGATGGGGACCCACTCTATATTGTTATTTCACCTGCAGTATCAGTAGAATAATAATAATAATAAATAAATGCGGAACGAAGTGGCGTTGCGGCTCGTGTGGTTCAGCACTGCAGTCAAACAGGTTGACAGCGCAAGGCTCGCGGTGCGCGCGGGTTGGGACCATTTAACACGGATAACAAACTGTTGCGTGGACGGTCGGGTCTGACGTGAAATGATTCGTGTTGTGTGTGTTTTTTGGCTAATGCAGGAAAGATTAGTGCAAAAAGAGATGTGTTGGCCAAAGTTCTATTTCAATGTTATTCTGTCAAAGAAAATATATGGGGGAACACATGGAGGCGATTATCAGTAATTGCTGTTTTATGGAGCATAATATGGGATTTCTTTAACGCTCAGTTCAGATGTGAATGAGGCATAGTGACGTCATGCTCTATATGACATATACTTCCTTGTTTATCATGATACCAGTTATATGCTGCTGCAACTAAAATTAACTTATGGTTCTCACCTTGATGGCAACATACATTTAACTTAATTGATCCACAGGAGGGAAAAAGAAGGGTAGAACACATATGTACAAATAATGCAACAAAAAAATTTAAATAGAAAGGCATGTGACCCAAGACCAGTGTGCATAAATGTAATGTAGGTGCAAAACCAACAGTGCAGTTTCTTAATATTTCTGGTAAACTCAGTATTGGAACATGCAATCACTCTTACACTGCAACTTGGGTAACACCATTCAATGTGCCTGACCGCTGTCACAAGTTTTATTCAACATCATCCTTTTCAAGATCTCCTTTTGCTCTTTTCAGGTCCAGAAGCTACAATGCATGTGTCCAGTGGAAGCCCGCGGTGTGTTCACCCTAGATGTGCGTCGCAGAGATGCCGTTATTGCGTTGGCTGTGTTTCTGGTGGAATCTGGCTTACAGGTGGGTGGTGGTCAGTTAAAAAAAGAAAGGAAGAAAAAAAAATAGAAAGTCAGGCCGCACGGTGTGTGGGTTTCTTTATCACTTCAAACATTGTCCTTGTATGTAATGGATAATATAGTTTAAGATTCAAACATTGTACAACATACATGTTTTAAAAGGATTATTTCTTTCTTTGCATGATATCAGTGCTTTTTAATCCAGCCTCTCTGCAAGACTGCACACATACATCACCATGTTAATCTTATTCTCATAATCTGATTAAACCGGTGATTAGACACGCAGCTGGCCAAGTAAAGCCTCTAACCTCATTAAACAGAGACATAGTGTGGATTATGTGATTATGTAGAGATATAGCATCTTCACTTTTCATTCCAGAACAATTATATATGTATGTATGTGTGTATGTATGTATGTATGTATGTATGTGTGTATATATATATATGTGTGTGTGTGTGTGTGTGTGTGTGTGTGTGTGTGTGTGTGTGTGTGTGTGTGTGTGTGTGGATGTACACACACATTTTGTATTTTTATCTTCAACTTATCAGCGCTTGTGAGGTAAACAAAAGTGGTGCTCTGTGCCAACGTGTGCGATTGCTTGTGGCATGTAATGATGTGCTTTTCTCCGGCAGCACAAAGACACACTTGTTCCCTACTTGCTGAGCCTTTTAAGAGGGCTGCCACGGGTCCAATGGATCGAAGAGAGCTCGGGAAAGAAAGGAAAGGGTGAGAACAATCCTCTTACAGTGGTGCCTTCAGTTTTACAATGGCCTCCATTTACTCGCTGTGACGGTGCACCCAGTAATATTTTTAGTCATTCTTACTCCTTTTCAAGATATGACGAGGTTCATTAAATGCCACTTCTCTCTGCACCTGCATGTGACATTTAACTGTGAGCTTTTGTCATTTTCTGCTTCTCAGAATTTCTCCCGGTTGCAGAAAACTTCAGCTACTGTCTAGTGACCCTTTTGTCAGACGTGGCTCAGAGGGACCCAGACTCCCGACAAGAGGTCGGCTTTAAACGTGTTGATAGTATATAGTTCTCAGGTCACGCTGTATTGCAGTGTAGTGCTAAGTTATGGTTTCCTTTGCAGATCATCAACACTATAATGGAGGTCATGCAGTCCCTGCAGGACATGTGTCAAACACCTGATAATCATGATAAAGGTATAGCACTCACTCACTCACTCACTCACTCACTCACTCACTCACACACACACACACACACACACACACACACACACACACACACACACACACACACACACACACACACACACACACACACATTCTCACAAAGGTCTCAAAGTACGTCCTGTGACATCAGCCCTTTACAATAAAAACAATAAAGAAGCTTCATGAACGCTCTCTTGCCTCCAGTCTACTTGTGCAGGTACGTCGTCCCTGGTCTGCTCGGCGTGACTCGAGCATTTGGCCGCTACAGCTACACAGACGAAGCCCTGCTGTCCAAGCTGTTCCCCAAAGACACGCCCCAGGTCCGCTGCGTCCCGGAGGAAACCGAGGGCGTGCGGCGCAGGTCCTTCAATGACTTTCGCTCCATCATGCCGTCCTCGCTGCTCACGGTGTGCCAGAGCGACAGTCTGCGCAGAAGGACCGCGACCAGCCTGGATCCCTCTGCACAGGTTTGTGGGGGCGTGTGTGCAAGAGATCTGATTGGAATCAATACACATTTTGTGTGATTATCAGAGGTGACCGCAGAGTTATAATATTCTCACATGTTTTGTGATTTTTATTATGAATTATGATTTACGGGTTGTCTGTCGAGCCGTTCTCTGAGGCAGTTTCTTCAAACTGGCCAATAATGTCCACCTGGATTGGATGAACTGATGAGATTTTGATGGTCAAGGGTCAAAGGTCACTGTGAGCTCACGTCCGAGCCATTGTCGTAATATCTCAGGAATGCCTGGAGGGAAATCCTTCTTCAAATTGTCCACTTGCACTCAAGGTCAATTTTTACACAAATGTCTCATAGAGAGATATTTAATAACATAGTTGTGTTTAGTTTGTGGTTAAAGAAATGCTTTGTAATGTGCTGTCTCATAGGTCTTTTCAGATCCAGGGAGCCACTCCCCCTGCTCTCCTACAGCCGCAGGACAACATTTCTTTGAAGGTAAACTAGATTTATGCTTGACCAATGTCTGTCAACTCGCCCTCTCTCATCATCATCGGGAGCCGTCACATTATTGTGTAAAAACCACGTATTTGCGCATTGCTTATCAGCGCGTATCCTAAATGAATAATATTAATTGGCGTGCGCTTCAGCCATATTTTGCTGTAATAATCCTGTCGTGCATACAGTAAAGGTGTTAATTTAAGTGTTTCTAATCTTGTCTTGTCCCTTTAATTTCAGGCGCCTACCTCCCCGACAGCAGCACAGTAGATCCCGACTACTATTTCTCAACAGTCAGCTCCAGTTTCTCAATGTCCCCTCTCTTCCTGGGAGCTGATAACGAGGTGGAGGTGCCCGTCGATCTGCTCCGACAGCTCCTGGGCATGGTACGTAGCCCGCTACCCGCTTACCGAGCTCTGCTGTGTCCCATCCTGTATACGTATTCTGCGTCTTTACCAGCGGTTCTGCGTATTGTCGATTTGCAGGTGAAGAAGTTTGTCTCCGACTCGTTTCTGAAAGCTCTGGATGCCGCCATGGCAGAGGTCAAAGAGGTAACTATGCAACCAGTGTTCTGCCCAAAATGTTATAAATGGTCAATTTAAAGCTTACTCCGTGATCCGTTCATTAATGATCTCTGTCTCTTCTGTTGGCCGTGAAGTCTAATCCTGGAATCAACCTCTATTACAAAACCTTCAGTGACACTCTCTATGTGTGCGTGTTCAAAATGCTGCGGGACACACTGTACTACATGAAAGGTAGAGCATCACCGACGGCTCATTTATTCTGCACATCACACAGCCCTGCGATTATTGTTGCATTGTGGTCTATTAAATAGACTCTGTTACGGCCCCTACTTTCTAGAATATCCTCCCTGAGGAAATGAGAATGGGAAGCTCCTTATCCTCTTTAAACCCCAATATCAAAAACATATATTTTGCCACTTAGTTATAGTGCTATTTATCAAGCAAGATGGATTTTTTAAAATCCCTCTTAATAGCACATTTCTATAGGGTTTGTTGTATCTGTTAACAAAGGCATTCTCTTAACTTAAATTATCTAACGATTTAAAAATATTAAATGTATTGTTTTAATTTGCTATTCATAGTTTTTCCTAACTCCTTTGCTCAATGTTTTTATTATTTATTTCATTATCTTTGTTTGTCTGTGTCTTGTCAAACTCCTTGTAACTTTTTATTTTGAAAAGTGCTATATAAATAACGGTGATTATTATTGACAAAAACTCTTCATGTTTCTCAGCCTTGCAGCCGGCATTTGTACGGCAAGTGCATGACTTTGTGCTGGAGCAGTTCAGCAGCAGCCAGTCAGAGCTGCAGCGGGTACTTCATGACACGGGCGGGTTGCCGGTGGAGCAGAGCCCCCTCAAGCTCCGTTGCCAAGCCAACGCCGCCTGCGTGGACCTCATGGTGTGGGCTGTCAAAGACGAGCAGGGTAATCAATTGCACCAGAGCACCGTGTTCAGATGTCGTAATCGCACACTGGATGTGTTTATTTGCTCCGATTGCATCACTTTTCCTTCACCAATGTTTTTTTCCAGGAGCCGAGAATTTGTGCACCAAACTGTCAGAGAAGCTGCAGTCCAAGACCTCCAGTAAAGTCATCATCGCTCACATGCCCCTGCTCATCTGTTGCCTGCAGGTATAATGCTGCTCGGCAGACGGAGCGCCAAGATACTTGCTCAAGGAGAGATGAAATGTTACACAAGGGGCTATGACCTCATCAAAAGTTAGCGAGCATCCCGGTGATCGTCTGGTTTTGAAGCTGACCCCAGACCTGCGGCGCAAATTTCTGATATTTTTTTGGGGTGCCATTTCCTCTCACGGTCTCCCTCTCTGTTTCAGGGCCTGGGTCGTCTGTGTGAGAGGTTCCCGGTCGTCGCTCACTCTGCCTCGACCTCGCTCAAGGATTTCCTGGTGGTTCCTTCCCCTGTCCTTATAAAGCTCTACAAGTATCACAGCCAGTACACCACAGGTATTTATTTATTATTTACTACAGTAATTGAGGAATGGTTGTACTTCCTGATTGAACTCACAGGAGTTAGAATGTAATATTTAACCAATCAAAAAGGGAAATGTCACAATTGAAACAAAAGCTAATTATAATGTACAACATTATAATGTGTCCACGATACGTCTAGCAGGAACCTTTTCGATCTCAACTATAGCAAAAATGACCAGAGCTCAAAGTAAATGGGCCAAAGTGCTGTAGCTTGTGATACCGTGTCACACATAAGTCAATAACGGTTGTCACATCCGACTCTCATCTGCTATTGTTCTGTACAGAGATGCTGCAAATACAGACGATTAGAAATGCAATTCAGGCTACTGTTCTCAATGTACTGCTTTTTTTTAAATAAGATTAGCTGCTAATTTGTTGCATTCTCTTTGGATTTGGTCCTGCAATCAGCCATTTTCTGTTCTCTGCAGGGTCATATTTTTTTTAAATTGCAAAGCATTTAAAACCGCTTGTTTTTAATGCTTTGCATGTTTTTTTCTTCTTTTTTTTAAGCCACAGGAGAAATAAGGATAAACGTGACCAATGAGCACTCTCAGTCCACCTTCAACCTGCTGTCGTACAGGAAAGATCAGCCGTCCATGTACGAGCAGCTCAGAGACATTTCCATTGACAACATATGCAGGTCAGACTCACACACCCGAGACACAGCTGTGATTGGGAGATACCATTTTTATGTGCTTCTTAAAAACCTTCATGTCTTTCTTTTTTCTCAGATGCCTGAATGCTGGTCTGACCATGGACAATGAGATAGTGGCGGCCTTTCTGGCCAGTCTGTCCAACCGGCTGTACATTTCACAGGAGAATGACAAGTGAGCAACATTGCTGTGGTTGGCTGGGGGGGATGTGGGGGCTTCATTGTGCTTTGTATTCATTGATAATCTTGATCAAAATCCATGATACTGTCAAACAGCTATTCTAAAAATATAAGTTGCCTCTCCGCCAGGGACGCCCATTTGATCCCAGACCACACCATTCGAGCCCTGGGCCACATTGCAGTGGCCCTGAGAGACACCCCTAAAGTCATGGAGCATATCCTGCAAATCCTCCAGCAAAAGTTCTGCCAGCCGCCATCACAGCTGGACGTGCTCATCATTGACCAGCTCGGCTGCATGGTCATTACGGGAAACGTGAGTTCAAACACGCACATGCACATTTATAGAGAATGTTGCCTCTGTTATTTGACACAATTATGGTTGAAAAGGGTTATTACACTCAAATAAATATTTAGGCCTAGTATTTAAGATTTAGATATTTTAACTGCAAATAAAATGTCCATCTATTTGGATTACATAGTTTAACATAAACAAACTAAACTTAATGTGATATGCATTTGCTAGTCGAACATGAATGAAACGGTAAGAATTCAATTTGTCATAATACTAATACTACCCAATGTGTTTTAAATACACTATATGCAGGTTTATGCATTAATACAAATTAATCAAATTGTCATTTGTCATAACCACCTTTCCCTCTTTTAAAATTGTTTTTTTTACTATAGATGTAGTGGCCATCTTTTTCAATAATAATAACAACTAATCAATACAACAATCAATATTACCTCATAAAAGATGTTTCAAATTGTATTTAATTGTGGTGGTTAACAACAGTAGCTGGTTTCATAATCTGATATTTAGTTATTTCATGCATAAGTAGTATTGTTTAATTATTCAGTCCATAGCCACCAGCAGATTGTTCAAATGTGTAAGCCAATGATAGAATAACAGTGTTCTGTTAGACATTTACATAAATGAAAGCAATGTAACCCTTTTTTTCTCTGGCCTGACACACTGTGATTACTTTCTGGAAACCTGCTGGCTGCTGTTTACTTGCTCATTACAGTCGGCCTTAAGAATAGCTTCCAGTATTCTCGTTGACTCCCCCTTCTTGTGTAATGGGGTGTTTTTAGACAGCCAGCACGACAGCCAATAATTAGGACTGGAGAAGGGTATGACCTCGAATCATGAGGTTTTTGGGTGTGTGTGTGGGAGGGAGGTGTGTGGGAGGGGGGGGGGGGATTGTAAATGTTTAATTAATCAAATTTTATTTGTGTTTATTTGTATTTTGCATAACATGCAAAATTTGCCTAGAGGGCTTTACAATCTGTACAACATACGGCATCCTCTGACCCCCGCATAGGATAACACCCCCCCACCCCCCCTCCTCCCCCAAGAAAGACCGTTAACAGGTTTTGCTATAAACCTGTTAATAGCAAAACCTGTTAACAGAGGATTAGCCAACTCAGAGCATTTATTTTGACTTGATCCTGAGTCCAACCTATTGGTGGCTGCACAGTCTTATTCCTGTCTGTTTGTCTTGTAGCAATACATCTACCAGGAGGGGTGGAACCTGTTCCAGCAGATCAGTGTGAAGGCCAGCTCAGTGGTCTACTCGTCTACCAAAGACTTCAGAGACCACGGCTACAGGTCAGCGTCTGCTCTCTGAGCGTCAACAATTGTTCCTCTCTGCGCACGTAGTAATGCACATTCACCTCATTTGAGTGTCGTTGTGTTTTGTTATATTTGATAAATAAAAGTTAATATATAAAGATAATACAAAGAAATATCTACGATAAAGAGCCCTCCATTTATGCCTTCTTCCCCTCACCCAAGGCACTGCTCTCTGGCAGTGATAAATGCCCTGGCCAACATTGCAGCCAACCTCCAGGGGGAGCAACTCGTGGATGAACTGATGGTGAATCTTTTGGAGCTGTTTGTCCAGCTGGGCCTGGAGGGGAAGAGAGCCAGTGAAAGGGCCTCAGACAAAGGACCCGCGTTGAAGGTGCGCGCTATAAATGCATGTAAGCGCTGCAGGAAATCGACAGCAGCAAAGTCGGTGAATTGGTAATGTTACTTTTTTTTCTTCCGTAGGCGTCAAGTAGCGCTGGAAATCTGGGAGTCCTCATTCCAGTGATTGCTGTGGTGAGTGTGTGACTGCTTCGAAGGCGATGAAGGTTAATTTTGACAAGAGTTTGGGTTGAAACGCCACAGTTAAATGATCTACAGTGTTGAGCGCGTCAGATGAACGAAGAGGTTAGTTAGCGTTTAACTCTGTCGACAAATATTGACCCTGTTTGCTGCAGAACAAACATGTGTGCCACCAATTCACTGCTGAATGCTGGCAAATTGTGGACATTAGTTCATTATTATTAATTAATCATTTTGAGTTGGTTTGGGTGGTCAGACAAAAGCGGTAGTGTCCCTTTTTAAAAAAAACTCAGATTGCTTGTTGATACTTATGTAGGTCATATAGAGGCATTTGTATTGAATTGAGACCTTTTTAGAATATATACATGTAAATGTGTATCTCATTTTATAATTATATAATTACAACATAATACAAGAAAACTTTTTTTTCTTTTTTCTTTTATAATTTTCACAGAAATCCTTGGCAGTAGTTAATAGTTTTATGTTACATTTTTCCCTCTTGTGTGTTTTCATAGTCTTTCTGCAATTATTACATTCTGACATTAGGGTAATGGCCTTTACATAATGTCTTATTTTTTATGGTACATTTATGCACTTTACTCATTGCACAAAATAAAACATTAACAGACAGATAAACAGACTTTTGTTGAGTCACTCCGACAGACTCAAAATGAAGAGACAACATGCATATAAAGACTCCTTACTTCATCTTCCATGTCCATGTTGTACCTACAGAAGTCATTTATTATTAACAAAACAACACCCCAGGCACTCAAATTATAAATGTTTTAGTTGGATGCTCCGAACCAAACATGGAATTTGTAGGGAATATATTAGCTGTTTTTAAAAGGTTTTGTTTGGTCAAGTTTAGCTCTGTGAAGGATTGACCACCCGGCCTATGAACACGAGGCACTCTGTGCGGTGCTCGTAGATCAGGAAGAGGAAGGGCTGGTCCACAGTGAAGTGGATCTGAGAGGAGAGGGGCATGAAGCCCACCTGGGTCAGAGCAGCAGCCTCGGTCCCCTCCTCATTCACGGTGATGGTTCCCTGGTGCTTCAGCTGGGGAAGGAGACCGGACGGCTTCCATTAGTATGAAATAGACTGCATTGCTATTGAGTGCAGACGATAAGGTTACCTTTTTATTTAGACGTTTGCCTCATGACTGCTTCGGTCTTTACTCACCCAGTTCATGGAGACCTTCTCCGAGGTCATTCCAGAGAAATCTCCACTCTCCTGGAACAAGTCAGTGAGGCCCATCTCCTTCAGATTTGCAATCAAGTCATAGTTCTGCTCCAGTTTGAACCGAGGTAGCACCACCTCTCGGGTCCTGAAGGGAGGCACAGAAAAAGCTTTTAAATCTCCAACGCGTCTAAACATTTTCAAAGTTTATTTTGCACATTCATATTTAGCTTCTTGAGAGAGCGCTGCTTCCCTGTTTGTCATGTTTTTGAGCCACTTGTTGACAACAGTGGGAGAGATCTCCTGCTCCAAGGTCCTCATGCCGGTGATCTTCCTCGGCAAGGCAATGAGCATGCTGATTTCTCCTGCGTAAGGGAGCTGAAAAATAAGAACATCTCGTTAAAAGACCCGCGTGCCGTTTGTCTCCAGGGACCAAGTTGAGATCTGAAAGCCGCGAGACGCCACCCACCTGGAGGATGTCGCACTCTAGTTCGTGGTCGGCAGCAGCCAGATAGTTCCCCTTGTTGCTCATCATTGGCACGCGCACGTTTGTCTTTTCGTTAACTCTGAAGTTGCGATAGTGAGTCATTTCTTTGGGGAATTTCTGTTCCCATGTACCTGTTTGTACAAACAAATGAGTCACGTGTTTACGTTGTGGCGTAAATCGAAGCAACCGAGCGGACAGATGCGCTCTGAACCTTCTGCAGCACACGCCTCACTTGAAAGCGGCGGAGGCCACCGTGTCGGGATGTTTCTCTCACCTTTGAAGTACAGGTAGTTGAGCAGCATCAGCACCATGTTTGGGTCCACGCTCTTGAGGGGTTCCTTGATCAGCCCTTTGGTCAGCTTCAGGATGCGGCGGTTGGCCTTTTTCAGAAAGGCAGGGTCCCCGAAGTCCACCGACTGCGGCTCGGCGAAGTAATAAGCCTTCGTCTCCACGCGGAAAGCGTCGTTCACCGCCACGTCCCTCTTTACGTAGACGTCGTTCACGGAGCGCAGCGTGTAACCAAAGTTCCTCCTGAAGAGCCTGTGCGTCAGCTTCCTGAAGAGCTTGTGCACCGTTGTGTTGTCGTAGTGGTGACTTGCGTTGACAAAGTCGGCGAATCCCAGTGCCCCGTAGATCTGATCCCGGGTTCCAGGCCCCGCCCCTAAGGACATCATCCCCATGGCGACAGAGATCCCAGCAGGTGCCAGCAGGATGTTGTCGCTCTTGTTGACGTCGTTGCGGAGACTCCGATAGAGGTTGAAGCCGAAATGGGCGTTGACAACGTTGAGGCGCCGGAGGCGAGAGCGACCGTGGAAGAGCCGCAGGAGTCTGGCGCGGCGGGTCTTGGGGTCGGAGGGTTCGGCAAAGATGTCGATGTCCGGGGCTGGGGTGGCGATCTCATCTATCGCATCCCCTTCTCTGAAACGCATCAGTAACTCATCGTCCAGCCATTCAAGAGTCAAATCCTTTTTAATTTGTTTTTGTATTTTTGTGCCAAAAGTCTAAAAGTAACTTCCCGACATTCTGAATAGAGAAAATGAGTTGGCTGCAGGTTAATGATACAGGTGTCTGTGTTGGGCCCGCCGCCATATGTCGGTACTCACGTGTAGTCGTCGCTGCCCGCAGCCAGGATCTTATCAAAATCAATATAGTCTTCATCCTCGAAGCCATCAAAAACCAGGTCATTCGTAACAGTGTTTTCTTTGTGGAACTCCAACGGGACGGCCTCCACATCCACTGCCCCCCCCGGCTCAAAGCCTCGGGGTTCCGGTTCAGGGTCGGCCAAGTGAGAGCTGAGGTCTTTGATCCCAGCCAGGGATGGACCGACCAGCAGACAGGCCACGGAGATGACGGTGATGACCCACATGCTGACAGCTGAGGCACAGGGAATGGACTTTTAGCACGGCCTCACTAGTAATCTGATCAACATTTAGAAGATTCAGTGACGTTACATTTTAATAAAGTCTGTAGAAATAAAATCAAACGGTCACGGTTTACATAAAAGGACCTCAGTCAGTGACAAGGTCTTACCTTTGCTGTGTGCTGGCGGGAAGTGCAGCAGTGCTTCTGTTTGTGGGACTAAGAGCAAAGAATTGAATACAGAACTGAACTTTGATGTCGGCTCCTCCTGAACAAATAGACCAGATCAAACAGACCAAAAGTGAAAAAAAATCTTTAACTAATCTCTGAGAGGATTCCATGAAAAAACTATTGAAGGGCTAGTAGTCCAATAAGTTTGTTAGTTTATTAGTGTTTGTTTATTGTAATTGTATTCATTATGCAGCATATTTAAAATGTTTGAATTGTGTTTAATAGGATATTTTATTTCACCGCTCCTGTAGAATCACTTTAAACAGAATGTGATCGTTAGAGTAATGCCACATTAATATTGTTTTTCTGATTTACAGTTGACCAGACGGCTTCCGCCAATCAAGGAGGCCAAGCCCCGTCTCCAGAAGCTGTTCAGGGACTTCTGGTTGTACTCGGTGGTCATGGGGTTTGCTGTGGAAGGATCAGGTGAGCACCTGATGTCGGCACACGTTCCCTCGAAAGTTGTGCACTGCGGCACTGGATCCTATAAAATGAGTGGGAGGGGTAGCCAATGGTTTTGTAGCCAATAGCTTCCACAAATCATGAAATCTTTTTTCCCTGTTCAATGTTTTGAAAAGTCAGTTCTGTGTCAGCATTTTGTATTTCAAGGATTCAAGGATCATTTAGTGTCATTATGCAACACAGGGTTGCACAACAAAATGCAGTTGTAGTCCATTTGCAACGCAAGAAAAACACAAAAAACAAAACAATAGGGCATCTTTTAGAATTTGCATCATAATGAATGTCATTTTTGAATAGCCCAGAATATGATTATGGTGTCTTTTAAACACTATACATTATTATTTAGATTAAATGTTACATGGACAATGTAATTCATGTGAGTCATTTCAAACCAGACGCTCAGAAACTATCCAACGCACATGACCGAATGGAAATGATGATAAATAATGTAAAAAGTGTTTGATGCTCTCTCTGACTTTAGGTGTATCATTAATACAATTAAATGATTAATAATCAGGCAAATCTTTCGGATAAGTAAATAAAGTTGTCTGCGGTCCTTTGGTTGTTCAGACCTTTATTTTACACAGACATTTAACCATTTGGTGAATCAACAACAAATCGGTTCATCTTCCCGATTCCTGTTGAACCGGTTAGGGCGGGAAAATTACACATTTTCATCAATCTTATTGGCAGTTGCAGATTTGTGACATGATACATTTTTCATCAAAGCTCCGGCAGAGTAACTGACGGCTTTAAGTAATTATGGAAATCAGTATCAACTGTAAATAAAACCTACAAACACAATGAGGGGTGTTATTTCACAGCTCTTATAATTCATTTAAACGAGAGACATCAGCATACCAACAAACCAACATATATGTGTTCCTTCAGGGCTTTGGCCAGAGGAGTGGTATGAAGGCGTGTGTGAGATTGCCACCACGTCTCCTCTTCTCACCTTTCCCAGCGGAGAACCGCTTCGCTCCGAGCTGCAGTACAACTCCGCCCTGAAAAATGATACAGTCACGCCGGTAAGTGACAAGTTTTAAAATACTTTTCATCGACGACAATCGGACTGATCTTTAAATGACCCATTGCTGTCCACCAGGCCGAGCTGAGCGATCTGCGTGCAACCATCAGCAACCTCCTCGACCCGCCTCCTGAAGGATCTGCTCTCATTAACAAGCTCGACTTCGCCATGTCCACGTACCTGCTCTCCGTCTACAGACTAGAGTACATGAGGTCAGCTTCTTTACCGCAATGTATTCACTTTACATTGTTATTTTTTTGTATATTGTCAGGTCAATCAATCAGAACTTTATTTAAAAACGTAGGGTTCAGATATCAGACATTACATACAAAAGCACAATAGATGATAAATAAGTGTCCATCATACCAATGTCTCTACAGCTTGTGTTGGTAGTGTGTGGTACAACAGTTTGTTGAGCATTGACTCCCACAGACACATTTCATTGGCACTAATCAAGTTATCTTAAGTAATATTCTCCCAGCGTCATTATAAGCTACTTGAAGTTGCCAGAAGCTTGCTTTTCTGTAGTTTGACCACAAGTGGGCAGTGTAGAGAGCTGTACGATGTGCTTTGAGCAGAGACGTCTTCACACTAAACTTGCGTAATAGACTGTTTTTCAGCTCGTGGCTGCGTCGTGCAGCATTGCTTACAAACCTCTTCATCATGGGTCACTTGGCTCTGCAATGAAAATGTCCACAATATTTTATTTTATTACAGACGCTAAGATTATTGGTCAAGATATTTTAGAAACGATAGTTACGCATTTTTACAGACACCAGAGAATGAAACCACTCCTTCCTCCTGCACTCTCTCAGGATGCTGCGATCCAATGATCCCGACAGGTTCCAGGTTATGTTTCGATACTTGGAAGACAAAGCCATCCAGAAAGACAAATCTGGTGAGGGCGTTACACCCGTTCATATCTGGTCATCCTATTCCGCGTGCTGTGTGATGCGTTCTCAAATTCATCTTTTTGTCTTCATCTTCCCAGGCATGATGCAGTGCATCATATGTGTCGGCGACAAGGTGTTCGACGTCTTCCTCCAGATGATGGCTGAGAAGGTTAGGGAGCATGGTTTCTCTTCACATGTTGGGTGATGGCAAACAATTACCAAACATTGTTGGTCATGGTCAAATTGGAGGGCCATGTTTGATTCTTCCGTATCACTGGATAACAATCGGAGCACATTTCTCACGCTTTTTAGCCAAAGACAAAAGGGCACGAGGAGGAATTGGAGCGACATGCCCAATTCTTATTGATCAACTTTAACCACACCCACAAGAGGATCCGCAGAGTGGCAGACAAGTACCTTTCGGGTTTGGCGGAGACGTAAGTGCATTTACTTATGTTCCCCATCATATAATATACAGTATGAATCCTATTTCTCATTTGTTTTACCTCTACCAGATTCCCCCATCTGCTGTGGAGCGGCCGCGTGTTGAAGACCATGTTGGACATCTTGCAGACGCTCTCGCTGTCTCTAAGTGCTGTAAGTATCTCTGAACACAGGGCCAGAGTGGACTATTCCACTCTGGTGCAGCTCAGTCAACATTCATAGTTCAAATAAGGTGTTCTGTCGTGGAACTAGAGCAGAGTTTGAATTGTTTGAGCTTGACGTGTTAAGCAGATGTTGACATAGATGCAGCGTATCGGCTTCAGTTGCAACAAGTGTCTTCATTGTTTTATTCAGGACATCCACAAGGATCCGCCATACTACGACATTCCAGACACCCCCTACAGGATCACTGTTCCTGACACATACGAGGCCCGAGAGGTGGGTTCAGACTGCTGTTGACACTTAAGCCCACTAGAGGGCAGCACCGTATTGGTTTTAAAGACAGTAGTGGCAGTAGTAAGAGTGGTTTAATTGGTTCATCAGCTACATTATCCTTTGTGATGGCGTTCAATGTGATGTTTTTACATGATATGTTTAACTAACTGAGCCCCTTACATTCAATTTACACCAATATAAATATTTGAGTAAGAATGGTTACACAACAATACATTTGTGTAGGGATAGGTATGATTTAAATTCATTGTGTAACGGCCCTTTTTCCTTAATAATCATATCCTGGTTTCTTCCTCTCCCTTTAGAGCATAGTGAAGGACTTTGCCGCTCGCTGTGGTGAGATCCTGAAAGAGGCAATGAAATGGGCCCCTTCAGTCACAAAGTCCCACCTGCAGGTCAGTTCCTTTCCCTTTCCTCAGAGTGGAGGTCTGAGCTGGGGGCTTTAACAGAGGGTCAACACAACTCAATTAAAGGGAATATATTAATTGTAACTGCTGCTTTCTTATGACTTAAGATGACAAAACAAATATATTGGAAGTACCTTGATATTCTAAAAGTCTGAACTTCACAGCTGACTTTAGTTGTGTGTTTAAAGTTTAAGCAACACTTTAATACAACAATAACAAGTTCATATTTTGGTTTTAGAGGATATTTGTAGCTGTTGTTCCATTACTGTTTCTCTTCTTCCACCCCCTCCACTCCCTTTTCTATCTTTTCATCCACTCCTGTATGTTGTGTCTTGCACAGGAATACTTGAACAAGCACCAGAACTGGGTGTCAGGACTGTCCCAGCACACTGGCCTGGCCATGGCCACAGAGAGCATACTGCACTTCGCCGGCTACAACAGACAGAGCACTACACTCGGCGTGAGTCGCACACGCGCACATGTTTGCATACGATCCCTCTCACAAGTTAGAAGACGGGCTGCATTTAGGCAAAATGACGCATCTTAAAATAATGGTGAGGTCTTAACCTGAGGCACCCGTCACATTGCAGACATGTTTCCCTTACAGGCTTGTTGATTTGAAGCTTATTAACATTCATCCAGCATGGCCTGTTCAGTGAACAAATGTGCCATCTAGTTGTTTTGTCAGAGACTGTCAGTTTTCTTAACACCGAGCAGAACATACACGCTGTATTATATTCTACGGCTCTCTGAACACTGGGAGTTGTCTAGTTATTTACAGCATTGCATGTCCATGTGCGCATGCTTACTCGTCCGTGTGACATTGTTTTGCTTGCTGCGCATTGCCTTTGTGTTCTTGGGCTCAAATTCCGCTATATGTGTCTTTTCATTTGCTTCATTTGTTGTATTTTGTCTTTATTAAACTGCACCGAACTACCGGCCTGGTTGTTTGGCTGGTTTGTGGATTTGCTGGTTGCCCGGTTACTTACCTGCAATGGACGGACGGGTGGGTTGGTTGGCTAGTTGCCCATTTGGCTAACTGGGTTATATACCTAAGTGGCCCCTAAACTGTGTGTTTTCATTAGACCACCCAGCTGATGGAGAGACCAGCATGCGTGAAGAAGGACTACTCCAACTTCATGGCATCGCTCAACCTGCGCAACCGCTACACCGGAGAGGTGAAGTCCTTATATTGTAACCGTTTGGACGATGTGACTTTCCAAGACCTTCTGCAAACGGTGTGATTCACACCTGCGTCTGTGCGGTCCAGGTGGCGGGGATGATCCAGTTCTCAGAAGCGACTCAGAGCCATTCAGACCTCACCAAGCTGATCATCCTTCAGATGACCAGCGCTCTGGACAGGAAAGACCCAGACGCCTTCACCCAGGCCATGTTCAAGATGGCCGCCCTGCTTATAACTACCAAAAGTGAGCTGCTCTGCCTCGTTTGATTTTGAACAAGTCTGTAACAATATATTTTCCAGTTCTTATAAGTTTCTATATGTTGTCTCTCAGACTGCAATCCTCAGCTCCTGCACCACCTGTGCTGGTCTCCTCTGAAGATGTTTACAGAACATGGCATGGAAACTGCCATCGCCTGCTGGGAATGGCTGCTGGCCGCACACAACGGGGTGGAAGTGCCAGTATGTGTATTTATCGTGTGGCAATAAAAACATATGAATGTGTGAAAGGATTGCAGCCCCTGGTCTGAATCTTGAAAACTGAATCTAATGTAACGTGGTGTTAATGATTTTTAAGTATGCATTTGATACTCTGTCTAATTCCACTGAATCAAGTAACTGAAAGAGTTGTATTGTACTCTCTCTCTCTCTCTCTCTCTCTCTCTCTCTCTCTCTCTCTCTCTCTCTCTCTCTCTCTCTCTCTCTCTCTCTCTCTCTCTCTCTCTCTCTCTCTCTCTCTCTCTCTCTCTCTCTCTCTCTCTCTCTCTCTCTCTCTCTCTCTCTCTCTCTCTCTCTCTCTCTCTCTCTCTCTCTCTCTCTCTCTCTCTCTCTCTGCCTAGTTCATGCGTGAGATGGCAGGATCCTGGCAGATGACAGTGGAGTTGAAGATGGGCTTGTTTTCAGAGGCCAAGGTGGAGGCCGGCCCTCTGGCTGTGTCGGAGGAGAGTCAACCTGCACCGTGTGCGCCTGACGTCGTCCCCCACTTCCTCTGGATAGAGGTCAGTGACGGGCAGACGTAAACTGCAGCTCAGTAAATAGAGTTGAGATGATTGGAAAGGTTGGAAAGGTCACCTCTTTATTCCTTGTTCTCCCTCCAGTTTCTGGTGCAGAGGTTTGAGATAGCCAAGTACAGCAGCGCGGACCAGGTGGAGATTTTCACCTCTATTTTGCAGCGATCCCTGTCCCTGAGCGTCGGAGGGCCCAAAAGCAGCCTGAACCGCCACGTTGCTGCCATCGGGCCAAGATTCCGGTACCGCTTCACATTGTTACGTCAGCTGATTTAGTTTATTCTTAAATGCTGTAACTATCGGCTGCGAGAAGAGAAATTCTGTATCCTAATTGACTATGGCAACATGGCTTCGCTTTATTTCAGGCTGCTGACTCTGGGTCTGACTCTGCTGCATGCCGACGTTGTGACAAATGCCACCATCAGAAATGTTCTTCGAGAGAAGATCTATTCCACCGCTTTTGACTACTTCAGGTGAAAAAAAGAATACAAAAATCACATCTCAGTTTTGTATTTAAGTGTGATTCTGTCCAATAACTTCTTTGCCGTCTCTCTTTGTGTAGTGCCGCTCCCAAATTTCCCACTCAGACGGATAAGCGGCTGAGGGAAGACATCAGTATAATGATCAAGTTCTATGCCAGCCTGCAGTCTGACAAGAAGTATCTGGGAGCCAACCAGCTGATTCCCCAAGGTACACTGACCGAACTATGGCCCAATCTTCTAGCAATAATAACATCATTAGAAACTTCACGCAGCCCAAGAATTCACACTTCGTAAGTGTATTTGATTTTCCTTCGTGCAGATCCCCAAGACATGAACAGCCTGTCCGTCATTGGAGGGACAGACAGCAGAAACAGTCTCGATGCGGCGATGGGCCAGAGGCAGCAGGTGACTCAGGGGTGGATCAACACCTACCCCCTGTCCTCCGGGATGTCCACCATATCCAAGAAATCAGGTACCACACACACACACACACACACACACACACACACACACACACACACAATGGTAACACGTTGTGCTGAAAAACCTCCTTCTGCTTCTTATCACCAGATGAAATGGGTCTTCCATAATCTATTTCCTCTGTCCCAATGTTTCAGGACTGTCTAAAAAAAGCAACAGAGGCACTCAGCTGCACAAATACTACATGAAACGTCGGACTCTTTTACTGGCTTTGCTGGTATTTATATTTTCTCACCCACTTTATTCATATTATTCACAAACATATGAAGGAGAAAATGTACATCAAATGATTACATTTCTCCAGGTGGTTCTGTGAATGACCCCCTCATGATCACGTCTCTCTTCAGGCCAGCGAGATTGAGCGGCTGACGATATGGTACAACCCGCTGTCCGCTCAAGAGCTCGCTATTGCCACGGAGCAGTCGGTGGAGACCAGCATCGCTAACTGGAGGTCCAAATACATCAGTCTGACGGAGAAACAGTGGAAGGACAACATCAACCTGGCCTGGAGCATCGCGCCTTACCTCGCCCTGCAGCTGCCTGCCAGGTACTCGGGGAAGCCAAATGCCTCGGGTTTCAGCGCTGGGTCATTTTCGTAACTTCCTCTCCAATGCGTGCTTATGATGTAACACCTGGTTTCTACATTCCTTTTGTAGAGGTTGACGCACAAAAATGTCCCGAAACCAGCAAAAGAAAAACATTAGTGATGATTGAGATGGATTATTTCTGTATATTTCTTTATATATATATATAACACTTTTTTGTTATATATATATAACACTGCTGTACTTGTATACAGTACAAAGTGTGTGTTTGTGAGAAAAGCAGTTGGACATAATACAGGTTTTTGTTTTGTTTTACAGATTTAAAAACACTGAGGCGATCGTCTCTGAGGTGACCCGTCTGGTGCGAATGGATCCGGCCGCTGTGTGCGACGTTCCAGAAGCAGTCAAGGTGAGGTCGCCTTCCACCGCATAGCCACGGGACGGCGGGTGTGTCTGCCGTCCTTCCGGCACGATGAAGCCTACTTATTTTGTGGCCAATCGCTGCCTGTGCGATGTGTGATACAGCTGGCTTTATGAAAATTGACTGAATAGTTTCCAGCGTGCATCTTATATTCCATAGCTACACGCGTGAGGCCAATTTGATGTCACTATACACACAGGGGTGGATCAACACCTACCCCAACACCTACGAGTTCCTAATCTCAGACTCCTTCTCACGCTTCCTTCTCTTTTTTCTTGTTTGTGTAAGACCTTGTTTTGTGTTTGAATACCTAATATATCGAGCCATTACAGTCATCTCAAGCCGTTCAGTCTGTACATTCATAAACTTTCATCTTCATAGGCAGAAACTGCGCAGCCCTTGAAAGATAATACTGGTGACTCTTTTTGACTTTAGAGATTTTACATTTTCTCACGTGACTTTTCAAGTTCTTTGTTGGTTGCCTCGACTGCATTCTGCAAAAGTTAAGAAGGAAAAAGTACATTTTTGTTTTGCTTTCAAGTAATCACTTGAGAAATGTTGTGTGTTGCTTTTAATCTCCCCTCCTGGCTGACTCAACTCCTAATGAGCCCCGTACCTGTCTGAGGGAGAGGCGGGGGAGGCCGCCGTGATTTCAGCGCATGATCGTCCTTGACATCTCGTACTTGTTTATTCCAGTCGCTTCAGTAACTAATAGACACAGTTTCCTCTGGAGGCTTGTTAGCGCACAGTCGGTCTTTGGGTCGTGACCTTGCATCAGATTGCTGTCATGTCTTATGCGGGAATATGGATCCGGTGCTGCGCATGACAGTAGAACCTCTCTGAGTATTGATCGACATGTTGGCCTGAACTGGAATCATTTTTGACACATTTCATAATTCACATTTTAAAATATTTCCTTTGTGTGTGTTTTTTCTTCAGTTCCTGGTGACGTGGCACACAATTGATGCCGACTCTCCAGAGCTGAGTCATATCCTGTGCTGGGCCCCAGCAGATCCCCCGACCGGACTGTCCTACTTCTCCTCCATGTACCCTCCTCACCCCCTCACGGCCCAGTACGGGGTCAAAGTACTCCGCTCCTTTCCTCCCGTACGTTCCTGCACACATACAGTGTTGACATTCCTGTTGGATTTGTTTTTGCTCCCCGTGCAAAGAAATTACCAGGATTTTCTCCAGTAGCGTAGACTAGGAAATGCCATCATAATGGATTTTGCAAATATTTTGCAAATACTTGATCCTAGTGCTTTGTTCAGGCGGCTATTATTCACATCATATGCTTAATGGCAGTGGTGGAAAGTACATTTATTTTGAGATATTTCCATTGTTGGCTACTTTATACTTCTACTACAATACATTTCTGAGGGAAATGTTGTACTTTTTACTCCATTTATTTGATCATCTATTAGTAAAGTAGGATGTATTATTATTATTATTATTATTATTATTAAATTAAGCTACCCAGCAGTATAGAAAGTAATATAAACTAGCTCCACCATCACCAAAAACTATATTTATTGTTCTGAAATGGGTCATGTACTTTTTCTTTTGGTACTCAAAGTCCTTTTTTAAATGTAGACATAGCACCTCAGACAGCACTTATTCTAAATTGTATGTAACTGTGACTTTAAAAGGGACTTTATTCTCACAAGTTATTTATTTTTTCCCCACCTAGGATGCTATTTTGTTTTACATTCCTCAAATTGTCCAAGCGCTACGCTACGACAAGGTAAATATCAGACTTCAAATGCTTTTAAAGCCCACACATATCTTCAGATTATTAAAATCGTCTCTCTCTTCCTGCTGCGACTCTCCGTAGATGGGTTACGTGAGAGAGTACATCATGTGGGCCGCTCAGAAGTCTCAGCTTCTGGCCCACCAGTTCATCTGGAACATGAAGACCAACATATACCTGGACGAGGAAGCCAACCAGAAAGACCGTGAGACAGTCGCTCTATACGTGCAAATCCACACCTCAAGCCGTGAACACACAAATGTCAAAAAGCTACCGCCTGCTCTCTCCCCGCAGCCGACATCGGTGAGCTGCTGGAGCAGATGGTGGAGGAGATCACCGGCTCCCTGTCCGGCCCGGCTCAAGACTTCTACCAGAGAGAGTTTGACTTCTTCAACAAGATCACCAATGTGTCGGCCATTATCAAGTATGATCACGCTTTATTTTATTATTATTTTCTTTAAAATTCGACTCCAACAACAATACTGTCTTCATAATTACAGTAACATATGCGTCACATTCCTGCTGCACTTCTCCTTCAGTCGCCAGAATATTTTTGATTGATATCCCTTGGACAGTTTTGAGAGATCTGAAATGTGGCTCCATCCCAGTGAGCATTTACTTAAATGTATTCTTATGGTCAGTTGTAGTAGTGCAGGTGAGAGCCGGGACTTTTAAAACCGTTCCACAAATTCAGGGCTGTGTCTTCTGCAAGTAAATGTCCCTTTTGGTTAAAAAGCCGCAACAAGTCCTGCATAGCCCTGCACTCCCTTTATCAGAAGCCTCTTCTCCTCTCTGCTTCGCTTATCTCAATATTCTCATCATCATCTCATTTTTACCACTTCTTCCATCACAGGTTTTAGTTTTGTAGCAGCTGAGTTTCAACCTTTAGCCACTGAGGTGCTGCATAGATAGAATGATAGACCACTTGACCACTTAGTAGGGTCCGGCTTTAGCTTCTTTGATGGGATGCTTATCGCTATTTATACAGCCAAACCATTACAATAACCCAGCGGTTTTATAAAAAGCTATTTGTGCTCCTCCGTCCAGTGAAGTACCGACCGATATTGTAAATCCTCCAAAGCACATGGGAACACCTACTGGACTTATTTGGTGTCCTACATACACGAGGAAACGTCTCCTCCACTTATGTGTAATGATACATTATGATACACTCGGAATCTTAAGCGGGTCATTGAAGGAAAACTTTTATGAAACTAAGACACTGGTCTTTTGCCAAAGGCCTCAAGGTTGTACTGCAGTTTAACTTTTCTGTCAGCCTCTTGGTGGTGTTCAAGGTGTTTATGAGGTGACAACACGTGTTCCCTAGAGCCAAGATGTTTTGTTCCTTCCCCCGCCTTGCAGCACCTGTGGTCTAATCTCTAAATCCCTTTGTTGTTCATTTGTTTAGCTATTGGTGGCAGTGCTGTCTCTCTGATTATGCTTCGGTCTGGAAGTTTTCTGACAGGGCCCCATTATCGCTGGCTCTCCGGGACTGTTTGGTCATCCCACAAGAGGAAGACAAATCCCCCTCAGCCCTCATTACGGCACTAATTGCAACTCTCTGGGGAGAAACTTCTATCGTCCCCCGGCCTCCACTCTATTACTCTCCACCCCAGTGACTCCCCTTTGTGAATAACAGCAGAGCCTGACTGTCACTTGTGGTCTGAAGTCATGTGTGAGATACCCATGCATGCTGTTCTCAGTCAGGGCAGTCATGGAGATGTGGAAACTATTGTGTGTTCAACTTGTTTTATTTGTTTTTGTTTTTGTTGCCTTCATCAGACCGTTTCCCAAAGGGGAGGAGAGGAAGAGGGCCTGCCTGGAAGCCATGTCCCAGATCAAAGTCCAGCCTGGCTGCTATCTTCCCAGTAACCCAGAGGCCGTAGTCTTGGATATAGACTACAAGTCTGGGACCCCCATGCAGAGGTGGGCCTCAAAACCATCTTCCATAATGCTCCAAACTGTTTTCAAAAAGAAATGTGGCTTTGCGTCTCTGCACTTCTAACTGAAGTCCTTTGTGTCTCTATTTAGTGCTGCCAAAGCTCCCTACCTGGCCAAGTTCAAAGTTAGGAGGTGTGGAGTCATCGAGCTGGAGAAAGAAGGTACTTAGATGAACATAAAGTTGACATTGAATTTCTAAAATTTGCTTTGTAAACACTGTGTCACGACTTCCTCCCCTCAGGTCTGAAGTGTCGCTCAGATTCTATAGAAGAGGAGGAGAAGAGTGAGGAGGAGGCCAAGAGAATCTGCTGGCAGGCGGCCATCTTTAAAGTGGGAGACGACTGCCGACAGGTCTCAGTTTCACACTCTTATCCATGTTGCTCGCTGCAGCGCTGCCGTTCATCCATTTCACGGGGTGTTCCGTTGACATGGCTTGATTCGTCCCCATTTCGTCCTCTGTGTTCACAGGACATGCTGGCTCTTCAGATCATCAGCCTGTTTAAGAACATCTTCCAGCTGGTGGGCCTGGACCTCTACGTGTTTCCTTACAGGGTGGTGGCCACGGCCCCCGGAGTGAGTTCCTGTCAAACCTTTCACATGTTCCTCCGCGCTACTTCCTGACCGGAGCTACCGAAGTGACTGCCACGTTCTCATTCTCCCTCTTTCCGATGCTCCACCACAGTGCGGAGTGATCGAGTGCATCCCAGACTGCAAGTCCCGGGACCAGCTGGGCCGACAGACGGACTTCGGCATGTACGACTATTTCCGGAACCAGTATGGAGATGAATCCACGCTGGCGTTCCAGAAGGTCACTTGCACATTTCAAATTCGACCATATTTCTCAAGTTCACGCCGATTCTATCTACTTAACATGTTTGACTGATGTTCTTCTCAGGCGCGGTACAACTTCATCCGCAGTATGGCGGCTTACAGCTTGCTGCTCTTCCTGCTGCAGATAAAAGATCGGCACAATGGCAACATCATGCTGGACAGTCAGGGCCACCTCATCCACATCGGTGCGTATCGTGAGCGTTGTGTGGTTCTGATGGGAGTTAAACAGTAAATGGACTTGTACACTGCTTTTCTAGTCTTTCACACTACTTGTCATCATTCACCCATTCACACAATGATGACAGGGCCACCATGCACAATGCCACCTGCCCATCAGGACTCTAACTAACATTCATACCCTTTTTTACACTGGTGGACTATTGGAGCAAATTGTGGTTATGTGTCTTGCCCAAGGACACATCGACATGGGCTAGCGGAGCCGGGGATCGAACCGCCAATCCTCTGATTGAAGGATCGGACGTATATATTGTCCAAGCCCGACAGATTAAAGGATGTTTATCCTATCTTCCAACAAGCCTCTTGATAAGTTTTTCTAGATATCTTTATCACTGTCACCTTTCCAGTCTTGACACACACACACACGCACGCGCACACACACACGCACGCGCACACACACACGCACGCGCACACACAAAGAGAAAGGGAGAGTGTCAAAGTAGAACCTCGTTCTCTGTGCAAGTGTCAGTCACCTTTACTGACACCTTGAAAGCCCTCCGTCCCGTTCCATCAGATGTAACACATAAAATCAAGCAGGTTTTATTTTTTTTCCTCTGTGAAATTAATTTTATTGAGACGGAAAGGGTCTACAAAATGTTCCATAATCACAGCATATGAATTACAGTGACGGCCCATGAAAACTAATTTGCCCACATGTATGCCTATAAACACTGTATGCCAACATAAGTGTACCTATGATAAGAGACCTGGCTTTGTTGAGGCCGTCTATCGATCTCCTCAATCTGCTGCGTTTGGACACGCAACAAACAGCGCTATCCGTCCGACCGGTGATTAACTCATCGTTCATGTTAGTTCATGTTCATAATCCATCTGTAGTTTGTACCACATGTTCTCTTAAGATTCTCAAAGTGCCTCCAAACTTCTCCACTCTTAAGGGATTGTGCGATGCATTATCCTCCTGCCACAGCATCATACAGGAGCATAAACAATAAAACAAATAACAGAATCCTAAGCTGTCTGTTTGCGCTCGGTCCCCAGACTTCGGGTTCATCTTTGAAAGCTCTCCTGGCGGGAACCTCGGCTGGGAGCCCGACATCAAGCTAACGGATGAGATGGTGATGATCATGGGTGGGAAGATGGAGGCGACGCCGTTCAAATGGTTCATGGAGATGTGTGTGAGGGGATACCTGGCCGTCAGGTGAGTACGCAGACGGGCTGAAGCTCAAAGCGTGTTTACCGCGCTCTGGAGAATGTCACATTAAGCCGCGTTTCCTCCGGTGAATCAGGCCCTACATGGATGGAGTGGTCTCCTTAGTGACGCTCATGCTGGACACTGGCCTCCCCTGCTTCAGAGGGCAGACCATCAAATTGCTCAAGTGAGTCAGGCGCCTGGGCCGCGTCCGCATGTGAATGTGAATTAGCCGTTTGAGTGTGCTGCGCTGTCGTTGCTCAGACCCTCTTTCCCCACCTCTAGGCAGCGGTTCAACCCCGGGTTGAGTGAGAAAGACGCAGCTTCCTTCATCATCAAAGTCATCCAGAACTGCTTCCTCAGCAACAGGTCGGTACAAAGCCTCGGCAGTTTGCTTCTTCTTCTTCTATTCCTCTTAATATTGATCACTTTTGCTCTTTTTTTGTCTTGCAGGAGTAAAACCTACGACATGATCCAGTATTACCAAAACCAGATCCCATACTAAACGTCGGTGCCTGAGCATGTGCATATTTTAGCTGGTACATGGTGTGTTCGCGTATGTGCCTTGGTTAACGTTCAACATTGATGATTGTGGCTCATTGTTTTTTGCTGAGTGTTGGATGTTTTCTTGTTTCCTCTCAAACCACATTTTCTTAGTCGTCTATCCCACCTTATTTATTACGTTATGCTGAAACCAATGTTGTTTTTAAACTATTATTCTTATGTTATCGCACTAGCATCTCCTCTTTGATTAGATTAAAAAGAAAAACCTTGCACTTTCAGTAAATACTTAATCGGAGTCTTTGCCAGTTTTAAATCACTTGTAATGTTTGTGAATGTGGATTTTAGACGGGGTTTGAAATGTAATTGGATACTTGAAGTAGCCGAAGTAGGCCGGTTCCAGTTCTGACCAATGTGGCCTATTCTGTCATCTCGTACTTGACTGTGCGACTGTGCTTCTCTCTTTAATGGACCAATCAGAGTTCTTTGATCTGTAGCATGGTACTTTCCTTGTATTTAACAGTGACAGCTGACTGTATATACATAAGTTACACTGTCTGTATTTTGGGGTTTCCTTATTTGCAGTTAACACGGGGGAAATGACACGAGTTCTGGGAAATACTGGGGGCTTAGTTTTGTATATTTAGCATTGCCAAAGGGGGAGGGGAGACTACACATAAATCTATCTTTTCTATTGTTTGTGGACGAAGGCAAGACACAGCTTGAATGTTGGGCAGTTGCATGAAGTTAAGTGTAAACTGTCATGTAGCTTGTGTCCAATGTGGCTTTTTGGTGGAAGTTTCTTTTGTAACCCAAAGTGCTGTGCCACATGACCATTTTGATAGCTTAAGCCATTGTGTAATGTCACTGACTGTAAAGACTTTGCCTCTCTTTGTATATTTATATTCATGGCCCATTTTCAGTCTCTTTTTCTATCTTCATGCCTTTTGAATGAGAATGCATGAGATATAAAAAACAAAATCCCATAAAGATCTATTAACTTAAATAAACTGTCTTTCTGGTGGTGTTTCATTAATTCTGAAAAGAAATCCTTTAAAGACATGTCACACTTTATGGGACCTGAAAGTCCCGTTGTTTACTGCTGAACATTGGCAATCGGCAGTTGGTAAAAGAAATAAGGTTATTTTATAATAAAAGTAATGATACAATTCTAGTATAGTTTTTTTTCCAACATCTATATAGTTACTTTTTCAAAACACTCTTTATTTCTGTTCTTTTGACTCTTCCTTTTAACAATACTATCCTGTTATGTTGACTCCTTTTTATGACTTTTTCAAAATACTATATAATGGTTTTCTAATCTTTCATGACAGACTATACTGACTTTTTCCAACACATACCTTATCATGACATTTGATTTTTTCTGAGCTATTTTATTTTAATTATAATTGGGCTTTCTCATGACTTTTTGACTTTATACTGTTATTTATTTTACATACTTTCTGACATACTTTACTATAATTTAGGGTTAACCCTAATGCTGAGTGCTTGGCTCAAACCCTTTGGAGTTTCTTCTCCTTTTTTTCCATTATAGAACTGTTATGATTATATATTTAGTTATATTCTGACTTTATTATAAGGACTTAAATATGACTTTATATTGCATAGACGACGATACTATACCGTTTTTTTTAAGTCATAGTATAATGACCTTGTATTTCTTAATGATAATTCTCTGACATACTGTACTCAAAGATACTACATAGCTGCTGAATCAGAAAGCACTGCACTTTGAAGCAGAGGGCATCGTCTTGGTGTATTGGTGGTGAGTTATTAAATATCGATGAATTGGGCTCTAATGTTTTTACAATAACGAGTATAAACAAAACAGATAAACCTATAAAGAAAGAGAAAATGAGGGGATGTGAAGGGGAACCAAATGAGAAAGAAGGCGTTATTGCATTTCACTGGTGCCTTTATTTAGAGATGTGGATCCAGCGGATCACAGACCTGAGACTCCTCGGTCACAACCCAAATGATTCTCCCTCCTGTTGTGTGTGACTCCCACAAAGTGTGCTCATGTTTCCCTTCGACATCCACCAGAGGGCAGCACATAATGACACATGTGTCTCACTGTTTCTTGTGAGGGGGGGCAGTTCAGATTGATTAAAAGATGATAGATAGCGCTCAATTGGCAACCACAGCATTCAGTGTTGTTTTGAGGATGCTCTTGCCATTGATAACACATGAGATACTGAAGTGATGTCGTGTCAGCTGTCTCCCTCTCCGATAATAAGGGGGCCTCGAAGCCCTCACAGATGCCTCTGACAGCAGCGTGACCTCAAACGGAGGCTGTCATGTGTCCTGTTCCTCCTGGAGCTCCGTTATAGGCCCGAAGAAAATACAACCACAACCTCCAAAAGGAGAGACCGTGAATTATCGTGTGTGTGTGTGTGTGTGTGTGTGTGTGTGTGTGTGTGTGAGCCCTGAGGAACGAGCAGACGCAGTTCAGGCCAACACACTTGGGGCCAAACCACGATCGAGACATGCAGAGATGCCATGATGCCACACTGGGCTGCTCGTGCTTTTCATTCGCACAGCCAACATATAGATACACACACACACACACACACAGATTTAATTGAAGAAAGACGTGGTGGTTCCCGATGCACTCCATTTGGTTAATATTTCATTGCATACAGACGACCGGAGGGGAAACACCTTGATGTATTTTTGATGAGATCAGATCACTGACTGTCATGGCTACTCCCTGTGGTCCTGCAGGTGTACTGATCTAATCCCTCTGCGTGTGTGTGTGTGTGTGTGTGTGTGTGCGCACACACAGCAGAATGGTCATTCAAGTATCGTGGCCGAAGAGTGACACACTTGTAACTTGCCTCACAAATCATGAATGACAGCAGTTGTGGCGTCACTCAGGATGGTATGTAATATTGTCAGGGTAAAGGTATCCATAGGACTTGTTTCGTGAAATATCAATTATTGAATGTGTTTCTCATATTTTGTCATTAATTAAAAGGAATCTTTTCTGGGTTCATTTTATGTACCAAAAAAAAAGAAAGAACTACACAAACTCCACTGCTGAGAGAAAGAAAACATCCAAGAAAATGAGAATACACCTCAACAATGTCATAAACATAATATTGATGTGTGAATAACGACCAAACAGACACAAAGAATTAGAAATAAGTTGTGCATTAAAATCAGAATGACGCCGAGAGCATGAAAGGAAAGTCATTAATGTTTGACACTACATACAAAGACATATTGATGCTGCAGTGTGTGTGTGTGTGTGTGTGTGTGTGTGTGTCTGTGTGTGTCTGTCTCTCTCTCTGGGTGGTATACTCTCGTATGTGGGCGGTGGCGTTGGAGGGATTGATATTTGAATTGTCAGCATGTGTGAGTGTCAATCCACCATGTGCATACTGAGGTGTCTCTGTTTCTATTAGCTTATGCATGAATCGTAGAATTGCCTAAAACCACCTGATCTAATAACTGAAAACGCTCCCCCCCCCCCCCCCCCCAAACATATGCTGCAGCTCCATACATCCTTGTTCATCACATGCGTTGGGCTGCCAGGCGTCTTGTGACACATTCGTGCTTCCTGAACTGGCGCAGCCGCTGCGCTGTATGCCAGCTATGTGCTGTGCAATAATGAACTCTTCTCTGAGCCGTTCCAGCCATTAAAGCTGTGAGGCTGAGCAGAAAGGGCTATTTGTCCAAAGGCCAGGGCAGACAGTCGGGCCTATTGATGAGATGCTGGAGCTAATCAGGAATAGTGGCCGCCGTGCCCGGAATAGCAGTGTTGATGTGTTTGAAAAAAGGAAAAACTATTTAATGAGGGGGAAATGGGAAGTCAGTGCCACACACAAAAGTCAGGCGGCCCCCTTCGTCACCCCTGCCGAAAGGTTTTGATTTTCACATCATTGGGGCATCCAATAAAAATGAAATGGGCGGTTGACTAATGTCGACCACATGGGTAGCACAGCCGCCATCGAGTCGCAGCTATTTTTTCAAATTCATTTTTTAGGCTTCTACGGAGACAAATAGCTTTAATGAAAAGCACGTATGATAATTTGCGAATATATTAATCGCTAATTATGCCGTTAACAAAGATTTCCTTTTCTGTGTTCACAGACACAAGACGTACGTGTATTAGAAAAAGATTGGCTCCAACTATGATGCCAGTTTGAGATTTGGTGGGTGGACAAAATATTTTGAAACACCTCTCCTTTATAACTGTGCAGCCCAATACAGCAACCGAATGCAACAGCTCTATAAAACCGTTTCAACAGATTGCCTTGATTGTGTTGGTTTCAGCTGGACGCGTCGAATGAACCGGACCCTTTCCTTTGGCTCCTGTTTTCTTTTGCTGGCGTGTTTGTTGCAGTTTGCATGAGGCCGGAGGGCGATGTGTCACCACTGTTGTTCAGTTGTGTTGTGTGATGCTGTGATGACTTAATGGGAGGGGTCGGAGCCACGGGCTGAACCAACATTCACTGTTTTCTTGTGAGCTCAAGGCCACCGGGTCTCACTGCACATTTAAACACACAAACCCTGCACACACGCAAACAGCAGTAGCGCGGTGCGTCCCGACAGTAAGACTGAATCCCTCACAGTGACATATTCACTGTATTCAACCAATTTGCTGTATTAACATAACAAAATCTGTTTTTTTTCTCCAACGCTCCTCGGCTTTAAAAGACTTTCCCAGAACCCTCAAAGGGCTTGTCAAGATGCACACTGGGGCCTAAACTCTTTCTCTTTCTTTCTCCGTGCCCACGTGTTATACGCTTTCGGTCTGGGCTGCTGAATGGGCCCCTGTGTTTGCCCTCTCCTTATCGCGTGACCTTTGATCTGTTTGGACAGCGTGACCAGCGAGGCTGAGGGGAGAAGAGACGCCCGAGTCAGAGCAGAAGATAAACCTGGCACAATTCAATTGCATAAAAAAGTTACTGCATTGAATGCAAGGATGCAAAAAAAAAGCAAAAGAAGCATTAGGTGCACATGTATGCTGATAAAATGAAAATATGATTTGTGTAATGCTCTGCATCTGTGTCTCTGATAAACCTCCAAATGTTAGCCCACGACTCATAAGTCGCAGTCGTGGCTCTATATTTTCATGCATGACAGATTTGCCACACCTGAGCTACCTGGTTCTGACTACCACATCGAAAAGAGAAAAAAAAAACTCAAACACATTTTACCCTAAAGCTTTCTGTGGAGCATCATGGCACCACTTTCGATGAAGTCCCCACTCTCGGGTGTAGAGTATAGATTAATAGCACATTCAGCCTTTGTCCTCTTAACTCTTTGTTGTCCCTCCCTCCCTGCTGTCCTCTCGCCACCCTTTTACCTCGCTGCCTCCCCTGCCCGACACCCTGCCCCGGTCTCAACCTGCTGTAGCGGTTAATGCTTTTTGTCACTGCATTGACTTTGTGCACTGTACTGATGTCCAGGTTCATACCAGCCATGCTACATCCTTCACAAAACCAGCCTTTAATTAGCCCCTTAAATGCTCATATGCTCCCCTTTTTGTGTGTTTTCTTGATAATACATTATTCTTCCCTTTCCCCCCATTTTGCTGAAACCTTTCAGTGTGAGATGCACATTTAATATTTTCACCAGATCTGTCAACAGGAAACATATGAGCCGAGACGAGATTCATCAATCAGCATCTCACAACGTTTGTCCAAACATTCAAACATAAAAGTTGCCGCCTGTGAAGCTGAGACGACCACGCAGTTACGCGGTCGCCCAGCAGAGGGCTGAAGCTGCTCCACACTGCAGGAACGCTGCAACAGAAACAATAACTCCCAAACAGGATAGAAGAGCTCTGTATGAAACATACAGTGCTTCTTGCACATACTTTTCCTTTCCTTTTTCCTTATCTTCCTAAAAGTCTTACGTTCTCTCTCAGAATCTAAATTCCGTTTGAAAAGCTATGATCTGGCATTTCCATTTTAAACACTAACTAAAGATTAAACAAAGCATGATTTTCTTCCTAAATCTTACTTCAGTTTCCCCCAATGGAGCAGAATAAGGTAAATTAAGGACTGTCCACGACAACAAAAAGCCTCTGCCACTCTCTCAACCGCCGTGGACACTGTTGCCACGGAGACCCATTCAGATGCCCGGTGGTGACCTCTGACCCGAGGGGAGGCTGGTGAATGTAGCTGAAAGGGGCGGCTGGGCCGGGGCATCTGGGGTATCATCTGGCGCATAACAAAAGCCCCTCGCCAGCTGGGGAGGAGGGCAGGAGATAGAGAGAGAGGGAGAGCCGGAGGAAGGGGCACAGAGGAGAGGGGAGTGAAGAGAAAGAGAGAGCGCCCTTTTCTTCTTGCCCTCTTCAGAGAGAGTGGCCATTGACACTGTGCATCTCATTAAAATATGTGCACCCCCCTCTCTCCATCCCTCTCTGGAGCGCAGGGCCTGGGCAGCTGCCTGTCCTGCTCTGGCCATTCAAGCTCAAGTGCAGTCCACTGCCGGAGAGAGAAAAGAGGCAGACAGAGAGAAGGTTGGGGGGGAGGGGGGGAGAGATAGAGAGAGGCCTTGGACATATGCCACCACCGCTGGGACTGGAGAGGCTGCACAGAGAAAAACATCGGTCTGCTGTTGGGTTTGAAAACTCCCATCAAGTTTGGGGTAAAACAAATATGGTGCAGATTAGAGAGGCCATGTGGACGGAGCATAAAATCCTATTTCCCCTTTGAGCCGTCTCAAAAAAACTGCACACCTACTGAATATTGCCCTCCGTCTTCATTAAAAAATAAGGCACAGCATGCATCCTGAGTTGGTTATTTTTTTCATCTTTTTTTAAGACGGAAGCGAGCTCAAGAGTGATGTGATGTCACCAAGGCGCCAGACACGGCCCCATCCTCGTGTAGCCGGACAGCGGGATAAAACATGCAAACAGCTGCCGGGTGGCAACACGCGTAATCACAGACTGCAAACAATGACTCACACACACACACACACACACACACCGATCCACCCAACCTCCCAGAGCCCCTCTACCGCCCCTATGTCCCCAAAGGACATTGTGGATATGCACAGGGCTCTCTGGGGGTCATGGTTGTGCAATGTGTGTGTGTGTGTGTGTGTGTGTGTGAAGCCAAGAGAGCACAGCGGGACTGCTGTCAAAACAGAAAATCTGCCATGGGGCGCAAAAAGGCGGGGGATCTGTAATAAGGCAGAGGAGAAATTACTAATATGAGGGGCGGGGCCTAAACTGGTGGGTGCTGTGCTAATGAGATGATAAACGCTGCAGGTAGTGGGGTACCGAAGCACAAACAAAGCCGTAATTACTCAGAGGAATATAATACGTTTAAATGTGCAGCGTGGGTCCGGAGCTGACCGACTGAAATGCACCACACGTCTGGAGACATCAGCCTCAACTTTTCCTCGCACTGTTCAACTCTTCACGAGCGAGTTTGGCTTCTCAAATTCAAGGGTACAGCAACAGAGTTCCTTGTCCCCCCCCACCTCTCTCTCTCTCTCTCTCTCTCTCTCTCTCTCTTTCTCTCTCTCTCTCTCTCTGTCACCTCCACTGATGAATGGGGCTTTGCGTGTGGATTTTAATTACTGCTCTGTCGAGGTGGGAATTGGCCATGCATTAAATTGGAATGAGACACATTTTTTCCCCTCAGCAGGGGCGGGAGGAGAATGGAGGGTAAAAGGAGAAACTGGTTACTGTATATTAATTGAACTGTCCAGTGGCACAAAGTTCTCACACAACTGTGCAAAGCTGAATGAAGTGCACATTTCTGCATGCGGGAAAAGCACAGATGAGAGCACTGAGAGGTTTTCTATCACGTTTTAAAGGACACGACTTGTTTCAGTTTAATCCCAGGAAAGAAGGAGATATCTTTTCTGTCAAACTCATGGCATAAATGTGACTTATTTGTATTAATCAAAGGCCTGGTGGCTTCTTCTCTTTGAATTGCGGGAATTTACTTAGCCAATTAACTGTAAGTGGCGGTAGTCATAGAAGCAGAGCACTGCAGGGCTCCGGCACGGTTGGCAAGGGCATAGGCAGTTATGATGAAGGTCTATCTGTGTCAATTACCTCTGATTAAAAAGGACATTACATAGGTCAAATTCCATTTTGCAGTCTGCCAGTGCGGCTTAGCAGCATCAAAGAAATGTGAGCTTTGAATCCATTCACACACACACACACACACACACACACACACACACACACACACACACACACACACACACACACACACACACACACACACACACACACACACACACACACACACACACACACACACACACGGGAGGGCTCATGTTGCAGTCGTCGTGCTCAGTGGACCAAGGAAAGCACTGTTTCATTTTCTTCATCCAATTTCAGGAAGTAAAAAAAAAAAAAAGTCTTTACCTCAAACAGCACATTAAAGCACCTGAGTTCTGGTGGAAACGGTGAAGATGTTAAAGTTAACGGCCAGGACGTTACCCTTGAATGGCTGATGAAATGTAAACACCCAGAGAGCGACTTCCGTTTCGCAGCACCACTCAAGATGCTGTACTTAAACACATGGAGGTCAAATATATGCCAAATACTTCTATTTTCTTGCAAAGAACATATAAACAACATATGTCTGCCAACAAAAGCAAGCATGCTTTTTCACTTGTTAAATCAATGACCGGCTGAGCCGTTTGACACCGTCATGTCATATTTACCAGCCTCATGGGTTGATGGCGATTGCCTGGACGCCCCATTAAACAGCTGACTGGTGGTGTGACATTTCTTTTCTTTGCGGCTCAGTCTGGAAGGAAGAGGGGATATATCGGAAGTCTGCTCATAGCCGGAGCACATGTGGTAGTCCGTGTTGAGAGATACATACACTTGCATTAAGTTCTTCTTCATCCAGAGGAAGTGGCTCTAAATAATCTCTGCTGCATGGTGGTGCTATGGGACACAGAAGGCTTTCACGCAACCGATTCACTGGTTGCGTGATCTTAAGAATCCGGTCATAACAGGAACTACATTTTCTCCACCACATTTGTAGGAGCCTTTGAAATGTCAGCCAAGAAAGGTTGACTCTGGATCCAGACACAGTGGTGCACTGTTCTGTCTCATGTTTTCTGAAATTACTGGTTATTGTTCTTGGCGATAAATTAGCCCTGCAGCAAGTGTTGTGCTCCATTCCCCCTGCAGCCTCTGTGCACATGCAGTGTTTGCTGTATCAGTAGCGGTTGGCTTGTAATCACTTAGACACACAGAGCCTCATAGAAGATTAGATCAAACGTGAAGTTGGCGGAAAGGAATACACTATTTCAATATGCACTTTGTTTGTTGCTCCAGCCCTTATGAAGTCAAGGTAGACATTCGCTGCTGTGGCAACAATAGCAAAAATATCGTGTTGATTCGTAGCTCCTAATTGAATTCTGTTAAGCTATTCACAGTCTGCTGCAACATGAATCATAACAAAATAAAGCAACTCCCACAGCTCTACGTGGCAGCTCGGAAATTAATTTACAGGCATCTAATGAAACCACCGAGAGCACACTTATTACTATCAAATGTTTGCAGTGACTCTATAATGGAACATAGCCAGCATATCCCTCACCTGTGTGAAGAGATGTAGTCCCAGCCTTTGAGGGCATTCAGGGTGTGCCCTCTGTAATTTAACTGGGCTCCAGTTACCTGAGGAGATTACAATAAAGATATAGACACAGTGGGTGTTTCAAAGTCTGATGCCAGCATTATTTTAATCAGCATACTTAAACTTGAGTACTTTTAAGCCAACAAAATGTGATATACTTTGGATTCAATATATTTCAATCATTATTGCTCAGTGGTCAGTGGTTAGCAGGTCAGACTTTCAATCACGGGATCGGTGGTTCAAACCCCGGCTCAGCCAGTCCGTGTTGTTGTGTCCTTGAGCAAGACACTTAACCCTCATTGCTCACCGTTGTCTACGGTCTACTGTATAGCATGTAAGTCGCTTTGGATAAAAGCGTCAGCTAAATGAAATGTATTTCATTCTTTTGTGCATGTGGGAAGACGTATAGACTCAAAACCTCTACCTTTCTAAGATACAATCCTGTTTCCACAAGCGTCCATGCAACATTTTCCTTTATTCTTTGGAACTAGGTAGACCTATACTACACTATATTAATTGGGGAAGATATATACATTTACTCAGTTCTGGATTTAGGTTGTAAAAAAGCTAAGAAGTGAGGGTGGGGTGCCCTTCAAGTGGAGAAGACCTGATGAAGTGCCCTCTGATGTGTCCTTCCAGTGGAAGAAATATGATAAATCGCCCTCTTGGGTGCCCTTACAGTGGAGAAAACTTTATGCAGTGTCATACAGGCTGCCATACATACTAAAAAACTTTCTGCGCCCAGGTTCTCCTTATATATTTTTCTCCCCTGCCCTTCAGAAAGCTTGAGTCTGCCACGGATCTTACTGTATCTAAACTGTACGTACTCTTTTGAGGGACAACAAATACAACCCAGCCAAGATCATTCGAGCCTGTAAATTTAGACTCAAACGGAACGCTTTTATTAATAGTGTTGACAGTGTTTAAGTCACATTGATGGATAATGACTTCAGACCCAAAGTGATCCATGTCAATTGGAAATTGGGAGTGTGAAACTATACAGGATCACAGTGTGAGGAAAGACTTTGAAGTGCATATGTTATGGCAGTGCTTACCTTCACAACAATCTATGTGGCCCTGAAGTAGCCGAAAAATGATACAGCTGAGTGTAAAACCCAATAACGCTCACATTTTCTGTCAGTGATTTACCGTCTCTTGATAAGACCGTGACCTGAAGTGTCTCCCAGTCAGAGGTCTTATCCGCAGTGCTTTAACGTGAGCTCAGCGGTCTATAAGGGGATTCATACAGATCTCTTGATGTGTCCGGCTGACTCTGGTTCCGGAGCGAATGCAGCCAGCCCGTGATTTGACTGGATGATGGAGGTCAACACATGGTCAGCTGTGGTCAGCTGACAGGCCCAGGTGGTCTCTGATAACAGGCCAGACGGGCAAAGGACAGGAACATGACTTGGTAAACAGCCCGTGACCCCAACAAACATCTTCTTATTTGTCAATGTAGGTAGGGCAGGCTCTCTCTGGCACTCTCCTTTGGAGTGTGTTATGATCAGCTCTTTTCAACCATGCACTTCTCATCCCACTCAGTGTATACTCAAGACGAGGCTCCAGACATTCTTTTTTTTCTTTTTCTGAATTATTGATTTGTTGTAGCATTGCTTCCTCAGGAGTGTTGCGTTTCTCAGGCCTGATGACCCAGAAGTAATGAGGAAGGACGTTGAACTTCTTTTTTTTGTCATTTTATTTATGGATTATTACCATTTTCAATGCTGGCATTGTTGCTCCTAAAATGTTTGTTATTCCAGATTATTAATGCCATGTACACAGTGGACAAATACAAGTTTTCATTCGGTTTTGGTTTACACTACAGAAAAAAAGTATACTTATTCCACCATCTAAATCACCATCTAAACATCTTTTGTCCCTCTGGGATCATTTTAATAAATGTACGTTAGATCAACAAGTATTGATTATCGGATATTGTATCATAACTGTGATTGAGAACTCCAGTATATAATTTACTCCATCAACCCTTTTATCCTATCCACCCAGCTCTAATCCTCGATTGTAAAAGGAATGCACAGTCACTGGGTAGTTTATTCTATCCTCTATTTCCCCATACAAACAAACGTTTCCATTCCCCTTGCTTCCCCTCTGCTACTGATTTTTTCTCCCTCCTTCCTTCCTCTTCACCTCCTCTTTTTCCCACTCCCTCTCCCCTCCCTCCTGCTTTCCTTCTCCTCCACTGCTTGTTAATGCTGTGTTGGCAGAGGGCCAAGGGAAGCCTTTCTCTGTAGGTCTTCCCTCCTTGGCAGAGCTCCCAGTGTGTGTGTGTGTGTGTGTGTGTGTGTGTGTGTGTGTGTGTGTACGTGTGTGTGTGTGCGTGCATGCATGTGTGTGTGTGTGTGTGTGTGTGTAGTGCAAGTTTCTCTCATAATCACTGCCATTCAGCACCTCACCAGAGTGTGTCCGTGTTTACATGAGAGGGGTCAGGGAGCAGCCAACAACTCTCTCTCTCTCTCTCTCTCTATTTAACTTTAATCACATGCACACACACACATACACACATATACACACACGCACTAACAAAAACAAATGCCCAGACAAGCACGTGCACAAACAGAGGTCAAGAGGGAGGCTAAATATGATCAGCATGCTGCACACTGATCAGAGAGATTCTGTTTATAGTATCAAAGATGACTTATTGTATCAGGGACTATGAGGACGAGGGAACACACCAACATTTCTGATCAGTCCGTTGGCTGGTAAGTTTAAATCCTGTAATGGGACACTTCACTCCTAACGACACTCTAAATCAGTGAGGTGTTAATGGATCATTCTGGTTAATTATGATTTGATTAATAGATCGTCTTTTTATGGCTTTAGCCACAATTTCAAATGGAAACAATAAAATAGTACTCATTAAGTTAATTGCTGAGATTTGGGGCCGGATTCCCAAGTCACCTCATTTAAGAGTAGACTTAAGACTTTCCTTTTTGATTTCACTTATAATTAGGCTGGCTCAGGTTTATAATTAGGCTGGCTCAGGTTTATATTTAGGGCTGGCTCAGGTTTATAATTAGGCTGGCTCAGGTTTAAATTTAGGGCTGGCTCAGGTTTATAGTTAGGCTGGCTCAGGTTTATAGTTAGGCTGGCTCAGGTTTATAGTTAGGGCTGGCTCAGGTTTATAATTAGGCTGGCTCAGGTTTATATTTAGGGCTGGCTCAGGTTTATAATTAGGCTGGCTCAGGTTTAAATTTAGGGCTGGCTCAGGTTTATAGTTAGGCTGGCTCAGGTTTATAGTTAGGCTGGCTCAGGTTTATAGTTAGGGCTGGCTCAGGTTTATAGTTAGGGCTGGCTCAGGTCTATAGTTAGGCTGGCTCAGGTTTATAGTTAGGCTGGCTCAGGTCTATAGTTAGGCTGGCTCAGGTTTATAGTTAGGCTGGCTCAGGTTTATAGTTAGGCTGGCTCAGGTTTATAGTTAGGGCTGGCTCAGGTCTATAGTTAGGCTGGCTCAGGTCTATAGTTAGGGCTGGCTCAGGTTTATAGTTAGGCTGGCTCAGGTTTATAGTTAGGGCTGGCTCAGGTCTATAGTTAGGCTGGCTCAGGTTTATAGTTAGGCTGGCTCAGGTTTATAGTTAGGCTGGCTCAGGTCTATAGTTAGGCTGGCTCAGGTTTATAGTTAGGGATGGCTCAGGTTTATAGTTAGGCTGGCTCAGGTTTATAGTTAGGGCTGGCTCAGGTTTATAGTTAGGGATGGCTCAGGTTTATAGTTAGGGCTGGCTCAGGTTTACAGTTAGGGCTGGCTCAGGTTTATAGTTAGGGCTGGCTCAGGTTTACAGTTAGGGCTGGCTCAGGTTTATATTTAGGGCTGGCTTAGGTTTGCCCTGGTCCTGCCCCTAGATATGCTGCTATATGCCTAGACTGCTGGGGGACATCTTAGGATACACTGAGCTCCTCTGCTCTTCTCTCTCTCCTCATCGATTAATTAATGTCTGTTCAATGCACATTAATAACTCTACTTCTTCTCTGGAGACTTTGTGCTTTCTCTCCTGACAGGTTTACATGGATCGTGGTTGTATCTGGACCGGAGCCGTGCCTAACACCCACCGCTACTATTATTATTGGGATACAAGGATCCTCCTCGCTTTCCCGAAGGGTTCTTCCTTTTTTTTCTTTCTGAACCAATGTTAGGGTCCCGGGACAAAGGATGTTGTGGGATGTGTACAGACTGTAAAGCCCTCTGAGGCAAATCTGTGATTTTGGGTGATACTAAATACATTCAATTGAATGGAATAGCTAGTTTTAAACAAAAAGTTATTAGAAGTTTTCACCTTAAATGACTTCTTGTCTGTACGTGTTATACACTATCTGTCTATATTTAATGTCTTCTGTTGTTGCTTGGACATTGTTTTACTCTGCAATGCATTGTTTCTTATTTCATTCTATGTATGAAATTGGCGTGTAGTTGTTTGCTTTGTTCTTGGCCAGTTTGCCATTGTTTAAAATAATTTTATCTCAGTTTTTTTTTTTAAATGGTTAAATACAAGTTGTATAGAAATATCCAAATATGGTCTCAGTTCTGCTCCAAGTGTGTAGAAATTACGTTTCTTTTGTATTGTCACACTTGGTGGAATTTCCTCTGTAGAATATTCTTGTTCCGGTAGAAAGCCAAACATTTTCTGCTGGAATGTTATCAGTCTTAATGTATAACTCATGGCATATGAGTCTAAATTTAGGATCATCCAGAAAAAGACAGCTTTGTGCAATATATTAATTTAGACATCTATATGAAGTCAGACAATTATTCTATAAGTGATCTATAAGCCATGGTGTAAGTGTATCTTTCTACATAGGAATGTGGTAAGAAGAAGAAGTGGGACAGGGAAAGAAAAGCAAGCTGCCACTTGATCATGAAGGTTTTTAAGAAATCACCGGCTGAGCCAAACTTGTCTCTGTCACAGTTTCATCAGTCTGCTCCACTCAGCCTGTCAGTCACACCCAGCTCGTCTGCTCCCTCCGTTCACCTGCGCACCCAGCTGCTTCACATCACCTGCAATCAGGCCAGTATTTAAGCACCAGGTTCACACTCACTCATTGCCAGATTGTTCGTTGCTATGCTCGTCTCTCCAGCCCTCTCCTGCCTGTCATCCCGGATCCGACCTCGCCTGTTCCTGACTCTCCGTCTCGCATGCCTCCCGAGTCTCCGACCCGCCTGCCTGCCTTCCCGGATCCGACCTCGCCTGTTCCTGACTCTCCGTCTCGCCTGCCTCCCGAGTCTCCGACCCGCCTGCCTGCCTTCCCGGATCCGACCTCGCCTGTTCCTGACTCTCCGTCTCGCCTGACTCCCGAGTCTCCGACCCGCCTGCCTGCCTTCCCGGCTCCAACCTCGCCTATCCCGGACTCCCCGCTTCGCCTGGGCCCCGATTCCTGCTTGCAGGCTCCCGAGCCGTACACCTGGCTGCCTGAGCTTGATTAAAGTGTTGAACTTCAGCTCTCTGTCTCTTGAGTCCTCAGTTCTGCGATTGGGTCCGTACACCACCCGTTACAGTACAATCTGGCCAGACATGGACCCAGCAGGACCACCCTCACCACAGGATCGGTTTGAGAGGATTGAGAACGCAATCAGGCAACATCAGCAGAGAATGGAGGAGGCTGATGCATACGCCAGACGAGCTGCAGAGGCCAACACCAATGCCTTGGCAGCCCTCTCTGCCCAGTTGCAGCAGCTGATGTCCACTCGTCCTCCTGCAGTTCCAGTCTCCTGCTCCAGCTCCGCCACAGCCCAGGATGATCTCCGAGCCCCGAGTGGGAACCCCCGAGCGATATGCTGGAGATCCTGAACTCTGCGGCTCATTCCTGACCTCCTGCTCCTTACTCTTCAGCCTGCAGCCATACACGTTCGCCACCGAGGAAGCCAGGGTGGCGTACGTAATCAGCAATCTGACCGGCAGAGCCCTCCTCTGGGGAACAGCAGAGTGGGAGAGACGGACGCCTGCCTGTGCATCGTTCCAGGCATTCTCGGAGGAACTAAGCAGGGTGTTCGGATGGGGCGCTGCTGGACCCGAGGCCGCGCGTGACCTGCTCTCCCTGCGCCAAGCGAACCAGTCCGTGGCCGATTTCGCCATCGACTTCCGGATTAGAGCCCGTCGGAGCGACTGGAACACTGCAGCGCTGCGCGATGCCTTTCTGCATGGTCTGGCGGACTACGTCAAGGATGAACTGGTCTCATATCCTCCACCTGCCACGCTGGAGGAACTTATCGAGCTGACGGTTCGGCTGGACCTCCGTATCCAGGCCCGGAGAAGAGAGAGGAGGCAGAACGCTCCGGGTAGTCCCAACTCAGTTTGCTGGCCAGCTGCCGCCTCGGCGTCCGGTTCCTCTGCACCCGTGGCGAATAGTGGGCATGGGCCGGAGCCCATGCAGGTGGGCCGCACCAGGCTCACCCCCGAAGAGCGGGAGCGCCGCCGGAGGGGGAACCTGTGTATGTACTGTGGGGAGGCCAGACATTTTGTTTCCCGCTGCCCGTTAAAAGACTCGGCTCACCAGGGAGTGAGGAAGTCCTGGTGAGCCACGCTGCAGCAAGATCTTCCTCCGCCTGCCTTCGCCCCCGGTTTCAGGTCAAGCTCCTGCTCCAGGGGGGTGCACACACCTTGGCCGCTCTCATAGACTCTGGGGCGGACGCCAACATCATGTCCCAGGCCCTGGCCACACAACTGGGCCTAGAGAGAGTCCCACTTGACACCCCTGTTCCCGCCCGAGCCCTGGATGGCCATCTCCTGGAGATGGTCACGCACCAGACTTCCCCGGTCCCCATGCTAATCTCCGGCAACCACCAGGAGACCATCCAGTTTCACCTCCTGTCATCTTCCAGCCATCCTCTGATCCTGGGTTACCCGTGGCTACGTCGGCACAGCCCCCACCTCGACTGGGCCACGGGGGCTATCCTCGGTTGGAGGGATTCTTGTCACCAGGTCTGCCTCAAGGGGGCCTTCGTGCCGCAGCAGCCCACGCCCTCCAGTTCCTGTCCCGAGCTATCCCAGGTTCCAGCCGAGTACCAGGACTTCCGGGAGGTGTTCTGCAAGGCAAGGGCGACTTCACTGCCCCCGCATCGGCCTTATGACTGTGCCATTGACCTGATGCCGGGCACCTCGCCACCCAAGGGCCGCCTGTACTCCCTGTCGGGTCCCGAACGAGAGTCCATGGACGCTTACATTAATGACTCCCTGGTGGCGGGAATTATCCGACCTTCGTCATCTCCGGCGGGGGCAGGCTTCTTCTTCGTGGAGAAGGACAAGACACTGCGGCCATGCATCGATTATCGGGGTCTCAACGACATCACCATAAAGAACCGGCACCCTCTTCCCCTCATCTCCTCGGCCTTCGAGTTACTGCAAGGGGCCACCATCTTCTCCAAGCTCGACCTCCGTAATGCCTATCACCTCGTCCGCATCCGGGAGGGGGATGAGTGGAAGACTGCATTCAACACGCCCTCAGGACATTACGAATATTTGGTGATGCCCTTCGGCCTCACCAATGCCCCGGCGGTATTCCAGGCCTTGGTCAATGACATCCTCCGGGATATGATCAACAAGTATGTCTTCGTCTACCTTGACGACATCCTCATCTTTTCCAAGTCCCGCGGGGAGCATGTCCACCATGTCCAGACGGTCCTCCAACGCCTGCTAGAGAACTCCCTGTTCATGAAGGCCGAGAAGTGCGAGTTTCACGCACAGTCTGTGTCCTTTCTGGGGTACATAGTGACCCCGGGTCATCTGGAGATGGACCCTGCCAAGGTTGACGCCGTCAGGGGATGGCCGGTCCCGGAAACCCGTAAGAAGCTGCAGCAGTTCCTGGGCTTTGCCAACTTCTACAGGCGCTTCATCCGCAATTATAGCTCCATCGCCGCCCCCCTCACCGCCCTGACATCCTCCAAGGCCTCCTTCCGATGGTCCCATGCGGCAGATACGGCGTTTCGGACTCTGAGGGACCGCTTCAGTTCTGCGCCCATCCTCCAGGTCCCCGACGCCAAACGGCAGTTTGTCGTGGAGGTGGACGCATCGGACATGGGGGTAGGGGCTGTGCTGTCCCAGCGAGCAGCCAGTGACCAGAGGCTCCACCCCTGTGCCTTTTTCTCTCGGCGTCTCTCCCCAGCCGAGAGAAATTATGACATTGGTAACCGGGAGCTCCTAGCGGTTAAACTGGCCCTGGAGGAATGGCGGCACTGGCTGGAGGGAACCAAGCAACCCTTCCTGGTCTGGACGGACCATAAGAACCTGGAGTACATCCGAACCACGAAGAGACTCAACTCCCGACAGGCACGATGGGCCCTTTTCTTCACCAGGTTCAATGTCACCCTCTCCTACAGACCCGGCTCCCGCAACATCAAACCCGACGCGCTGTCCCGTCAGTTCCAGAGAGAGGAGGATGGCGCCAGTGCTCCCGACACCATCCTCCCGTCCCCTTGTGTTGTGGCCTCCCTGACCTGGGAGATTGAGGAGAGAGTGGCGGCGGCCACGGAGGGTCAGCCGGGTCTGAGTGCGTGCCCTACGGGTTGCCTATTCGTGCCTACAGCTCTGAGGTCGGAGGTACTCCAGTGGGCCCATAATTCAAAGTTGACCTGCCACCCCGGGGTCCAGAGAACCCGGGACGTTCTCCTGCAACGGTTCTGGTGGCCCACGATGCAGGAGGACACCCGGGAGTATGTCCGAGCCTGCCGAACCTGCAGCCAGAGCAAGTCGTCGCGCCGAGCTCCGTCCGGCCTCCTGCAGCCTCTCCCGGTGCCGCATCGCCCCTGGTCCCACATCTCGGTGGACTTCGTGACAGGTCTGCCACCATCGGACGGGAAAACGGTCATCCTTACCATTGTGGACCGCTTCTCCAAGATGGCCCATTTGGTGGCCTTGCCCAAGCTCCCGTCCGCCAAGGAGACGGCACAGCTGCTCCTCGTCCACGGCTTCCGTCTTCATGGAATTCCAGTGGACGTGGTCTCGGACAGAGGGCCCCAGTTCGCATTGGTGTTTTGGCGGGAGTTCTGCAGCCTCCTGGGAGCCACCGCCAGCCTGTCATCCGGGTACCATCCACAGTCCAACGGGCAGACCGAGAGGATGAACCAGGAGATGGAGACGGCCCTGCGGTGTATGGTGTCCCAAGACCCATCCTCTTGGTCCCAGCATCTGTTGTGGGTGGAATATGCCCACAACACCCTGACCAGCTCCGCAACCGGGATGTCACCATTCCAGGGCGCCTACGGGTACCAGCCTCCTCTTTTCCCAGCCCAGGAGAGGGAGGCTTCGTGCCCTTCTGTGCAAGCCTTCCTCCGTCGCTGTCGTCGGACCTGGGCCTGTGCTAGGGCTTCCCTCCTGAGGGCGGCAGACCGGTACTCCGCAACAGCTAACCGTCGTCGCTCTCCAGCCCCGGAGTACCAGGTGGGCCAGAAGGTTTGGCTCTCCACCCGGGACCTTCCGCTGCAGATGGAGTCTAACAAGCTGGCACCCAAGTTCGTGGGGCCTTTCGCCATCGGGAAGGTCATCAACCCTGTGGCAGTCCGACTCAAGCTTCCTCGGGCGATGCGGGCACACCCGACATTCCATGTGTCCAAGATCAAGCCGTTCAGGGTGAGCCCGCTGGTGCCAGATGCTCCTCCGCCGCCCCCACCGTGCCTCATGAAAGGGGGACTCACCTACACCGTGCGCCGTATAATCCGCTCTCGCAGACGGGGAAGGGGCTGCCAGTATCTCGTGGACTGGGAGGGTTACGGTCCGGAGGAGAGATCCTGGGTTCCTGCACGGCACATAGAGGACCGAAGCCTCATCCGAGACTTCCACCGGCAACATCCGGACCAGCCCGCTCCAAGCAACATCGCCAGGGGCCGTGGCCGTGGCCGTGGGAGACCTCGCCTGTTCCTGACTCTCCGTCTCGCCTGCCTCCCGAGTCTCCGACCCGCCCGCCTGCCTTCCCGGCTCCGACCTCGCCTATCCCGGACTCCCCGCTTCGCCTGGGCCCCGATTCCTGCTTGCAGGCTCCCGAGCCGTACACCTGGCTGCCTGAGCTTGATTAAAGTGTTGAACTTCAGCTCTCTGTCTCTTGAGTCCTCAGTTCTGCGATTGGGTCCGTACACCACCCGTTACAGTCTCAAAGAGAAAACAGTCAAAGTGTATTATTATGATCCAAATTGTATGTTACAAATCAATCACACTTTACAGACCGGCGCAACTGGTGCTATAAGGTACAACAATCAACATATTTGGGGTTAACTTTAAGCTAATAAACAAAGAACCTGTTCTTAGCCTCGTCACCTCGTTGTGAAACATCACGTGCTGTCAATCATGACTGCATTTAGTGGGGTTGGTATTTATGTTGATGAGCACACGCAGCATTTGCGCGTTGGATTCAAAGGTTTTCCGTCACCTCGAGCAGTGCCACATATAAAATGTTTAAATAAAACTGAACTTGATAAGCTGTTGCGCAATGACACGAAATAATACAACAATGACGTTGTTACCGCTGTGATGGACTACCAGCGGCAACAAGCTGCCCCACCCAAGAGTTCTATGTGAATGGAAATAATCGATGGCTGCACTGTATGGCATGGCGTGGTTATGACAGCGGGGCTTGAATCTCAATTAGCCCCGGGGTGCATCACTGGATGGCAATTCTGCTTCATGGGAGAAATGATGAAGCACCTTCAACTGTGACACTATAGCTTTGGGGCTGTCCAAACACAATTACCCCTTTACAGTGTTCATGATCCAGGGAACTGACTTGGTGCGTGTTTTTATCAACTGCTGCGGGACCAGCGGTACCTCTTCTACAGGTTCCTGCCAGCGTGTGTGTACATTTGTGTTTTACGGGTATTTGTATGTGCAGCTCAGCAAACATGCCGACAGAAGATGTGCATTTACATCAGTTGAGTGAGACATATGGGCAGACAGAAAAAGGAATACAAATAGAAAAACAAGCACAGAGCATCTTTGCTCTACTCTACTGACACACAATTGTTTTCAAATGAGAACGTTATATAAAAGTAGACCGACTGTGAATTTTTTTCCCCTTATTAGTTGTAATGTCATTTAACATAATTTATTCATGCCTAATCCCATTTAGTTTGATTTAATGAGAAACACGAGGGGACAGCTCCCGTTGTGCCACAAGTGGCTTACAGGCTGAGTGCATGTGACCCGTAAAGTCAACTCAAGTGTTTTTCCAAACTGCAGGCCTTATTAGGACTTTTATGTGAAACATAAAACAGTTTTATCGTCCAGACTAACCCTGATCCATACATGGGCCCAAATGAGGTTTATTAATATATCTATTGCTTTTTCAGCAGTTGCCTTTCATCAATTTAAATATAACGTTTGCTGTACTTGGAAATCCATAATACATGAATGTTTACAGAGCGATATCTATTAATGTGGATGAAGAAGGTTATACGGTTCACACGGTTTTAATGATGTGTCTCATGAGGACAACATTTTCTTGTTTTGAACAGCGAGGCACACGCAGCACCAAGTGAGCTAATGCATGACACAGAGGTAACTCTCTGAATATTCGGCCGATCATGTTCTCGATTACAGATTGATTTACAAAATTAGGAAGAATTAGGAAGATTTGACTTTTCGCCTAATGGTCCAAAACCCAAAAGATATTCGCTAAGCTATAATGCAAAAAAAGAGATGAAAAGCCATGGACCGGCAGACATTTTGACTCGCCAGAGCAGGAAAAGCACAGGTGGAATTAACAACAATAATGAGGGCTTCATTCCATTTAGGTGAGCCAGTTCCGGGGCCCCAGTGTCGTTTGTGCTCACTTGCACGATCAATGGAATGGAGCCATTGTTGCCGTGATTATCTACACCTGCGCTTCCCCTGCTTCGACAGGCCAAAATGGCACCTGCAAAGGGGGAGAAAGAGCAACTCATCCAGGCGGCTCTCATACAGCGTTCGTAGCTATACACTAATCATTAACCAGGAAGTATAAAGGCCGCAAAGACACGCCTTATAATATAAAAAACTATGTGTTTTTTTTACTCAGGATACCATTGGAAACGAAAAGTAATAATTGTCATGTAATTTGGGTACTTAAGTAGGCCTAACGCCACTTCAGGACTTACTTTAACCCAAACCACCATCTTTTCCTAAACCTAACAAAGTTGTTTTTATTTTAAAAAGACTGTTTTGCATGTAACAAGCGGAAATTGGCGTGTTGTGGGACTTTCGTTGGAACACGTACAAAAAGGATTCACTTTTCCGTAAGATTTCATATGAACTGTTGTATGAGGATACGTTGACTCGTCGGAAGACCTGGAACAGGTGAATGTTTGGCACTTGCTGAGATGATTTATCAATTAAAAACGTACAGAATGCCAAATTGCTGAACAGAAGAACCTTCATCATTGTTGTATAACCTTCCCTCTGCCTCCCACTTATTCTGTCCTACACTGGTGGCATTTAGCTCTCAGAGTGGCCCACTCATCAGCAATCTGCTTAGACCAACTGGGTCACTTACACATAATGAGATCAAGGCAGGATGATCCAATGCTTTGAGCTTGAGATCAGACCACCAGCACCTTTTATTTCAATATTCACTGTGTGCACATACAACACAAATCCCCCGACCCCTCCAGTACTCAGTATCCTTTAATCATAGGTTTGTTTTGGGATGCAATTAGCTTAAAATATGTGCTGTGTAATTAACTGTAAATGGACAGCATGGTGGTGAAACTGGAGTTTTTAGATACGGTCCAAAAACATCCATCAGTTCTTTTTTTCCTTGGCTGTTTTCCAAGAAACCGCGGCATTGGACTTAGAGCTGGTTTAGTAATTCTCCAAGCAGATTAGGATGCCTACTGCATGCTTGCAGGGGATTGGGCACACAAGTCAACAACAAGACAGATTACCTATCCACAGTGGCACCCGGCTCACCACAGCCACGGGAAAGACGTATTACCGCCGATTTCTTACTCTTATAGACTTACATTTAAAACCACGTAGGCATTCAACATTAACACACACTCTTTTTCGAGATATGTAGCACATGCGCGCCACACACACACACACACATAAGCAGGCAGGCTAGAACACATATGGCGACATAAAAACACACACGTGTGCACACCCAAGCACTTGAGCCCGATCACCCGGTGCTGATCTCCGTTTGTGCAGAGGTCGTATTACATTCTTAACAATACGTAGTATTATCTGCAAAAACAATTACATGAGCGTTCACAATCGTTTTAACCTCAAAGATAATCGGCTGTGGTGCGTAATGTCAATGCTTGTTCCCTATAATCAATTCAAAAGGTTATTGTATTTCTGCATTTCCATTCATTTTTTTAAAACCCTGACTTTACAAACTGCCTAAAATGCTTGGGAACAACCTTCAGATAGATGACAGCATATGTAGAGAGCCGCTCAAAGCAGTAGCTAAACAGAGAACCACAACCGATGTTAAAATCTAAAACGTTGTTTGGCAGCAATGCATGCTGGGTCTGCTGTGCCTGCACTCACTGGAGACATGAGCACTGTTCTATTTATGTACAAATTTACACATTCTTCAATCGCTGCAGTTACAACACAAGGATCTCTAGTTTATCACATTCGAGCTCAGATGCTTTCTTTGCCTTCTGTTACGGCTGCTGTTCTCACATAAAGAGGGCAAACAGAAACTATGACTATATTCTGCTATTGCTATTGTCTAACACTAAGGTGTAAATGCTGTTAAAAGCCTTCTCCACACTGCCAGAATTTAAATTCTGGTGAGGGAATATTGCACCCTTTATTTATAGAGATATTATTGTCCGTCAAGCATACTGAGTCCAAACAAACAATAATTTTATATTTTTTCTTAGCTGTATAATGTAAACTATAGAACCTTAAATTCCCATAAACAACTACATGTCCTCGGTGGAAGCAACGGTCTTGTCTATATCAACTATTCATTTTGAACCGTGAGTAAAACTGACAGAAAATGTCTCCTGCCATCCAGCCCCTTATCTGCTCTGCTGAAAGCGGTTGGCTGTTATTCCCTTCTATTATTCCTGAGACTGTAGAGACCTCAACACTACAGTTTCCTACAAAAAGAAATAAAATAAATCAAATTGGAGTCTGCTGCGGAATAACATCACATATATATTGTACAATTGCCTATTTATTGACTGACAATACACACACACGCACGCACGCACGCACGCGCACACACACACACACACACACACACACGCACGCGCACACACACACACACACACGCGCACACACACACACACACACACACACACACACACACACACACACACACACACACACACACACACACACACACACACACACACACACACACACACACACACACACACACACACACACACACACACACACACACACACACACACACACACACACACACACACACACACACACACACACACACACACACACACACAAAGTGTGCTGGTGCTGTGATGGCCAAGGCTCTATCTGTGTCCACACAGAGAGCGAGTCTGACCCAGTCTAAAGGCCTGGTGTCCCAGAGGGCCAGCGAAGGTCTCTGTGGCCCTGTGGTTGAGAATAGGTGGGTGATCTATATTCATTGGCCAGCTTTGGAAAGGCCTGCTGTCATGGCAGCCCCCCCCCCCCAGACCAGGGACCTGTGTGTGTGTGTGTGTGTGCGTGTGTACACGCTCCTCGTGGCACTAATGAAGTCTGACAGAGATGAATGGAGCTGGACCACACGGTTTCCAGCAGCGAGGGGTCCAGAGAGCAGAGTGCGGTGGGAGTCATCTGCATAAAAAAGGCAAAAAGAGGGAAGAGATGGAGAACATGTAGGTGAGGAGAAGGAAAAAAAGAGGGAGGGAGGAGGGAATGTAGGAGGAAAAGGAGGGAGGGAACGCAAGGGACGAAACGGGGGGGATGGAGGAGATCATTAAGGTAAGAGGAAGACAGTACTGAAAGAAGACAAAAATAAAGTGAGTGGGGAGAAAAGATGCACCGAAACCCTGGAGGGAAGAGAGAGATACAGCGATGAGCGGGAAAGAGAAGAAGGAGGAGGAAAATCAGGTCGAGCAGTGAGAACGGTTTGAGAAGTGGGGGCTGGTCCCATTAATGTTAATCAAACAGCTCTGACAGATCCTAATGAAGGTTTCAGAAGAAGGGGTACTCAGGATTTCTCCTCGTGCGCTCAGTGTCACGTCTCCACAGCCGAGCCGGGACTGGCAAGAGCCAAATGCTTCATCTTTGGGATTATCCATACCTTAACAAAATCGTTTTATTTTTTTTCCCATACAGAACAGAAAGATAAAGCAAGTATAAGCTGGTGTAAAACAAGTGTGAAACAAGTGTGGACCATAGTATGTTGCAAATGCAAATAAAAAGAAGATCTTTGTGTTTCTGATTCTGTCCCACTCGTCATTTGAAAAGACACAAACTGGGATAAAGGCTCAAGCAAAGATGCCCAGTTTAAAAGACTATGCCTTGTGGGCTTACATTATCATTACACTACATTTATTTGTAATGTTTCCAATGGAGTTTGTTGTCTGTCAGTAGGATCAGTTCTGAGATCAGCTGTTGTCCGAGCCCAACTGACCAACACACACGGAGGCGCTCTTGGCGCGGTTGGTAAGTCAACAACGGCTGCTTGAGCGGTCAGGTTTGTGTGAATAAATTGGATTTGTTTGCAACCTGAACACACCTTAAAACTAGAAAACACTCTTTTCGGGCGTTGTGGATTATTTTGACGTTGTTGTGAAATCCCTAAAGAAACATTGTGTTGGACGTGGGTAGTGTCAGGCTTCTGGGATCTGTGGGATAATTCTCTTTGTAGACTCATGACCACCACGGTTAGCTGCAGCAATCTATTTGGGGCGATTATCAAGCGGGACGTGTAGCTAACAATGAGGCGAGAGACAGCCATGGAATAATAACACAGCACCTTTAAGTAAAGACCTGCGCTGTACAGTGTGTGTGTGCCAGAGTGTTGTGTTGTTCCAGATATCTCTCTCTTGGTGTGCCCCATACCTGTTATGGCCATGGTAATGACTGTTGTGCGGAGGATGTACATACAGTCCGTTCCCTTTCGGCAGGACGTCTGAGGTGGCAAGCGTTGATGTGTTTATGTACCATATGCACCACGCTGGTTCCCATTATGGACCCGGGGCTCTCTCACCTCCCTCCATTAACAGCACTCTCCTGTCAGACTAATGAACATGCCAGAGAGCAGAGGGAGAGGAAAGAGCGGGAGGGGAGGGGGAGAGAGAGAAAATAAAGAAAGAGACAGAAGGGGGGTGGTTATGACAGAGGTGGGCCGAGAGAGAGATTGCAAGATACGAGGAAGGATATTAATAAGGGAATGAAGTAAGTGGGGACGGAGAAAAAAAAGGCAGGCAAGAAAAAAAAAATAATACAGGGGTGATCAGAGAGGATGTAATTTCACATTGTCAGCTATCAGATCTTGTAGCGATCAGGTTTTATTATGACAGCGGGGAGAACAAAGCCTCACACTGCATGGAGATGGCCTGCCCTGCATATCAGAGGGGCAAATAAAGAAAAGAAAAAAGAAGCAAATAATGTCAACAAATAGTGACCCACAAGATCTGTATTTTTGCAGCGGACACGCTGTAACAGTAGAGTGAACAGAATTGGGATTATTTCAAATGTCAACACGTTGCTGAAGGCTGTACTAAGGGAATAAAACGGGGAAACAGGAGAAAAACAATGGTGTCTCGATCGTGAGCGTACGTGAGGGGAGGCCGACAGTTTCAAGCTCCATTCCGTTATTCCTCTTTAGGGCCGAGGAATGATTACAATGATCGCATGAGCGAGCTGCTTTAAAGCGGCCATGATGAGCTGGTTCGTCTGTAAACTGCTTCACTCTGTGATGTGAAAAAGAGTCCAGATCTCCTTTTCACACGCCGGGCCATTATTGTTTATGTTTGTTGTTATGTTGGAGATGAAGCGTCGTGGTTTACAGGGAGGCAAAGCCTTCCGGTGGACCCTCTTGGGATTTTAATGAATGCTAGTCGGCGAGAAAAATATTTTGATGCTTCCCTTTTGGGTTGTGCCACGAATTACGCACAATGATGTTCTGCAATAATAGAAAATGATGCACATTAGCAAAGTTGCATTTCCCCCCCTAAAACTGTTGATGTATAAAACTGTGAAAGTAAGTTATTAAGAAGACTACATGCCTGAAAGCTAAGCTGCTAGCTAGCCCAAGACGGACTGCGACTTTGTTGACTTGCAAAATGACAAACCTTTTAAACTGACAAACCACGTGTGTAATTCATGGCACAATTCGAACGAGATAGAAATATTTCTTGTCTTTTGCCCCTGACTATCATACACCTTATTGAGTCACAATGTATTTATAAGGAACTGATGGAAACATATGAATCCACAATGATCCACTTCCTGCATGTTTCAGACCTGTAGCTGACCAGAGTCCCCTGACACCTGTTTTCCTCCAGGAAATGTTTTATGCACAATAATTAAAAAAATAAATAAATCATGCTGACAGTTGTATTAAGAACGTTATAAACGCCGTACTTTGCTGGTGGGAGTGGATCCTTCCATCTCTCCGACAGCCGTGCATCCACCCAGACCGCACAGGGCAGTCGTCAGCTTTGAGTGAAACAATGATGGACAAGATTATTAAATCGGAGAGCGCTCACAGATGTTGTGCTCCCTGTGTGTGTTAAATGAGAGAGATGATAATGACGACCCCGACGAATGCCCAACCAGTAAACGCCTATTTATATGGCAAATTAATGCATGTACATTGTCACATTTGAGCACTTTGAGAATTAATGTCCATGAATGATGATCAGGAATAATTCCATCAGCTTGTTAATAAATCATGTGATGCCGCTTCCCCGTATCTGGGCTCAATTGGTGGGGGAAAATTCATAAAATGAGAGTGTGTGTGTGTGTGTGTGTGTGTGTGTGTGTGTGTGTGTGTGTGTGTGTGTGTGTGCGTGGGGAGGGGGGGTTGTAGTAGTAGGTTGCTGTGGCAACACTAATGACACCCACCCCCTCCGTCTGCTGGCTGGGCCTTTCCTCAAGACACTGTGCAATTGCAGAGATTGGTAGTGCAAACCCCATGTGAGAAAAAGGGAGTGTTTGACGTTTCAAGAGTAAAAATTACACAATTAACGCTTGTTTTTATTTTATTTATTCTTTTACAGTTAAGATTTGTGATGTTAAAAAGATCACTGCCAACCTCTTTAAACAAAATGTAAGTGCTGAGACTGATATATTTGATTTAAATCAGGATGGAACAAAACTATTACAACATCAACAAAAGCCCCAAAGGCGTTTTTTTGTGGAACATGTTCTCATTATCTGATCGAAGAGCGTGGACAACTATAAAATAAAATCATTAGGTGGGTGCGCGCAAGCTAAAACCTTGACTGTTTTAATTCAAATTCAAATTAAATTAATTAGGCCGTTGCAATAATAAATAGAAGTTGAAGAAATCCGCTGAGAAGAAAATAAAATGAAGTGTATTTTAGCAGCTATTTCCCATTGATGGAAAAAATTCAAATAAAGACATTATCCTTTTCCTGTGTGATCAATAGGCAGGCCCAGTGATGCTCAGCTCCCATCCCCTCTGACTGGGATGTGATGACTGAGGAGCCCCGGCTGTTGGTGTGAAGAGAGGCTTAGACCCATAGGCTGATTACTGATTACCACAGTACTGCTGAGCATGCTGAAGCACAGAGTGCTCAAGGTGGGCTGGGTCACTATGATTAAAGGAGAAGGGAGGGTGGGTGTTGTGGATTGCAGTGCGAAAGAAGGGGACGGGGCCAATGAGACCCCCACCGAGAGAGAGAGAGAGAGAGAGAGAGAGAGAGAGAGAGAGAGAGAGAGAGAGATAGAGATAACTGCTGAGGTGGACCGAGTAAAGCCAGTACAGGTTGAATCATCTCCCTCCTCTGCTCTGTGCATCCGTACGGCCTGCATACCCATACAGGACAACATGTTAGGAAGTTGCGCACCTATGTTTATTTTATTTTAGAGTAAACATTACCAGGATATGACATGAATATTATAAAACTGCTTAGAAGTTCTGACAGGTGCACAGTCGCTGATACCTGAGTTTGACCCCATTTTTTAACCCTGGAAGAAAAAGGGCCGAAGACGCAGCAAAACCCAGTATGTTTAGCGTCGTGGAGTCTAGTCTTGAGGGGAAGAGGATCACCAGACTCATGAAAGAAAAATGGCAAAAGAAAATGTGCTTTGGTAGAGGAAACACAAAGAATGCTGAGTGTACCTTTAATCCAATGTATGTATGTGTGTGTGTGTGTGTGTGTGTGTACGCGTAAAGACTCAGAGTGGCGATTATTAAATCCATTTGTGTGCATGTGTGTGTGTTTTCATCCGTCCTCTTGAGGTAGTTCATGATTTTATTGCCCGTCGACTTATTGCCAAGGTGTAACTGTCCAATGGCTGGAGGTGAGACCATAATGAAGTTGCCTTTTTATTGTTTTAAGAGTCAAAGTCAAGAGGCCAGTTCCCAGCTGCAGCACACAGCTTTTTATGCATGTGTGTGTGTGTGTATGTGTGTGTGTGTGTGTGTGTGTGTGTGTATTTACATACCGGTACATATTTGTGAGTCGAGGCTTGCATGCATTTATTTGACTTAAAGGACTACATTAGTGTTTTTTGTGAGTTTAAAAGGTGCTCAATACGCGACTGGGAGCATTATTATTATTCTTGTCTCTCAGCGGCTCACAGCGGAGCAAAAGTACAGCAACAGTGCTGGCAGAGCTAACGGTGTTTAACTGCTACGCTATGTACTAAAAGCAGCCGCAGTCAGCGCCTATGTAAGAAAAGAACTGAATGAACCTGGTGCTGAAAAGTTAGAACACAGTTAGTTTTTTAGATTTATTTGATTTCCTCCGCTCCACTCAGCCATTGGCTTCCATTCACTTGTGTTCACTATCTTCTCTGTAAAAATCACAGTGAAAGCCAAATATTTGTATCCGTTGAAAGCTACATCACCATCAATTGCACCCGTATGACAAAATAGACAATTTCTCAGTGGTATCTAGAGATAGTTTGGTTTTTACTTGTCACTGAGATTTTTGCCTCTGCCCCAAAGTAATGGAGGTAAATAAATGCAGTAAAAATGTTTGTGGTGATGATTTTATCTGGAATTTTTTCAATGCTTTGAGCGCCACAAAATAAGTTCCATTCACCTCTATTACACTGGGATGGAAGCCAAACAAACTAAACCAAAACACAGAGAGATATCTTTACACAGATAAAATAGAAATGGTCTGCTTGGCTAGACACAGACATGAAATAAACTGAATTGAGTATTTGAGAGCAGATTTGATTTGCAACATTGAAAACAGTTATGCAGACTTGATACTGATGAAAAACAGAAGCTGCTTGGAATGTTAGAAAAACATTAAAATAATTCTAAACCACTGCATGGTTTATTGAGTCTTTAGATGTGGTTTTTTGTAAATAGGCCAAAACATGCTAAACAAATTATATGATCCTTCAAAAAGTGTATGAGTAGATCCCTTCAAAGTGCTGAGTAAGGTGCCTATCAGGTAGGTGTGGCCGTTTTCCCCCTGAATAAGAACCATCAGTGGCCATTCAAAGAGACCAGAGCAATGACGGCACATAAAGAAATGCCACAGTGGAGGGTCTTGTGACCGGCGGCCTCACTGCCACGCTAAATCCATAACCATTAAGGCTGTAGCTATGTAATGTTAATTACATACATAACATTTTCAAAGCACCACACTGAGTCACACAAAGGAGAGGCTGAAATGTTTGCTCTAATCGATTGCTCGGAGCCCTCCTGATGACACATTGTACCGGAGCTTTCCTAGATGTGGATCGTCCACACTTCATTTGTGCTCATCTGGAGAAAATTGATATTGCTGTGGAGGCACATAATGACTAAATAGATAAGCTTGTCTTCGCACACATGAAATGTGGAATCCAGTCCTGATGCAAGCCACAGCATATTTACCCTCCAGCCTGTCATAGACGCACACACACACACACACACACACACACACACACACACACACGCACACACCAGCAGTATGGCTGCCAGGCAGGGTGGAATTACCAGTGATGTGCTTCAACTTGCCCAACGACATTCACCAGAAACCATGGCAACCCAGGTATAGTGAGGTGTGTGTGTGTGTGTGTGTGTGCTGTGTATTTACTTGCCTTTAGGGATCTCCAGTGCCCATCAGCCTCACGCAGGCTTGGCTGACTGCACCGAACCCTCTCTCTGGAGCCACTCCACATCTTTCAGGAGCTGAATGGGGTCAAGCCTGCATGGCAACAATCTCTTCCTCCTTTGTGGCTCTCTGGGATCCTTAAAAAGAAACCAGGAGGGCATAAAACTCATTCACTGACTCACCCACTCACTTGGACACACGCACACACACACAGACGTGTACAGCTGCAGAACGTGGTGGTCTTGTGGGAATAGAGGGGTAAGTGCGACTGTGGCTCAGTGGTTAGCAAGTCGGTCTTTCAATCAGAAGGTCGGTGGTTCGATCCCCGGCTCCGGCAGTCTGTGTCGTTGTGTCCTTGAGCAAGACACTTAACCCTCATTGCTCACCGTTGCTGTGTCTACGGTCTACTGTACACTGTATAGCATGTAAGTCGCTTTGGATAAAAGCGTCAGCTAAATGAAATGTAATGTAATGTAATGCAATGCAACCTCAAACTGACCCTTGGTTGAATGAAGGTGCATGCATTTTTATGCACACGCATACACACACACTGGACTTAAGAAGGACTCAAGCTCCAGGTTTCAAAGGGAAATCCAGCATCGCCAATGAACTCCATCTCTCCTTAACCCTTTTCAATAAGTAGCTGGTATATTTTGATGCTGTGTACAGTGGGACATGGATTCCTGAGCGAGGTTGGCTTTCGGGTGAGGACATCTAAGGGTCAGTTTACACATCTCTCCCTCTATCTTTTTTCCTCCCTCTCCTCAATTATTGATACACCATAACGTCCTCTCCTGCGCCCAGCCAATTGCTACAGGCCGAGAATGAGGAGAGGAGGCTTGTGGTGGTCGTGGGGGGGGGGGGGGGGGGAGCCGAGAAAGAGCTGAATCCGTGGGCTCTGCAAGAAGCTGCCACTCACTCATTCGCCGTGGGCCCCATTAGCCTCCTGAAAGGTATCAGACACGGAAGTATCTGATTGCACAGAGCTGTAGATGGTACATACACACACACGCACACGCACACACACACATGAACACATGTACACTTGTGACATACAGCAGCCTCATCCTCCCCCCCACCCCCACACCATCCTCCCAGCCTCTCTCTCCCTCTCTCTCTTTAACGCACACACACAAGCATACTCAAGGAAGCCTTCCCTGAACAATAGCGCCACAATTGCTGTGTAAGCATTAGCATAGTAATGGTGTCTTGAATACGGGGTCAGGCACAGCTCTTTAGGTTATTAGACCCACTCCAGGTGCCTCGAATCTAAAACTGATCCCATTCGACCGTGGCTGCGGGCTCATTTCATGTGTCAATGCAACATTATTTTATAAAGGGCTCGCTGATACTCATGGAATTGATGTAACTGTACGTAAAGCAGGCTAACCGTGGCATAACGTGTGCGTGTGAGGGCAAAGGTTACCGAGCGGGAATAAAACATTAGGACCTCTTAGGATGAAAACAATAGTTAATGTGAGAGAGAAGGACCCAGAGCAGTAAAGTGCATTTCAGCTTGCAGAATAGCTTAAATACACATTGGTAAATGGGGAAACATTAGCTGGGTTAAGTCTGTGTCAGTTGTGCCTGCATGAAGAAAACAAATTGAATGTCTGTGTAGCAGGAAACAGGGTCTGCAGTGATGAAAAGTAAAATAAATTAAATACAAATATAAAACGCAAACCTAGACAAACTTAGACAACATAAAAAAGTAAACTCAAGAGCAGATCTCCGCCAGGTGTGTCTTGAAAGACAATGTTTGCTTGAATAAATACAATTGTCTGTTGGCTGTATTAGCCCCGTTAGCTGTTAGCATTGTTAGCCAACACACCACAAGCCTCTGCTGCCCACCAGCTGCTAACTAGCGATCCTCCTACATGAAGACACGCTCTGTTGTAGTCTGCGCTATTTGAAGCGGAAAGATTCAGAATCAGAATATGTGTTTACACATACATGTAGTTTGACTCACGTTTCATGTAGCTCCCATTGTTCATTATATTATATACAATAAACAAGATAAATATAAAACAGACATTAAAGAGACAACAGAGTAGTGCAGATAATGTCTGATTCATTGTTCATCAGAGTGACGGCCAGTGGAAAGAAACTGAAGCTGGTTGATGGCTTTTTGCCCCTACCGGCTGGTTAAGAATAGTGAGGATTTGTGCAGTCAATGACGGTGTAAATCAGTCAATAAAACACGTTTTCAAAAAGTGTGAATCACTGTGACCCGAGAATGACTTTGCAGTGCTCAATAAAAATGCGAAGGACTGTGTAAAGAAATGGGAAACTGTCATATAACCACCGCGTTTCAGTGAAACGAAAAGAAGAAGATAAATGAGAAAATTCAATATTAAGCTGAGGGGTCCAGTAGTATGTGGACAGGACGACAGACACAGAGATGCACATGCACACACTCACACAACCCAATCCATAAACTCCTGGCCGAGATAATAACATATTTTAAGACTATATTCAAAGGGGCACTCCTGTAGTCATACCTCCATCCAGTTGAGGAACTTGCAAGAGACAAACGGGAGATGTAGCAATTTGCAGTCCCTGGAGCAGGCCAAGCTCCAAAAACACTTAATCCTACATGTCCCATAATGCAACTGAAAGATGTTATTGAAACCCCTCCTAAAGGTCCACTTTGTTTAAACCCTACATATCCAGTTTGAATAGATCACCGTGACCCGTGAGCCATATTGTACTCTCAGCTCAAATGAGTTACTATTAAATTAATCAAACCAAGATGAGGGGTTACACATCACAGTAATAATCAGCTACAACGTGTTTCAGTTGCTTAACATGTCAGTAACTATGAAAAAAGCACAGTTTGCATTTTGTTGTGAGGAATTGAGCAAAAAGCCTAATTACAGTTGCGCTCCAAGGTGAAGCTGCCACTGACCTCCTTCCCACAATGCACTCTGGTGGCTTCAGGGCAACGGGCGTCGCTCGGTTGCCACCGGTGAGCTTTCCTCCTGCGCTGTGACACGCAGCCATTACCTTTATTCTACTCCTCTCTTCTTCTCTGTCTTTGAACACAAAGTAAGAGACACAAAAGAGAGTGGAAGAGCGAGAGCAACAGAGACGATGAACAAAGGCTTTATATTTTCACTGAATATACTGCATTATGGGAAAGGAGAGCAAGACAGAAGTTACCAAAAAAGGGAAAATACAGAAAAAGAAGACAGAAGAAGAAACGAGAAGGAGAAGCGGATCAAATCCTGTCCAATTACAGCAGGAGCTGAGGCGTAAAGTGAAACGGTGAGGGGAAGGAGGCGTGTTCTTTCTAACCTAATGTAACCAGACAGAGGAGAGGAGATTAAAGCCAGGGGATGTTGAGTCCAGAAAGGTGCAAGAAGGGTGGTGTGGTGAAAACTGATGGAGATAAAGAGATGTTAAAAGTAGCAAGAGACAAGAAAGTATAGGTTCCAAAAGGTTAATACGTAATGGGTCATTGACAACCTTCTGTTGACAACTGATTCCTAAAAGCATGAGATGCATTTGAGAGTTTTGTAAAGTGAAAAAAATAAGTAAACGAATTGAAATCAACATTAGATCCATTGGCAGGAGGTTGCCAGGCTATAGAAGCAGGCCAACTGGGACCGACAAAACTCAAAAGCTAACACTGAAGGAAACACAAAAAGGAACTGATTCAATGCAGGACAAGAGATATAAATATATATACATATATATATAAATGGAAACTCGTCCTGTGGGCAGTGGAGGCCTGCAGGGTGATGACTGGCGGTCTACGTCCACTACAGCTATAATTAGATGAAATACCTCTTCATAGGAGAAGTTATGATGGCTAACAAATACAGTACATTCAGTAGCAGTGACAGAATTATACCGATGTTAACGCCAACAGCGAGACACGCATTTCAGAATCAGAATCAGCTTTATTGGTCATGCGTGTTTACACTCACATGAAATTTAACTCCAGTTACACGTAGCTCTCGTTGTACTTATATACACATGTACAATAAACAAGATAAATATAAAGACATTAAAGAGAACAGTAGTCCGATTAGTGAAAGTTAATGTGTTAGTCTGTAAAAATGGACCAATTATAACCCACATAGATTCAAATAAAATAAAATAAAAGCTTACATAAAGTCTTGCATGCCCAAAGAAAAGGCAACGATTATTATTTGCTTAATTCTGTTGAAAGGAAACATTATTTTTTTTGTTAAAGAAAGTGATGCTTCCATGAGCTAGTGAATGCGACAAGTGTTTGGTTAAATCAACATAGTGTTTTGGCGTGGCACTAACATGACTTCTGTAACATGCGCCATCCAATATGCAACTAGCTAAAAATCAGAGGCTGTTCCGGAGAGCGAAACTCATCATGGAAGGACTCCAAATGGACATGCAAAGTGTGCCATTTCCCCCTCTCTTTTTTTCAACAACAACATGCCTATTATTTCAACTCAGCTTTGCGTACGGGATCCTTTACTCCTCTGGGCCTCTAATGAGGAGCAAAAGTAGGAAAGCAGTGGAATTTCTCTGAAATTGAAACACATGTCTCTCCACAGACTCGCCACTTGATCTTCCAACGGTGCCAGATCTTCCAAGGCTCTTTTCATGCCATTATCGTTACTCATTTTAAAATATTCAACCCTGAAATGAAATGATTTTTCGAATTGTGCTTTGTTTTTGATGTAGGGTCAGAAAGGACTGGTAAATGGAGCAGAAGGGAAGCATTTACACAGACGTAAGAGAGAGTAACCCAGTTTGTTTTATGTGAAATCATATGGTGAATTCACATATTTATTTTTTCAGCCGTTTTGTCCAATGCTTTTTATTTTATTTCTTCTTTTTTCTAAAACATAGAGGCACATAATAAATGTGCCACGCTGTATGTATGCAGCGGCCAGTAATTACATTTTTTATATTTTCCCCACAAGATTATCTGTGTGATTGTGTCTGGGTGAGATGAGCGCTTCACGGAGTTAATATGCACATTCTGATCAACACCGAAAGTCAGCCTGTGAATGATTAATTAGGCAAGTTGTAATTCACCCACCACCAAAGGGAATTACAATCAAAATACACACACACACACCCCCACACACACACACACACACGAGGGAAAGAAATAAACAAATTAGTACAAAGGGGAGGAGATTAGAGACTAAATGAGTTTACCCATTCTCCATGACGCTGATTACTCTGAGACCTTTCCCCTCGTGATATCCTTCACTGTTTATGACAAGTTGTGCTGCATGTCTCGTTGCAGAGGGCGAATGAATGAGAAACAGTGGATCGCCTCATATTTAGAGGACACTTTGTGCTTTGGTGGGGTGTCATGTTTGCTAAGTGCCTTCAATATTAGACTCCTGTTTAATTAAATGAAGTATGGCTGCAATTAACATTTTCATTTGCAAGTAATGTGTTGATTTTGCTTTTTATTAATTGGCGGCTTGATTATTATGCCAAGCTATATGTAAATCGTTTAACAAGCTTGAAACATAGACTGTTTGGCAGTTTTACAAGAGAAATGACCGATATGACTATACAGTATATTGTTTGCCAGGAGGATCACACGGTCGGTGGCGGACGTGCGTCCGTGACTGAGTGTGCACAAGAGCACTCTCTACTCCCTGTACACTACGTTCACCGTCCGCCATTTTATTTGAGAGTCTGAACTTTGCTCTCTACTGTGCTCTCAAAAACAAACAAAAAACTGTTTACATGGCACAATCAGTACTTTCTGCTCACAATCCCACTATGAAAGTGTCCAAAATCTCAATTCACCGAACAACTGATGTTTCAAACTAGGTGCTCAGAGTATCAAGTCTACTTACTTCCTTGGATCCAGGCAAATGTTTTTTATAGCTGACAGGAAAAGTTTACTGAAAGCTTTTTGAAAGAGTTCTTTTCACAGCATCACCTAAATAAAATGAAAAACATTCACAACTGTAATTTTGACTGAACAAAAGCCAAAAGCAGAAACAAACCACGAAACAGGTCAGCCAGTCTCTAATTCTTATTTAGCTCTGAAAATGGGATAATGATGATAATGAGTATAATTACCAAAATGGACGTCTTGGAGCACAATAATCTAAACTGTCCATCACAAAGAGAAAAAAAGGATCTGTGTGTGTGTGTGTGTGTGTGTGTCACAGCTTACAGTACTACTCTGTAAATGAACTGGCATTAGCATGCTCTGAAAGGAGCAGGACTGGGGTGGAAGGGAGCAGGTGAAAATCTCACTTTGAATCATTTCCCCTCCCGGTCCCTGCCATTGTTCCCATTTCTCACACATGGCAGAGGCAGAGAGAAAGGATCCTATTATTCCAGCCCAAGCCTGTTCTCCTCGTTTATCGTTTAAAGAGGGGGAAAGAGAAGGGGGAATATTCTGATGGAAAGCAGGGCCTCTGTGGCAGCCCTCACAGTTGTGTGCCAGCTGAAAAGACTCTGCGGGCCGAAAGCCGTGGCGGTGCCCACCACCTGCTGGGCCCTTTCTCCTTCATCTCTCCCTTCTCCCTCTGCTCTCTTTCTCTGCCTTTCACCATCAAGCGCTCTGCGACTCAGCGGTCCAGGTTCAATTCAGGCGAAGGCCTCATGAACTAAAGAAGAAAAAAAGAAAGAAAGAAAAAAACGAAGGGTACAAAAAGAGAGAGAAAAGATTAATTTCTTGAGTGGGAGAGAGGAGAGGGGTGAAAGAAGACAGGCAGATACATAGGTACTGTATTTTGTGTTGCACTGAAAGAGAGGTCTAAGCTGCACCTGGCTCTGGGTTCTGAAGTGATTTCCATGGGTGTTGAAGGAGGACGAGGTTTGCTTAACCCTTCAACAAAAATCTGCGAACTTTCTGAAACGCAAGAAATAACAACCTAAAAACTTTAGGTTTGTTCAAGGATCAGTGCCTACTTTGGCCTCGTCCTGACGTTGCCACACCTGCAACGCAGGCCTTGGACATCCTACCACACTGCAGTAAACAGACCCACTGAATTTAAGATCAGGTATCGATGCAGAGAGTGTACTCAGCCCCCGTCAATACTGATGGGTTATTGATGAAGGAGTGAGTGAATCCTTGCACCGCACCGTCATGAGACCAGCGCTGTCAGGGTTACATCTGTGGTGATGAAATAATGAGACGGGGGCTGGAGCAAGGTGTTGTCATATATATATATATATATATATATATATATACATACATACACACACACACACACACACACGTGTATACGTGTGCACACCCACACAGAAAGAAATCAATGAAAGCCCACACAAATGGAGATGTATACATTGCCTGCAGCGTTGCACTTTTGTGCCAAGAAACGTGTCTTCCCAGTGGGATGGGATCCACTGCGCTCTTCCCCAGAGGGGAGGCGAAAAAATAAATAAAAGAGAGGGAGGAGGGCACGGTTAACTACATGGGAAGAGGGAACGGCCCCATGGAGCAGAGGCAGGATGAGGGGGTGAAAAGGTGCAACTATGAAGAAGAGACGTTGGATCTGGATGATCCCGGACAGAGCTTTGTATCAGAGAGGGAAAGCAGCTGAGAATCAACATCTCTTTCTCCCCGGCTCCACCAGGCGCCGCATCTTATAATGGCTGTACAGACAACCTGGGGGTTCGAGGCGTAAATTCCACACATTGTTAATAATTAATGTGCATGAAAACATTGAAGATATAGGCACACATGATCAGAATGCATAAATTCCACTTGTGGGTGATCCGCTCTCTCTTCAGTCTCTCTCGGTTTTTTTTTATCAATCGTGTACGTATGCAGCGGATATATCTTTCTGCACTCTAAACTTTGGATGAACAGGAGACTCTTTGCATTCATTGCGCGAATCACAATAATCTTTGATAACTTTGAATTTAAAACTTGAGCTGTTCACAGGACAGGTGGAGCTTTTTACACGACGCATGTAGAGTCCATTTGGTGGCGAGGCTGCCACCAAATGTCTTAAAGCTCTCATGCGTCTCCGTCTTCATCAAATCAGGGTGTTTTTTTGCAACGCCTCGCTTTAACCCACAGAGCATTAATATTTCACTCGAAGCAGGCATCACATAGCTTCAATAAAGGGCTCGGAATACCCCGCGCATGTGATAACGAGTAGGGAAACATGTAGGCCTACACATTTTAAGAAACGTGAGGAGGAATTTCCTGGGGAAAAGAATCAGAGCTTTTTTGGGACATAGACTGAATCGCTCTCTTGCGGAGAGTGAGATGAGAAGTATAGATCTTCTCATAGAACGTCAGCTTGAACGCTACACTGGTTACAGAAAATAAGCATTAAGTTGTTACATTTTTCTAATGTACTCTATCGCTCTGCGTTTCGTAACGTTAATTGGCGGTTTTGCAAAGCTGCAACATCAATGTACATAAGAATGTCCGGCGCTCTGACCATCCTGCTTCTTTGATTTGAAGGGGAATGGTAAAATGTCACTGTTCCTCACACAGAGGTTAAAACAGAGCCAGTGACAGAGACGAGAGAAGAGTCCCTCTGCTTAATATCAGCATGTAGACAAGATGGTCGTCTGGCATTGGAGATAAGGTGTGTGTGTGTTGTCTTTGTGTGTGTGTGTGTGTGTGTGTGTGTGTGTGTGTGTGTGTGTGTGTGTGTGTGTGTGTCCCACTTATAACAGACGTTGTCCATCTCCCTCGCCCACCATGGGCAGGCCAGGCATCCACATTCCTCAGATAATGGAGGGCCATCCCAGACGAGCAGAGGCAAGCCTGGACCCTCCTGGGCAGACCCTGGTAAATTCCTGTCATGCTCACAGACCCACTGGGATAAGAAGAGCCGGGGAGAAGTGGGGGCATTTTTGCTCTCTGTATTTCTCTCTTTTGCCGTCAAAAGCGGTGTTCGAGGAGCACTTATCATGAACAACCCCTGGTAGTCTGCTGTGGGTAATTGCACCCTGTGCCGACCCAACCAACCAACTACCTACCTACCTACCCACCTACCTACCTATACCCGTCCTTCACTCACTATTATGTTCACTTGCTGCTAATGTTAGGGGGAAAGAGAGAAAGAGAGAGAGGGGCTCGGGTGGGGGAGGGCAGGGAAGGTCCAGCGACACCAGGGCCATTGTTTCTCAGCGACCCCCATTCAGGGTCATTTAGCATGTGACACCTCTGGGGGCACAGTGCATTGCTAATGGCACAGAGGAGCAATAAACGTGCCAGCTACCGGCACTCTGACCTGAGCCAGGATGGTGAGAAATAAGGCAGGAGAGATAAGGGGGACGGAAGGTGGCTGGCGTCAGGGAGAGTTGGTGTTTCGGGATGAAAAACACAAACGTGAAGCAGACAGAGCAGGCGGTCAGAGGAGCCCATCTACATACCTGAGGAGGGCGTGTGTGCGAGTATGTGTGATCTATGCAAGTGTGTGTTTACCGTGAGTGACGGGAAGGTCAGCAGCCCTCAGCCATGGGCATTCCTGCCTGGGCATCATGTGTGGGGGGGGATGGGGAAAGCCGCAGGCGGACTGGAAAAGGCCCAGTTTTTAAACTGGGCATGTTTCAACTACAGGAGGTGGAGAGCAGAGACAGGTGAAGTCAGGTGAAACCCAAGGTGTTCAGCTTGTTTTTATTTCATCTTTGAGTTTAAAGGAACAGTTTGACATTTTGGAAAGGAAGCCTTTTTTTCCCCTCATGCTGAGCGTTAGCGAAGAAGATCCATCCATCCATCCATCCATTTTCCACCGCTTATCCGGGGTCGGGTCGCGGAGGCAGCAGGTCAAGCAGGCTGACCCAGACTTCTCTCTCACCCGCAACATCTACCAGCTCATTCTGGGGGATCCCGAGGCGTTCCCAGGCCAGCTGGGAGATATAATCCCTCCAGCGTGTCCTGGGTCTTCCCCGGGGCCTCCTACCAGTTGGACGTGCCTGGAAAACCTCTAAAGGGAGGCGTCCTGGAGGCATCCTAATTAGATGCCCGAACCACCTCAGCTGACTCCTTTCGACACGAAGGAGTAGCGGCTCGACTTCAAGCTCCCTCCTGATGTCCGAGCTCCTTACCCTATCTCTAAGGCTGAGCCCGGCCACTCTACGGAGGAAACTCATTTCGGCCGCTTGTATCCGCGACCTCGTTCTTTCGGACACGATCCAAAGCTCATGACCATAGGTGAGGGTTGGGACGTAGACCGACCAGTAAATTGAGAGCTTTGCCTTTCGGCTCAGCTCCTTCACCAAGACGGCCCGGTGCAACGCCCGTTTTACTGCTGCAGTCGCACCGATACGCCTGTCGATCTCCCGCTCCATTTTACCCTCACTCGTGAACAAGACCCCGAGATACTTGAACTCCTTCGCTTGTGGTAGGCACTCTGTCCCCACCCGGAGGGAGCAATCCACCGGTTTCCGGCAGAGCACCATGGCCTCAGATTTCGTGGTGCTGACTCTCATCCCCGCCGCTTCACACTCGGCTGCAAAACGCCCCAGTGAATGCTGGAGGTCATGGTCCGAGGAGGCAAACAGGACCACATCATCTGCAAACAGCAGAGAGGCTATCCTGAGATCCCCGAACCTGACATTCTCCGCCCCACGGCTGCGCCTAGATATCCTGTCCATGAAAGTCACGAACAGGACCGGTGATAAAGGGCAGCCCTGGCGGAGGCCAACACCCACCGGGAACGTATCTGACTTACTGCCGAGGATACGAACACAGCTCCTACTGCAGGCGTACAGAGACCGGATGGCCCGTTGCAACGGGTCCGGCACACCATACTCCCGCAGCACCCCCCACAAAAAGCCCCGAGGGACCCGGTCGAAAGCCTTCTCCAAGTCCACAAAGCACATGTAGACTGGTTGGGCAAACTCCCAGGACCCCTCCAGTATCCTTGCAAGGGTAAAGAGCTGGTCCACTGTTCCACGACCAGGATGAAACCCGCACTGTTCTTCTTGAATCCGAGGTTCGACAAACGGTCGGAGCCTCCGTTCCAGCACCCTGGCATAAGCTTTTCCCGGGAGGCTGAGTAGTGTGATACCCCGATAATTCGAGCACACTCTCCGGTCCCCCTTCTTGAAGATGGGAACCACCACCCCGGTCTGCCAGTCCATGGGCACTGTGCCCGACCCCCATGCGACATTGAAGAGGCGTGTCAGCCAAGACAGCCCAACAAAGTCCAGCGCCTTCAGCATCTCAGGGCGGATTTCATCCACCCCCGGCGCCTTGCCACCAAGGAGCTTTTTGACTACCTTAGTGGCCTCTGCCAGGGATATGGGTTCATCCAACCCCAAGTCTTCAGGCGCTGCCCCCTGTTCAGGGGACATGTTGACCGGGTTTAGGAGTTCCTCAAAGTGCTCCTTCCACCGCCCGACGATATCCTCTGTCTGGGTCAGCAGCCCCCCTCCCCCGCTGATAACAGCCTGGGGAAGGCCCTGCTTTCCCTTCCTGAGTCGTCGGATGGCTTGCCAAGAAGATCCCTACCTTTAAACATGACGCTGTATCCAGGAGACTATTAGCCTAGCTTAGCATGACAACTGACAGCAGGGTGACCGCAGGTTAACGGGCATGTGTTACTTTGTCGATCTAGATTTGGCAGTAAAGGTGAATCCAAGCGGTGAGAAAGATTCAGAGGGAGCTAATCATACTCCAACACGAGTTCAGCAAACATGACATCCATCAATACGCTGATGATATGTGACAGTTGATGTAGATCGGCCGATGTAAGCATTGCTCTGCCTAAAACTAAGGCGGTGCTTCAATACTTTCATGCATCTTTTCTTTTTTTGGGGGGGTGGGGCAATTTATGTCAGACATAAGAAAGCTCTAATTATTGCTATTTTTATTTACCGTAAGACAAAAGTCACTGTCACTGAATTGTTCGCAGGGAAATTGCACAATGTGGCGAAAGGAAGCGCCTGAAAACAACACATATCGAACACAGGAAAGGTAGTGACCACAAGTAGATACTTTGTCAACTGCTACAAAAGGACTGTTGGCAGTAAACTCTCTTATACAAAAACTTACAACCTCAAATTTTGTAAGTTTGACCTAACTGAGCATTTATTATTTGTCCCTTCACTGTACCTTAATTCCTGAGTCCCAATGATTTTATCATTTGTCTAAGAAGGCAGTTGCCAACGGCAGTGACATACACATTACCGCACACTACTTAGTGTCACTGTGACATGTTTGTAGAATGCAAATAAATTAACCCTGAGTTGTGTGAGTGATTCTGTCCGACCTCCAATTGTCTCCCAGCACGCAGGGCACGTTTTTCTGGCCATACACAACTCGGGAGGGGGACAAGTCACAGAAAAGTCAAAACACACTCTTGGTTTTCAATCAAGCTTTTAATGAAAAGATCATAAAATAACAGTTTATTTTTCCTCACTGCTGTACATTAAGACTGCAAGGTTGTGAGTGCTGAGGTCAGCTGTATTACACTTTTTATGACACTTTGAGTTTGAGCGAGCCCCATCGCTATGCGCGGCGGCGGCGGCGGTAGCGACTCTGACCTGAATACGAGCTCTCTGAGGAGTGGAGATAAGAGAAGCCCAGCCTGGGTGCTGCCAAAAGCCACACAAAAAAAGAAAAAAAGAAAAGGGGTCACAGAATCTAACCTTAAATACTGGTGCGTGCATGTTAGGTTGTGTTTTAAGTCTAGACGGTGGCGACTGCGTTCGCATGGGTGGAAGTGTATGCGTGTACATGCCAGCGCAAAAGAAATGCACCTGGGTGTGCACCTCTGCATGTCAAGTGTGTTTGCCAAGGGGGAGGGGCTTCTCTGCCTTTAAATTATTCATCGGCAAAGACCCTAACATGTCCATTCCAGATCCTCTCAGCCTACGGATCCTGATACATTATTGAGAGGCTGTTCCTGAAGAAAACAAGACCAGAGAGGAAGCTTGATACACCCGCTTCATGGGCAGCTCCCCTAATCAACTCTTCAAATACTATATCATTATATATGTTTTATCTATTCTTAGCAGCTATTCATGTCTTTCCATTAATGTAGTGCACTTCAAAGTGACACTGTGCCTTTGTAAATTCAAAAACAGATGGGAATGAAGGGTTATGCATGAAAATATGCTACTACATACTCCATATTTCGAGATTTTGGTTACGGATGGACGGTAAAAAAAAAAGAAAAAAAGAAAGATGTAATGGCAAGATAGCATATTTCTGTAAACACTGAAAGTTTTGAGGTAATTTGGTGTTTTTTTCCAGTTGCTACTGCACAATGTCGCAGGAGGTACAGTAAACACTGATGTGAAATGTAAAAACGCAGCAGAGGATAAAGTTGCCTGTGCAGCGACGGAGATTACAGAGGGTCAAAGGGCCAGAGCAGGGGGTCCGGTGTATCGGAGATAAAGCAAGGAGACTATAAAGCTTAGAAATGCTTCAACGGCAACCGGAGGCCATTTTAAAACTGACTTTTGGTTGTAGTCTGCCGAGGTAAGAAGGAGCATCTCCATAATAACCAGACAGACCAGCCCCTCTGCTGTACAAAAGGCCCAAAGTAAAAGGAAGGGAACGGCGACGACCGCACGGGGTGTGACAACAATAATACTAAGAAATGAGACGGAAACGGCAACGCCTCGGAGCCAAGTACAGTCCCCTCGGGTCGTGTTTTCCTGCTTTGTATATTCCACTTTTAAAGCTTTCGTAACACTGCATAATGATATGATACTTCAACAAACACACGGCAACAATGATGAGGTAAGAAGAGAGAGACAATAGAGTGAACCGTGGGTTAAATGGGAACTGATATGAGAGCGCCTCGGAGGTCTTCCCAAAGGCTTTGACAAAACATACAAAGTGCACTTAGTAAAGCTATCTCGCCCAACGTTTCTAAAGTCCTCCGGTGTAGAACTAACAAGACGCTAAACAACACATACGTCATGTAAAAAGAGATGGGAGAGGTGGCAAGTGGTTTTAAGACGAGGAATGGAACGATGGTCACGAGAACGGAGTGAAGTGTCGATTGCGTGCATGTTTCTGCTGCGTGAATGTATTTTTGTTTTTTGGGGAAAAATAGCAGCAGAGTGGCAACACCCAGGGAGAGCAAGATTGAAAAGATACAGTAGCCTCCATTCTGAACAGGCTGGTCACAGCGTCCTGCCTGCGTCCACAGACACACGCACACAAGGGGTTAAAGTTCAACTTCCCTGATGTGCAGTCGTTCAGTGAAAACTCAACAACACATGGGCACAAAACAAATAAAAACACCCATAGTGAATCCCATGAAATAAAAACAAAAAAGACCCTACAGACTGTCAGGTATAACTGAGAGAGAAGATATGCCATAGACCATTTTCTTTTCAGTTGGAAAAAAATACGTTCAACTTTTACAGATTGTGGTTAATGGCTATGTTTTGTGTCATATTTTTGATTCTCAGCTTGAAAACCTCAAAACAAAAAAAAAGAAAGGGGTCCTGCCTCCACCTCAGTCTCACACATTGAGCTAATTCTTTGCAGAGGTGAGAGCAGGACCAGAAATAAATACATTCATCACTGACAGACATTTGATAAAAACAAAAACAAAATTAAAAAAAACAGAACACTGTCAATAAGTGTTTGCACCAACTTTGTATGAGGCTTGGCCAGCCAGAGGTTTGTGCTGCTTTTACCTGCAGAACACAGGCAGCTAAGAAAAGAAAAGGAGAAAAACAAGTTCCAAAAACATCATAAAAGCAGAAACACGACCAAAACATTCACAGTTAAGACTAGCAGATAAGCCTGTTTACATGCAGTGAACAAACCAGAGCTACATTCTCTGGGTAGGTCTTTCAAGAACCGCCAGCATAAAGAGATGTACCATGTTACAAACAAAAACAACCATTCAAGCGTCGCTCATCCCAGCGCCTACATGGTACGGGACCCCAAGCAGCGGAGGTAGTCCTCAAGTGCATTCGGGTAAACAGAGAGATGCAAAATTGGGCTAAAGACCCCGACTAACAATGCCTTTTGATTAATACGTCAAGGATGCACTGCCCCCCCCACCCCCCCCCACCCCCATCTCAGCGGCCCCATCTGAAGACAGGCCAGAGGGCAGGGGGGACCGGGGCGAAGGGTCACCCAAAGCCAGCTGGCAGAGAAGGAGGAGGGGTGGTGGTTTTAGGGGTCCCCCGCCCAAAACCACCACCCCTCCCCTTTACTGAATATGCAGCAGTTCACCCTGAGTTTGACGCTATACTTTCTGTTTTGGCAGCAACATCTGAGGAGAAGCATCAGTATTATTTTTCTTTTATAAAATAAGAGTAACACACACAACAACAACAAAAAAATCACCTCTCTGACTGGCCGAGCCTCGACTGAGGTCTGTAAAACTGTAAAAGTTTATGTAAACAATGAGATAAATACATGTTTCTTTTTAGAGCCACACATGGTTCCATAATCATTCAAATGTGCTTTGGTTTAAAAAATAGTTTGTGGATTTGGGTATGAGCTTTTTTCTTCTTCTTCTTAGTTCTTTGTACAACTTTGCAACTATATTTCGGAACACACCGTGTCACTAACTAAAATGTAGACTTGTTTCGAGCTGCCTGGCCTTTGTCAAGGCTCTTTGTGTTAGTTGAAAAAGTACCCCCCTGCTTGTCTTAAATATGAAACTAGTGTTTTTGCTTTTCCCATGATTAAAATACAGAGAAATCGATACAATACTATGTCTTACAAATGTAGCTGAGAGTCTGCATCCGCAGATGCCGAACAATCCCTGAAGTAGTTGAATAGTAGTAGTACTAGTAGTAGTAGTAGTAATAGTAGTAGTATGGTCACAGTTTGGAGTTCGTATTTTTTTTGTTTTGTTTTGTTGTTTTTTTCTTCGTTATGTCAAACAAGCAAGCATTCAAATGCGGCTGCAAAGACTTGCAGAGATGGCTAGAGATCTTGATGTACAAAAACACCTTTTGCACTACAGACATTACGCTGTACTGCAGTAAGTGCTGACAAGTACAATAACGTTTGAAGGCAATGCATTGCGGACTCCCTCTTAAGCCAGGAGGGGTCACAAGCAACAGTGGATCAGGCGATAAATAACATGTTTCTGGGGGGGGGGGGGGGGGGGGGGGAGTGTGAAAAGAATTAGTAGATGTACCATGCAATCAATAAAACGGCAACTGCTACTAACAGCAAGACACCGACATCCAACATAACCAAGTAACAACTCTGGGAGTCCAGGACGCAGGTACCTTAAAACGGTAGTGATGTTTGTGTAACTGTAGCTGCATCCCTGTGATAACTGACATTTCACAGGCCATAACATGACAAAGGAGGTTAAAAAAAAAAAGAAAAAAGATATATCAAGAAGACAATTAAACCAACATAATAGAGGAATGCCTATACCAGAAACTTGTAGTGAAGGTTCATGTTCCACAGCTAACTAGATCCACTGGACAGGTTTCAGTGAAACCAACAGACAACAGTTCCCAGCTTGCGGAGGTAAAGCTTTCGAGGTTAAAAATAATTTAAAGATCATTCTGTGATATGGACTACAATCAGAAAACAAAAAGGATGCCACAGGAGACCGATGAGTTGTCCAACTGTCCAGTACATCTCTGCTTCTCCCTTCTTATTACAAGTTTTCACAAGTCTGGCTCAAAAGAAAACCCCCCAAAAAACTAACAAGCAACTTGAACTTCACATTAAAATTCTGATTATAATTCCTATCTTTTTTTTTTTTTTTTTTTAAATTGGTTTTTTTTGGTCTGAAACAGAACACATACAATGTCATCAAGTCCTGTTTTTTTTTTAAGTCAGGGAATATAAAGTGATAAGGACTCTGAATATAAACCAAAAGAAACCAAAAAACATGTTCAGGGAACACGTCTTTTTTATTTATTTTTTTTTTTTTTTAAACTTTACCATTTAGGGGGGTAAGGTTTAAATCATACCAGCCCACCAATCAGCACAAGCTTTCCTTGCAAACCACGAGAGCCTTCCTCAGTCTCAGAGTCATTGGCCGAAGCTCCGTCAAAAGAGTGGATCTCTTTGTCTGGAATATAAATTCATAATTTGTTTTATACAGCAAAAAAGAAATCAAAAGTGAAATAATTTAGTATGCTATATATCTTAAGTACATTTTTTTTTTAAACTTTGGTTATGAACTTGTCTAGCAATGTTAGTTAGCACTGTTTTCCTCAACATTCATAAGATCTTTGGAACACTATACATCTATGCTAACTCACCACTATCTGCTCCAGGCGGGAAGCTACAGTACACTTTGAGGCGGGGCCACACTGAGCAGGGCGCCCAAAAAGCTATATTTGACAAGTAAAAACAACAGCTAAAGAAAAAAAACTATATCAATGTGTAAAATCTCTGAGCATTAAAAACCTGTGTTGAGAGATGGGCAGGTTAAAGCATTAGGTGAAAAGTTACCATAATCTACACACTTTTTACAATTAATTACATAGGAACTTTCAACTAATCAACATAGAGTTTGTAAGAGTAATCAGAGGTAGCGAGGTCACAAGCCTATATAAATAGACTTTTTTTTCTGAGGGGAGGAAAGCTATACAGACAAAAAAATAAACGTACCCACTGAACATAGTTGTCAGTCTAAACACCCTCTCCTTACACCCTTAAACAACCCACCCAATCAAATACAACCCCCCCCACCCCCATCACAAGAAAAATCCCAAGACTTTCCAGTTTAAACATTCACTGAAACATTACAAGTTCTTTAAGTAGATCAAGTACCTCGAAGGGGTTTGTCTTTCCAACCAGGATTCATTCCTGGGAGCACTAGCAGGCAAAACAGACAACGATGAAAATCCACCCTGTATCGCTGCGAGCAGCCACAGAGAGACTTTGAGTATTTGTGGTCTGTAAAACTAAAACTTAATCCAATGTCATCCCACCATTTCTTTCAGGACTTTCAGTTAAAGCATGGAGATGGTCCCAACCCCAGTTACCCTTCTCTTACACACAGATCCCCATCACCATCATAACAAAGGACATAAAGCTGTCAGGGTTCAAAATTATCTTTTTTGCTGAATTATTGCCAGTATTGTTTGCACGGGTTTTTGGTCAAGATAGCGCTGCAGTACAGAGGGCTCTTGAGTTGATCATTTTGAGGAGCAATCTGAACGAGCTCAAACGGGTAGAATAGAGAAAGGCGGCTGAGGGGCATGAGTTGAGGGGGGCTTGACTTTACATCAGTAGCCACATTCACATTTGACAGACTTGCAATGCAGACCAGAAGTCGTGCCACACCACCATGGCTTTGTGACTTTGGCGAGAGACCGGAGTAATGTGTCCCTCGAGAACTCCTGAGAGGTGAGCAGACGTCGCTTGATATAAATGATGACGTGATCCTTGCAATCAACAAGTTCCCACCGTCACCAAGAGCCCACTGTGGCTAACAATATCATCCCTAAGCCGGGACGTCGTAAACTGGAATTCATATGAAGGGAACTTTGAGTGTCTGCGTGTGAATGTGTGCATGTGCGTTTCATTGCTGTTGAGATGGAGAAGAAAAAAAAATAAAAATAAAAATAAAAAAAAAAGGTAGAGGTTTTTTTTTAATTTCTTTCTATATCCCAGAGTTCTTTGGCTTGATGCGTTTCTAAGAGGGTGAGGTGTGCATCCTCAGGTGACTGATGAGGTTACGTTGCTGGGTAAACTTCCCCCCGCATAGCTGACATTCGTACGGCTTCTCCCCGGAGTGGACACGCATGTGCTCTGTCAGACGGTACTGGCGCGTGAAGCGCATGCCACACTCCTCGCACGCAAACGGCTTGAGGCCGAGGTGGCTGCGCATGTGGCGTGTCATGGTGCCCCTCTGGGTGAACATTTTGCCGCAGATGTTGCAGGGAAACGGCCTGGTCAGCCAATGGCTCTTTTCGTGTTGCCTCAGCGTCGCCGGGTCTTTGTAGCTCTTACTGCAGACGGTGCACTTGAACGGACGCGCTTCGGAGCCAAAGCTGGAGGGACCCACGGCTGCAGACAGGTCCTCTGCCTCCTCCTCATCCTCCTCTTTCACAAAGGTCCCTCCCTCTTCTTTGATGTAGAGCTCGTCCTCGTTGTGCGTCTCCACGTGGGCATTGAGCTGCTCAGAACTGGGGAAGCCCTTGCCGCAGGGGATGCACACGTAGAGGTTGTCTCCGAATGCGGGTTCAAAACCTTCCTGCCGGTACACGTAGTTGGCGCTGTGGTGTCCCCCTCCTGTTCCCACTCGACCCCCTGCACTCTCTCCGTCACTTTGCCCGCTCTCGTCAGTGTGGTCTTGGCCGTTTTCTCCCGTGTCTTCCTCATCTTTACACTGAAAGGCCTGGCCATCTTTCGGACCCACAACCACCCCATTGACCACGGGCTTGTCGTGATCTTCAGACTTCAACCCTGATGCCTCTTTTTTCGGCCATTCGTTCTTGCGAGCACCCTGCCGGGATTTTTTCTGGGGCGGGGGGCCATCGGGCTGGTTTTGGTTTTCCTCTGAGGCTTTAGAGGAGGAGTTGAGATCCGTGGTCTCTGAGCCACAGGTGTCTACACCTGGTAGGGTGGTAGAGGAGTCATCCAGTGAGGCACTGTTGGTTGTGGATACTGAGGCAGATTGAGGGGACTCTTGGGAGTTGCTGTTAGGGCTGAGGGCATCGGTGGCTGTGCCCGCAGAGGGAGGGCTCTTCTTGGACAGATCCAGTCCGAGGTCTGGCTCCCCAGCACTTCCTCCACTGCTGAGGTTACCGTTACTGCTGCCATTTCCCCCGTTGCCGTTCCTCCCAGAGCTGCCAACAAACATTTCGTCGTCTGAGAGCTTGTCCCGAAGGCCTTCATCTGGCTGCGGCTGGTCGGCATCGGAAGGGGTTGGGGGATAGTGGTTTTTGGGGCCAGCTGGGGTAGAAGTGGAAAGGCGCTGGTTGTTGAGGCGTAAGCGGCTAAGGGGACCTGGAGTGGAGGGTTTACCTGGCAGGGGTTTCCCACCACTGCGCTTGAGCTTTTTTCTGCACAGAGCAGCGAGGTCATGGAGCTGGAGGTAGCTGGCTGCGGTTAAGAGGGCACTGAAGTTCTGCTCACTGCTCTGATCCGACGAGGACAGGAGCTTCCCAGTGTAGATGAAGTCCAGAACTTGTCTGAATACAGAGGGGTTAACCATCTCTGTGTCGAGGTTAATGAGGTTATCGTGGAGGACCAAAGATTTGAAGTAGATGCTGCTCGCAGCCAGGATATTCTTGTGGGCACGGAAAAGTGCATTCTCCACCACAATGATAACATCACAGAGGAACCCCTTGGCTCTCTGCTGGTTGAGTTGCAGCAGCAGTTGTTTGGCATGATTTGGCAGTTCCATTTCCACCTTGCTTCCTTCCTTCCTTCTCTCTCTCTCTCGCTCTCTCTTCCTACACGAACACCACCTGAAGCTGGAAGAGAGAAATGAAAAGGGGGATTAGCTTTATATTTTAGACGTGAAGAATTAAGCTTAGTTTACACTCGACTTAGTGAAGCCAGTGTTGTAAAATGGATCCTTAAAGAAACAGGTGCTCTTAAAAATCATTCATTTGAGTAAAAATGTGTTCAGCCAAATTGTTTACAGGATATTCTTCCATAGTTTCTTTATCATGCATTTATTACTTTATATTTAATCCCACCTCGGCATTGTGGTGGTTGGTTCATAGCTTTTTGCCGGTTACACCTACAGTCCATGAGCATATACTGTATATGGGTAATACTCGTCATTTGGATTTTGTACCCCCTCTGGAGCCAGAGTAGGTAAAAACGTCTGCGTTCATTCTCCGAGCCTGCGCACCATCAACGGAGGCTCGCGCTACAGCGCCAAGTGCCGCTTTTAACAAAGCTTCAGACTGATGATAAATGATGAGTTGTATTCCAAAGAAAAAGATGGGAAAAGACACAGTGGTCTTTAACAGATCGCACAAAATGTTGAGTAGATGCCCAAAAATGTTGACCAAGCAATGTGTTGTAGCAGTGCATTTCTGCACAGTCTTGGTTTAATTTCTAGTTTCAGTCAGAATGAGAAATTACAGGTTGACAGTTGCAGTGCTCGCATGTCTGACACGTCAAACAATCGCGTTACCACGCCCACGCGAGCGCATCAATCTAAGGTTTTAGCTCGCACAAGGAAATTTGAAAACTGTCAGCACAGCGTGCCACATAATCAAACGGCAGCTGAGAAACTGGAACCCTGGCCTTCCTCTCAACTTCCTTTTTAAACAAATTGCAAACCCACATGGATCAAGTTCTGATACACATCGCGATGGCACAAAAGCCAAATGGGCGGAGAAAAGGAAAGGGTAAAGTAACTACTTTCCAAGGTGCCTCCAGCCTGGTTTTTCGGTGGGGTTGCCCTCTTTGGAAACTCGGCTCACTCTAACCTCCATTAGGTCATGGTAATGTCAGCCCTGCCCCATTGTCTGGGGGTGGGGGTCGGTGCCACAGCAGGGCTGGGGGGAGGGATTAGGTGACACCTGAGCAGGTAAAACTACACAGGAGCTAGGGCAGAGAGGTGGGGGGGGGGGGGGGGGTGCGGCTCAAAGACAAGGACAGCAACACCTTATCCTCCAGAGAGGCCCTCATAGTGATTACTACAGACCACAGTGCTCTAAACTGAAAACACTATTCCTTGTAAAGAAATGTATTGCACTAGATTCAAAGAGCCAATCCACCGCTCAGGTGTGACGCAACAGTAGAAGTGTGCTTTACTCGGAGCAGTAGGGTGTGTCCTTGACTCATGTTAACATGGTTAAAGCCCTGGGCATGCTGGGGGAAATGGACACATCTTTAATGCCCCTGCTCAGGGCAGGGCATAACGTATTACAGGAGATTACACAGTAATGTAGAGAAATGCTTCACTCAAGCCATAAATACATGTGAAAATGCAACATTCAGACACAGCGGCAATCTAGAGATTTGCTGAAAACCATGGTTCATATTGCTCAGCAGGAGAAAAGGGAGCGGTTTCTGAGCTCAGCTAGAAGCATAGAAGTGGCCAGCCTGAGGGCAAAGACACTCGACTGAGCTTGGGTCCCCCCCCTCTCTGGAATAAGCATTCACCTGAAGGCTCAAATTCACAAAAATGTATCAGACCAAACCCTGACTCCAAAAATCACAAAACAGCATTGCCTCACTTTTAGTCATCTGTTCCTTTAACCAGTCATTTCAGTTTTAATTCTTTTTGCAAGCTTGTTTTAGCTTTGCTTCCTCAAATATTTTGGAAATCCCGGCACAACAATGACATGCCACATCACTACACAAGAACCTATTGTGGGATAATCAACGCTAAATCTGCCGAAGATAAAAGGTAACAAGACGGGCAGGGGGTTTGTTGGGGAGGATACATTACATCTTGCTGAAACAACCAGGTGAGACGTGTACTCTGGAGACGGCTTGCTGAAGTAACAAATGCGGCAGGCTGGCGGATACAATCAGCCGGAGTGATCATTACTCTCAGGTCCAGGCCTGGTCTTGCCTTCTCTGCTTTGACACTTCTACTCTTGGTCTTCCTCCTCTTCTTCATCCCCTCCCCCATCTTTCCTCTGCTCCTCATTCTCTCCCACCCTCACCAGCCTCTCGCCGGGCATGCAGACATATCCCTTGAAACAGCCCCCCCACCCCACAACGTGAATTACAACGAGCTACTCCAGAATACGTAACCCAGATCTGCAGTTAATCGCAGAGTGTGCTACAGGGGTGCGCGTGGCACTCAATCCCTGCAGGCGGTAACGGAGCGGAGGGCTGCTAGACAAAGAAGGGCCTCTGCTATGATGCCAGCCAGGAAGCCATATATCAGTCAAGACTCTCCCTTAACGTACACACACACCTCTGCGGGCTTTATGGGGGGATTCAAGAAGCTTTTCCAGCAGGCCGGCATAAAAAGGGGGCTGGGCTCTGAATGGAGAAGCCAACTCAGGAAGCAAAAAAATAAAATACAGAGCCTTCCCCCACCCCCTCCTCTTCGCATCCTTCTCTCCTCCCCCCCACAGCTACCCTCTCTCCCCCTGGCCCCTCCAGTGCTCTGCTGTGCCGGCTAGATTCCAGGGAGCTGCTAATGGATTACGGCTGATCTATATGCAGCTAGGGTGGGACACGTGTAGGCCCAGCTCCCCTTCCAACGGTGCTGCCCAGGAAAGCAGGCTTAATACCACAGGACACGGACAGGCCCGCGCCGTCATGGCAGCTCTCCATCTGGGAGTGCACCGGCGCAGTTTTTAGAGGCATTAGCAACACAGTATCCAGGCTGTTGCACGTATTAAATCAGGGATGGCTGAGCTATTAGAGAGGTGACTTGACTAGAACGATGTTTCCCGTATGCATAATGGCTTGTTCATGTGCGTGTTCATATTTATGTAGCGGGCAGCATTTTCCGCAGGGTTGGACTTTTTTTAAGCTCTCTGCAAAGGGTTGCAGGGAGGTTCAGAGATGCCAACATAGCCGGTGAGGAGGGTCGCAAGAAACATTACTCGCTCTGACCAGATATTGCACCACATACCAACGGAATACAGCTCCGGGGCTCGGAGAGCACACAAGGGTAGACGCTGCCCTTCGAGCACAAGCACGGGATCAGCTTACTTTGGCTGCAGTATTAACCTTTTCAAAAACAGACCGCAGCGTAATAATAGAGGGCCAGGGAAACCTCATTGAAAAAAAACAAACACAGTACCCAACTGCTTCGCCTCAACCTTGGCTTGGGCCAGGTGCCTGCTGATGAGGAGATTAGCGGAC